>JAODLD010000040.1:14517979-14581799 GCA_026781065.1 Mormyrops boulengeri | reverse complement strand
GGCCTGGTGTTTCCCCGTTTCTGGTTTGTTTGTCTGCCTTCCCCGTCCTGTGTCAGGTCTTGTCTTCTGTCCTGTTTCTGTTCGGGTTTTGTGTTTCCGTCCTGTTTCCGCTGCCCCGTTGATGGTCTTGTTTTGTCTTTTCAGGTCCTGTTTTTCCCGGTCCCGTCTTGTCCGCCTCTTCCCTTTGGCACGCCCGGTTGGCGCGCCTTTGTCTTTGTCTTCCCCAGATCCGTCATTGTATTGTTGCGTCCTCGTTTGCTCCATGTCTGCGTAAGTCACCTTGTAAATAAACCCTGCTTTCCCCAATCCCTGGCTCTCCGCTCCTGCTTCCCCGAGTCAAGTGTGACAGGGAGGGGGGTCTCTCTCAGTTAATTTTGGTGACTAAGGGGTGGAAGCAAATTTCCAGGGGCGTTCAGACTGGAAATTTTCATAACTGGCTATGATTTTCATCAGTAGCACTAGCGCTCAAATGTTGGAATGGCCGGTGGGGGGGTTCAGCCACTCACACAGCCCCGTGCGTATTTTGGACATAAAACTGTACTACAAGTATGAAAGCAGCAACCCACAACCACCCCCAATGCCCAATATATCACTTAATTTTTTTCTCTCAGCAAGACAGTTAAAACAACATATTAGCTAAGTATAGGTCTATGTGCAATTTAAAAATAGCATTAATTGTCAGGGAGAATTGAATAAAGCAGTCAACATGTTGGCTTAGGAATGAATAAAAGACCACAGAAAAAACAGTAGAAATCTGTCACATTCATAATTACTACTTTCTTCTCCTGTGTCATCTGTTATTTCAGTTAAAGCCGAGACAATCTGGGAATTAGGAATTGGTGTATAATGGAAATGCTTCTTTGGTGACCGAGAACTAGAAAGCGGGGCCAGAAACACGCGGCAAAGCATCGGCTAAGGTCAGAGGTGACGGGTGATGTCACAGTCTTTAAAAGAATAATAATAGATGAATGCTTAGAAAATTAAATAGGTCTATATGTAGTAGTCAAAGCATTGATATGATTTATAGATTTTATAGACATTATTAAGGAAAAACACTGTTTTTTGGGGGTATTGTTTTTAATTAAGGTATGCACACTGATTCTGATTTTTTCATCTGTTTTTATTTTGAGGTCACCAAAGGTGTCATCCTCTTCTAGGCATGACGCGCGTCATGGACAAGGGACACTCTTTAGCTGTCTGACCAGGGGCTGAGTCAACTTTACCTGGGGCTTGACTTTTCATTTTTTTGTTTGAGGGAAGATTGGCATCTGGGCCAAAATACTTGGGGCTTTAGTAATCGGACCTAACGACGCCCATTTCTCTGACGTCAGTAAGTAATCTGCTCCGACTGAGTAGTCCCCTGGTGCTGTGGACTTTATGTGGTGCTTCTTTGGATCACAGATGGGGCATCCGATGTGGCCTGCCACCATTTTGTTATCATCAGTGCATATGGAAATTGTCATGACTGGGATATGACAAGACAGCTCTGTGAATTTTAGGAATCAAATAATTATCATGGGCTGCCAGTTCAGTAACTATTCTTAGGTTGTCATTGTCAAGTTTAATTTCATTAACAAAGTTAGGTTTATATGCCTCGTTATAGCATTTTATTGCTCTACAACTGAAACATTAATGTTGCAAATGTTGCCTGAAATAGGGTTAAATGTCAGATAAACAGGAAAGCTAATTAAATGCAAACTTTCTACCCATGACCAATTTCAGGGGAATCTTCTTTTAATTGCTGTTATTACATGGAGAATTTTCCCCTCTAAGTTCCTTACGCAAAAATTAATTCAGTTATTTGTTTTAACATCAGCTAAAAGCCTTCGGATTTCACTCTGGCACAGATGCTGGGGCTTTGACTTCACACGTAAGTAACCATGAACGTAAATGATCAGGATGAAAATGACTCCTTGTTGAAGGCTGTATCTTTAATGAACCCAAACTGGCAAAGCCTACTATTGAAATGTAATGTGCCTGCTTCTTTTTCCATTTTTCTGCAGGAGACGTAAAGCGGAAAAGTAGATCCGCACAGTGCTTGCCCGTGTAAAACAGCTCCACAGTGGAGTTCATGAAGCTGGTGAAATTTGAATCATTTAATTGGTGCTATACCAGACTGGCATCCCAGCTTGGGCGTTCCCTGCCAGCTACCCTGTGTTTCTTGGGACTGGCTTCAGGCTCACCCTGCGCTGGGTAAGTGGTTGAAGATGACGGGAAGCTGGATGGAAACCCGAATGTGAAATTGAAAGTATGTTTAGTAGAAATGCAGTCAAAATGTGGTGCTTTCTGCAGCCTGGCAATTTTCTTATGCCTGTCCATCACATGAGCTACATAGGAATCCTGTCTTTGAGCAAACTCGGTAGACTAGGTATGGGGAAGATAAAATGACAGATCATTTGCTTAATTACATTCTTGTTTATAGTGGAGCTTCATGCAGCGCATTACTGTAGCCAGTGAAAAACCTTGCCTCAATTTTTCGAATTAGAATAATGTACGAAAACAGTGTGGGAAATATATAGGTGAACCCTGAATTGGCTATATGACTGATTCTGAAAGGCAAGAGGAATGAAAATGGAATACATCTGGATAGTTACTACCACTTATGGTTAATGCAAGTACATAACAATGGTGGGTGTTCACTGTAATAATGTGTAGATAGAGGGTCAGCAGGTTTATTAGAGAGAAACCCAGCTCTGGACACTGGACCTGGCCCTGGTCTTAGAGATGCAGGGAGAACTGCAGCTGTGTAACTTGGCGGCAAATTGGAAGCGACTGCCTGTGGACATTCCATCAATTCAGTAAATGTTTCCAAATACAGACAGTGCTATTTATCAGGTAGGATACATATTGTTCCCACCAAAGCCATGCTAACTTACCTCAGCTACCATGATTTTTACATGCATTTAAAAAGTAATTGTTGTGTACCCCTTTGTTTACATGTTCGCATTGTGCCATGTCATTTGCTGAACCTTGGTGGAACTTTTTTTGGAAACTCATCCAGGAATCACGATCTGAGCCGTGGAAAAAATGTGTTGCACTCTTGATTTTTCCACGTCAATCTGATAAAAGGTTTTAAACACTGTAACCGTTTTTCCATTGCGGATCCACGAATATACAGAAAGATCTCAAAGCAGCAAATTATTAGAGGTCAACAAAAATTTGAGTTTGAAAAAAAAATCACTTTTCAGTGCTTTTCAAATCAACACAAGTCATCATTATACAAAAATGTACCTGAAATCTTAGTAAACTGACAATACACTTCAGTACTTCAGCAGTACTTCAGTTGTAAACCTCACAAGACAGTTAAGTTTTCGCATCTGCTTCTTAGTTTCTGATTGGTTATGTTGGGAGAACATGAAATGTTTTACTACTGGTTCGTGAGTGCCTTCCAACAGGATGATTAATGTGTGGAATATTTATTGTTTTGCATGTGATGTTGACATTTAATAAGACAATTTGCAAGTACAAAATTAGTTCTGAAGCTTCCTTATGTTACCCTTACTACTGCTGAGAGCAGATAAATGTACATTCAACTAAAGTTTTATGATTACAAATATAAAGTTATTATTAAATGCACTACTCACTCTGCAACTTTTGGTTGAACTTTTTTCTTTTACGTTGCATGGAGACAACACCGGGTAGGGAATGGTATCGGTCTGCACTTTGCCCACAACTACAGAGAACCACAAGAAATGAAATGCACTGACTCATTTTAATGCTAAGTTTGACTAATTTTAATGAAGGTGACTGTGGAAAGGGAAAGTCCCTCAGGCAGAAGAAACCTTTGGAGAAATAAACCAGCCTCAAGGGAGAAGCCCATCCCCCTCCATCTGGCAATGGGTAATACAAGATCACATAAATAAGTGCAAGGTAAACTCAGGCATATGGTGGGACACCTCAGGCAGGCAGGCCGGTAGACAGGTAGGCAGTTAGACTGATAGATGGACAGGTAGGCAGGTGGGCAGTTGAGCAGAGAGATGGGCAGTTAGACAGGTGGGCAGTTGAACAGAAAGATGGGCAGGGAGATAGGTGGGCAGTTAGACTGATGGATGGGTAGGTGAGGTGGCAACAATCCGTAGGGATGGCACAAGCAGATGGCAGGCATGTAGGAACCTAGATAGACCCGTGGGCATCCAGGGGGGCTCCCTTAAATCCGGTTCACCCTAGAAAGGGGGAAGAGGATAAAGAAAGTACACGAGCAAGCGTGGAACAGAAAATTGACAGTGCAGGACAGCAGGATGACTACCATAAATAAGCTTGAGTAGGACTGGGTATGAGTATTTAGCCTAGACTTGGAGTTGGAGAGTAAGCCCAAATCCCTCACATTTGTTGGAAGACCATAGCTGCGGAGCTCTGTAGGAGAAAGTAACACTTTTCACTTTGGAAACTAATATATTACCTGCCCCTTGAAAAGGTAGCAAACAAGGGTTTAATGGAACTAAAAGATCACTTAAGTACTCTAGAAAAAAGCCTTCATATAGCTTTATAAGTTAAATCACAGCTTAAAATCAATATAAAAACTTAACAGAAAGCCTGCAAATGGTGACAAAACAGGACTAAAATGATCAAATTCCCTGGTTCTAGAAATAACTCTGGCTGCAGCATGTACCAACTAAAACTTACCTAAGAACTCTGATGTACACCTAGAACTTGGAGTGTTATAGTAGTCCAGTCCTCGAAGGTATGGGTTAGTTTATTTGCATAGTGGTTGGACAGCATCGTCCTGTGCTGGCTATATTCCAGATGAAAGAAAGCTGTTCTAGCAACATTTTGAAAGCAAGCATCAAAAGACGGGTCATCTATGAGTTTACGTCACTGTGCTGTTTAACAAAAAAACGTGCAAGTTCTTATATCATCATGCATCACCTCATGCTGCTGTAGGACCAAGTAACACCACTCATGATTTATATGGGTTTTTGCAGGAAGAAGTTACTGCCTATTCAATTCAATTCAATTTTATTTATATAGTGCTTTTAACAACAGTCATTGTCACAGAGCACTTTACATATAACCGGCTCGAACCGCCACCAAGCAAGCCTGAGGCGACAGTGGCAAGGAAAAACTCCCTTTAGCAGGAAGAAACCTTGAGAGGAAGGGGACCCCATCCTCCTCTGGGTGACCGGGGTGCATGGAAATGTATGCACATTATCATTAGTTCAAAAGTTCAAGTCCATATAATTTAAAAGTCCTAGTTGGTTCCAGATAATGGTCTCCAAGGAGCCCAGGTGAGGGTTCAAGCGGTGAAGTGTCAGCTTAGTGTTCAGCTCAGAAAAGAGAAGAAAGAGAAGAGAGTTAGTGCCCTAACCCTAACCTCCGGCAGTACTAAAGTGACAATGGCAGCCTGGGTAAAAGGGAGACCTGATAGGAAGCACAGACATGGTGGTTTCCAGGGGTCTTGGCGTCAAGTCACACTTCCGTCAACAACTTAAGTGATCAATGAGAGTGACAGGATGACAGCAGCAATCCCCCCTTTCACCTTTAATCTCAGATGACCATGAACCCCCAGATCTCACATTCACCTTAAGAAAAAGGGATTTGTATTATCCAAAAGACTAACTACAGAGGTAAGTCTTAAGCCTTGACTTTTGTAGTCAACAGGAAATTTAGCTGGCAGCCAGTGGAGTGAAGATAAAATTGGGGTGATATGATGATATTTTTAGTTTTGGTGAGGACTCTGGCTGCTGCATTCTTGACTAGTTGGAGTTTATTTAATGACCTATTAGGACAGCCGGAGAATGGATGGCTATCCATCTCCACATGTCTCATAAACAGTCTTCTGTCTGTAACAACTCACCTGGTTTGACTGATATGTATCATCAGCATGGCAATAGAAGCCAACACCATGTGCAATAATAATGTCACTGAGTGGCCACGTATACAAAGTAAACAGTAATGGTGCTCACAATCCTGTGGGAAACCATACTTCATTCTGGTGGATTCAGAGGACTCATTGTCCACATGAACAAACGGGTGAGGGCCTCCATTTAATAACAATTAAAACTTCTAAGTGAGCCAAAAATGTCATCAAATACAGTATCGAATGCTCCACTTAGATTTAAAGGCTGCAGCACTGACACAGACCCATGGTCAGACACCATAACCATAATCAAGGTATTTGTTTCAAATAATCAATGTTTCAATTATGCAGTTTTCATGCCGAGATTGACATAATTCATACAGCTTCCTCTTGTGTTCACAGTTAGTCTTGTTGGATGTGGTCTGTCTTTCGTGGTGGTATACCAGCATTACCCTAGATGCCGTGGCTCTCGATACACCACAAGACTTATTGTCCTGGTCACAGATATGTCAGTGAGACAATTTGCATCAACAATTTGTCCTCTTTTGAACTCTGATATGTCTCTCATTATGTTGTGCGAATTACAGTTTTGATGTACAGTTGTGCCACTGCTCTGCTAATTCAACCTTCACACTCTGCTCTTACTGATGGAATGTGCAATCAATGAAGACTGGCCACCAGGCTGTGCATATATTGGAGTGAATCCTCAAACACTACTGACCAGGTGTTTCAGTTTCATTGTCCAACCCCGTACATCCCCATGTAATCAGTGTGGTCTGATCCTGTGACAGGCTTCTGTGTTAGTCAGTAGGGATGTTTCAGATCCCATGTTTGAGGACACGATGGATAATTTACCCACACCATTACCCACCCCCCAGGGAGGAACCACAGGAATTCTGTGCGAACAAAGTAATCTGGACATGAGCTTCACACTGGAAACTACTGTTCAGAGAAAACCAAACTGCTTTTAAATATCCATATATATGATCATTTGTAGCAATGACAGATTATGACAAATCCTGAAAACAAATATGTCACTTCCCATCAAAGATCACTTGTACAAATTATTGATATATACAGAACAGCGTAGTATTTAAAGAACGGCATGAGGTCAAATTTCGGCAAAACTAAATCGCCCGAGATAAAAAATCCAGGTGCATGAAATCGGGCAAAATAGAAAATTTTGACTTTGGTCTGGATAAAGTCCTGGTTAGAAATGTAAATAAGTTTGCTTATCTGCTAGGCTCTGTGGACATGCAGTCAGGCTCTATTTGGTGAACACAAAGCCCTCCATTGAAAAGTCAGAGCCACAATTTTCTGATATGGGGAAGCAGTAGAATTTTATGGGCTTTGTCATTGACTTACTGTAATTAACGTGAGTCATGTTACAAAACATGCCTATTGAAGTTAGAATATTCACCTTTTCACATCCACAGAGCCTACAGTGCTGCATCTGCTATTGTTGCTTATGTGAATGATGTCATGGAACACAGAAAGTCTGAAAAAGTGTCTGTGAATCACTTACATTGGTCATGTTAAACCTATTAAACCAAGGAAGTCGTCACGTTCTGCGGCGAGCAGGGAAGCAGGCGAGCAAGCCAAGGTAGCGGGGAAAACGGGGTTTATTCCGGGGGAAGCAAGCAGACAGGGAACACCAGGCACGCACAGCGGTAACACTACAATGACAGATCTGGGGAAGACTGACTAGAACGCGGACTAAATACACAGGGTAACGAGCAGGAAACGGAAAACAGCAGGTAAACGGAAGGATTCCACACGGGATTAACGAGGAGGCGTGGTCCACAGGAGGGCGATCGGGGCTGGGTGTGACAGAAGTCATCCTATCATTAAACAAAGCTTTTTTTTAACATGTATTCACACTTGATAAAAATAATGACGGGGGTATCCTCATGTCACAAAGAGATTTGTTTTTATTTTTCCAGTTTATTATTTATAGATCCCCCATCCCAAAAGAAAGCTTTCTTTCTTGTTTACATGATATGGCCAGTCCATGGGTAACACTTTGGAAACAGGATTTTATTTTTGCCTTTGAATCTTTTTGTGTTCTGTGCATGCATATTCTCGCTGTGTTCCCATGGGATTTGCAAGCATTGGATTGAGAAGCATTAATTGGAGTTTTCAAATTGTCAGTAGGTGCTTGCGTAATGAGATGGGTTGGCGTCCCATCCTGGGTTGTTCCATGCCAAAAAAAAAAATTAAAAAACAAGTAATTTTTAAGGATGTTCTAAGATTAAAAATTCTGGCCTGGCCTTCCAATTATTACTCTAAATTGATTTATGAATTTCAGTAGTTTGTACTTTACATTAAATTGTTCTTACCATGTAAAAGCTTTAGCCAAAACTTTAATTCACCACACATTCACTGCTAATATGTTATTGTATACTATTGTACGAAACAGACCAATAAATCACAGCAAATATCATAAGTTGTAAGACGACATATTTTATGGACTTACAAAAATGATGTTTAATTACATTTTTCCCAAGTGAAAACTCTAAAATCTAAAATCTAAAAGAAGTAATTAACTAACTTTCACCTTGAGAGCTTTGCAGGTGAGTGAGTTGATGCTTCATTAGCTTTGGTAGAGAGACAAACATTTCCACTGAGACAGCCTGCAGCACAGGAACTACAGAACGAATGAGGAACCTGTTTCCAGGTATTTTAAGTATTATGGGAGGCATTCTTTGTAGCATGTGGGCATCATAGCACGATACATAAATTTTATGCTATCCTCAGCTTGGTGAAAGACTTCTTTTGTTTCAACTACCATTGAAAATATTGGGTTTCCTGTTTTGTGTTAACATCAGTCAGGGTCCTCAGAGAGATTGTTTATTTCAGGTCTGCATGCAATTACCAACAACAATATTTGGCATTACGAAATTGTGCAATTGACTGAAATCACTATTGAATCAACTGTTGAGACTCAAGAACATCTGACGTACACAAGACTCCTACAATGGTCAATAATCTTGAAAATGTCAAAAGTGTTCAGTTCTTGAAATTATATATGCATGCTGCATTAATTAGCTCATAACACAACAGAATGCTAATGTGTGGGATAGTGATGTAACCACTAGACACCATTTGAAAGATCTGGGCTCATTCTGTTTGGTAAAAAATAAACGCAAGTTTCAGAGTCTGTGCTGATTTCAGACAAGAGGCTTTAACACGAAGAACTGTGTTATCAAAGTGAGTGTCCAGCATAAGGAGACATTCTTGTCTACATGTGTCAGGGTTGTCTCACCTAACTCTATTTTACAGGGATTTGTTAGGCTGAAAACCAGACTGATGTATTTAAGCAAGCTTCACAGCTGGATCATCACCAAGACTTTGCCCGTTTGATGGATGGGCAGGGAAGAAAGAAGGAAAACCAAGCCAGTCATTCAAAGCATGTTTCCTTTTCATGGAAGAAATCACACTAAACCACTCTTCCAAGAAAATTGATCTTTGTTTTTCCCTCTCTCCCCCTCTCTTTGTAAATAGTGGTCTGATCTAATGGATACTGTGGGCGGGCCTGCTGGCTGCAGGAAAAGTTAGCTCTGCTATGCTCCCTGACTTCTATCATCTGCTGCCTGATGGCCTCGTACACATATGAAGAGTATAAAGTGAACGATGTGCAGTATGGATGGCAAACATTCTTCACTGTCGGACCTTTTCTTCTGCTAGTATGCCTGATTCTGCCAGCTTTCTGCTAATAACTAAATATGTGCTCAAAGCAGCAGTAAATACAACAGAGTTCATATATCAAATATACAAAGCATATACTGAGAAAAGCACAGTGTAGTGGCTTAGCAGAGAGTTCACCTACAGGCAGTGTTGGGCATTGCAGGTCCAAAAGTTACAAATCCAGACCAAGATTTTGTTTCTACCAACCAGTTCAGTACTCCTTTTGTCCAGCAATAAAAATGAGGTCCACTCCATGTCACATGACTAAATAAAACTGAAGTCATGAACACTTGGTGGTAAATGTCTACTTCCAGGGCAGTGAAAGGCTGAAAAATGTCTTTTGTGAAATGGCCATGACTGTAATGTTTTTTTTTTAATATGGTCTATTGTTGGTTTCAAAAAGACATTGTGTAAACCACAGAAGACTTTAAAATGGCTACAAAACTTTATTTTGACAGGGTATTTTGGAAATATATTGCTCCCCTGTCAATAGCTGAATAGCCACATTATGTTTGCAGCTCTTTCATTCAAGTCTCAGAGGTGTTGATTAAATTCAAACAAAACACTCTCTTGGCAGTCAGTTCATCGTTACAGCCAAAGAACAAATCTAACTGAACAGATCCTCCTGTTAAAATCCATCATTCTACATCCCTCACAACTTCAGCAACAAAAAATAGTGAAAACCATTACATTGTTCAGAGACATGTAGGTTCTGAAAGCACACTGGGACACAGAGCTAAATGGCTAAAATGCTAAAATGTAAAACAGATTTTACAGAAGCACAATGAGCTACCCAGCTTCCTCAGAAAACCTTTTCCAGACAATCATCACAGCTGCGGTTCACGGCATCCTTGTCTTGCGTCTTCCTGGAACCAGCATCAACCAATCGTCAACAAAAGAATCTGTCAATTGCAGTTTTCTAGAAAATGAGCAGATGCCTCAACTACAGTAACAGAAATCCCAGACGCACATCTTCTTCCAGCAGAAATCAGCATTGGGCTCTGTGCCAGGCACAGAAGCAGTGTGTCCATACGAGCTGTCCATATGAACATGCCTTTACTCACAAAGTCCCCTTGTTAATGTCAGAGTTCTTTTGGCCTCCTAATTGAAGTCGCGCATCTATGCCAATTAAGGCAAACTGGGAATCTTTACTTGGGTAGTCTGTAATTCCCTCTCTTCTCCATTTGTCTGTGGTAACAATGTCCTGGATCATAGCACAGATTAGCGTTTGCTGTTACTTTGATCATTTACCCATGGAATAGAATGTATAGTGGGATTAGTTGTTTTATTTATTTGCTTTAAAATAAGGAATCTGGATCTGGCTGTTCACTGTGAAGTGGTGATGGCTACAGTAAATCTTTATATTATGGCTAAATTCCATAATATAAAATGAAAAATCATCATACAAAAAATCCATAGTGAAGAGCAATTGATAAGCCGTTAAGGAGATTTTAATGCACAAATTTGAGGGCACAGCTACCCTTGCAGGTATTAAAAGACTTAAGAGCTGTGTGATAGCAAAAAGGAAAACTGCTTTTCGTCTTGGTTTGACACACTGGAAGGCTCTTCACACAGATAAATGAACTTTATTCTTTCAATAAGCAGCAGGTGAACAAACGGCCCAGTGGGCTGTGCCTGCGATCTGAAGGTCGCCAGTTTGAACCCAGCTTTGGCACATCTGTGAGTCCTTGAGAAAGGCCCTTAATCCCCAGCTCCCTGGGTCCTGCAACAGGTAGCTACTCTTCACAGCCAGATTACTCCTCCTCCGAAGAGTTAGTAGGTCTAGGCATAAAGAGAATTTCCCCACAGGGATCTATTATTATTAAAAAGATCATCCTGGTGATCGTCACTCAACAGCGGCGCCTATTGTTGGGTTCTGGTCTGTGGCTGGAGGTGCTCAAAACTGCTCATTCATTCAGATTGTTTTGTTCAAATAAGTCTGCAGTTTATAGAATGAAAAGATGCAGGAATCTCACAGTAAATACATTGGAAAAGGTCTTTACCCTTTTGTATTCATTAGTTTATTGTTTTGAGATGAGAGACCTTAGATAATACAAATAAAACAATGAATCATTCCAGATTTGGAGGGAAAAAAGGTTGTAAAAAACTAGGTGTAGATATAACTTATGGTGTAAGTAAGTCCCTATTTCTTTAATGTAAAATGTTGTGAGAGATTTGTTTAAATTATTAAGAAAATTCCTCACATCCTGTTCTAACCGCTGTACTGGGCAAATAAGTTACTGAATTGAAAAATTAGCTGAGAAATTGCACACAAACAAGAACAGCATAGCCTCAACAGAAATATGGAGTATTTCCTTGTGATTTTTACTTGCAGTTTAAATATTTAACATTTTGTAATTCTTGCTATGTTTTGATGAACTAGTTATGTACACTTTATAGACAGAAGTATTGAGACACCTGGCAATTACACCTACTGGACCTGACATCCCATTCTAAATCCTTAAACATCAATATTGTCACGATCGCTGGGTTGAGCAGGAAACGGGGAATCAGGATCCAGGCAAAGGGGATTTAGGAACGAGGGGTTTATTAAGGCAAAACAGGCAGACAAGGCACAACACGCTCGAGACGTCAGCGACAGAACTGGGGATACATACTCTGACGTGGACTTAAATACACAGGACTTAATGAAATGACAAGAAACAGCTGATTACATCGGGATTTCACATGAGGTTAACGAGGGGGGGAGTGGCACACAGAAGGATCGGACGATCGGGCGTGACAAATATAGAACTTCCCATTTGCAGCTATAATAGCTGCCACTCTTCTGGGAATGCTTTCCACAAGATTTCGGAGCGTGTCTGTGGGAATTTTTACCCATTCATCCAGAAGAGCATTTGTGAGGTCAGGCACTGGTGTTGGACATGAAGGCCTGGCTCACAATATCTGTTCTAGTTCATCCCAAAGGTGTTCGATGGGTTTGAGGTCAGGGGTCTGTGCAGGTCAGTGAAGTTCTTCCACACCAAAATCACCCAACCTTGTCTTTATGGACCTTGCTCTGTGGTCTGAGGCACAGTCATGCTGAAACAGAAAAGGGCCTTCCCCAAAACTGTTCCCATAAAGTTGGAAGCATAGAATTGTCCAAAATGTTTTGGTATGCTGACATTAAGAGTTCCCTTCACTGGAACTAAGGATCCTAGCCTAACCCCTGAAAAACGACCCCACACCATTATCCCTCCTCCAGCAAACATTACAGTTGCCACAATGCAGTCAGGCAGGTAACATTCTTCTGGCATTTGCCAAACCCAGACATCAGACTGCCAGACAGAAAAGCATGATTTGTCACTCCACAGAACATGTTTTTACTGCTCCAGTGTCCAGTGCTTTACACACTCCATCCGACACTTGGCATTGCACTTGGTGATGTGAGGCTTGCATGCAGTTGCTCGGCCATGGAAGCCCAGTCCATGAAGCTCCCAGTGCATGGTTTTTATGCTGGGGTTAATGCCAGAGGAAGTGAGGAAGTTACTAAGTCAACAGAGCATTGGCGACTTTTACACACTATTCGCCTCAGCACTCAACAATCCCGCTCTGTTACTTTACATGGTCTGCCACTTCCTGGCTGAGTTTCTGTTGTTCCTAAATGCTTCTACTTTGCAATAATACCACTTGCAATTGATTATGGAATATCTAAATGGGGAAGTAATTTTACAAACTGACTTATTGCAAAGGAGGCATCCTGTGACAGTAACAGGCTTGAATTCACTGCGCTCTTCAGAACGACCCATTCTTTAACAAATGTTTGTAAGCCTGACTGCATGGATAGGTGCTTGATTTTATACAATTGTGGCAAAAGTCTAAATGAAACCTGAAATCAGCGATTAAGAGGAGTGTCCAAATACTTTTGCACACACTGTACAGTGCATATTAGGTGCAAGTGCAGTATAACTAGGATTTTTTTGGACAAAACAAACACAATGAAACCCTAAAACAGGAAATGTATTGAATGCAAAGAGGATATATAATAGAACGCACTGCCTATAACATTTACAATTTACCTCTTCAGCTTACTTTCACACTCAGCAGTCAGATTTATGTGTGGTTCTGTGAGTAGCACAACTTTACACTTTACTTTTTTTAGGGGTCCTAGCATGCAGTGCTGGCACCCTGTCGTATTTGCCTTTCATTGCTTTTACTAATAGTATTTGGTAAAGCAAATTTACAGCATATCTGCATACTTCTGTCATTTATTTGGCAATAGAAAATAGATAATGAAACAGCTGAGTCTTCAAGAGATCAGAAAAAAAGGACAATAGATAAATTACATATCAAAGCTAAAGAACAACTGTCCAAAGAGTTGATTCATAACATTTGACATAAGTGTAAAATGTCCACAACCGACCTACAGAGCTATATTTTGAACTTCTGGAACCTTCTTGTATTCTTGGATTATTATTGGAATACTGAGTAAGCACCAGGGCCAAAGGAGAAAGGCTTTCAAGTTTGAGACTTGCCTTATTTATTTGTCTGAGGTACTGGTAGAAGGCTGTGATAGTCTTAGAGGTTTAACAATTTTCTTTGGAAATTATTCGGTATGAAGCTTCTTTTGAAGGTACCTTTCAGTGAAGCTTGAACATTTGTGTTATTTTTACTTGTTCAATTACAGTACATTAATACAATAATAATGTCCAAAATCTGGCAATGTGCTTTGATCACTCTTAAACCAAGCAACAGTAGTCTGGCCAGTGTGCCTGAAATTGTTCAAGAAAATAAGAAAATATCTAGACATCAGGCGGGATGGGTTCATATACTTCAATAATTCTTTGTTATATAATACTTACTTATTATTAATCTTCAGGTTATATTTGTGTCCTTGGAAACTCTTGTCTTATGGTGTCATGTGGCTGAATTGAAGGTTAATGAATATATCAGTAACAGTTAACATCTCTAGAAACAAATGATCTCCACACTTAAGATAATATTATCTCTTGGAGCAAGAAATAAATTACCATTCTCTAGCAGTACTACATCTGTAATGTTGATGGGTTGATTTAAAGATCAATACAGTATGATACAAAATTTTTAAATACAATAAAATCATACATTGTTGCATATTTAAACTTCTGTCAATGTAAACACCTTCATTTAGTCTGCTACTGGGAAAAATGTGTTTTCTATGACTAACCAATATTTATTTTTCTAAGTAATTATGTATTATTTATATTTTGGTGACTGGGAGATGACATGGTAGTGCCGTGGTTAGCATAACCTCTGGGACCAGGGTTGGAGTTTGAATGTTCTCTCCATGCCATTGTGGGGTTTCCTCCAGGTACTCCGGTTTATCCCACAGTCCAAACATATGCTGAGGTTAATTGCCAAATTGCCTGTAGGTGTGCATGTCTGAGTGAATTGTGTGTGAGTATGCCCTGTGATGGGTTGGCGCCCCGTCTCGGTTGTTCCCTGCCTTGTGCCCATAACCTACAGGATAGGACCCTCCATGACCCTCAATATGACAAGCAGTTACAGAAAATGGATGGATGGATGGATGGGTTTTTGGTGACCATTCAGGTTCGCTTTAAGGGGGTCTGGAATCACCTTCTCTCACAGATGCTGTTTGAATACATCCAGACAGGCATCTCCTCATACTTCATCCTTATTTCAGGCCCATCTGGTATGTTTGAGGCTCAGATTAAACACAGGGCTGTCAGTATCTCCTCTGACTCTGATTACCATGTTGGGATGAGGAGCAGCGATACAGGTTCATCCAAACTCTGAAAGCTAACCCTGCCATACAGTAGATATGCAACCCAATGTAACCTGGACAACATCAATTACGCACAAACGTGAATTCTCTTGGGATTATCCTGATATACGGTATGCTGCACATGGTGAATTGTTTTGAGCTGATGCAATTTTAAAAATTAAAAGTGAAATATTGAGAAAGAAATGATAGAAGTCATTCAGGTCTTACTTGCAAAGGCACATGTATAATTTGTGTTGCTATTGTAAGAATCAGGACTCTATGTGCCCAGCAATAACAGTCCAGAGTAAAGAAACCTGGAGTAAAGAAACTATTCATCACCAGAGGTGAATAGTTCAGGTCCAAAAAGTAAAAATCCAGATTTTGATTAAACCAACCAATTGTATATGAAGAGTCACAGTCACAGAGTACTCAGCTGGTGGGTTGAAACAAAATCTTGGTCTGGATTTTTACTTCTGGGCCTGAACTATCCACATTTTCTTATGTCAGTAATTATCACAAGAACTCACCATTTCCTCTTGGCTGCTCCCAGGGTTCTTAAAGAGCACCACTACATCCAAATGAGTGTTTATTTTTCTTGCTAAATGGCTGTTTAGTTTGTATTTAATTTTATTATGCACCTTTGATGGTAATGCCAGAAAGATTCATAGTATCATGTGTTTCTCATCACTTTTATTGTATTATGAGCACGAAGGAAGTACTTTCACTAACAAAACATATTTTGTCTTTTGTTTCCTGATATGCACATGGCACATGGTAAGCACATGGCCTGTCTTCTTAAACTCATGAACTTTTACCAGTAATTTTTACCTTCTTTTAGTAATTCTTACCCCCCACCACTGTATGACAGATAAGCTGTTCATATTTGGGTGGATAGATTATCCAGAGTTCAACTGCTCAAATTAGGTCAATATAAGGACTTCATACCAAATATAGATAGCAGGTATTACGTTTGGTAACATAAAAGTAGACAATGAATCGGGTGTAAATAATAACACTAATAATGGCAGAGCGTCTACCAAATTTCCCAACGTGGCATTTTTAAAACATTTTCAGCTACCATAATAATGACTTTAAATCCTTGAGAGATACGTGTAGCTAGTGTAAGGAATGGCTTAAGAACGGACAGGACTCATCTGAGGCTCTGGGAACGTTTTGATTTGGGTTGCAAACCAGGGGGAGGTAACGGACCAAGATCTGGAAATGTGCACATATCTATTCGAATATTTGTTTCTCATGTTACAAATCAATTTATGGGTTTTTTTGTTCTTTCCCTTTATTCATCTTTGTCAAAGAGGAACAGTTTTTTATTATTTTGAAACAAACTTCTGAAAAAGCCTTCTGTGGCTGTTAAATGGTTGCCAAGACATAATTAATTTGTTACCAGGGTTTCAAGAGTGAGCTAACATGGAAGACATGTTTAGTGACTCTTTAGTCCACATACATGCTAGTACTTTTCAAGGTCCTGAACCAGGGTTTTGAAATGATGTAGTGTCAGTAAAATGCCAACACTTCTGCTTGGCTTTGTATAACAAACAAACACTGTTTGACATCCCAACAAACAAATAAATAGATAATAGGGTGACTGTGGGTACTATGTCTAATGTGTGGGGTTGGAGGTTTAAATTTGCTTGGTGTTTACATTTTAACTCAGTGTCTTTCCTGTGGCACTATTTTCTACCTATAGTCCATAGTGGTTTCAATACTAGTAGGGACCAAATCAGCTGTGAAGCCCCCTTGCCCCCTTAACACACAGCATACCCACAAGAAGTTCAGGAGATTCAAGACGCACTCCTTAGATGTCTGTTTCCAGGGAATCCATCTTATACAATTATTTCTAATTCAGAAAATAAATTGAATAATACTTAGCACATTATATGATTTCAATAAGTTGAAATAAATATGTCAATGAATATGTAAGTGAACCCAAGCCTACCCAGCCTGTTCCATAATTAATCACGATATATTTCTGCAAATTTCTGTGCATGATTACAGCTCATTTGTATTTTTACATATGCATATACAGACTGGACATGACCCATTAAAAAGTTAATGTCCTAGTAACACCTTTATTGGCAAATTCAATTTACAAATGTTCGCTGTAACCAACCATGTTGCATTCCCTGTAGCATTTCTGTTCTTGCTGTTGGATTTCTCTCCTACCTCGAAGATCTCTTTTAGCTCACAAATAAGCTTTATGTCTTCTTGCATGCACTACATGTCTGTGAACTCCAAACAGATTTCCAATAATATTGAAGTCTGGAAACTGCAACAGCCATTTCAAAATCATCACCTTTTTTTCTGTAAATACTTCATGGTTGATTTAGAGGTATGTTTTGAATCATCATCTTGTTTAAATATCCAGTCTCTTTTCAATGTCTGCTGACATTTGTTTTTAAAACTTGAATCCATTTATCCTTAAACTCGCCCAATATTTACTGTGCCACTGGGCTGCCAACTTCAAAAAAATTACATATTCATCCAGTGTGCTTGAATGATGAAAATGTGTTCTTTCGATTTAATGGTTTACACTCTTTTTCTCCAAATGTATGGGAACGATTTGCAAAATTTTTGATGCAGCTTTTAGGGATTTCTTACTGATTTTAGTGATTTTCAACATGCTCACAACAGAATCTATATTGCATGACCACCTGCTCTCATTTGATTAAATATATAACGGACAATGCAACAAAATAAAACACTGGATAGTTTTAAAAGTATTAAAACCACTCCATACACAAAGAACCCCATTACAACTAAATGACATCATAAAATATTTAAGCTGCCACAGCCTTTAATTCACACAGTTCTCTTGGAATTGTATGTCGGCACAAATAGTTCAGGGTAGATCACATTATTCATGTATTTTTCTTGGCATTGCAGATGATGCCTTAACAGTTCTACTTGAGCTTCCATTGTTTATAATGTCTCTGACAGTTATAACCAAAATCTGCAATGGTTAGGGAAAACTTTTTTACAGGCTATGACTGGTTTGTGAAAGTCAATTATTTTTATTTCCAGTGCTCAGACGGTTGTCTAGAGCAGTGCATGTTTATTTTTGATACCATACCAAAAACCAAACCAGGTTCAAACCAAGAATTTTAAACATTGATTCTGCTTTCCTGGACTTTTAAGCATCGTTAAAAGAAGTCATACAGAGTCATACAGTGTAATATTATTAATATAATATTAGATATTACATAATATTAATATAACATAAAGACTGAGGCATCGCTAGAGCAGCGAAGGACGAGAAGACTTGCTTGCAGGGACGAACATGCTCTTTAGTTGGAGTCCTTAACAGTGGCCTGTACTACGAAGCGGGGTTACTGGCTTATCGGGGTAACTTGTCGGATTTAAGGTACCACTGTTTAAATGGACTTCATATCCGTTCACTTACATTTTGCCCAGACTACCTTAAATCCGACAAATTACCCCGATAAGCCAGTAACCCCGCTTCGTAGTACAAGCCACAGGCACACAATGAGCCCCGAACCCAAACACAGTAACAGAAGCACGAAGAGGTCAAACGCCAAAGTGGAAGGTACACACACGGTGGGAGATTTTACAAAGTTAAGGACACGCGAGGATCGGACAGGGTGCACACAAGACACAGGCAAAACACGCGCCACAAATCAAGAATATAAGTGCTAACCATAACTACAACAACAACAATACAAGCGTTATTTACGATGACATACACAGGGCTATAAATGCCCGCGCACATGAGGTATGCCGGGATGTGCTAATCTCACCAGCATTACATTATCTTAACCTTTTGCATGTTCCTTCTTAAAATTATTTGAAATGCATAAAATAAACAGTTATTACAAAATCACCCTGAGCAGGATTAGCATGTAGAAAATGGATGGATGCACAGAAAAAGAATTGTCTAGCTAGTTTCTGTTTTATAGACATTTTGTACACGTTTCCCAACATATCTGTACTACTTCAACTTGTGCTTAGCTAACAGACCTACATGTAAGAGCACTGTTCACACCTAGACTGTTTATCAAAACTCCAACAGGTTCTTGGGCCTTGGATGGGATGACATTTTCCCTTTCATCCCTATCCATGCTTGATTCCCATCCAGGCAAATACGTGTGATTGTATCCTGCAGTTTAGTAGCTTAAACCAAAGAATCAACAGAAAATCCAAAATAGAACCCGGCGAATGTCTCTATGGGCAGCAGGGCAATTCCAAAGAGGAACCTGCCAGAGCAAGCACTGAAACAGACAGGGCAAACAAGGCTTGCATTCCACCTAAGACCCAGAATAAACATGTCACAGACTACCATCCTGTAAAGGTCAGGCACCCTCACTTAGTCTTTGATGATTATGGCCTGACATTTGAGAGATTCTGCACAGCTGTTAATAGGATTGATTGAATTATTAACCAAGTTGTCTGCACTATTACATTCATGTATGTTGGATTACCTTCGGTGATATTTTTATCTAAATTTGTAGCTAGCTCAATCAAATGTCAGGCATAACAAACTTGAATATAATGCTGTGGTAGTGACTTTTTGCAATGAAATATTTTGTTAGTGTTATGGATATTAGTACATGGAGATTGATAAACCAGAATCTCAGGTCCCAGAAAGCCCCAACATATAAAAAGCCAGTAGGTTTCCCCTTACAACTTTTAGAAAACCTATAAGAAGCCATTCACTTTAATCCATCCTTTTCCTGTTGTTGTGATTATTTTCAGAGTCCTTATATGAATGATAAATACTATACCATTACTTTATTTATGCACAACTGCTAAACGCACAACTCCAGGCAAACTGGAATTTGTCTTGCTTTCCATAGCTTGGGGGTCACAGGCAACATGTAGCAGCCCTGAAGCTGCAGGTGAAAGGCCCTGCTCAAGGACCTACAGATATGCGATTGTCTTGCTGAGGCTGGGGCTCAAATCAGCAGCCTTTGGCTCACGTACACAGCACCTTAGGCCACCGAGCCACTCATCACGCACGGCTCCCTCTGATAAAGGTAGGAGTGACTGACAGGCCACAGACTCGGCACCTAGTCCATGACTTCAGGGAGTCAGAATTTTAAACAGTGAGCTGCATTTTCCACATGACACATGTGGTCCAACAATGCACACGGTCTAAAACTGACCTCTGCTTTTCTGTTCACATCTGAAATGGTCAAAAGCCAAAGGGTCAGGAGGGAGGTAGGCAATGAGACTGACAGCATACCTGTCTGTTTGCTCTCTTCTCCACAGAGAAGTAGCCTCCTGGTGAGCATTTGCAGAGATTTGATTAATAGAGCTCAGCCAAAGTCTCCCAGTGTCACGGAGACGGAAAGTAAAGTTTGGTCTGGCGTGCTGTGGAGCCGGGGGGGGAAGAATTGAAGAAGTTCTGGCTCCAAGCCTCCTGCTCATGTGTTCTGATGCACGCAGTATTCTGAACACTTGGAGCTGTGTGCCAGACAGCACGCAATATGGGCAAACTCTACCCAAAAGGAGAGAGAGAAAGCGTTTCTAAACGATCCAGTGTGCTGCCTCTACTTCTTTACAATGTTGTCTTTTCTCTTCCTTCAGTTACTTGAGAATGCACATTCCCATACATAACGCCTCATGTCACTTATGTGGCTCAGTAAATCACTATAGTAAAGGTTACTAATTAGAAGTCATAGAAGCATGGATCCATATAAAACTAGTTTAAAACTTAAAGCTGGATCAATTACCACCCTGATCCAAGCATGAAATAAAAACAGGTATTTTCTTGTTCACAGGATTTTTTGTATTTAGTGTCACATCATTCTCAAAAAAACTATTCCATTACATTACAGGCAATGAGGCCCTTTGCGTTAAATATGCATGCATCGATCCATCCATCCATCTAATCACTTCTCCAGCACAGATTGTGGTACGGTATGCCTGGAGGAAATCCCAAGGAACAAGATGGGAAAACATCATGGATATGATGACTGTAGGAAATGTGTAAATGGAAATGCTGATGTAGAAGGAAAAAAAGAAACCAAGCATGGTAGTGAATGTGGCAATAAATGAAATGTCTTTTAGGGTACAAATGTGATGGCGTCTGATTTTTTGTAGAATGTAATGAAATATCATTTCATTACTCTTTTTGTATTCATATTTTTGAAGGGACCTGGCAGGTTCCGATAAGAGGGTTAGGGTTAGGGTTAGGAGGGTGTGAGGGAGAAGGAGAAAGAGTAGGGTGGCTGCAGAGGGAGTCTCTCAACTGGTGGATTGTGGTGGCATTTTCAGTGGTATACCGAGTATCGGATTTAAAAGGTTACTTTTAACATTGCCTGGTCAGCAATCAATGGCCAATCATTATCAAATATCGAGTCTGAGAAAAACTGTTCCCATGGGGCCAGGGCAGTTCCGGTCCTAAATGAGGTGGCACCTTAAGCTAGCACCATCACCAGCACCCCGTGTCTGAACCAAAGTGAAATTTGCTGGCAAGCTGGTGCCCCCTCAGAAGCTGGCATCCTAGGCAAAGCCTCCTGTGTCTCCTATAGAAGTGACCTGTCCTGGGCCCAGGCCAGTGACAAGAGGTCTTTGCTGGTGGAGACGTTGTTCTTGCAGATACAGTATTTCTCCAAAGGAGCTATATGGCTATAGGCCAGCAGTGAGCTCCCCCAGGCCCCCACAGGAGATAAGCTGATGGAGCTGGATGATATAGTGGCTTAGAATGTTGCAGAGTCTGGCAGGGTGGAAACACTTGTGTAAAATGGAGTGGAATGGAATCCAGAGGACCATGCCGTAGACCATGCCATTTTCATTTTGTTTGATATTTTCCTTCTTAAAGCAAAGGCTGAAATGATTATTTTGGATACAGGCATATATGTAAATCTATAGCATCTTAACTGGCAGACTAACCTTCAGACTAACCTTCATTTCAGGTACAGACTAACCTTCAGACTAACCTTCATTTCAGGTACAGACTAACCTTCATTTCAGACCTTGGATATGGATTTACCTTGTAATGGATGTGGTCAGGCAAAGTGCATATACAATACACTGTGCATATACAAACTACACAGCACAGGGTATACAACTGAGAAGGATCCAGTTCAGGCACAATATGTAGCACTGTAATGTTTGCAAAAATGCTTTGGAATGGAAAGGGAGCATACAGCCAGAGGTACCAACCAGATTTGTCGTGTTGTACTTGATTCATATATTAATAGTTGATACTTTCAGTTGCATGGTGCTTATCCATTGTAATCAATTTTGTTGACATTAGAGTACTGCACTGTGCTATGTATTGTATTGTACTACAACTTATGATGCAAATTAAATGTGTGCTTACCAGTTTCTGTGCTTCTCTCAGTTAGGTACCCCAACAGTTACAATCGGTAACTTTACTTGAGGGGACATGAATAATGTAGATGTACACGCTTACGTAATGCATTAATTAACCAGTAACTAATTAACTAAGTGTTGAGTACTGATCCCATGCTCATTCATCATTAATCAATCATGACAGTTCATGTATTTCATGGGGAAACCTATATTAGTTCATGGTTTGTTCTTGAATAGTAAATGAGTTAAGTAATTTTTACCATCAAGTGAAATCTTGCCATTATTAACTAATTAGTTAAGAGCTAATTAATATAGTATCTGAATGGAATACATGAGCTGTCATGATTGATTAATTATGAATAAGCCATGGGATCAGTATGTAACCAACACCCAGTTAGTTGTTAATTAATGCATTAAGTAAGCCTGTACTACTACATTATTCATGTCCCCTCAAGTAACTTGTTACTGTTGCAATCTGTACTAGTGGGCAGGAGGAGGTTACACAGCTAAACGATTTACTCAGTTGTATGTATGTGTCCGATGCTGAGGATGAGAAGACCAGGTGGGAAAACAGCTGTTTCTAATGCAGCAGATGCTGGCTGCTGGCGAGGGCTATTGACAGAATCCTAACTCCTGACTGAGGAGGAGGATGATCTTCATGCTGCTCAGTGCCGTGCCATCAAATGTGAAATGATATTATGGGACTTTTGGTGGATCGTGTGAAGGCCCATGAGGAAAATCTGCAACTCAAGCGTTCTGATTTTTGTTTTTCATAGAAGGGAAGGGCAATTAAGGAAAGAACTGGCCATTGAGTTTGATTTGTACCCTGCAGAGAAGTCATAGAAGAGTCACATCTCCTCCTCCGCAACACAATTTACTGTAAATTGAAGTTTCTGTAAATTAAACAACAGCAAGATGATGTTATCTTTTACAGAAGTCCTTGTTAGTGAACCATGTGCCTGATCCGGGCCGCCTTGCATTCTGTGTTAAATCAGCGATCAGCAAATCAGAAAAGAACTATTGAAAGTTAGAAAAGCACCATGTTACAACATGGGCAGAGTTCGAAGGAGCTTTTCCGAGGCTTCTTGTCCACAGGTTTTAAATCACAGTTGGAGGAGCAACTGAGACAAAGGACCTAAAGGCTAGAGTAACGCATACTAACAGATAAAGATTTAGCTTGGCTGGCGCTGCTCGGTTTTGATTACATGCATCAAAGTAACGCACCTGCACTAAGTATCAATACCGTTTGCCTCCTCGTCACAAGCCTTGCTGGTTTCTGACCTTAAGGGACCTAAGGATAACTGGCCAGTTGAACCTGTAGCAGCTCTCTTGTACTAAATGAGAGGTAAGGGGTGGTGTTTCCTTCCAACATGTCTGGGCTGGAGTCCTGGTTCAGTCCCATGAAAGGGTGACATTGTGGATGTGACTTATGAGGATCGTGGGGGCAGCCTTCAATTTGTCATCCTACACAGGCCAGTGTGGAGAACAGACTCACTGATGGACTTTGGCTTTGGCCCTGACCACAGCTTACACCTTGCTTTTAGAAAGCCCACTCTTTCTTTTTCTATAATGGTAGCATGTCCGAGGCTGTTAGGCAGCAGCCAGTTGACCCCCAGAGGTTTTTTTTCCTCCCTACTTCTGTGTTTTTCATTCCTCTGCTGTTGTCATCTGGTTCTTTCTTTCTTTTTTTCTTCTTTTTCTTTCCTGTTTCCCTGTTTTCCTTCATTTCCCTGTTTTTGAATTATTCTGTATAAATGATACAGGAATGTATCACAACACCCTCATATAAAGCACTTTGGGATGACTCTGTTGTGAAAGGCGCTATATAAAAATAAATTAAATTTAATTGAATTTAATGTGAGAATGAATGGAGTTCGGACAGCAAAGTTTCACTAACTTAAAGTTGGATCTAACCCAAAATGGGACATACAAACCTGTTGAGTTTGCTCTGCCTTCACCTTGATACCCAAAAACACAGTACAAACACCAAGGATTAGGGTATACGGAGGGGAACTGAAGGCAACATGGCTACAGAGAGTCTATGAAAACCCAACATAAGTGATTTTAAAAAGGTTGGTTTTACATGTTAATGTGTCAAATATTTTTAGATTTTTAGAATCTAAGACGTGTGCAATGCGTCGATCAGCAAAAACTTTGATTCTTTTAGAATTGCAAACTGGTTTGACCGATTCACTGAAAAGAACTAGTTTAAAAGAATGATTTAAATTAATAATGTGAATGTTTTGAATCTGCATGTTGTCTTTGTCCTTTCGTGAATTTTTTCAGATACTTTCTTTCCTCATATAAGCTCTCTCTCACACCTTATCTTATCTTATCTTATCTCACTATTGTTATTATTATTATTAATTGTTTGTTAATTAATTAATTTATTTTTTATGAATCACTTAATTCCCAAAGTAGCCTTCAGCTTATGAAAACTAATTATGCATTTCATGTAAATGGAAGATGGACGTTTTACCAATCATTGTAAAGTGATGGAAGGAAGTTTTACCAATGGAAGATTCATACCTGTAGAACCAATGCTCTTAGTATCTGGCTCTAAGACACCACTGTGCCTATATGTATGAAGGTTTACTTTGACACAGCACATTTTATCCTGAGCTGTATGGTCTCCACACGTAAAACAGTCCTTTTCCCAGCAGGACTGTAGATTTATAAAGCATGTTGGACCTCCTTGCACATCTTACTGCTTGGCTTTTTTCATCCTGCTGAAGACCCTTTAGTACTTGTTCTAAGGGGAAAGATTCAACCTCCCAGGCATTTTTGTTTCATGTAATCGTGATTGTTTCACAAAGCCTGTCGTGCACTGTCGGGTGGCTTTTCCAGTTCAAATAACCTATGGGATATTATCTGTTTGCAGCACGCCAGCGCAATGATTTATCATCTTTTTTGTCAATGGTGACTCTTCATAAAGCCCCCTAGTCAGTTTTCCTGACTCATAAATCCAGACTTCCTCTGCTCACTCACAAAGATATAACCCCCTCTCCAATTAATTTCATGCTTCTTTGCGCTCGACTGCTGACAAAAATTATAGCAACCAGATTTCTCTGTCCCCAAGCAGTAGATGGCTACTAGGTACAAAAAGAAACAATTAATCCACAATAAAGTTCTATGTTGTTTCTGGGGGAGGAAATGTCCTTGTTTATAATTCTCTGCTTAACATTTTAAATTAAATTCATTGCATTGGTCAAAGACAGAACTTTGTCTTTGGCAGCTTCATGAGCAAGTCTTTAAAACTTTGGACTATCCTGAAGCTTTTCAGACAAATCTTTTGTTATATAGCTTAACAGCCTTCTGTGATGTGGTTCTCTCAAAACTTTCCACGTGTATTACCCTGAAAAAGAAAAATGGCAAATTATCGCACAAAAGGGTATATAAATAATTTAAATCTTAAAATTCCTTAGTTAACAGTAGCCACTGGGTAACTGTGAAAAATCATATAATGGTAATTAACTGTGGTGGTTTTCTCTTTATGAAGATTATTTACTATTATTATATTTGAATGCACACAAAACGAAATACAACTTGATCGAATATTCAATCTTTATACTAACTACCTGGGACAAACAAGAAGGTATCAAGATGACCATTATTATGTGTTGTCAGTCTACTATTATCCATCCATTCATGCATCTTTAGTGTCCATTTCGTTGTGATGGTCACAGTAATATATTCATATGCTGTATGTGACTTAACCCAAATTGCTCCAGGGGTTCTGGACGCTGGCCGGACCCCCAAACTTGATCTCACTTGTCTGTGTGTCTCATGGAGAGCAAGATGAGTTATGAGAAAACACAATTTCCCCACAGGGATGAATGATGTATCACTATTCTATAATAAAATGCAAGCCTATTGCCAATTTGATGATCAACTTGCTAATAATTGGCAGATCTGTGAATTAGGTCAGTCAATAACAAACGATGAGAATGTAAGCAGTAGAACCTGACCTAAATCAGCCGACAGGTGAGAAAAGTTAGAATCCATATGAAGGATGCATTTTTGGAGCTGGTGATTTCGGACTTAACGCTTATAACATGTCTGAGACGCTGGTCCGGGAGGATGGAGGGCTTGGCAGCTGCAAACGCCCCCCTGCTAAGCCAGCCTCATTTACAGATGGTGTGCAAATGTTTAACCATGATGTGTTTATTATGGCACCCTCTCCTATGGCTGCCAGCATTCTAATATGCTCTTCAGGTGCTGCCTCTGGTATTTGCTCTCTGCTGTCTCTCGGTAAATCAGTCATCCCCTGACGGTATTCAGCAAAACAAGCCGCTGTGCTTCTGGTACCGGTATTGCCAAATTTCCCAGTCAAGTTTTTCATCTTTTCAGTATAATGAACATGTAGAAACATAAATATTTATGTTTATAGATATTCTTTTGTGAAAATATTTATCATTGCAGTTTCCTCAGGTCTGATAATTAAAGCAAACTATATGAGGTGATCATGTGTTTTTAGTTAATGCTGTGCTCATGTGTCATTAAACCAGACCGATTTCAGCACTTGCATACCAGGAAGGTGCTTCAGGGAGCCCAATCATCTACCGCCTGAGACGAATCCCCACACCGATAGCGGCTCCAAAATGATTGACAGCTCAATTCAGGCTCCGCCCCCTAAGCTACCATGGATGGAAGCCACTAATTAGGAAGGATGCCGGAGACCAGAGGTGCAGCAAAAAGGCCAGCTCCATTGGAAGGAGGGGGCTCTGCTCCAACTAGTGAACCTTCCAGAGAAAAAAAGTCCCTCCAGATGCTGGGGAAGTACTGTCCATGACCCTCGACTGCCCTTTATTGCTGTCAAAACAATTTTTTCTTCCCCCTTTCAGATGACAGACTAGGGGACCTTAACCTTGTCTACAACCCCTGTCCTTGGACTCTGCCTCAGCCTGACCACACCTGCACTCAGGGCCAGACTGGGATGAAAAATCAGCCCTGGATTCAGGTGGCCATTCCAGCCCTACCTGCACCTACTCCAGACGTTCCCCAACAGCTTTCCTGCTCTACCAACTCTTCCCAGGACCCCTCAACCTTTTCTTGAATCATAAGATCCACTTTGTCTAATAGGGACCAGCCTCTCTGAGCAGATTCTTGTGAAGGATGAATTTCTTACATCTGTTTGTCCTCACTTGTTGTACAAAAGGTACGTGTTGATTGATCCCTGTAATGAAGGCATATCTTTTTTAAGTTCTGTGGGGGGGTCATGGGGGTATCAACCCTCCATAAACATGCTATTCCACACTCTGTAATGAAAATGCCCCAACCCCCCCCACTATAGTCAAATCGCAAGCATATTCACTATGGACAACATACGATGGCAATAAATTATTTCATTATGAATTCTACGGCTGTTATTTCAAAGCTGAAACATAACCTAGATCAAAAAAGAAAGCTCAGACAGTAAGTCATCATTAGCTAAAATGTTACATCTTTGGAATTTCGTTGGAATTGGGCGTCTAGCTTGGGCGTCTCACTCCTGTTTCACGGGTGGAACTGGGTTTCTCACTACCTCGTATCCAACAGACCTGTTGAGCTTGGCAACAGTATTGTAGTATTTTCCCATTTCACAAACTGCAGTAAGGCTGTCTTTCAATCGTATACTTTTACAACATTTTGCTTGGCCAAGAACCCCAACCTTTGTCTGCACTCCAAACTAAAAGCAGGACAGATGAGTTCCTCTGTGAAATGATTAAAGAAAAACTGCGGCACTGCCTTTGTCCTAACTTACCCCAGACTGGAGGTCAAACAAGAGCCACAGTAGAACTGTGCTGGCACCTTGTGGAGAACACCTGAAGTGTGCTCGATGGATGATTCCATGGGTTACTGACCTCTTTGTTCATCAAAATTTACTGTTCAGATGTTTAACAAATTCAAAAAAGGTTAATCCGTTTGTTTGGTTTTCGTCTTTTGGTGCTTATTTTTTTTCTCACCCGCTCCACCAACCATTGACTCTTGAAACTTTCTCCAGCACATCTCATTTTAGAACCTTCCATTCAGTCAGATACCTGTATACTATAGGGTCCTGTCCAAAGAACTATGACAGAAATCATATGAAATGCACATTGGGGTGCTTTATATCTGTGTTCAGTTTCCTTGTGCTTTGTGTTTGCTGTCTAACTGTGAGTTTCATAGCACACCATGGCAGACTTTCAGTGAAACCTTAGCAGTATCTAACCCCAGGGGGGAAACTTGCGTTGACAGAAACACTTGATCCTTCCATGATTCCATCTTGACCATAGATCCGCAGCTAGGTTATCGCACTCATTAAGTTCAGCACATGGTGTGCGCCAGTTACTTATGTAGGAAGAGAGCAGCTAATTTCTGTACCTTGCTGACACTACATCACATGATAATGCTAATATTATTTATATTCCGGGCCACAATAAAAGCACTCAAGATCCAAAAACGTCACTTATGCAAACTTTACTTGAAGTAGACAGTAGAACCTGAAGTTTTACCATACATATTCCTTACATTTCCTTTCATTTCTCATAAGACCACTGCATTGACAAATTTGTATATGTTGTGTGTTTCATTGGGCAATAATTTAATATCTAGTAATTACAGCAAAACTGGTGCATTAGAGAGATGTTTTTCTCAAAGTGCAATGGGTTATTTAGATGTCTTTTTCTCAGTAAATTTCAACATTGATATGGCTTGCCAATCCAAGGCAAAATAGAATATCAACATTCCCTGGTTCTGTTCAAACCTTGAACACATTTCAGTTTGCCAGTATACTGTACCTATATGCCACATATTGTTATTTCCTACCTACTTTTCCCGTCTGTTTCAGGAAAAGAGTTCAATCTGAAGCTCCATTTTCATATTTATCTGAAGTCCGTGTCTCGCACGTTACCAAGAAATCTTTCTTGGAATATTGGACTGATCCTCAGGTAAAAATAGTAGTTCAGTTAAGGTTAAAACCTGAGTGAGTGTGAAATTTGTCCCTAAGGTATGGATCTCACAGCATAGCATGAGACTAGAGCTTCTCCTGCCTTCTTCAGTTCCCATCTGACTGGAGATGGAGATGCTACAGTGACCCCTGTTGAGCAAACACAGCTATTAATCGCAAAAGTACATGCGGAAGTGCATGACATTACCCAGTGAACCTCTTTCAATATTTTCATCATTGTCTTGCTCGCACTAAAAGGGGGAGATAAACAGATCAGATTCTGACTCAAAACAGCGATGAAGGGACTGGTTCATCTATTAAGTGGACTTCAGAATAATTACCCAGAAAGATCAGGGCATAAAAACTGTGTACGGGAGTCAATGAATGAATGAATGAAATAATAATTAAAGAGACAGCTACTGATAATAAAGAAGCTGCAGCATCAACTTCAGCTAATTGTCTTGATTAATGACACCTATGGGTATGTTTCAGATCAATCTCAATATATATTTTGTCACCCATCCAAATATCCATCCATCCATCTTCCAACCACTTATCCAGTACAGGTCATGGTTCTACCCAGCAATGTCTCCAATGCATGCATTCATTTTATTACTGATCTGTGACTGTATCGCCATGCCACCTCATCAGACAAGATGGGGGCAACAAGTTAAAATATTTTGTCTTACAGTAGGCAGACTGTAATATCATCATTTCACATTCCTTGGATTTTCCTAATATTTCTTTATTACCACTCCCTTTACAAAAACCATCTGTTACTCTGTAAGAATACCTAGGAATGTCAAAGAATCTTAGCACCTCAAAGCAGAGGGTAGGAACTGAAAAAAGCAAAGCTCATTCTTGATGTTACGGCATGCTCATTTCTACAAAGTCGCAGCTGTTAATTTCCCCCTTTAAGTGAAGGGTGGGGGTTATATTGTTTTAAAAACAGTGGATGATAATGTTAGATGTTCTTCAAAACCAGTCTAAAACCTTTAAACATTCAGTTTGAATTTGCAACCTTTGCTTTATAAGTCCTGGTCCTGAACCAAAATGCTTCCTCCTCCCTGGTCATGAAACACATGTTCACTTGCCACTTGCCTTTACCTGGCTTATTGGAGTATGAGCCCATTGTGACGAAATACACATGAGATCAGTGTGCAGACTGCTTTGGTAAGACCCACCCCACCTCCAGATATATGCTTTACTGATTTCACATAATGGAGAGATCAATCAACCAACCAAGCTATCATACTGGCATATAATTTGAAAGTTACATTTAAATGGTTTTACTGACCCAAAAAACAAACAAACACAGAAAAATTAAACAAACAAACAAACAGATAGATATACAGATATATTAAACAAACAAACTGTCATGCCCCGCTTGTCCGCTCCTCCCATATGCCACGCCGCCTCATCTACCTCGTGTGGAATCCCCGTGTTTACCAGCTGTTTCTTCTTGCTGTCATTAGTCCTATGTATTTAAGTCTGTGTTACAGTAGGTATGTTTTCCCGAGTCCGCTCATTAACGTCCGACCTTGTGTGGTGTATTGTGTCCCTTGGTGTTTTTCTAATTAAATCCTTCGTTCACCTGATCTCTCCGGGCTCCTGTGCTGCTTCCCCGCTCCACACCCGACCCAGCGCAGGATACAAACAAACAAACAAATAAATCATGCAGCTGTTAAAGCATACTTTTTTCCCTGTGGGCCTTTCTGCCCCAAGACAGGGCTGTTTCCTTATCCTTTTGTTGAGTATTCTTCAGTCCAGTCTGGTGGACAGACAAAATACCCAGGTGCCTTTGTTATCATTTTTTTAATAATAGAAAATGTCAAAGACATGGATGATTTTGGCAAGTGTCGTTTAAATGTTATGAATACGTAGTTACAAGTTTTCAATGTGAAATTTACTTTGGAAAAAGAGGTATACATTATTACTTAGAAAGGCATACATACTTAGAAAGAGATTAGAATTCCATATGGAACCATACATAAAGATTCACTTCATTACAGTTTCTGTAGTGTTGCCATAATGTCTTTATATACTGAAACAAAAGAGAGAATCTCTGAGCTCAATGAGATTTGTATTGTCTGTGGAGACAAATGGTCAGCGTTTCTCTGATCTCAATATCAACACCCAAATGTATTCTGGATTGTTTTCTCCCACTTTCTTTATTATCATATTTATCCTTACAATGAGGCTCCCCTCCACCCATTACTCCAGTTTAAATGAGTTTTTGCTGCTATTGAAAGAGACATTTAGGGATTTATTGGCCGCTCTATGAAACGGTAAAGTATGAGGAAATATGCACTTGAAATTCCCCAGTGAGCACATCAGTTCAACATTTAAACACTGAAGAATTAATCTTTGTTCCTGTGACTATTGCACTCTGATGCTGAAAAAATGAAGCACATTCTGAAGTGCTTCGTTAGTTTTTTTAGGGCCCATGCTAGCTATCTAGTTTTGTAGTGTCTAGAAGCTTTGCTACAAATTATAAGTTAAGAAACACTAGTCTTTTCTTCAGTAAGGATGTATAGGAACGTCCTTTTACATGAGTCTACCTTACGATGGAGAGGGAACCATATGTATGTATTCTGCAAAGTCTATTTGGTAGTGTGTGTAATTCCTGGATGGACATAACTGAACAAACTAAAACCTGAGGTTGAATGCTGGCCAGAACACAGGTCTTGTTGGGAGTTGTCTCTAGATGTGGTGAATCAGTTTGAAGAGCATCCAATATATCATTCATAACCTCCCATTGAACTGGTTCCACAAAACGAGAAGGGGATAATATGGTTCCAGGAACAAGATTAAAATTTAGCAAATTGAACTGTCTGGAAATAACCTTTGTATTTTTTTTTACCTGATGATAAGCAACAGTGAACCTGAAATGAGTGAAAAACCCTTTGCGGGGGTTAATGAAAATGACAAATGGGACCCCCTCCAGCCAACATCTCCTCTCCCTAAGAGCCAGCCTGACATCAGTGGATCTCTCAGCTGTGGACAACTTGTAAGCGAAGAAAGCACTGAGAAAAAGTTGTGAGATACCGACTCTATATCGCAGAGAAAAGACTGCCTCTACTCCAGCTTTGGAAGCATCAAACTCCATTACAATGGGCAGTGTCAAGTTATGTTGTTTCACAATAGGCATTGAAGAACTTCACCTGCAGAACAATTTCTTTAGATATTGGAGAGCTTTAAGGGCATGCTCGTTCCACTCTAAGGTCTTGGTTGTCTTGTGGCCACTGAAATAAAATTTTTAATGAACTATCTGTAGAACCTTGTAAAGCCTAGGGAGCAATTCTGCTCCTTGATGGTTTGGAGTCCGGGCCAGTTGTGAACTGCTGCCACCTTATCATCTGGCTGAAAATGATCTGGCTGGGTATAGCTGCACCCTGCTTTGACTGGCAGTAGGTGCTACAAGTATATGCAAAAGAAATTCAAATGTAGATGTACATAAAATGTCATATTTTTTTTTATCAATTTCAAGGCATTGAATTGCAGTGTATTATATAATTTAGTTTATTTTTATTTTCTGCTATACTTTGCTTTCCGTTATTGTTCTATAAGATTAATTCATATGAATAAATAAGATGTATAAATTAATTAGCCAGTACCCCGTATTTGAAAATACCACAAGCAATTGGACCTTCCCCAAGGAACTCAAATTGTTAACAAACTTCACTCACAGGCCTGCTAATGTGGGATTCCCTTGACATTTTAAGCATTTTGGAAAATTCTGCAAAAGTAAAAAAAAAAACATTATTTTTAAACAATCAATATAAATGTTGTCTGCATCAGTTCAGCGACTGCAGCATTTGGTCATCTTTTCCCATGCCACCCCCAGTTGACCCAGCCCTGAAAACAGCAAATAAAGGTATAAAAAGTGGCATACCTGTGATTAATTGTAGTTCTTCTGCTTAATTCCATTCCTGGCTTAGTATCCCCCCTGAGTGGTCACTACCCCCACCGAGAGTGACCAGCACCATGAAGCTGTTGTGCAGCATAGCTTAAAAATAAGCTGGAGCTTGTGATATGGCATCGAACTCGTCTTTTCAATATGAAAATTCATTCCTTATTCCTGTTTCGAGGAACTGCAGGTGATTGGGCGGCTAAGAGGTCAAAGGGCGGGATGGTAGTCCCCGTGCTACAAGGTGATTGGCTAGAAACCTTTGCCATTCAGTGAAAACCGAATGGATAGGCCTGTATATGGGCTAATTTTCTTTACTAGCCTGAGAGCAATGTAGTCAGAGATGAGCAGTATTTCAATGAAAAGTATTTAAAATTTGTATTTGATTACTTTTGAGTATTTTGCAATTTGTATTTGGCTGGATGGGAAAAAAATCAGATGTATTTTGTAACAAAATATTTTGAGAGATGGTATTTTATGTATTTAAAATATAAATTAATATATGTAACAAAATATGACAATTTATTTATTTATTTTCTGTCATTTTAAGAACCTTCTGTCATTTAAGAACCTTTTTAAGAAAAGGCTTACAGACTTTTTAATATGGCCTATCACTGTCTTTGGCTAAATGTATGTAAATCATGTGACACATCCTCTTGGGCCCAGCTTGCTCATTACGAACTTTGTTTTTCGATGACCAGGAAACAAGAAAAGAAGCTGCTTTGGTGCTCAATGCAAATTGCCTATATATGTATAGTATGCGGTAAAATAGCCATATACTGCTGACTGAATATCTCACTGCCTCTGCTTCTGTTTTTTTTGAGCATATATCTAAAAAACAGTATTATTTAAGTTTGTGCATATTCAACACCCTACTGTAAGACAAAGCAAGAAATTCACAGATTATGATAATTAATTTTATAAATTGTTGGTGTGCCTACTCCTTTTGCATTTGACAAATTACTTGTATTTTAATTAAATACATTTTCTCACACCACTATTTGGTATTTTGTTTTGTCACATTTAATGAGTGAGTATTGGTAATTTGTATCAAGATACTTTTTGATGTATTTGTGCCCATCTCTGTACATAATGAATGCTGTGCATTGTGCGTAGGTGCAGTGTATGTGCTACAATCAACAGGTGAAAACTGATAACGTCACAGACTCCATATTTACAGGAGTAGTTTTTTCTGTTTTTGACCATTTTCCCTTGTTTTTGGACTAAAGGTCTATCACAAATATCAGTCATTGTGCCCTTAACAGAGATTGAAATGTCAAGATCAGCATACTTTGTGTGGTGAGTGTCATGTTATGCGTGTAAACAAACAGGAAGTGCACAGTTCCCCTAGCGGTCATATTGAAATGCAGACAAATTTTATGTTTTTATTCAAGTGGCTTTATATCTGGATAATGTTTTTAAATAGTTATAATAGTTGTATATTTCTACAATTGAGTCATTTTCTGCTGTTTTATGTCACTATGTTTTTTATTGAAATTTTTGCAGTCTGGAAACTAGCAGCTGTACAGCTGTACAGTTATACTGTAAGTAAAAATTCAAAGTATCAGAAAAAAATCCAGTGTATTTCATAGGCCTACTTAACTAAGACTTTTCCAGTCTGTAAAAATACTTGCTATAAATATTAAATAAACATACAAATCCCCAGAACTGACATATTTTTAAATGAATTGCTTTACATTATTGTAGTTTGTTAACATCTTGGGCCTTCTGGTCAATCTTCCATCTTCAAGCCTTTCTTGCCAAACTTTATATAGACAACAGTAAGCACCACAGCAACCAGCAGGATCACACATCCAGTGACCAGGTATGCAATGGGCAAGAAGTGGTTCTGGCCCCCGAACCAGCTCACCGTGGACAGGACCACTTGCTTCCTTCCCCTAAAGTATTGCACAGGGAAATCTGGGGGTCAGGGGTCAAGGGCAAAATTTCATTATTGAACGTTGGGTAATTTCCTTCACTTGTAATTAAACTGAAACACTGCCAGACACTTCAATTTGTGTGGCGCTTTGCCTCTAAGATACAATCAGCGGCCACTTTATTAGATAAACCTCCTAGTTAGCTTTCTCCAGAGCATAGTGAATTTAGTAGTTACAACTGAATACATAGCGTATGCACGCAGGCACAAGAGGCTCAGTTACTGTGAGGCTAAGCATTTTAACAGCTATGATTAGTGACTATTTTTAAACAAAAATGCCAGAAATGTCTGTTTCTAGATTCTCAGAAACAGCCAACCTCTTGTGATATGTATGCAATAAGTGGTTTGACAAACAAAACATCCAGCCAGTTCTATGACTGAAAACATCTTGTTAAAATGAGAGGTCAGCGGAAAATGGCCATACTTGTTAAAGGAAAAATAACAGCAATCTTTGAACTAGTTCTAGAGAAATAGGGGTTTCCTACCTGGAGTAACCAATAAAGTGGCTATTGAGTGTAAGTGTTAGTTTATGACCATCTGCTATATAGTTTATGCAAATTAAAAATAATCTCTTGCATGTGCAGATTTTTGCAATACTAGAGCAGACCGACAAATTCCACTAAGCATTTTGATTTGAAGGATACTGTATGAGATGGACACACTATAGTTTCCTGCAGGAAGGCCCTGTTCAAACATTTTGCTTGACTGACGGTCGAGGATTCCATACAGCTTCTTGAAATCGGGAAAGGCAGCTTCTCTCATCCAAACAATTAGATCTTCATTGATGAAGCCGTTGTTGGTCGAGTCGTTGGGATCCAGCTCATACACTGGCTTCTGCCAGTAGAAAGGCTTGGCTGTCCCTGGAATCAAATGCAGGGAAAGCAGCATGGTGTGACCATCAGACATCCAAATTTACCGATTAAATTACAGTCCAGCTAATTAAATCAAGGATGGGCTGACACAGACCTTGAAAGACTTGGGGGAGAGATTCGTTTGGAATGTATGGATTGCGAAACTTGATATTTTTGTCCGTGTACCATGCAATGCCCTTTCGGAACAGAGGGACCCTCAATGGTTCACCAACCGGGGGGTGAAAAAACAGGGTGAAGGAATCTGTAAAACACACACACACACACACACACACACGCACACACGCACAAACACACTATATAATGAGACTTCCAGCCCAACTTACAGTATATGTCATGTGCTTGCTATCTGAATATTACATGGATGTTAAACATAACAGTTAAATAATTAGACACCAGGTAAGCAGAAGCCTGAAGAGGACACTCACCATTGAACATACTGTTTGCAATGGCACCACAAGGTGCTATGGGAGTACCATTGGCATATTGGAAGTTTGGTCCACAATAGACACTCGGATTCTACATTAACAGAGAATCATTTATATCAAAGTTATCCATGGATGTTACGCAAATGGTCGAAACCGTGCATAATAGCAAACCATCCGCATCCCATATATAACAAGATTTTTGCATACATTCATGTGGTAAAGTTTAATTGATAAATTACTCACAGTAAGACAATAAAATACATTGCATATTATTATACAGTACTTTACTCCCTTAAATGAAAGAGATTCTCATGTTTTAGCCTAATTTTCAAGAGACGATAGCGTGATGAAAGAATATAATGCGTCCTTTATGAGGACCGGTTTGAGAAACACCGCATTAAAGGCAGACTCTGAGAGAGCATGCAGGGAACTGTGGGTATGGGGACAAAAAGAGATAAGTTATGTACCAGGTGCAACTGGGCTGGTGGATTTCACCATGTTGCAGCTTGTACACGCTTCGCACACAGTTTGAAACCTACGGACTGTTTGTTTCTCAAATCTTCCAATTTTTTTTTTTCCAGACCACAGGTAACTGAAGCTGCAGATACGGGGTCCCACTGTAAGTATATGAATTCTGCCCTGTGCTTCAGGGCATAGGCTCACAGTGACCCTCTATCGGATAAGGGGCTATGGAGAATGGATAGGTGGACAAAGTAAAGCGCCAGGTTGCACCTTGAGTTTTTTGATTCGACCAAGCAGTTGGGCATCATCTCTGGAGTCCATATACCGGCGGAGGTTCTGATGGAAATTGACCAAGCCGTAGTAGAAAAACACGTCGCCCTGAAACGGGAGTTTGCATCATTGTTCTTTGCTGAGTATATTACAGGTACTTCAGAACAAGCTCCCCGAAGTACTAGATTTTACAATATACTACAGAAGCACAGGCATTTAGGACATCATCAAGTCTTGCATATCTGTAATAATGAGTTTTTGTGACCTGACTAAGAGAAGGTTAATCAGAGTATGATACATTGTAACATACATATTGATTCTATTAATTTAATCGAAGAGATGGCCTACTATTATTATTATTGCATTAAACATTCCACATGAGGTAAGGAGCATGCACTGAGTACAGAGTGCTGCCGCACCCGCCACATGACAAACCACATCAGAGATGAGAGCCTGAGTGCAGCCGTGCGGCGGGCGATACCTCAGCACCACACTAGTCCAAATGGAACAGTGTGAGTTTTTTCCAGTGGTTGGAGTGCCAATCCTGCCACCAGCCCCCAAATTTCCCTGTAACATGGAGGACCTCCTTACAGAGCTGGATGTAGATTAACATCATACCCAGAATTCCATGTGATTTTTTTTTTAACGGACAGACATACATCATTCCGTTGAATTGCATTTCCAGAACTCTGATGGCTAACAGACCTCAAGTCTTTCCTTGAGTGAAAATGTAATTGAGCAGTAGCAGTCCCGGCTGGCATTCACTTTGTGTTTCCGTGTCTCAAAGCACATATCGCACGACTCCGCATTGGTGTAGTCCACCTGTGGGGATGAAGCAGGGGGGGAAGTCAGTGTCTATTCTTTGTCATTGTCTTTATTTCTGTAGGAAAAATCTTGTATTTTTCGATATTATTTGGGATATTTGGTTTTAATGACATATTTTTAGCTTGTGTAATTTGTCTGTTTTTTTTTACTGACTATTTGCAATCTGAAATTTCAATCTGGAAATCCCCTATCGACATAAAAATGGTAGAGAAAGAAGCTTTTTGTACATTTCTTGGAATTAATGTGAAATATATTGATTTGTTTTACATTTCAACATCTTAAATTGTGCATTTTTGGACACAAAAGGAGTTAAGAAATCTGATTTTTTTTTGCACCCCTGAGTGTTCTGCTCAGTCCAAAATCCATTCTTTTTTTCTTGGTATAAATCATTCCAACTTTTACAGGATAAAAGCAATTTTGGATTATGCTCCTGCTTAACTGTAGATGCCAGTGACAATAGACGTTTTGATAACGAACACAAGGTATATCCCCTAAATAATCACTGGAAATAAACAGTGGTGGTACTTATGGCTTTGTAGGATTTACATGTGTCATTTCCTGAAATATAACAACAATTCAAGAGTTTACATCTTCGTAACCATTTGTTTATCTCTGGCACATTTCCCTGAACAACTCTATCCAGCATTTAAATACAATAGAATAGAGTTATGCAAGAATGAACACTGAATTTTGAAAATGTCATAAGACAAACATTCAGCTTTCATTATCATTTATTTTATTCTGAATGCATGCATCCCATTCCTGAACAGAGTTAGGGATATCGCTGTTGACAGAAGTTTGCTTTGGATAGCAATGGATTTTTTTGGTTCTCTTCTGAACTTCTGTTGCTATCAGATTTATAGGAAACCCTTTCCCTCTCAGGTTTGTTTAGCTGTAATACTTGGGTTGTTCCCTGCTTTTTGCCCGTAGCCTCCAGGATAGGCTCCAGACCCCCCGCAACCCTGAATAGGACAAGCGGTTACAGAAGAAGGATAGATGGATGGATGGAAATTTGTTTTTGTTTTGTTTATCTTAGACCTGTGGAGGACAATTATGGTTTGCCTGGTTATTAGAAAAAGAATTAGCTGTCCATCCATATTTTATTTGCTACCCTTCTTTTAATTTTGTATGTTCTTTCTTCTTTTGTTAAATTAAAAAGACCCTCTTACAGTAAAGGAAAAAAAGCATTCTACAGTATCTATTTAAGCAATGTATGTTTCATTACCTCAGAAAATTTGGCCATTTTTAAAGATTCACATTTGTGTTTTACAGCCTGCTAACCCAACCCAGAGATCCCATATCAGGGAGGAAGTACTCAGGTTAATTCCTGGTTGAAGTGTTTTTACTGATTATTACTGATCTCTGGATTGCCCTGCTCGAAAGTTAGCCAGTGTGAAATATATCTTCTCAGAGGGACCAAATGAGAGACTACAGTTCCTGTGGGCACAGCAAACGTACCTTGATCTCCTGTGTGTTCTGCATGGTGACTTGAAGAAGGACCCCCAGCAGCACACATGCGATTCCAAAAATATAGAAGAAAGGAAGGACCGTCTCCGCTGTGAGAGAGGGCGACCAGGCAGGCAGCCGCTGCTGCTTGAAGGCCGAATTGTCTGGACACCTAGACTGTGGTTTGGGAATTTCTGCATTTTCCGCCATGATTTATGAGTTATCACTACTTCGTTCTTGATGCTTTTTTCCCAGCAGCCTTTGCAGGACTGAGCGCCCTTTGAAACCCACAGATTATTTATTAACCAACACTGCCACCTCCCACTTCCAGTGTACGATAAAGAGTGCCCAGTATTCCACTGGACACTGTTTTGAAGGTTTGAAGATATTGAAGACAATGTTTTCTACCCTTTTCTCTGTGTTAACAGGCTATGGATATGCGTAGTCCCTCCCATATTAGCTGCATTAACTGGAATCCAGTTGTAGTGGGCAGGACTTTTCTTGGATTGAACACAGTCCTCTGCTTAATCCCCACTTTTTATTGAATGTATAATGAATGGACTTCAGATGCCACTATATCTACCATCAACTGGATCAAAGCAAATAACAAAACGCTGTAAAAAACGTAAAAAACACACGTGTCTTCACAGTATAAGAAGTGATTGCGGGCAAGTTGATATAAGAATACTTGCACACAATTGTGTGTTGACAAAATCTGCATGGAGAGCAATTCCCAATTATTTTTCAAATCACTTTTGATGGTAATCTGCACCAGAAAAAAGTCATCCGTTGGATTTCTGACAGAAGCTGACACTGAAACTGACAACAAGGGGCTCAGCAGGATGATGGAGAATCAGCGCTATTCTCGAGGGGGAGTTTCTTGTATGTCTTCTTCTTCTTGACCATTATTTGTTTCTTTGCTGCCTCACTGACAACACCCAGCCAGCCACATGCACACATTATTAAAGAACTCCGTCACTCGGTCAAAAAACAGCACTGCTTAGCCTAATGATATTTGAGAATATCATAGCCACAATGACATTACCGAAAACAGGACGCATTATTTCCAATATAACAAATTTTGGAATATATATATATTAAAGTATATGCCAATATTATCTTGTAAGTGCAGCTCCTCACCAGCAGGGGTTAGCAAACTACTGTACTACACTTTCTGAAGGCGGAAATAATGAAGGCAGAAGTGTTTCACATGAGCAGCATAGCAGAGCCTCGCATGCCCATTCAAGTGACACGAAGCTAATAAATGCTGTAATATTAAACCAGAAAGAGAAATTTTATATAAAGGAATCCACTGGGTGGATGCAAGCTCCATATTTTTTGTATCAGGTCGTATAGGTAGTGTGATACATGCATTGGAATCCCTCAGGATAACACATGTTCTGCAGATCTGGTTTTCCTTTAATGTACAACATCTACTTGTGTACTGCCGCTTTATAAATGTCCATCTATTTTCCAGGCATTAATCTAGCTCAGGGTCACAGTTAAGCCTGGAATCTATCCCAGGAAGCACAGGATGTTGTGGCTCCTTTAATACCTATTACCTTATAAATCGTAGATTTGCCCCTGCAGAGAGGGGATGCCATTCCAATGCAAGGCACGCACAGATATTGAAACACTATGGGCAACTTGAAGACACCAGCTTGCCTAACCTCATGTTTTATGATTGGGTGAGAAACCTGAAAAACCACACAAACACAGGGAAAACTGTACACCCACATAGAGCGAGTGTGGGATTCAAAACACCAACCCTGGTGGTGTGAGGTGACCCTGCTTCCCACAGAGCCACTGTTACAGTTTTTGATATTGATTTTTTATTTCGCTTTTCCAGTTATGGCCCATATGGTCCCTCCATACAATGCTCAAAATATCCCCTTGTTCCCAATAACTATAATGTGTTAGTAGGCTTTTGTAACAAAAGGACTTGGCTGTAAATCTTGGCAAGGGATGACATGAAAAGTACTGTGATTTAACTGTGCCTTTATATACTCTGCAGAGCCGTCTCCATCTCACCCAAGGGATTCAGTTTGAACAACATGGTAACATGTATAAGACAATACCACGATAACATTTATAATACAATATGCCATTCAGAGACAAACCGTGTATGGCTTGTCTGTAAGACCATGATGTTCTTTTTGGAACTTGAAGATAAATTCGCATTAAGTACATGCACGTTCTGCTTCTTGACATGTTGTCTTCCTGTATAGCAGCGTACATCTGGATAACTACTGCTCATCTCTCAAAGGTCACCTGAAAGGTGACATGAATGGATTCACTCTAACACGGTGGAAGGGACCGAACGAGACAAACTAATAGAACGAGACACTACGGGAAAGAGGCCTTCCTGTCTCCGAATAGCTCTTTATTGCGACAGTTAGGCCAGGAACATTAATTCTGCAGATGTTTTAGCATGCGCATTTTAATCTGGTGAGAAGCTCATTGGAGAGGCCTGGCATTACCTAAGAAGCACAATATCATCTGGTGTGCTTCAGCGCACCCCTGAGGGGCTTTTCAATGGCTGCCGAGTTTACAAGCTCCCGTGCCTGCCCACTGAGTCAGTCGCTCTGAAATGGCGGACAGATGCCACTACTGTTAAATTGTAATCATGTTCAGTTAATATGGGCCCCACGTACACAGTCCTGTAGGAGAACATCGTGAAGTTTTCTTGAAGGGGTTTGAAGCATATCCACTGCTCCGCTGACAACTACTGACACTGCCTGGTTCGCTTCAGATCAGTCCCAGAATAGCTACCTGAATTCAGGTGTGCTGATAGAGATTTTAGACCCCATGAAAGCATATCACATTGAGCCCCAACCCAGACTAATCCAATTATGTTCCAAATTTATAGGGCCCCCGTCACTGACACACTTAGAATTGACCGAACTCACCCTCCCCGTTTACGGCACCCCTGACTAAAATGGTTATTGCTAAAGATTTAGCAAACAAAGCTGCAACAATAACATAATAATGAAAGCAGCATGAGAAGAAATAAGGGAAACAGGCAAAGTTACTCTACGAGGGCAAAAAAAACCAACCAACTGACAAAACCGTCCAAACTGTCCGACCACAGTATACAAATCACTTTAGGAAACTTGAGGTAAACAGCTTTGATATTACTTATCTATCTTATTGGTCTCCAGTGCTTCAGTTTCCAAGATATAAACCCTGGATTATTAATATTGTTCCCCTGATGACGGAAGTTAGGCACACTTACAGATCGCCCACTCAAACTCTCTGTCAAAGTTGGCTGTTAACAACCAGTGGAACAGGCCTTCAAAATTCCCATCTTAAATTCACTGGGAATATTATGCTGATCGGGACTGGGGAAAAATCATCTAAAAGCCAGCTGGTCTGAGACTCATCGACCACTTCTGTTTTTCCTGCTTTAGATATACAAAAAAATGTAGTTCCTGATTTTTGAGGATGGTGAAACATAGACCCGTATGGGACCTTAAATATGTCTTCAAACAGCAGTCCAGGAAGCTCTACAATGAGAGATTGTGACTGATATACTTGGTTTTTACTATTTTATTTCCAGAATGCCACATCTTAAAGAAGGACGACAGTCAGCCGGCAAAGTACTAATCATACTTCATATCTTCCATAGTGCAAATTAAAATAGGTACTATGCCCCAGTTAGATTCAGTAAATCATCCTTGTTTGTCATGTGTCATCAGTTGAAACTGATGGAACTTTTCCTGCCCAGAACTACTACGGTAATAAAGTCTCTTTCAGTTTATGGTTGTACAGTGTATTTCTGCTACACATCCTGTATCCAAGGGAAGCCGGATTTGCTATTACTTGTATAGGAATGGATTGTCCCCTGTCTGGCTTTAGGACAGTAACAGGATTATGTGAGAGGCATACATATGCAATGAATGTATGGTCCTTCAAGATTTTATTGATGCTATTGGCTTCATGCAAAATATCACTAATGAAGGTGACAGGATAGATAACACAAAGAAGAAAACAAACAGTCCAAAAAAATCTGGCAACTTTCTATGATTGCCCTGTCCATAACAATCAAAACAGCATTCCAGTAAGTGAGCAGTAATACCTGTTCCTTTTCCTCAGCATTACAGTAGGTTAGCAGTAATACCTGTTCGTGTTCCTCAGCATTACAGTAGGTTAGCAGTAATACCTGTTCGTGTTCCTCAGCATTGCAGTAAGTGAGCAGTAATACCTGTTCGTGTTCCTCAGCATTACAGTAGGTTAGCAGTAATACCTGTTCCTCTTCCTCAGCATTGCAGTAAGTGAGCAGTAATACCTGTTCGTGTTCCTCAGCATTGCAGTAAGTTAGCAGTAATACCTGTTCCTGTTCCTCAGCATTACAGTAGGTTAGCAGTAATACCTGTTCGTGTTCCTCAGCATTACAGTAGGTTAGCAGTAATACCTGTTCGTGTTCCTCAGCATTGCAGTAAGTTAGCAGTAATACCTGTTCGTGTTCCTCAGCATTGCAGTAGGTTAGCAGTAATACCTGTTCCTCAGCATTGCAGTAGGTTTTCAGTAATTCCTGTTCCTCAGCATTGCAGTAGGTTATCAGTAATTCCTGTTCCTCAGCATTGCAGTAGGTTAGCAGTAACACCTGTTCCTGTTCCTCAGCATTGCAGTAGGTTAGCAGTAAGCCTGTGCCTGTTCCTCACATGTTCCTCAACTGTGAACCCATCTAAGAACATCAAGGAAGAATAACCCTGGAAATGTGCCTTCAAAATTCAGTGTAATAGTCCTCATTTGATCCTTATTTCCATTTGCATTTCCAGTACAGTCAGGCAGCCAATTGGCCTTAGATGCTCTTACATTTTTCCCAATGCCTACTAAGTTCATTTGGTTTCTCCCTTTCCATTGCCTCTAGGCTTTTTTCCTCACTAACCATTTTAATTGTATAATGTTAATTGCTTAATTCAGTCTCCACTGATATAAATATTCATTGTTCCATGTCTGCTTGCTGCTGCTGCTGTTGGTATAATTTATGCCAAGCATATAAAATAGGGAAATTTCTTATGTAAAAATGAAGAGGATTCATCGACTTTCATTTTTAATGGAAAATTCATCTTGTCCCATTTGGTGAGTAGGTAGGTAAGGTGATGGGCGACATCCAATGGTCGGGTCCTGAGGTAACGAAGCAGCCTGTCTCAATGTGGAACGTTCTCCTGCTTTAAGCCCCAGCATATATAACAAACACTGTAGAGCCATCAGCCAAGGCATTGGGAGTTCATCCATCACACTCCAGAAATACCCAAGTCAATATGTTTGCTGTGCTGTTTTTTTCCCATTTTGCTTTCTGTTATCCCTTGATTTGATGAAGGAGGGAGGCCAAGACAGAACTACTTCCAGCTTTTGGGATTGTTTGATGTGAATTACTGTCATTGCTCGAACAGCGAGAAAAATATAAAAGCTGATCCTGTTTCAGCCAAGAAGATAGTCATGAGGCAGTCCCTCGAATGAGTGTGGGCCTCCCATGAGGTCAGGAAACCTTTTGTAAACGTCCAAATATGACGAATCAGACAGAGTCAAACCATGTCTTTCCATTTTAGTTTTTTTTTTTCATAGAAAATAGAACAAGATCTCTCACAACATAATATACAAGCCAGTCATGGCATGTATATAATGGCATATATAGTAAGCTTATAGAGTCATACCTAAAGTGTAATTTCCAAAATGACATGTATGTAACATGGATGGAGAATGTCCTCAAGCCCTCATTACGACGCCGTGACATGTAGAATTCCTTGTGTGCTTCCTATCTGTAGGTGTAGGTGTGCATGTGCTTGAAATGATTTTGCTTTTTCAGAGCTCTCTTTTGCACAGTACTGGTGATATATAAACAGATTTTCGGACATTTCGGTGTTTTAATTTGTGTTCACAATAAGTTGTGTTATTTTGAGGGAAACGTCCATTCACCCATCAATTTTCTTTGCCCTCTTGTCCTATTTAGGTTTGCAGGGGTCCAGAGCCTATCCCAGAGGCTACATGTGCAAGGCAGGGAACAACCCAGGATGGGGTGCCAGCCCATCACAGGGCACACTCACACACCATTCACTCACACACCATTCACTCACACATGCACACCTATGGGCAGTTTGGTAACTCCAATTAACCTCAATGTTTTTGGACTGTGAGGTGTGGCAAAAGCAGAGTTCCCTAGAGAACCCCACAATGCTAACCTTGTGCAATATTCTTTATAATGCAGAATGTTCTTTTTATTTCAGTCTGTCTGAACTTGTATCTATGCCATCCATTATGTTTACTGTTGTATAGCAGGCTCTTATGTCAGTCTTCGTACATTGAGCCGGAAGAAACACAATTTCGTTCAGCTGTGCACTCCTTGCTATATAGTCTGAATGTCAGTAATGTTCAGTTCAGTGACACAGGGAGAACATGCAAAGTCCATGCATGTGGAGCCATAGCTGAGACTCAAATGCCAGAGTTGTGAAGCAACAGTGTCAACCACTGCACCATCATGTCACTCAAGAGGGAAATGTCATATAAATCAGAACATGAAATTTTAATCAAGATACTTTTTAAATTTCCCTTTTTTGTCTATATATTCTGTTCTCCTTCTGGGTTAGTCTTGCTTTTCTTTTTCTACAGACTGCAGCTGTTGAGAAAAATGCTATAATAATCTCTTTCTGAGGTAAAGACATTTAAAGAATGTCAGCTCTTGCCATTAATGACTTACCATTAGCAAGTACATCCTGAAAATTTTCAATATTTTAAAAGTATTTGTAAATTAACATAAGGAATAAATAAAAATTGTTTTAACTGAAAACAAACCTACCATTGGGATCGTAATGCAAGTTTGTAAACATATACAGAGGGGTAACATCACACTGCTTCACTTGCACTGAAGTTAGCCACGTCCTTCCTGCAACTGCTATCCCATTTGCAGTTTTAAGGACAACCGGCAGTTGGCTGATTCACTTGCCAAAAAAATTAATCCGTTAGTTAGTGTTGTGGAACTTAAAGTTCAATTGTTTATCTTAAGAATCCCCAAGCAGGACCTGATCAAACCAGTCATTCATGGTACTTTGAACCCCATTTGACATGCTTATGTAACTTACGATGCTCAAATCCGGGTAGAGTTAATCCAGCAAGCGCCTATTGAGTCCTTTCAAACCCGTCTTAGGTAGTGGCCTGAGACAAAGATGGGGCCACTGAGGGAAATCTATCCGTGAAGGATATCTGACTGGCGCTAATGTGTCACTGGACAGTGTGAAGGCCTTGGCACTGGATGGAATGAAAATAGAGAAGAAAAAAAACAAACGATTAAGTGCCTTTCAGAGGTGACCATAAAATGACCCACATTAAGTTGAGTTGTGTTCCATTTTGTCTCCAGCAGTCTGTATCCTAAATTCATCTGTCTCAGGGAACTTTCCTGTGGTACAATAATTAACTCTGCATGGTACCATAATTTACCTGGGGCTGCCATTCACTGATCATCAGGACCGATAACTGGATCTTGCAAAAACACTTTAGATAAAGGATACAGGACAAATAAAGGCTGGTGCTTCTCAAGGAAAATGTATGTATGTAGCTTCAGTTCAGCAGAAAGCATTTAAATGCTTATTTACCTCTGGATGAACAAACACTTAAAAGTGATCGCCCCTCTGCGAAACTCGTTACATTTCTAATTAGTGTAGACACTGTACAGATGGGTTCATAAACACGGTCGAATGGAGGAACATATCTGACGTGACTGTTTCTAGGTTAAGTGAATTCTACTGTTGCTGCAACAGTGACATATAGCAGCTGTTCGGAATCTGCTTATGCCAGGACCACCTGCAGCAATAGATGTGAACTCTACCTGCCCTGTTCATCTGGTCTATGCCATCAGAGAAGATCCTAGGTGTTTCTGTGCTTGCCTTGTGATGATGGTTTTTGCCAGTGAGCTCAACCTGAAACAATTCCCATCTGGAATACAGGGATTTGCAATATGTCACTATTCCAGATTCCAGAAGATATCTGCCCCTCAATTTATAATGTTATCATTGTTTGCTCCATTTAACAGAGATATTTAAACATTCAGAAGTGCCGAAGTCAACAAAAGTCCATATTTAGCCACCATTTTTAATTTCATAGTTTTCCTGCCACACAGAGTGACAAGTGCGACAGCTTATCTGCTGTTACAAAGCTAAGTCAGGGAAAATGAGACAAATAGGTGAAGATAATGTGCCCAGGTCTACATCTTCCACATTGCTTTGAAGCAGGTCAAGTCATAGAAGATAAACAAAGATGACTTTGATGATTTTTGCCCACAGGCACAGCTAGGAATCACATTGACTCTGAAACAAATGTCTTTCATACCCAGCTAAATTAAAAAAGATGCATGTGTAGGTACTGATAGCAGGAGAGACCAGTCAAATTATCCATGATCATAAATATTAGTAACTAGGATGCACAGAAACCGTTTCCTGAATGCAGACAGTCTAAGATCACAGAGCAGGAGATGCACCAAAGTGCATAATGTAGTTTAAACTACTCCAAAACTGTTAGAAATATATGAAATCCCAGATATTTATGAATTTATTTATGGTAAACTCAAACCAAGTCAACAGTAAACTACAAGAAGTATGAATAAATGTTTGGCTAAACATTCTCATTCCCCATGAAAGCCATCATAAGGTGACATTATGTATTTCCAGACAGAAAAAATAAGTCATGAATGCTCATGTGAGCTACTTAATAAAGCTTATGGCTATGGAAAGGGCTATGGAAAGGCCTGCATTTCCCAAAAGTCTCTTAATGGTGGAAGCTGTTACTGTAGAAACTCTGGCATTCGCTTTAGGTCCAGCTTGCTCCCGGACCTCTTTCCAGCTTTCAGGAATTACAGCCTGTTCTCATGCAGTTCCTTACTTCACCTCTCAGGAATTCTCAGATTTATTTTTTTCTTCTTTATTCAAGTCCGGGGCTGATTAACAGGGGCACTGGGTAAAGATTTTACGACACATAATGTGTGTCTTTTGATGCATGCGTGGTTGTTGCCGGGTGTTAATTTCACCATGGTGATCTGATGACAGCTGGTAAACAGAACATTCCACAATACAGATGGAAGAGATTATGCTTCCTCACACCTTCAATTATGCTTTTCACAGGAATAGCATTAGCTCTGTTAATGAGCCTCGACTGCCACACCCATGCTAATAAATATCACGGACGCTACCACAAATGGGTGCCTGCTAATTACTGCAAAAACATTGTTGTAACATCAGTTGTAATTAATATTTAGCATTTTTTTACTTATACGTATTCAGTGTATAAAGTTATCTGGCACAAAACATGACCTAAGAAATAAAATACATTGTACATACTATATACATACTGAATCCATTAGTCTTTGCAGTACACATTCATAATGCAGAAAAAATGCAATAATATGTCATCCATTATCATATTGCGTTTGACCATGCAATATCATAATTAATTATTGGAGCTTTGAAAAGTTCAACCATCTGTCTTGCAACAAATTTTCCTGCTTAGGGTCACTGGAAGCCTATCCCAGACAGCACAGATAATAAGGTTGGGGTACCCTCCGCCTCCAGTGTTTTGTTATTCATTTACAGGCTGCTCGTTCCTGGTCAGGAAACATTTTTAGAATATTATGTAAGTGATGTAGTTGTGGTGTAGTTATTCTAAGCTCAGGGAGCATAGTTAAAAACATGCTCCTGGAATCAGTAATATTGTGTTCACTTATTAATCATTTATTCTATGTCATATCTATCATTTTGTGCCATTCAAGAAAAAATTTACCTTTTTTAGAACCTGCCACCGAGTTTTTCAGCAGTTCAGATTAGTTATTTTTTAAATTAATATTTACCAATTAAATGGTCTCATTTCTTAGATGTATATTCGGCTGCTATTGCCTGTTCTAAGCCTATAGGTTTATTCAACATTATATATTATTTTGTCACGGATGCTCTGATCCCTCTCCACAGTCTAAAAGGCAGAGATGGATCAGACAGCTAACAAGTGAAAGTAACTGCTAATAATGATTGGGGATCAGTGAAGGCGTTTCAAGGTTGGACTTCAGAACTGTGTGTATTCTGATTTAAACATAAGAAGGGACATTACCCACAACTAAAACTGCTCCATAAAACAGCTTCAGATTTTGGGTTTAGGCTCCTCATTCTCTTGATTTTTGCCTAACAGCTTTAGTCTTAAACTCCGTCATGTCATATGATCCTTAACACTCACCTTTTTCCGCCAGGCTTTTCCTTCCTTCCTTCTTTCCAGACTCATGCATGTAAAAGCTGAATATTTATATGAAATCGTTGTTATTTTTTGCATAGTCAGTGATGAAGATCTGGTGATCTTTGGACAGCAAACTGGTGCCCTTGTTCACGATTGTACCAAAACCCAGCATGGTTCTTTCACTGCTGTGTCCAGTCAAAATGATAAAATGGCAAAGTTAACACACAGCGGCATTTTTAGAGCGTCCAGGTAATTTTACCACAGCTAAGCTGTCCACAGTAGTTATGGAAAGGGCATATTTTTAAATCTTTCTATCATTCATTCCTTTAGTGCTTTTCCCAAATGGTCTGTCTTAGTGCCGATTACACTCTTGGTTTACAACCAAGAAACACACAAATCATAATCATTTATCAAATAAAAAATGGAGGGGAGGTGACAACAGCAGAGTGGTGTGATGAGCCGCTGAATCAGAGAAGAGCCAATTCAGCCGTCACTGGTACACAAAGCTTACTGGCCTGTGAAGGTGTCCCTCAGAAATCTACCATTATTGCAGGGAAAACATAATTAAGAAGAATAACAACCTGAAAATGACCACTAAAGCTTTGAAAAGAAATCACAAACGAATGCAATGAATCATTACAAAATTGACCCCTTTCAACAACTGTCTTCCCTCCTTTCAGAAAATGTAGCACTGGCACAATTCATTTTAACTGATGTAATATCTGGTAATTTCATAGCGCTCCTACTTTTCTGCTTATTTTGCATTTGGAATGTTTTTTGTGTTCGTTTCAGCTGGTCATTTTGTTATGTAGTTTTACATGCTGAATATCAATATCTTTGTCATTTTCAACACCACAATATTTCCTGTGAACTCTCTGATTTCAAGACTCATTTAATGGTTTGACCTTTTTGGAAATCATATATGTTTATAAATGCCCCTAAATCAGTGCTACATTACAATATGCGTTCTGAGAGCAGGACCAAACTGTGGATGGCCAGTAACTGCAGTGTCCCAATCCTGAGCCGGCATCTAGGTTGTGGCTGATTCTCTCTGTGGTCCCTTTGCCATCTCAGTTCCAGTGTGTCTCTCATGGCCTCACGCTTTCTCAGAGTCTTAAGTAGCATGTGCATGCTGCCCTCTTACCCTCCTTATCACTCATGTCAGAAACAGTGCTGATGTCAGATAGGAGGAATGTGAGCTTTGTGTGTGTGTGTGTGTGTTGTGGCGGAGGGAGGATGTGTAACCTGGCAGCTGGGATGCAGTACTTTTCAAATTGGTTTGCCCACCAAAGATTTATGATTAGAGTGACAAAGTTAAGTCATTTCAGATTCAGTTCTGCCCAGAACATCTGGCTACCAAGCTTGTGTGAGCTGAGTGGGTGACTATGCCTCAGAACAGTGACTCAGCAGAGTGACTTAGGATCGCTGTCCTGTGACTGTTTATTCCAAACAGCTGCTTCCTGCACACCCCCAACTTCAACCGGCATGTTAAATGAGGCATAATGCAAACAGAAAATGAAAATAAACCCAATGAAAGCAAAAGGAGAAGGAGGACAAGCACGAAGATCCAGGTTCTTGTTAATCATTGCAAAAGTCAGGCAGTATTAGTAACGTCTTTGCCTTCCATAATCATCTCTGCTCTTCCAGGAACTATGATGACGAGGCATGCTCAGTCATTTGTTGTCTTATAGGAACTGTGGCGATAAGTGGCAATTAATTTGCAGTTCTTGCCTCCTTTTTCAGAAATCTAGCACATGAAAAAACAATATACATTTTTAAATTAGCAACAAACATGCTTTATTACCCATTTGCAAGTACATTGGAATGCTTCTTTTTGCTGACCCCATCTTGCTCTCCATAGCTTGGAGCTCATAGTGCAGGTTCAGCCAATGTGCACTCCCCCTGGAGCTGGGGGTTAAGGGCCTTGCTCATGGGCCCATGAACATGCGACTATTCTGCCAAGCCTGGGGCTTGAACTAGCCGTCTTCTGACCACTTAGCCTTCTGAGCCATTCACCACCCCCTTGACTATATATATGAAGAGTTACTGTGTGCGATGTCAGTATGCCTGGTCAGCTGGCAGTAGTCTGCAGACACCTCATTTAATGAAGCCCAGCTGATTGGATTAGTCATCTTGTTGGGTTAGAAAGGTCAGATGGTTGGATACCTCAGTCTCAGTGGAGGTATGAGTACAGAGCTGAGCACAGGTCATATTTCTCATTATACAGGTTCATTTCAGAAGGCACCTTTCACAGACATAGCAATCTGAAAAACATAAGACAGAGGATTGGAGTTTTACAGTGAAATTCCATATCCTGGATTAAAGCACTATGTTTAATCAAATGGTACATCCGTGAATTTTCTGTATGCAGGGTTCCAGAGCCCTTTGTGGAAGCTACATGCACAAGGCAGGGATTAACCCAGGATGGGTTGCTAACCTATTGCAGGGCAGCTCCAATTGACCTTAACATTATTTTGGACTGTGAGGGGACTGTGGATGAAACCCCATGATGACACAGGAAGAAGGTGCAAACTTCACACATGTATTGTAGAATCCTAGTCTCCAGACGTATCAGGCAACCATGCTGGCTACTGTGCCACTCTAATGTCCTGTTTCTACTGCACTGAAAAGGGAATCTTACTTTAATGGTGAACAGGCAGTGAAATGGAAGACCTCAGGATTTAATACAGACGCTCCTCTGCTTACGAACGTTCAACTTACAAACTTTCAGACATACGAACGAAGAGGATCTTTAAGTCCAAATTGTGTTCACTGGGCTCCCGTTTCCTGTCCGCAATATCAAATTTTTTTTTTCTGTGCTCCAGTACCACCTAGTACGACTTCTGGCCGCTACTCCCACCACGCCAGCAGCGTAGCGTGCGTACTCCCAGCATCCTAGTTCTTTGTACTTGCATGTACCCTTAAAATGATGGCGAATAACGACTTATGAACATTTCAAGTTGCGAACGGCCGTTCGGAACGTATCTCGTTTGTTGGTAGTGGAGCGTCTGTATTTCTGAATCTTTATCAGTGGTTTAGGCCACTATGTCTGTGATGGAAAGGTCACCTGCTTGAACCCTATTCTCAGCAGAATTGTGACATCTCTGCTGGACCCTTCAGCAAGGTGTGTAACCTCTTCCAGGGTGCTGGGGAAATGGCTTGAACTGAGCTTGAATCCCAAACTTTTCACATCATATTAACTTTCTCTGTATAAAAACGATGACTCCTACCAAATGAACTTACATGTGGCTGGAAAGTATTGACAAAGTATCTCCATTGTCCTGTAATCTCTTATCCTGAATATCCCAGATGCTACAGGCACAAAGCAGGGAACCATCACAGAGCACACACCTATGGGCAATTCAGTAACTCAAATTCCTCTCAGAATGTTTTTGAACAGTAGGGGGGAAATCAGAGTAGCTGTAGGAAACAAGAGGAACATGCAAACTTCACACACATGGAGCCATTAGCAGAAACTCGAACCCAGGTCCCAGGGGTATGAGGCAACAGTGCTAATCACTGCACCACCATGCGATCCCGGGAGCGGGCCTGAGATCAGTATTTCACTTGTGTTATTCATTACTTGTTCCTTCAGTAGTTCCTTCAGCAATTCCTTCAGTAGTTCAGCTTTGCAGAATTCACAGATACAGTGACAATGAGGTAAAAGATGCACCACGATTCATTATTGATGAACGAACATGAGAACAATATTTAACTAAGACTTAGTTTGCGACTAAATAATACATAAGTAAGAGTATAGCACTGTATTATTAGCATGTCCTCAAGTAAAGCATTGCCAGGACATTTATATCACTCATAGCAATCTTATCAGAAAGATATAATATGTCCTTTTGAGAACCACCGTCACAGTCCCAGCTATGTATTATTTGACAGTGACGCAATGTTTGTAGATAAACACTTGAGAGGAAGTCCATAGTCCACCTGTAATACTGGGGCCTGTTTCACGAAGCAGAATTCCTTACTTAGTGGGATAACTTAGTGAATTTAAGGTACACCAGTTTAAATGGACTTTATCTGTATCCTTATTGTATATGTGTGTTTGCTCCTAAACATCTGTATGTGCCTCTATTTTTGTTTGAAAAAAGGATACATATGTTCTGTGTTAACGTGCAGGTGCTCACAAGTACATGTGTGTACAAAAGGAGGTCCCCTAAGTTCTGAAGAATCCACAAACAAAGCAAAATATTATTTACCATTAGATCACTTATTGGCTGAGGATCCTGAACTGCATACTGTTCACATTAATGGACTGTGCTTCATATGGAAACACTTGTCACTGCAGAACAGTGCACAGTGTCACTGCATAATCCAGTGTAAGAACATTAAACTGATTTACATAGATAAAGTTGATTTTTAGGAAGCCTTAATATTAATATTCCATATATTTAATTGTTTTAAAGTAAGGGTAGAAAGCTGATGTACTGTAATGGGCACTTACCAATCCACCTCACTAGCCAGTTTCATAAAGAACACTTATCAGTTTTTGCAGATCTGGCATGTGTAGAAGAAGGCAAACAAACATTATGATTTACCTTTCATCAAATAATATTTTGTATTATTCAAGAGGTTGGCTATATTATGGGCAGTATCCATCTAAATTTACTGTAAATATTATTATTAAAACTAATGCGAGCCATTCGTCACATTTAGCTGTTAATTACAGTCTCGTGTCTCTTTCACTCTCTTTTACTCCTGTGCCAAAATGACAGCCACCAAATTAAATGTTCTAATAGAGCAGCTATGAGATTACCACATGTAGGACAGACCATGTTAAAACACTTTCAGCCTCCTAGAGTTTCATGCTGAGCCGAGTCTACTTCATCTCCATTATTCACTGTTTTATTCTTTCGAGGTCATTTGGAGGTCGCTCGGATTGAGCTGTTGGGATGCAGAGAAAAATCATATAGAAATACTTATATAGTCATAAAGGCAATTTGATTTAGTTACTGTTTTGATCAATGTCTAAATTTACTGAACACAGTGCCTGTGAATACATGCAAATGTGTATCAATTTCAGAGCCTAAATACTATACTGCTGGATTAGTGATAAAATCCAGTAATTAATACACATCTGCAAGCAGTAATATATTTAAAGCAAGAATTTATTTGTGCATTAATGTATTTAACATACACCAGTTGAATTTGCCTTGAATTTCCTCTGGTGTAGAGAATTTAAGTGAAAGTGTAACTGGGAGAGGCCACTTTTCTGTTTATAAAATGAATTTTTCCTCTGTCCTTTTTTCAAGGGAGACAGTGATTAGTTTAGACACCATGGCATGCCTGTATCTCATCAAGTTCAAAGATTTACCATGCATATCAGACTTGGACTTACTTTATATTTGGACAGTCTCGTTTCAGCAGATTAACTGTTGCTGGCAATCTGAAGGAAGATTGAGTATTGTAATTAAGTCTGTTCCTCCAAAAGAATCAATTGTATAGCTTTAGCAAGAACACTGCACAGGTCAGGCTCTTTCTCTGTGTTCATCTGCCATCATGACATCATGCTTAAATAATTTGCTACACACACGCACGGCTAATGATATGTTGGCTCAGTTGGAACTCTGTACACACATACATTTTAACACTAGAATACATAAGGGTTTGGTCTTTGGAGACCTAGGGCAGGGTAGCAGGTATATTGAGCAAGTACAATGTAAATTTGCTCTGTAATCTCTCTTTTCTTCAAATACCATACTTTGCAACACAAACTACTGCTTATACAATGTTCAGGCTTCGGGACTTTGTCATTCTCTCTAGTTTCACATTATTATGCAACACCTGAATGACAGATTATAACTAATTTACTCCAGTCATTCACAGCTTGGCTGTCAGCCCTGCCACCTTGAAGTCATAAATTTCAATTAAGTTCTATTTAAGATAAACAAACTCAGACTCCCATAGTGACCAATGCTGCCAGGAATAGCTTGCCTTAGCAGAAGGCATGGCGGCAGAGGGCTCCAGAAGAACTGACCTGTAGACCTCTGCATCATCTAAAAGAACCAGAAGGCAAATAGGTGTTTTCCCAAGGAGGATTAGAGCCCTTTTAGTGGATGACCTTCTGCTTCTGCCCAGCCTTCTGCAGGAGCTACTGCAGGCAAGCATTTCCAGTGGGCATTTAAAAACAAAAGCAAAATCCAGCGAAGGATCACCCATGTGACCCCATCATAACTAATGCAATATAGATAACTATAGATTCTAAACAAACAGTTAAAGTTTCACTAAACTATGAACTCTTCAAGCCTTATGTATTAAATCAAACAAAGACATCACAGCTAATTCATCCTACAGATACTTGAGTCTTGGTGACCTTGCTTGACGGAGTGGAACATCACTCACTCCCAGGAAAATGTGAAGGAGCGTGACTTAATATGATGCAAGTGGAGATGTTGTGTGACCAGGTCGTCACTTTGCTGCTCCTTTCCTGCTCACTTTTCCATCTCCTGTTACTCCGCAGCAACCGAGATGAGGTCATATGAGCGATGGAAGTTTGAAAGTCAGCTTGGTCCTGCATCAGGTTCAGTATAAAAGCAGCACAAAGAAAGAGAAACGATTGACCCAAGGTGTCGGGTAGAGCGGCCAACTTCTATGCCACCACTTTACCTGCTCTTAAATAAAAACAGTACAAATTATTCTTGGAAATCATACAGTATGTTATATTCTGATTATTTTATTTCTTTTAAGATATTATATTCTTGTGGGCAGTATAACATAGCTCCTCACACCTCCGGGGTTGGGTTTTCGAATCCCAACTCTGCTCTATGTGCATACAGAGAGTTGAATTGGTGTCTCTCTAAATTCCAATGTAAAAAGAGTGTAAAGAGTGTAAAAAAATAAATTACTTCTTTTATAAGTTCCCTGTCACATTGCTCCAGACTCATTCTCCTCTCTCAAAAGTCAAATCACATGATTTTATTGGAAAAAGGAAAGCCCCTGAATCAAATTAACCACCCTACAAAAAAATTAACCAAGACCCCAAATCTATTCAAGTATTTTCTATCATGGCAGGTAATGTACACTCAGCTCTGGACAAATAATCCAACTCACCAGGATACTAAAAAAGTTTGGTTAAAGAACTGGATCTCCCATTTATAGAAAAATCTGGAAAATTCTATAATTGTTACAAAAATGACAGTACTATTAACTTTAACCATATACTGGAAATCTAATGAAGTCTGTAATTTTCAGTGTTTCACTATCCTCTCATACGCTGTTTTTAAATAATTGTAAACCAATTTTTTCTCAACCAGTGGCGACTGCTCTAAGACTACACGGGAAGTTCTGCCTCCTCTAAAATGTCACGAAAAATGTCATTAGATGTGTACTGTTGTGTTTACATTGCTACTGCAAAGAGCCTGGTAGGACGTGTTCAGAATCGTCAATAATTTCTCACAGGTTTTTCTGCCATACATTACGTTCCCGTGGCAGCATACTGTAATCCCATAAAACCCACTGAACTGCAGCTTCACTGGACTTCAATGGCACTACTGCTTTCAGTGCAGCGAAGTCAGACGTTTATTGGACAAATGCTTCATAACGTCATTTCCAGCGAAGCTTAGCATCTCTCGGAGTAAATGGGACAGTTGGCGGGCCAGGATGCTGGGCTGCCGCATGATGATTGGATGAATTGTCAATTGATTGACAGTGCTTTGAAAGTATACTTCGGCATCAGAGCATTTCAAGTTCAGTCCCATGCTGATTTTCGACAAGTGAAGTCTTTCCATTTTTGTGATTTTGATTAGTATATATCCTACTGTAAACATAAATATAGCAGTTTTGAGTTTGCTCCTTGTTTCAATAGTAATGTTTGTTCGTTAGCAGGAAACTGAAGTTAGTTTGTTTATTTCAAACCAGGCTGGGGGGGGGGGCACTAGCCTGGCAGCTAGCTAGCTCAGGAAGAAGTTCAGCTCCTCAGAACAGAGTGCAGACATTATAAAATGTGCTTCCCCTGCTTGAAAGACCACTAGACACCACTGTACTCAGCATTGTGTTACTGAAGGTATGAACCACCAGCCTGGGACAATTATTCAGTGATGGCTTGCTGGTAACCCTCGACTTTAGCCAAAGAGATTTTAGCAAACCTCTGCCGTTTCCAGGACATCCAACTAAAGGAAACTATTAGGAAAATGAGTAATTTTAGGAAATTTAACAATGAGAGCCCTGGTACTTAGACGTAAGTAAGTAACAAAGAACCATCATTTGGAGAGGCATAGGCTATGACCTATTCTCTGCGTAATGGTAAAATACAGGTAATACAGTCCTTCATAGAAGGTAACCAATGACAACCTCTGCCTCATGGGCTTCACCCTAAATAATGTCCATGTTTAGCCTCATTAGATGAGTATTTCCATGTTCTATGTCAGTGCCCAAGTTTAAACATTTCGGTAAGAGGTCATGACCAAACTGTCAGTTCTGTCATTCTTATATACACCAATACTGCATTACAAACTCCCAAACATTTCAAACCCATCATATTAATATCACTGACCATTGCTATAAAAATTATATTGCTCAACTGGAAAGACAAGAAAAAAACTATCCACAAATCAATGGCTCAAATTGCCAACCAATTACTCAGACTTACATCATCCTGGAATGGTAATATTAAATCCTTTGATGATACCTGGTCTCTCTTTTTACGATACCTGCCATTTTTCCTTTAGACTAATATATCCACGTAATATGCTACCCCCCTCTTGTTTTTTCCATCATTTTTTCTTTTTTTTCTGCATATGCAGATGCTTCATATTTGATTACCTCCCTGTCATGCCTCATGTCTCAAATGGTGTCATTTTTGTTATGGCCTGGCATGTACCCCTGGATTGTACTCTGTGTTGTCTGGGACAGGCTCCAGCCCTCTCTCCGTAGACTGTATAAGCAGTTGGATGATGCATGAATAATTGTCATGGATCACATAGCAGTAAGCTATTCTGTGTAAAACGAATGAGATCCCATTAAAATCACTGAAATAACTGGTATTTCAATTGCATATAGACCCTTTATCAGTAGTCATAAGTCAAGGAAAAGGGTACCAGACGCTGTACTCTCCTATACGACTCTGGTTTAAGTATGAACCATGGTTTTGCAATGTATTTTTAGAATGCTTATGGTGCTTAACATTTAATTTAAAAACAATTTTGTCTTCACAGTAGGGTATTAAGACTAATGCGCAAGTACTGTTGAAAATTTTCTGTTTTATAATATGGAAGTCTTAGCTGATGACTAGAACATCTCTTTATGAGTTTCAGCAAATGTCCTGTTATGTAACTTAAGTGGAAACGGCTTTATTCATTCCTATCATGTTTGACCCATAAGTACAATATAATTTGTGAATTGTTTGTGATTTTCAGATATTTTGCAGCACTATGATATGGTTGTGATTGTGGGACTCTACCACTGTATCTTTTTAAATCGTGTTCTTAAAGCTTCCACTATCCAAACAATGACATAGGCTGTAAAACTGGGTTTCCCTATTTTTTTCATACTGGCAGCTGTCGTCGGAAGATTTACTCTTGTTCTTCTGGCAAGATGGAGGTTGGAACTGTTCTAGTGTGAATGAGAAGTTCTCTGGAAAATATTACAGTGCTGGAGACAAAACCCCTGGGTAGACCAATGCACAGTGCTACACCAGCAGAACCTCGGAGATGCTGGAGGGACTTTTTAGGAATCTGAATGATCAAATTCTTGAAAATACATCCACTCCAGGCTTATGGATTAATAGAAGTATTAATGAACACAAGGTTGTGACCATGCCAAATTTGTGAGCAGGGTAAAAGAGAATTTATGATGTCTAAAGATTACATTATATGATGTTGAAACGCAGGAAACATAAATCAAATACTACAGAAGATTGCATATCAGGAGGCGTCCTACAGTACATGGACACATCAAAATAGGAGGACATTTAGCACAAATATTACTATATTATTACATCAGTAATGTACCCAGGGCCGTTGGCTTAAAAAGCTTATCAAAGTTATTTAACCCGCAGCATTGAAAATCTGTAATTGTAATTAATCACCATTCCCAGTGCTGCAATCATCCAGTTCCAACAATTGGACTATTTTCTCATGTTAAAGGAGTTCAAGGCCATGAAAATAATACCCCTAAGTCACAAATCATACATCAGTATCACTGCTTCCTGTTCCTTTGGTTTGGCGCAATCACGCTCAGCTATCTCAGTTTAACGGCATTAGCGTTTTGTCGAATAGTGTCTGCGTGACCGTAATAAAAAATTCTAAATTATATGATATATTAGGTGTAAAGTTTACGGAAGAAAAGCAAATGATCGGAGGGTGCTAGAAGCTGAGGGTGTTTGGCTCAAATCTCTGGAGGACGTTAACCTCTGCGGTCACAAATGTACGCAGCTATTAGGAAAGCCTGAAGTGAAAAGTGTGTGTAACTTACACTGAACATAGCTGACAACAATGGTTTAAATGCCTTCCATTTGACATCAAGGGTGTTAACATTTTTTAGAAAAAGAACGAAAAAACTGACACAATCACTCCAAAACTACTGTGAAGACAATATCAGAGAACGATAAGCAATTCATGAATTAGATTATACACATCAAAAAAATAAATAAAAGCTAAAACATTAATAATAATTAAAACATAATGAAAAAAAAAATTCACTAAAATTGGCAGCAGCAGACATAGGAAATAAATGTGAAACTGGAAGAGGTGCTTCAGCAAAGCCTTAGCTACACTGTGACTTGGCTCAGAGTGAACTTAAAGGAAGTTATTTTTATTTTGCTTTTTCTGCAAACTGTCAAGGCCAGCACTGAAACACACTGGCACATTTAGGGGGTGGGGAAATGTCTAATTATAGGTGCTAATAACTAATTTCCGGAACATTTTAGAGAAAGCTAAACATCTTAGATAAAGTAAACCTCGGCAAAGCTTGCAGCCCGTACCCTAAACTTTAAGATGCCCATAGGGGTACTTTTGTTTAAATGAAATTCATATGGACCAATTGCTGAAGTTAATGCCAGACTATTCAAGTGCTGATTTATTCCACAATGCAAAATGAAAGGTCTTTGGAGACAGGCCGGTGAAAATATTCTAATTGTCAGGACGAGTTTATCTGCATGGTGCAGAGTATTTGGGTTGGCCTGATGATCCAGGGGACTGCATTCAATCACAGAGTGCGTCAGGAAGGGCTCGATGCCACAAAAAATAGCTTTCGATCCAAGGTCACGTTAATTACACTGTGAGAGAAAAAAAAGAATGACAAAAAGCAGACGAGAAATACAATGGCGCATATATACAGCTTTTCTCATGAAACATAACCAACACGATCACTGGTTGCTGTGGGTAAACACAGAAGCAAAGCTTCAGTGAAATGTTGCTTTGAATGGATACTCTGAGTTCTCCAAATAAGCAGCAATTCTCTGTCCAGCATTCCGTTACATAAAACTAAAACATTGTTGTGTCTTGAACTGTCAGATATTTATCCAGATTGTTTTTAAAGCATAATAACCTGTATCACCTTCTGTACCTGCTTGTTCAGGTGCACTGGGCGTCCACAGACTATCCCTGAAGCTTGAGTGCAAGGCAGATAACAACCCAAGACAGGGCGCTAACCCACCACAAGGCACACTCTCTATGAGCAATTTAGTAACGCCAAATAACCTTAACATGTTTTTACACTTTGGGGGAAAGCCAGAGTACGCAGAGGAAACCCCCCAACAACACAGGAAAAATCTGCAAACGCCACATACATGGAGCCAGAGGCAGATACTTGAACCCAGGTTCCAGAGGTGTAAGGACATAGTGCTAATTACTGCACCACCATGTCGCCACAAGCGTGCTGATGCGAGTCGTAAATGAATCTCTGTCACATTATCACGGAATCACACGCCAAACCATTTTTGAGCCTCCTTGAACGCTGGAGCGACATGAGAATTCTCATCACGGCACATCGAAAACTACTGGTAGTACCACACAGTGTACAGTATACAGTACATACATACATTCACACATATACACACAGGCACACACCCACAAACATATAAAACTGAGCTCAGGATTCTGCTTGCTTTTTTGTGTTTGTTTTGATGCTTGCTCCCTAACATATTTGTCTACTTCACATTGCGCTATAATGGGATATAATCATTTCCTGGAAAGCCTTCATAGTTATTGCTCTGATAATAGTATTTCTTATCAGTGTCATGATTAGGCGCCTGCACTCTTTGCACTTTCACCTCAGTTTAATGGCTACAGGATGCCGTTTTCCTGTAAACCCCAGAAAACATGCTAACCTGAAGTGTCAAAGTAGTGCAGTCTGATTTATTAGTTATCATGGATATCCAAGACGCTTTTGGCCTGATAACCACATGTAACATTGTATTAGCCAGGACGGAGTGGTGCAGCTCCCACAAGATACAGAGGAATAGTCTATACAAATTTAATTCACAGGTAGGCTCTACGTCTCAGCCAAAACTACAAACCTTGGGGGGTATCTGTGTGATAAAATAAATTGTATCCTCCCACCTGGTTATCTAGAACAAAGTCATGATGAACCTCAGGACAGCAGAAACAAAACAAAAATTCACCTGAACAGACGTATTATATGTATATATATATATAAACTGCTATACCTGCAGGTGTAGCTCCTCTACAAACTTGCTGCACATCACCAAAGACAATGGAGCAGCAGCTATTGACAGACACATACCAACCAGCCGAAGGCTCCACCAGCACAGATGTTAGTCAAACTACAACCTCTCCTAGGAGTTAAAGGAACAAGGCAAGAGACACATCCTTTGTAGTTTAAGAACTCTGAAAAGCCTTTAATTAAAACGTAGGATGTATGTTTCCACTCTGCAGTTAGAGCTCCTTCAGATTGTGTGTAAAGATGAGTGTGCATGACATCAAACCTACAGTAACCCCTTACAATTAAACATCATTGCCTACATGTCCTTTTCATCCTATTGTATTTTACCTGCTCTGCTGCTTTGATGGTGTGAGGTAACTTATAACTTTTCTGTGAAAAGGTTTCTGTTAAAGCAAGAAGCCTCCCAGATATGGAAGCCATAAGTATGATGCTGGTTTTTATGGAACTGATAGCACAGAGTCAGGCAAAGCTGATTTATAAATGAAAGAGAAGAATAAAATTTTCTTGATTATATATTTTCTAAAGAAAGTGCATCGAATTGGTTAAAGCTTTCCACAGAAGTATGCATTTTTGCATTAACCTTTGTTGAACTTTTTCCCCCCTAAAGTCTCATTTCTGGAACTGTAACATTTACTTAAGTAAGACAATGAGCTTTAATTTAAGATTTTGTTCTCTCATGCCTACACGTAGGTGTACTTGATTAATGACTTAAAGCATTTGTGGATCAGTGGGTAGCTGATTAGCTCTGCTTTCAGTTAGAATCCAAATTAAATAAGTGTGGTCAGCCTCTGAAGTCTGTAATGACTCCACACATGCTGGGCCTAATATATGTCTTCATCTGAAGATGAGCACATGCTGGTAGATATGGACTGCATTGTCTATGAAGGACTAGTGAGATATAATTCTTTCCTACTAGGGGTCAAAATCAAACCCGGCGTGGGACTAGTATTGAACCTCATTCATGTAACAGCCTCTTAATTAAGTAAATTAGGTAATTAAGGTAAACTCTCCAATATGAAAAACAATGATGGCCTTAAAGAATACATTACTTTACATATAACACAAGTATGCACATGCAGTATCTTGATTATTTTAAACATTTTATATATTAAGGGGGGAACATGCGGCTCAGCCGGCTAAGCTTTTGTGCCTGTGATCAGAAGGTTGCTGGTTTGAGCCCCAGCCTCATCAGAAGAGTCACGTCTGTGGGCCCTGGAGCACAGACCTTAACCCCCACCTCCATGGGTGCTGCTAAAAGCTGCTGCCCTTCATTGCCAAGCTTGCTCTCACCTACATGTATGTCAAGAAGAGTCACATCCTAAACTACTGGTTGGACCACAAATAAACAAAGAATAAGTTTATATATCCTCCTGAGACCCGGGCCATTCATTTGTGTCCTCTGTAGTGGACATTTTGTTTTTGCATCTTTTCACTGATG
>JAODLD010000040.1:14505520-14517879 GCA_026781065.1 Mormyrops boulengeri | reverse complement strand
GTAAGATGTTTTATTTCCTCCAAAGACATAGAAAATCACAAATAACCTGAAATTTTCCTTGGGTCTCAGGAGGTTATACATACCATGGTTATGCAGTACCAGGTCGTGATGAACCTCAGGATTCCAGAAACCAAACAAAAATTCACCTGAACAGACATGTTAACTGTTATACCTGAAAGTGAAACATAGAGTATCGGCATCTATTGACAGACACTTACCAACCAGCCAAAAGCTCCAAGCAGTACAGATGTTTGCCAAACGGCAAGGGACACATCTTTTCTAGTTTAAGAACTCTCTAATTAAAATGTAGGACATGAACATGGCTGATTTGCTGGTTACATTTTTTCAGTCTCTTTTTGGCCTGTTGGGCTAAATTTTCTCAAGAAAAATAAGAAAATATCCTCACGGGGACCAATAAAGCTTCATCATCATTATCATTATTATTATATTTATTATTAGTTGGAAATACCATGAAATAACAATGCATTACCATAAGTTATAAATAAGCATCTAAATTCGATACTGGAAAGTCTATTCTTACCTCACCTGCCTACATGTGACATTTTGTATAGTGGAAAAACAGCTAAGAGATAATAGTAACACTGTGCCAACTGGAAGATGAGCTTGTTTGGAATGTGCTATTTGTCTTGAATTCCTGCTCTGCTGAAGTCATAATTCGCCCATGTATGATGAATTAGCTCCATGTAAATATACTTCTGCCTCTTCAAAACAGGTCTATGCACCCAGTTCAGATCTGGATGTTCTTGGGCTTCACTACGTGATGGGTGTCTGCAGCATGTATCAGTAGCACTAAGGACATGTGAACATTGTTTATTTGCAAGCTTACCATGACATGCCTGCTCAGCGGGCCACTGATGGGCCATGACTGAAATGGTTCCTTAACGTAATAAAAATATCATTTATATCATATTATTATTATTAGTGGCAGGCACCGTGCTGTTTGGAAAATGTGAGTCTGTTCCTGACTGCGACAAGAATAGCACAGAAATGGCCTGACAGCACCCTGTTACATTTAACTATTTGTCTTATAGACCGACTCTGCCTGAGCAGAAGCAGTGTGTACAGGAAGTGTTGAATGGGGAACTAAAGGAGACCTTACCAGCTGGGGGGAGACCTGCTGAATGGTCATGCGTAACTAACTGTGATTCTGGCTAATACATTTCTGGCTGACTTCTGGCTGCTTGCTAAGAATTGCAAGGATATAAAATCAGAAAAAGTTCAATATTTAATCCATAAATCTTACATTACTACAAATCCAGTATAGAGTCACAGTGAACCAGGAGTGCAGGTCACAGCCCAGGAAGCAGAAGGCGCGAGGCAGGGGATGTGCTAGACGGGAGGGAGTGAAACACAGTGTTAAAGCTGGGAAGCACCCAAAGACATGCATCATTAAAATAACAATCAGGCAAGCAAACACACATAATTAATTGCTTTCTGTCTTATGAGTCTATTTAAAAAATGTATTGTCTTTTCTAAAATAGTTCAAACGATAGCTCAGCTGGAATTATTAAACCAGATAAGAGGTTCCATCTCTCATTTTTACTGAAAAACACAACAAACTAGGTTGCAATGAAGGCACTGACTTAAATTATGATATAACAAAATTAACTCAGCAGATATGAATTTATTATGTATTTTTAAAAAAGAAGAAATGTTGCATTTCAAAACAGTCATGGCGGCTTATTGTCTCAGAGTACGACATTGTCACCCTACACCTTCAGGACATGCTGGGCATGTTGGCTTCCTCCTACCATTAAAAAATACCATTAACCAGTGCTTGTGTTTGGCCACCCCAGCACTGGACCAACATCCTGTGCAGGATGTTTCCCTACCTTGAGTTTCCTGGCATAGGCTCCTGTGGTTATACATATTTATGTGTTTGTATTTATTTATTTGGCTGTCTGCCTGTCTATCTATCTTTCTATCTATCTATCTATCTAAACTTGCCAACATTAATTTATTAGAAAATTCAATTAAACTAGTATGTTTTAGTAGATGTAGTATAGTGAAACAGTGTTCTGCATTTACATAGCAGATCATATTTACTGAGAATTGTTTTACAAGTACAAATCTGAAATGCATCATAAAATATTGCTGTAGTACTAATTAAAACACATGGTCATGCGGCTTGCATATGCATATCGGTAATGGCGATTAAATCAATGGGAATCCAACAATAGAACTATTATGGTGTAAGCATGGCTAGATGAGTGATGATCACTCTCAGTTATTGTGCAAGTTGTTCTGATTAGTCCCTGGGCTTTATTGTTTCATGGTGTAATGTCATTACATGTCTCTGTCAGAATGCAGCGATTAGACAGCCAGACCACAGGCAAACCATACTTGGAGCCCTTGTTCTGATCCTCAGGCACAGGGACCAGCTTTGTAAGGGATACTGAGGGACTTAGGAGATTTCGGTCACGGTTATCAGACTTGATGGCGTCTCCCCATGGCTCATCAGGCAGACAGTGTAGATACTAGAAAACAGGTGCTTGACATTGTTGGAACTCACACAAATTCCACATGTGGTACTTTGCTGAATTTTGTGCCATAATTTGTCATGCTTCATCTATGAACCCACGTCTAATTACTGTATTGTTTTATTTCTCAGTTGCAAAGACATTAAGAAATTGACTTTTTGAACTGAGAACTAATTGTACTGCAAGAACTGGATCAAAATTTTATGAGTGAGGTCAGAGATATTTATGGATCTTGTGCCATTTGCATTTTGATGCCTGACTATCACCACTGAATTTTCCATCATCGATGAACTACAAATGTTGCAGAAAATAACACTACTGATAAATAGATGACAGCAGATCTTTTGGAGCAGCTGGGCAGGATGCAAATACAGCTTTTACACAGTGGCATGATGCACCCATCAAGTCATAATGGATTTTATCACGGTCCAAACAATTTTCAGAGCTTACACGGTCTAGACATGGTTGAATTGCAGGTTAAATTTCTTCAGCCTTTTTTTGGCCTGTTGGGCTAAATTTTTCTCAAGAAGCTGGTATGATATTCTTTTAAATGTAGCCCTGGAGCAGACTCCAAGGAGCCTTAACACGAGCGTGTAGAGCAGTCATTAACACTCATTAACCTTCTGTCTTTTGGAGAGTATCCAAAACACACCTAGCAGGCAGATTTTATTATATATTTTTTCACTGTAATATACTGCAAGACCCTGGCAAATATAAACACTTTCCAGGAATCGACACAAAAGCAGGAAGCCATTACAACCAAAGACCGGATTACAGCACTGTTAAAAATGCACTGAATAATCTGCTAAGAATTATTTTACCCACAAGAATAAATCATCTTACTGGTGAGCCAAAAACTATTTTACAAATAAGCTTTTTTTAAAAAAATGGCATGCTTTTGTCATTGTTAAAGTAAAAGGACATAATGTGTTAAATGTTAGAAATGTCTTAATATAAAACATTTTAATGTACATCACCTTGTCAAGACACCAAAGAAAGTAGAGGTTGAACTGTAGGTATTGTGCCTCCTTTGAAATACAGGTGGCCAGCTGGTTATCACATGGACTTGTTATGTGCAATGTGCATTCTTGCTATTGTCAAAAAAATCTCCTACATACTATGGAAAACAGTGCACCTTATGACCCTGAGTCTGATCTGTGTCTGAGCAGGACAACCTTATGGCGTATGAGGCAATGGCAAGCATATTCTAGACCCATGGCCTGTGAAAAGTGGAATTTCCCATTCATAGAAGGGGGGGGGGGGGGTCACACGCATCTCGAAGGGAAGTATTCAGAAGAACAGCAATGCTGGTAAACAGTTTATGATACCATCCTCTCTCAGAAGGCATGTTTCATATTTAAGACATCTTGTGATCAAGCACTCAGTATCTTGAATGCAGCTGTTTTCATCAGAAGACATATACAAGTAGAAAAGTAAAGTATTTAAAATCATTATGCAACATCAGAGGGCTTGTTTTTATTTTGGGCTCTATGAAATCATAGGGGGAGCCACAAAGACTGTAAAGAAATGTTAAAGTTATTACTTAATATGGCATTATTATGGCACCCTAAAGGTAAACTATAAAGGATGCCATCCACTAGATTTATTCTTCTGGACATTTGGTGATGTACTGAAGAAATGTTATGTAGAATTCTCATAAATTAATGCTTCTGGATCCAGATTCCATCTGTTCCCTTACAGGGTTGCAGTTGCCTGGAGCCTTGCCACGCAGCAGAGGGAACAAGGCAACGCAGATACACCCAGGATAGAATGCTAAATCCATTATGGGACACACATACACACACTCATTATGGGTGACTGAGAGGTGTCAGTTCACTAACTGTATTGAGCTATGTACGTGGGGAGAACATGCAACTTCAACAGGACAAAACGGGTGCAGGAGTCAAACCCTCACTCTGCCACCGATCTACAGTAGGATAATTCTAGGAATCCTGGGGGGTGTTCCACGAAGCAGGATTTCTTGCTTAGCTGGATAACATGTCGGATTTAAGGTAGTCTGAGCTACATGTAAGTGGACAAAGGTAAAGCCAATTTAACCCAGACTACCTTAAATCCGACAAGTTATCCAGCTACGCAAGAAATCCTGTTTCGTGGAATACCCCCCTGATTCGTCCCCATTAAGGCCTTGAGTTCTTGAATCATTCATAATGTTAATGTCAGTAGCCAAATGGTGAAAGTTGCACATTGGGCATCAGGAAGCAATTTCATAGCTAACATGTGAAGAACTATGGGGAGGTGAACAGAGCCATGGGACACAGGCGTAGAAGAAAGAGGGAGATTTATGGGGCATCCGGTCTCTCACACAAAGGCACAGAATGAACTTTATTAAATTCTATATTTGTTACAGATGAGTAGCGGGGTTTGTCCCCCGAGCTCATCACTCCCACCGTCCCACATTTCACGCTCCTCCAGCATCTCATTGCAGATGGTGCCGGCTGTGATTAAATGTGCAGAAAACTGCAATATAAAACATCTACCGTAATCCCCTCCACCATCTGATTACCATTAGCAGTGGTTACAATTCACATATTATTATGATTATTATTACTATTATTATTATTACTATTATTATTATTATCGTTAATAATAATAATAACAACAATGATAATAATAACAAAGTAACTGAAAATAATCATAATAAAAAACTACACTGCTGGATCACAGTCAGCAGCCTCTCCAGACAAAAATCTAAAAAATGCATCACAGTCCATCATTGCTTTTATGAGGTAGATGCTTTTATCCGAGAAAGCAGAGATAGACCATCCCTCAAGCAGCTGAAGGTTAGGGGTGTTGCTTAAGGGCCCAGCAGTGAAAGCACTCTGCCATCCTTGGGATTCATGCTGGCGACCTTCCAAGCACAGGTACAGCATCCTAGCCCGCTGAACCACACAGTGCACTCGTCACTGCAGCTGCTCAGTTCCCTTTTGGGGCAATGCAGGGGCACTCATCTCGCAGTCATCTCCCACAAGTATTCCTCTGCATTTCTGGGGTGGTCACTAATGACTCAGCACATCAGCCCCATCCCCATGCCTCTTTCAGTGTAGTCCAACTCTGCCATAACTGAAATTCCTCCCAATCCCCATCACCCCTCCTGGCACTTCAACCCCCATTTGAAAGTGGTTGCCCAGTTCTCTGACATCCTTCCCAGGGTGCTCCAGTCCCAGCCCAGGAATCTCTGCACTTCAGCCCGCTTCCCACGGCTTCTGGTTGGAACCCAGGGCTGCCTCCCAACACTGCACCCCCCCTCCCCTTTTCAGACCAGGTCCGTCCAGAGGTTTAGAGCTAGGTAGTTTGGCCGCCCTCTCCAGGATACAGGTGAATACGCAGTCAGCATCAGTTCTGTTGCTGAAAAGAAAAATGAGAGAAAGCAGAGAAGGATGGCTAAAGTCATTAAAGCGTACAGCAAAATGCAAAAATCACAACTGAGTACAATAGTGGTGTGTTTAAAGGCATCTCTAAACACAGTACTTGCCGACCTTTAAACATCCAGTGGTTACTCATACTTTCACTCTCACATTGTTCGTTACCACTCCACTAATGTACAAAAACATTCCCATATACATTGAGAGGTGAAGTGAATAACACTGATTATTTTGTTACAATGGCACATGTCATGGGTGCCATTATATATTCGGCAAGTGGACAGTCAGTTCATGAAAGTTGAAAAAAGGGCAAGCATAAGGCTCTGAGCAGCTTTGTCAAGGGCCAGATTATGATGGCCAGACCACTGGGTCTGAGCAGCTCCAAAACAGCAGGTCTTGTGGGATGTTCTCAGCACAGGTATGCAGTGGTAGGTACCTACCAAAAGTGAACTGGTGACGGAGTCATGGGTGCCCAAGGCTCGCTGATGCACTTGGGGAGCGAATGCTGGCCTGTCAGGTCTTATTCCACAGGACAGCTACTATAGCACTAATTTCTGAAAAGCTTAAAGCTGGCTAAGATAGAAAGGTGTCAGAACAGACAGCACATCGCAGCTTGCTGCATGGGGGCTGCATAGCCCAAGCCCAGTCAGAGTGCCCCTGCTGACTTCTGTCCACTACTAGAAGTTCCAACAATGGGCATGTGAGTGCTCTATGGGATGAAGGCAAATTGGCAGAAGCAGTGTGACTCTCTGGGCAATGTTCTGCTGGAAAACCTTGGGTCCTGGCATGCATGTGGATATTACTTTGATAAATACCACCTACCTAAACATTGTTGCAGACCAAGTACACTCCATCATGGCAATGGAATTCCCTGTTGCCAATGGTCTCTTTCAGCAGGATATGGTACCCTGCCACACTGCAAAAAATTGCTCAGGAATGGTTTAAGGAACATGAATGTGTTGACTTGGCCTCCAAAATCCCCAGATTTCAATCCAATCGAGTGACTATGGGATGTGCTGGACAAACAAGTCCAATCCATGGAGGCCCCACCTCACAACTTACGGACTTAAAGGGTCTGCTGCTAACATTTTGGTACCAGATACCATAGGACACCTTCAGAGGTCTTGTGGAGTCCATGACTAAATGGGTCAGTACTGTTTTGTCAGCAGAAATGACGCAGTTGGTTCATGTCTGATTTGGTGCGTATCATAATGTTTCTTTTTAGCATTTTCTCAGCCATAAACACAAAACCGAGTCCAGCAGGATTTTAATACAACATTTACTAATAAATCCCAGCTGGCCCTGAAAAAAAAACAATAATTGGATAGATAAATGGGGCCAGCTGGGCGGAGCCAAGAGAAGTGCTTCTTGGGAGAGATATGTACGGCAACGCTTCACACTATAAATAGGATGCGTTAAGGCCAAATCAGCTATTCCTGATGCTTTTCTTTGGATAAAGATGATGCTGCATGGCTTATTGCATGTGAATGTTTTTATTACTTATCAAAAAATACTATTTTGGTTATACTACTGGTTTTGGTGCAACTGCCATTCTCTTGTGGTTACACTCAGACCAGAAAATACCGGGCTAGAGGACATAAATATTACAGCTTTATGTAATATGTGTTTTATGTGTCGGTTTTAGAAGTCACTGACCTTCTTGTTCAGTCAATTCTAGAAGATTTTTGTTTTCAAACAAGGGCCAATAATACAGTATTTACGTCTGTCTTTTATTTAGGCTCTCCGTCTTGGTCAGAGTCATAATTTTGCCTCCAGAATGATCAGCAGAGACTGTAATAACACCTGTGCTTGAATGTAGGGTTAGATAGTACATTTTAAATATTTTTCCAGTAGCAGTGAATATTAACAAGTATTAGCTAAAATATTTGGTGCTGAAGTGTTGCTGTTTGCTGTTTATGTCATTTTAATTTTTGCTTACTAAGGTGATAGGTGTTGTTTGCCACATCGGGGCCTTGGTTTGTGAGTAACTGATTTGCTACATGCCCTTTAAAACATTTTTAAATTCAGATTTTATGGACAGGCTAGTTTGCTTGATATAGAGTCCTGAACTTTTGACTTGAAACTCAGCAATCATTATGTTACAATGGCTGCTTTAGTCATGTACAATTGCATTCACGATTTGTGAAATCAAATAGTACAGCTAAAACTGTACCCTTCAGCTTATTGTGTCACACACGGTGTGTGTATGCGTGTGTGTGTGTGTGTGTGTGCGTGTGTGTGCGTGTGTATGGATTATGTTTATATTACATTGTGGGGACCACTCTACTGATATAAAATGTGAAATCATATACTGAGTCAAATAATGGTCTGGAGTAGGGCTGCACAGTTAATTATTTTTTAATCGCCATTTTGATTCATACCCCTTTGCAGTCTTTCTTACTTGACACTGATTCTACAGTGTTTGTATTGTTAGTGGTGTACTGATATGGAAATTTCAACCAATTTCAATAATCGATATATTTCTGTTTAGTATCACTGACATTGTTATCGATAACTGGCCAACGCCTGAGTCACTCGCCAATCGCAGGGGTGGGTGGATTGCTGATGATGAAACCTGCCAAGCTTCCCGGCACAGATTAACGGAACTACGTTACGTCGTTCTTTATTCTGTGGATAATGAAAGATTGATCTGTGGGCGATTTAATAATAAATTACGAACATGTCATGGCCCCAAACATGTAAGTGGTGAATGAGCCCACAAAATCCTTCATACAGAAAATGACTGATTGCCCAACACAATAAATCACCATTATTTCACTTATGTCTTTACACTCCTAAGTAGCTCCTTCGGTGATGTTATCTTTTAATATTGTCGCGCCGGCATGCCCTGCTGATAATTGTAAATAGCCCTGTGTATGTCCTGATGTTCTAGTTCTAGTTACAGTTACATTCCCTATCGTTGTGTGTGGTTGCCCATGTCTCATGTGCGCCCTGTACTATCCTCGCGTGTCCGTAGCTGTGTATAAATCTCCCACCATGTGTGTACTTTGATGTCCAGTGTCTAGCCTCCCAGACTCTCCCTGGTTATATTTGGTTCGGTGTTTGTTGGGTGCCTGTTTCAGTCCTCTTTAGGACTAGAATGAAGAGCGCGTTCTGTCCCGGCAAGCAAATCTCCTCATCCTTCGCTATACTCGCGATGCCTCGGTCTGCCCGGCGGTACAATACTGATAAAGTTTAAATATAGGGTGGCAATATCGGCTAAGGTCGAAACATCAGACTGATGTAGAAATTTTCATTGTTAATGAATATCGGCCAAAACCGATAACTGATACATTGTGCTTCTCTACTTGATATTGTTCATGTCCTATGTAACGCAAAACAAAAAACAACAACAACAATAATAATAATAAAGAAACATATGTACTGATCAAGAATCATGAGAGAAAATCGCGATTCAAATTTCACCCAGAATTGTGCGACCCTAGTCTGGAGAAGAAACTGTGATCTTCGAAAAGTCTTATAGCATATTATGGGAATTATCGGCTTTAGAAGTCAGTCTAGAAGTGACTTCCTCTGGGTCGTCTTTCTATGGGCAGCCTCCGGGAGTAGGTCACCATCATGATCTATTGTCATAAGCATGAGTTGATTAGTCCCTTAATCTCAATGAAAAGTTATTTTTATCCAAGGTTTCTAGCTCTGCATTATCACTGATTTAACCTGCCAGTCTTCATTTATATAGTGGCATGTTACTGTGAATAACGATGTGTGCTGAGAAAAGTATGCAGAGCTGTACTGAGCTTTGGGTTTTTTCTCCCTATAGTCCATCCATCCGTCCAACCATCCATCCATCCTTCCATCCATCCATCTGTCTTCTATACCAACTTGTATTATGCAGGGTTGTGGGGGTCTGTATCCTATCTCAGAAGCTACGTGCGCAAGGTAGGGAATAACCCTGGATGGACACACACACACACACACACACAGACACACACACACAGGTTTGTAATTATATCTTTGTGGAGACTCCATTAATTTCTATGGGGAAAACCCTAATCTCAACATGATGACCTTAACCCCCTACCCAGCCCTCACCTTAACCATAAGCAACCAAACAAAATTAGTTTTTTGATTGCATTCACAGATTTTTGCGGGGACCTGAAAAATAGTTCCCACAATGTCAAAATAGGTTTTCATTATATCGTGGGGTATATTTGGTCCCCACAATGTAATATACTGTAACCATAATCCACACACACACACACACAGACACACATCTACACACAACTTGGCGCCTCCAATGTGTTTGGGAATGTGGGGTGAAAATGGAGAACCCAGTGGAAGTTGCTTGCACCTTATGTTTTGGTTTGCAGTACATGAATAGGTCATAGAAATATCATTCATAATGTTAATGGCCACTTAAAACATTCTGACAGCCCTTTTATATAATTTCTCAGATATGCGCTCCCCGCCCAATCTAAAGGCTAAAGGCTCACCCTGCAAGAGCGTTAGTCTTTTTAAGTGGTTTATATTCTCTGTATACTTCTGCTGAACTTCACCACCACTTCCTATTCCATACAATGAGCCTCAGTGTCTTTTGTGCTGCAACTGAAACAAAATGAGTTATGATTTGTTCATTTCATTCTAGTCAGCATGGTTTTTCAAGTGGGTAGCTCTGTTTCCTTACTTCCCCAGGGCTAGGGGTGGGGGGTTGAATCTTGTTTCTGCTCTGCATTTTAGGAGTGTGCATGTTCTCTTTTGTCACTTGGATTTCCTTCCACAGGCCGAATCTCTCATAATGTGTAAATATGTATGTGCCCTGCAATGAACTGGCATCCTGTCCACGGTGTCCCTGTCTCTGGCCAGGGTGTTCCTGATTTGTGTTTTACAAATCATTGCTTATCTTCTAGTGTGCTGCTGTTCTTGGTCCATAGAATGTCTATTAATTATATGTGGATGTTTGTTTGGTCCTGTGGTGGATTGGTGCCCCATCCTGGGTTATATCATGCATTGCACCTGTAGCTTCTGAGGTGGACTCCGGGTCCCCTTGACCCCGCATAAATCACACAGGTACAGACAATATATGGATGGGTGGATGTATGTATGTATGTATTCAAGAAAAACCCTAAAATGGTGCAGAGTTTGCTTAATTCTCATTTTTGAACTGCATCTGTTGGCATACAGAAACACCTGGCCTTAAAAATGTGACTTACCACATCAGGGTCTGACATAAAGATAACCACATCAGAACAGAATCTCTAAATCACTAATCAACATGTGATTTTGCTCACATGTAAGTGGTATTCATAACATAAATATGGTTTTGAACTTGGCCACGTGGACCAAAAGTATTAAATTAAAGAGTTTGGTGCTTCAAAAAGCACTATGAAATTTGAAAACAACTACAGAAAAAAAACAAATGTAAAATCTGGCCTAAGATAAAACCAGATATTTTCATTTGAAGGGAAGCAGAAATCCAGGCAGTATTTAAAAATCGTTTCCTGATTTTAAACAATACTGACAATCCCTCTGATTTAAATTGATGATTATTGTTTACTATTATCATTTTGGCCTCAGCATGAAACGTTTTCGTGTTGACTGGGCTGTTGAAAGAAGGCAGATTGCTAAACCAGCAATGTTTGACAAAACAACAGTTTCATTGTATTAAAAACTTCTCACTTGTTAGATGTGTTGCTGAAGTCAGTTTGGTGTTTATAACTCAGAAAATTATGAAAAAAAACTCCTTTTGAAATATACTGATCAACCCTGACATTAAAACCACCTGCCTGATATTGTGTAGGTCCCCCTCATGCCACCAACACAGCCCTGGCCCACTGAGGCATGGACTCCACAAGACCTCTGAAGGTGTCCTGTGGTATGTGGCACCAAGACATTACCAGCAGATCCTTTAAATCCTGTTAGTTGTGAGGTGGGGCCTCCCTGCATTGTACCTCTTTGCCCAGCACATCCACACAGTTGCTTGATTGGATTGAGATCTGGGGAGTTTGGAAACCAAGACATCACCTCTTTTTCAGCTACCTGCAACAATGTTCAGGTGGTACGTATCAAAGTAACATGCACAGATCCAAGGTTTCCAAGCGGAACTTTGTCCAGAACATCACATTGCTTGTGCCGACTTGCCTTCTTCCCATAGTGCATCCTGGTGCCATCTCTTCCCCGGGTAAATAATGCACACTCACCCGGCCATCCACATTATGTAACAGAAAACATGATTGATTAGACCAGGCCACCTTAATCCATTTGATCCATAGTCCAGTTCTGATGCTCATGTGCCCATTGTAGGCACTTTCACTGGTGGACACGAGTCAGCATGGGCACTCTGACTGGCAGAAGTGGAAAGTTCCGGTTCAGAAAGTACAAATCCAGACCAAGATTTTGTTTCAACCAACCAGTTGAGTACTCTGTGACTGTGACTCTATATACTCATAAGAACATAAGAAATTTACAAACGAGAGGAGGCCATTCGGCCCATCAAGCTCGTTTGGGGAGAACCTAA
>JAODLD010000040.1:14483086-14493105 GCA_026781065.1 Mormyrops boulengeri | reverse complement strand
TTAGTTAGGTTCTCCCCAAACGAGCTTGATGGGCCAAATGGCCTCCTCTCGTTTGTAAATTTCTTATGTTCTTATGTAGCCCAAAGAAGTATTTTAATATATTCATTATTATTATATACGTGTATGATTTCTGTCCCTTTGACTATAAATATTAATATTAAATGTTTTTGTTTTCTTGTAGGCTTTTATTTCTGATTGCTCAAAATATTCACAATGAAAAACAGAACTGGGAAGCTAAACTCCAGATAAGAAACTGTGCCTGACGAAGTAACTAACCTAGAAGACTGAAAAGGCACTTGTGCTCACTGTGGTTGGTACCCAGGCCCAGTAAATGCTCAATTCTGCCTAAAACAAGTCACAAAAGGAGCCATACAAGGCCCAGAAGGAAAGCTGTGCAACCAAGCCGCTCACTTATATCAGAAGAATAAGACAATGACTGCTAAGTTGACCACTGGTGACACTCATAACAGACAACTCCGGCAGAAGCTCTCTGCTCTGAGCCGGAAGCTAGATGAACAGGAGAATACAAACAAGATCTTCTGCAGAGATGAGGAGGAACGCCCAGATCTGCGAGACAAAATCAGCCGCAGTGATTTCAGGAACTCCAGCCTCATGTCAGAAGTAGAGGAACTGACAAATAGAGTTTTGGAGATAGAGGGCAAAGATGAAGAGTTGATCAAGCTGGAGAACCACTGCCAGGATCTTATAGAAATACTGGGGATTGAATCAACCAAAGGCCAGAGTTTGAGAGCAGAGGTGGACACACTGAATTGCAGGATAATAGAGCTTGAGAAACTTGAGGATGCATTTAGCAAGAGCAAACAGGAGTGCTGCATGCTGAAAAGCAACCTGGAGAAAGAGAAGAGTGTGAGTAAGCATCTATCTGATGAACTTGACATGCTGAAGACAAAGATAAAAGAGTTAGAAGCTATTGAGAACCAAATGGAAAAGACTGAGCACACTCTAAAAGAGGACCTTACAAAACTGAAGGCGTTGACAGTAATTCTTGTGGATGAGAGGAAGACAATGGCAGAGAAAATGAAAGAAATGGAAGAAAAGCTCCAAAGGAGTCCAGGTAAGGTGCTTGCTGAACAAGACAGAGCTACAACAGTAACTGAAAAGCTTACTGGGGAGAACAAAAAGGGTTTAACATCCCAGGCTAGGCTTCAAGAGAAAATACAGAATGTGACCAGGGATAGAGAAGAACTTAAAGAAAAGCTAAAGGCAGAAGAGGAGAGAAGCAATGATCTTCAAATGAAAGTCAACATGATGAAGAAGAAGCTCCAATCAATGGAAGTTGTGGAGAGAGAATTCCTGAAGAACAAAGCTAAAGAGGAGGACATCAAAATGTCTTCAAATCAGTTCCACCATGAAGACAACAAAGTAAAGGACCTGACACAGGAAGTGGAGAGACTCAAGCGAAAGATAAAAGACATGAGGTTGGTTGAGGATGGCCTGCTCAAGACAGAGGATGAATTTCAAGCATTGCAAAAGAGATACAATAAAGAGCAGCAGCGGGCAAAAAAGTTACTGGAAGAGTTAGAAATATCAAAAAATGAGCTATCTAAATATCAGATGGCTGAGAAAAAAGACAACAACCAAGAAGACCTTCTTTATAAGTGTTTGAAAGAGGAAGAAGCTAAGTCCAGGCACCTGACTAGAGAACTGGAGCTCCTGAAGGAAAAGTTAAATGAATTCATTGGCACAGAAGAGTCCATTTGTCGCTTGAAAAAAGACCACTCCATATTACAAAAGAAACTGTCACAGGAAGAGATGAAGAACAAAGAGTTAGCCAGAGAGATGGAGAACCTCGCCGCAGAGCTGGAGAGATATCGACACATCAGCAAAAACCTTCGGCCAGGATTGAATGGGAGGTATACCACAGACTTGCAGGTCTCCTCAAAGGAAGTACAAACAACTCTATCAAGCAGCCAGCCTATGGAATACAAGAGTTTACCTTTGCTGGAACGACCAGTGCTGAATGGAAAGGTGTACACAGAAGGTAATGTGGAGGATGAGTCAAATTACCACAAGCTGCCCTTTTACAAATGCAGCACCTCTCTTGTCAACAACACAAGCACCCTAAACAAAACCATGAGGCAATCCTTCCCAATAACTAAAGAAAGGCAAAAACCAGTAGTAAGCAGTAAGGCAATGACTAGACAGAATGGAAATTATGTACAACAAGGGGATGTGTTGGTGAGACATGCCCCGGGGCAGCCCCTGCACATCAAAGTGACTCCCGACCATGGGCAAAACACCGCCATGTTGGAGATAACCAGCCCTGGTGCTGAAAATGCTCACTCCTATACCAGCACAGCTGTCATACCCACAAGCAGTGCCCCACCTAAGCAACAAATCACCATCATTCAGAAAGCTAATGTGACCTCTCCCAAAATCAAAACTCCATCCTCTCCTGATGGGTTCTGTACCCCTGACAGACCAACATCACCTGTCTCCATGACGACTTTCTCAAGAGTGATGACCCCTGACTCTTCGGTGTGCTTAACCCCAGAGAGAGCCCTGTCACCCATTCAGATAGTGTCAGTCACAACTGGATCTCCAGATCGTCCCCAGTCCACAGAATTTGTGGAAGTCGTGGGAAGCCATGCTGTGTTCCGTCTGGCCCAGGAGAGGCAAAATTGGCAGTTGGAGAGATCGAGCAGTTCTGCCCCTAGTGTTATCACCACAGAGGACAACAAAATCCACATCCATTTAGGAAACTCTTACATTCAGGCCATAAATAACACCTCTCATCCCACAAATCCATGCTATGTGTCCGAGCAAAGACATAGAAGTTCAGGGATATTCAATGGTAACTCTGCCACTAAAGGTGACAGCAAAATCACCAGTAGCCTCACTATAACACCTAACACCTCCCCAACTTCAAGACATCCACACATTACAGTTAGCAGTCTATAAGACTGACCTGACCTCTCCTACATGCATCAAATCACCCTCCCCTTGCACCAGCAACAAAATCCCCTGTCTGAACAGAGCAAACCTGTCCCTCTATATATCTAATTAAGCACTTCTCTTCTATTTCCTTTATTTATATACTTTGAATTATAACTTATGAGCAATGAGATCTGAACAAAAAGACCATGATTTTTGACTACTGCTGAAACACTCGTATATTACCTGTGGCAAACTTGAGATACACGAAAGAGGCTGTAATAAACACACTACACGTATGCAATTAAACATAATCCTTACAGTATATATGCAGTAAATAAATAAGTATTACAAAGAAACATGCCTGATTTTTTAACATAGCAAAATCTTTAAATAATGCCTGAAAAGACTGTGAAGGACAGCTAACCAAAAATCATTTTACTCTGGGTAAACTCATCTTGTGCACGTACTGTATATGCTTAATGCCAAACTGATATGTGTTTAATTGTGAACTTTTCTTTTCTAATCATTAAAAGGCAAAGGTTGAATAATGTTTCACTGTTGTTTTTTTTTTGTCTGTATCCTCAGACTACATATGGTATGTAGAGGTAACATTGCATTAGTAATAAGTAACTATTTATATAAAAATGTGACCCATTCCTTGCCATAAACGGGTGTCACACTGTATAGGTAGTTTCAAATACACAAATAAACTTCAGTAAACATATTATATGGTGAAGACTAGTAGCAATCTCACATGGCAAAATGTGTTGAAAGAGGAGCATAAAAAGTCCTACAGTTGTTTTCAGTAATACATTATCACAACCAACAAAATATTAACTCTCACTGTACCACCATTAAATTTCCTTTGTGTTCTGCTGTGCCACTTTTTAAAAAGGAGAACTATAATTTTATTGCTCTGAAATACACATAGTGCTCTGTCTTCTATTTCAAACATAATGGAAGGAACTGCATCAACTTTCAGCACTTATGTGAAACAGATTACGTATTTAAAAAAAGATCCGGAAGCTGTTTTGTGTCTTACACGTCCAGGGCCCAAACAAACCCTGTGTTTAGTTTCTATAGCGACAGTGCAGAGCTGCAGACTTATCTGCAGGCCACTCCTAGTGAGAGAAACGCTTACAGCCCGACAAAATGGCTGCTTACCATGTCTAGAGTATCATCTCTCAATAAACATGTGCTTTGAGACAAAGAGCATGTCCACCTGGTCAGAATCTGAACTGTAGATGTTTGCAAATTGTCAGAACTGAGAAGCCGAGTTCTCAAAATCAATCTGTCATGACACTTAAATATTACACTTCACTTTTGTTTCCAGTAATTAAAAAGTTATATTAACAATACTATTCCAAAATACAGACTAAGAACAGTGTTGAATTACATTGTGTTTAGTTGCATTGCATCCAGTCCAGCTGTTTCCCCATCTTGACTGTTTCCCCATCATAAAATAACCAACCCAGAGGAGATGAACAGACAGACACCAACCTGAACACTGACATTATTTTCAATTCAGGCTAATCCTAAATATTAAATGACATTTCAAGCTGACAGAGCTGTAAACATCTGAGCAAGAGCAAGGGATTAGATGAGATGATTTTCTATTGAATGGAAATTAGGACATTACCGCAACTCAAATTCAGATAGCGAGAAACGGAGACAGACGTAGCAAAGAGAGCAGAATAAATTGGAATATAAATAACGGCAGCAGTAAATGCAGACCACATGGGTGTAATTTAATATTAAATTTTCTCATGTCCTGTTAAAAAAAGACACAGACAGATACAGACCTCACCCCTTTCGTTTATAAGTTTTCTCCTCCTACAGGGCAACACAGAAAAAAGACACACAAAATATATACACCCTTAGGTCGTAGCAGCTCCCTCCCCCCAGCCCGTGTCAGTACTTTGAAAGTAATTTCCAATTTACTAGGGTTTACTGAATTACTACAGGTATAATCAGTTGATACTGGAATTATAACATAGTCTCAAATAAACAGTGTTTCCTGTTTTTGCCGCACTGCATGTTAGTTACCCTGCAGCCTAGAGAGTTCCTTAGCGAGCGATAGCGCTCATAACTGGGCTGAGGTGGCAGATCCGATCCAGTGTGGTTACACAGCATGTCAGGCAGTTAGAGTGCCGGTCTTGTATGCCTGTGCGCCTTCTGTTCTCAGCACACGATTCTCATTTTTGCACAAAAGGCACAGAGGCCAATTCGGCTTAGGCAAACGCAAGCTGTAGGGTGGAGGGCAAATATTATAAAGATTATTTTGTTCTTATTTCCTCCCCCAGCATTGCATACATTGATTGCATACTTAAAAACTACACATTTTAAAACAAAGCTTTTGCTTGGCGCTCGATCTGTCTTAAAAATTTCTGGTCCAAATACGAAGGCCAACCTTAAAAGCCCAGATCACATCAAAGGTATGAAACGCTACGGTCATTTGCTGGCAGTGCAGAGAAGAGCTGCGGGCAGCTGTGCAAGCTGGGAGCAATACCAGAAGTGTTGGGATTGTGTCATCGGGGAGGAGCTACTGATGAGAGAAAAATAAGTAGCAGGGTGCAAGACGATCAGGGTGATGCAGGAGAATTGGTCCGTTGCTCGGTAACACAGTTCGGTAATCCACGTGCTAGTTTACCATCGGTACGGCCAGTAGAACCCCACACCCTTTCGTTTCGTAGCTATGAAGACACACACGTGGTTTGTTTAAAAATCAGTACCTAGTGTCTGTAGCACAGAAACTTTAACGTCAAAACCATGATATTCAACTTTACATCAGCGACTGTTTACCTAATCAGGCAGGCTGTGACATTTAGATTTAATATCGCAAAATGAAAAAAAAAGGTGCAGCATGACCATAATATTTACTTAACAAAATCCTCGGGATAACTGTTCGGCATCCCAATTAGCATATTTTCTAAATTGTAGAAGAGTAAAATTAAATCACTTCTAATTTTGCCTGGTAATACACACACATGCACAAACACACACACACACCTTAATATCGTCCTAAATGCAACATCAGTAGTCATAGGGGCTTTGGCAGAATAGTTGCATGGTCGTGGGCCCTTGAACAGGGCCCTTAACCCCCAGCTCTATGGGTGCTGCTGCAGGTGGCTGTCCATCGATTCCAAGTTTGCTTCTAACTACGATCATTTCCCTATGCAATCAATAAAAGACTCATTATTCTTATATTGAACTGCTGAAATAACTAAATAACGAAATTTAAGAATACAGTACTGCCCTCTTGTGGAAGCGTACAATACTCAAATCATGTTAAAATCATAAGCAAATCATAAACAATATGAAATAGAACCTAGGCATTTGCAACATGTGTTGTCTTTATTATTTCATTTAAAAACATGAAAATGTCTGAATTAAACTCACGAGGGGCAGGCAGTCTGGTTTACTTTCACTATTTATGTTCAAATTGAGTTAATTAGAAACAACTTCTTTTAGACATAGCTATCACACAGACATAAGTAACTAGACATATTGACTACAGAGCAGAAGCTCTGTCAGTGTTTATGTGAAAGGTTGTCATCTCAGTTCAAACTTTTTTAACAATTTTCATGGCAATGTAACAGATGCGGTCTTACCTGGGCTTAATTACCTCACCCGGTGCCTCCAGTTTGCCGGTAAGTGACAATGATTAACTAGCTGTACTAGAGTCAGGTCCTCAGGCTTTGAAAATGTTGGCTTTGCCTTTGCAGAGCCCAACAGTGACAGGGACTCCACCTTTAAATGGTGTTTCACCATGTCTGGTCCTTTTATAGTGTATTTTATACTAAGCATTCAATAAACACTTCCCACAGATGGAGAGATGAGCTGTGATCATCATGTCAAAATTTATTGTTAATAATTCTGGTTCCAGCAGCCCATTAAATGAAAGTAATATAGCCTATTTGAATAGCAGTATGCAACTGCAACGAACACGGTTCCTACTTAAGATTTTCTTGCTTAACTGACTTCCATGGACTGGTTAAGGGGCGGCGCCAGCAGACTGCTGGAATCATTTGTTGCAATATCACACTTAAGATATGGACCCTGGGTGTCACATTAAAACATAATTTAAAATGTGATATTTAGTCTTCTACTACTATTCCAACTTAATTGGAATCATTTCAACTGAGTCACTATTTTGTACTGAGAGTCATCATTACATTGCAGTGCACAGGATTAATAAAGTATCTATCTAAAAGATTTGTATTTCCGTATCATTTATTTATTTATTTTTAATCTCGGCAGGAATGTACACTAAAATACTTATTTCCTTTTCTTAAATAATAAATGAGGCATTTCCATGTTCCTTCCTTCCTAGTGTACAGTTCTCTATATTTGAAAGTCTGATTTTAATTTACTCTTCATAAACCTCCAGGACAAAATGGAAACTAATAATCATATGTCCTAAAGATCGAAGAGTGATTCCTTATAGAAAATAAAAAAGCATTCGTTCTCTGTTCAAGGTCCACGCAGTACAACTGTAAGTAGAAAATCAAAGCACAAAAGGTCCATTTACAGAGTGATTGTATTTGTCCTTCTGACAGTTTTAAGGCAGATATACTTAATAACCTATTGCCAATACACTCCTCTGTCATAATCACCGAAATAACTGGAAAACCTTCCCAGCTTGAATAGTGACATCCAGAAACATAAGTAGCTGGTTGTCACACTTGATGTCTTACAGTAGAAGCCTGCCACCCTTGACTAAATAAAAGTGACCTTTGCTCTAGTTCCCATCATAGGCTCATAAGTGCATTAGCCATGGTAAATGCTAGTATAGTGTGAAATATGTAGTGCCCAGTGACTTTTATGGAGATGATTGTGGAGTTAAATCGAGGAGAACAGCAGAAGATCTTTGCCGCAGTCTTGCTGTGAGTCTCAGGGAGCGTGTGCATTGGTGGGCTGGCTGACGGCTGCTGTTCCCTCTGCAGCTGGTGGGGGGAGCTCATGGTGTGCAGACTGAGAGGAGGCAGCGCTGGAGAGCTTTGACTTGGTGCTGAAATTGCCGGGGGGGGGGTTCTATCTGCCTGAAATAAAAAACAAACTGCAGGAGCAATGGTTTCATTTTTTGCTCCTTATAGGGAGAGACAAGAGGAAGAATTAAGCATTTTTTGGTGACTCCCCAACAGCACTGAACTTGGGGAGCCCCAAGTATTGTTTCAGGTATCACTGTACATGGGGGGACCTGGGCACTGCAATGGGGAGGGCGTATTTGATGTTTTGTATTGTATTGTATTGATGTATGGAAAAAAATACACTGGTGAGATGCATGACGAGTGCTAGTTGTGTGAGTGAAATTACCATCTTGGTGACAGGGGCAGCCGATGTATGTATTCATGGAGGTGGTAAGGGCCCATGGCTGCAAGGGAAGTGCGTGCTGCTGTACCCTTAAAACAAGTTCAAAAGTGGAAACGTAAAAATCCATCCATCCATCTTCTATACCTCTCATTTACAGTAAGAGAGATGGTAAAGGGTTCTTTATGATTTTTAAATTATACAAAAACTAGTGCAGCTTAATAGTATTGACTCCTCTCTATAACAAATAAAAACATTTAGCATTCAATATCAGTGAAATTATATGTAATATAGATTATGATAAAGTAGAACAGAATATAACGTTATAACATTATGAATCCTGCCTCCTGAGACTGTTACAAAAAATGCACAGAAATTGTTTTATTTTTCTTCTTCGAAAAATCACACTGCACATGCCCAGTAAAAGTATGATTTCTGAAAAATTCCTTTGCCTTCAGGGTGGGACTTATGCTACATTGAACATAGGCCTATTTATATCATTTCTAATTATTAATTCCAGTCTACAGCTGAGAAATCAATTTTAAAAAATATTAAAAATGGCATTTTCTTTGCTGCTCCAAAATTCCTCCCTCGTGCTTTCAATAAAATTATAACTTGCTGGCGTCACAATCCAGCAATGAAGGAGGCAGGGGCAGGCATGAGGACAAACAAATAAGGGTTTTATTAAAGGAACAGAAGCAGGGCGAACAAAAGCGGGCCACGTGGGGTCAAACAGAAGGCACAACAACAAGGGGGGGGGGAACCACTGGAGCACACACTAGGGTGACATCAACGACCGGACTGGGGAGCACAGAACTGGGAGGCACTCTTATACTGGACTAATGAGGGAGCAGACGAGGGCCAGCTGGAGTAATCCACACAAGGGCTGAAATGAGAGGCAAGTCAAGATCAACATGCGTGGCTCAGAGGCACACTAGATAGAGAACAAGGGAGCAGAACTGCAGGGCATGACAGCTGGGATTTTTCATTCCTGTTCAATCCTTTAAAAAAGTCAGACAGAATTCAAACAAAAATTTTTGGTAACAAAGTGATTTCAAAAATCAGTATCCTACTAGTAATGACAGAAAAACACTACTCAGATTGGAGAAGAGTGAAATTTGCTTTCTTGTCATTGGAAACTTTGGTTGTGGTGAATTAAACATTGGATATCAATAAAATCATTCTCAGCGTCTAATCAGACAATTAACATGTGGATCGTGTTTGGGGGAAAGGCAGGCAGAATTGTCCTCTTCATGGACAGATGAAAATTTAATTCATCAGTGTCTAGGACCACCTTGGGTAGGTGAGTATGTGTTCATAAAAAGGGAAAAAAACAGGAAAAGCATAACCTTGTAAGGAATTTTAAACTTGTAATTAACAACTTCACGCATCTTTAATTCTGTCTTTATTCATGAACACCTGCTTTATTTGACCTGGGGATTTATCAAAATGATGTCGCATTGATGCTCAAAGTTATGAGACTGTTGCTGTCTTGCAAGATGCACGGCTGCTCCGCAGCTCAGAGGGGAGGTCTAGCTGAGCATGGTGTTGTGGTAGCCCTCACACCTCAGAGGGGAGGTCTAGCTGAACATGGTGTTGTGGTAGCCCTTACAGCTCAGAGGGGAGGTCTAGCTGAGCATGGTGTTGTGGTAGCCCTCACAGCTCAGACGGGAGGTCTAGCTGAACATGGTGTTGTGGTAGCCCTCACACCGCAGAGGGGAGGTCTAGCTGAGTATGGTGTTGTGGTAGCCCTCACACCTCAGAGGGGAGGTCTAGCTGAACATGGTGTTGTGGTAGCCCTTACAGCTCAG
>JAODLD010000040.1:14455172-14482986 GCA_026781065.1 Mormyrops boulengeri | reverse complement strand
AGGGGAGGTCTAGCTGAGCATGGTGTTGTGGTAGCCCTCACAGTCACACACAACTAAAAGTTATTCAAGGCCACCAATGCCTACTCTATTTGCCAGGGACTAAAAATTTTACTTAACATATTTCCGCATGCACCTAGAACACATTCTAATTGGGATCACTGTAAACAAATTGTTTGCTTCAGATCTGATTTTAAATGCATATCGACTGGTGTGGGACCATGTCAAATGGTTTGCTTGGCTGAGGGAGGTGAAATTTACTGCAAAGCAGATTGTGCTTGCGATTCACTTAGCTAAAAGCTACAGTAAATTAGCACGCGATGCTGACAGTTCAGCTGCTTGACAGGAGGAGGAACAAACTCGCTTCACTGTGATCGACCAGCTCATTGTACTTAACTACTTCCCAGAATGAACTAGCTAATGAAATGATATGCAGAAACACAGGTCAGTAAGTTGAATTCTGGCAGTCAACCCCTCATAAAGGAGATGAAGATAGTGACCCCCCCTCCCCCCCCACATCAAGAATCATTGTCTTTGCATGATGCGTCAACAATAACCTAGCCTGAAACATAGTTACCGGGGTACAACTCTGGAGTTTGCCGGAAAGTGCTTGGTGTCCAGGCCATACACATAACCCAGCCAGGATTAATCAAAAATGGCTATATGGATCCATCTTGTGGGTTCACCTCCCGCTAAATGAAATGTGTGGATCAGATGCAGTGCAATTTGGGCAACAGGCGCAAAGGACTGAAATGCATAAGAGCTTGACAATGGACACTGAAATGTTACCTCTCAGGCAAGGAAGAAGCCTGAGGCAGTGCAGAACATGTTGATTAGACATAGGCAGCCTTACCTCCACACACAGTGTGGGCTCTGCAACCAGACCTCTGCATCGGGGGTGGAGTATCTCCTACTCTGCAGCTCTGCGCAGTGAAAGACGTCTGGTGGGCGTGGGCTTATTTACAAGTCTCAGCCCGAAAGCTATGCAGCTAGAGTTCTTCCCGGCAGACAAGAGTGTGACAGCACACTGCAGAGAGGAAAGCTGACTGATGTTCATGTTTAAGAACCAACCAGCGGTTTGGAGTATCTTTTGAGAGAAAGTGGGTGAGGTGCTCATAAGGGTACCTCCTCTGAACTCTGCTGCCATACCAGGAGACCTTAATGTACATGTGGGGAGCCACGGAGACACCTAAAAGGGCATGGTTGAGAAGAATGATTTTTCACAGTTAAACCTGAGCGGTGAACTGTTACTGGACATCTGTGCGAGCAACAGAAAATCCCTTTACAAGCACAAAGATTTTCATAAATGTACAAGGTGCAAAGGCATTTTGACTTTGAAATTGTATCATCAGATAGGAAGCCATGTTGTTTTGGAGACTTACAGTAGGTGAAGATAGGGACAGAGAGATTAATTTATCTTGGACGTCTGGAAAAACCTCTTCTGCATGCAGAGTAAAATGAAGGACGTTGTTTATGAAACGATTATGTTCAAGGCCTCAATCATTGCTGTAGCTGCAAAGAGCTATGCAAAGACAAGGCTCATGGTTTACTAGTCAACCGATATAGTCATTACCCCCAAGCTGTGGGTAATGACCAAAAGAAGAAGGTCACAATTACAAGTTACTGAAATGGGGGTTCTCATCAGGGTTGTTGGACTGACTCTTCGTGAAAGGGTGAGGAGTTCAGAGGTCGACTCAGGTGGTTCAGAAATCTTATAAGGAAGCCATCTTTAAGGCTCCCATGGTAACTGTTCCGGGCATTTTTCACTGGGTGTAGGCCCTGGGAAAGACCCAGTACATGCTGGAAGGATGATATCTCCCAGCTGGCTTGGGAACATCTAAAGATCCCCCCAGAAAGAGATGGAGTCTGTGGCCATGGAAAAGGAGTTGAGATCTCACCTGCTCAGCATGCTGCCCCCCGCAACCCTCACCGGGAAAAGTGGTGAGAAAATGGTGATGCTGGTTCTAAGAAAGAGAGTCTAAAAAGTGAATGAGTCATTAACACCCCCAACACAATAATCAATGAGGAGAAAGGGAAATGGGTCTTGCTCATCTCCTTTCAAGGTACTGTGTCACTGCCCTTGTGAAAACAACAGAAAATAGCCTGGTGTCTGTGCCATTTTGCTGGAGGAACTCTGATGCAGTTTTCATGTTTTACTGGGGAGCAGTTGTGGTAAAAATCTGTCATTCGTTTGCTTTAGTCAGAGAGAATTGCTATCCAGTAATAACTGAGCACCATTCCACTTTCCAGAAAATAAACATTATTAATTAAGTCATACTGTCGCAAGAATATTACATTTTAGAAGAGCATACATAACTGGGGTGTGCGTTATTGAAGTCTTCAAAATGGACAAATACGAGTATTTATGTAACAAGTAACAAATTATTCATAATCAAATCACTATAAATTAGTTTACAGAAAAATATATGCATAAAATTAGAAAGAAATAATCCCTGGATACATTTTGGAGCATGCTCTGTTGAATTAAGTATACTGATCATCAGTAAATACAATTACATTAAAAAAAAAACACATTTCAGACTGGATAATATCGGTTAGATTGGTTATGGGTTGTGCAGATCAAATGCCAGGTTTGTGTACACAGAATAAATATATTTTTCACTTTGCTGGATAAATGCTTCTTCCAGATCCTCATGTCGCATGTGTTTGGTATTCAGTTATATTTTCCTATTCATTCTTTGGGGGTTTTTATCATCAAGTTGTTTCTTAATGGCGTAAGAGTGAGACTGACATATACATATAAGTCTAGCAAGCAAAAAGTAAAATGCAGGCAATCATTATATTTTAACAAAATAAGTATAAAACTCAGTTAAACTTCCTGCCAGAGCAACAGAAAGTGATGGAGGATTTTGAGACGCTGTTTATTAATATCCATGAAGGGGTCGCATGCTTGTAGTGAAACAATAGTCATATTCAGGAGAATCAGCTCATGCTCCAGAAAACAGAACAAAGCATAACAATTACCTGAAACAGAAAAAAGAAACTTTAAGATCTCGGGGAGATCGTGTGCAGATGATCATTACATCGCTCATTTAAAGATACAACACAAATTTAACTTCTGTTTCTGTCATTTTGTTAAAAAAAATCAACTGATGGATGGATGGATGGTAGATTAATCAGATTGCTGTTAATCAATGGGGGGGGGAGGGGGTTAAGGTGCCAACAAAGCCAACATCAAATATCCATTAACGCAATTACAAGATGAATAGTGCACTTATGGGAAGAAAGACAAGTGAGAAGACTGTAAGTCAGTGAGAGTACATACGCAAAGTGATAAACTGCTGCACAGTACAGGAAAGTTGACTAATCCTTACTGAATATGGACTAGACCTATAAACCCGCCACACTCGCGCGCCCAGACATGCAATGCCATCCTACGGGTACGCGATGCCATCCTACGGGCACGCGATGCCATCCTACGGGCATGCAATCTGTAATATCGCTGCCTCTGCTGCCCATGTAGTGCATGTGCCCTGTGTCAGCAGTCCGCTTACATCACTGTGATTTCAAGGAAGGACGGCAGGAAATAAACAAAAGCTTCAGGAACAACTAATGATAGAAGACAACAGTGTCTCCTTTTTTCAACAAATTTCATCTGAAAAATACTTACCCATTTATACTTACCCATGGTGCATTTTTCAGTCAATGCTAAGAATACATTCAAAATCTTTTTTACATCAGCTGGATTAGGGTTATTAATCATGTTTATTAATCTGCATTTTTATCCGTAATTCATAAGAGATGAAATTATGAAATGAAACATAGCTATCTTTGGTCTGAATAAATTATAATAAACAGACATTTTATCTTTCTAAAGACAACTACTGCACACCTCTATATTTAAACTAGGTTCTAAAGAATTCACATAAGCATGATTAATTCCTGATTTAAGCTGGGAAAAAGCTCTCAATGATTTGCATTATCTACTCCTCTGTGATTTTGCTATTTCCAGGCATGAGAATTTATGAATCTACTTGGTATTTAATGTTATTGTAATGTGTGCGGAATGTATCTGTATGCATGTATCTGCCAAGTACAAACATAGGCACTGATTAATCATTAATGATTCATTCATGATAAAATTTTTCAACAAAAGTATCTTTTCTGGTTAAGATGAAAACAGTCACAGGAACAATCACTTACTAATCTTGAAATCGAATGACTCAAAAGCGGAAAGTATCTAAATGCTAATTCTGAAAGACTTTCCTTCCTGTGAAAGCATTACAGATATTTCTGCCCCACAGTTGACGCTGATGAGACGCTCCGTCACAGCAATGCCAAGGTGACCTGTGGGGTACGTGCTGATTGATGTGCCAGTGTGGTTGTTATGAGAGTGACACTCCCACTGCCAGCTTTTACTACAGCTCGCTATCAGGAGAGAGATACTGGATCTATTTTGTCAAGAGCGATGAATCTGTCATGAGTCTGAATGAAGAAGCAGAGAGACCTTGATGAAAGTAAGATATTTACCTCTGATTTTGTCTATTCAGACATAAAACAAACCAGTAGCGTGATGGACTAATTTCAGTTTTCTATAATGTTCTTCAGTGGTTTCCATTTCTCTTTCTGAATTTACATGATCTAACATGACTACGGTGTATTTCTCAGTACACAAAGAGGATTAACATGTCAACATTTTATAATCCTTTATTCACTTATACAGTTACGCGCTGCTTAATGTCCTTCCATGCAACGTCCAACGGCATATACATCCGAGGTCCCATAAGGTTAAAACAGAGCCGAAAACTCCTGATCGGAGTGGCACACCGCAGACATACGTGACCATAGTGCACCACCTGTTGCTGCTGTAAGTGAAGCGACAGTGCTACCAGCCATATAATGGCACAATACATAACCTAACCCACAATGCCAATAATACTTGTATGCAATAATGAACACCTTTGTTACACACTTATGCATTTACTTTATTGTACTTTTTATTGGCATCTTATTGTGTAGTCTCCCGCTCTTATTTAAAGTACCTTGGCTTTTTATGGAGTACTGGTACAGCATTGGTACAGTATTCCGTATTGGTTTGTATACAGGTATATGGTGTTCACACAGCATCCAAGTCCCCTAACGTCCTATTGGACAGAATGTAACCCGGACATTAAGCGACGATAAACCCTGATGCCAATTTGTCCTTTTAGCAATTGTGTATCATTGTGTTAATTTCATTAAAGTTTCCCTGCAGTTATCATATTTTTTATTGCTTATTTTATAAAATGATCACAATTTCAAACAGTAACATGTGTAGGATGTACCCCAGCCCTGTACCCTGCACTGCCTGGGATGGGCCTCAAGCCCTTCCATGACCTTGACCAGGAAAGAGGAACGGAAATGGGTGGATGATTGGATTACTGAAACAGATGTGATTTTCAAATTGTATATTTCTATTAGCCCGATCCTGGGTTGTTCCCTGCCTTATGCCCGTAGCCTCCGGGATAGGCTGCGGACCCCAAGCGACCCTGAATAGGACAAGCAGTTACAGAAAATGCATGGATGGATGGATGGATATTTCTATTATATATTTCCTTAATAAGTTGCACTGTTATTCCATATTTCCAGGATTGGGGGTTCGAATTCTGGTGTTCTAGTGGGTGTGAGGTGACGGCTGAATGTCAGAAACAGCTGAACCGAGACAAAAATAGTTTTAGATTCATGTTTTTTTGTCAGTTGTTTTTTTTTTGCATTTAAAAATGCCCCTCCCAATACAATTAAAACAATGCTTTTTTTTTGGTGATTTCCTCTTTCTTTTATTAATTGTATTCTCAGGCTTTAATGTGCATCTGACACAAGATCCAACACTGCTAGGGATGAATCTAGAGAAGAAACACGCATGCAGTCTTTAACAGCGATTATAACACATTATAAGTAGGCTTAGTTACATTATGCAGGGCTTCTCTGAATATGGAAGAAAAAGATGCTTTCACACTAAATGTATTTTATATTCAAGATGTTTATTGACCATGTGCAGGTCCGTTGGAATCCTTGTTCATTCTGCCACACTTGGTTACTAAAGACTAGACAAGATAGTGTAAAACTATACAAGACTAGGTAATATGCAGTCAGTGGCTGGTAAAGTGCAGTAATAATGTTATAAAGTCTATGTGCCGTGGATATGACTGTTACAGGAAATGTATATGTTGGAAATGTGAATGGCTTTGGAAAAGCTGTTCTTGAATCTGGCAGAGTTCTGATGCTGTTAAACCATCCTCCAGACTGCAGGGGGGTGACAAGTTTGTGGCTGGGGAGCCACGGGTCTTGAGTTATAGACTGAACCTCGTTAGAGCGGCAATTAAGTTAAAGCTGGTCTATTGAGGGACGTTCAATCCCTGTGATCCATGCAGACTTTACAACCTTCTGTGTGGCCTTCTTGTTGTGAGCTACAGTTCCACCATATCATACCTGGTAAGAATAATATTGCTATTAGGGTTAAGAGTTAGGCTTAGGGTTTAGGACAGGTTTAGGGCTGTTATTAGAGTTAGGGGTTAGGCTTAGGGTTTAGGACAGGTTTAGGGCTGTTATTAGGGTTAGGGGTTAGGCTTAGGGTTTAGGGCAGGTTTATGGCTGTTTTTAGGATCACAGTTAAGGTTATGATTGCCTTAAGGTTTGGAGCCAGGGTTAGGGTTGTCTTATGAGTTAAACCTTGGGTTATGGATATATATCTTTTGAAGAAACATCAGTACTCTTAGGTGGTGCCCAAAGCCTCAACATTTTAAACAATTATAAGCAAACCTCTTTGTCTCTATGGTGTGGAAATTTCCCCTGATAACCTTAATAAAATAGGAATATTGCATTTCTATTGCTGAATTTCAGTGAGGACTGATACTAGATGATCACCTGCTTAGATTCACCAGTTAATAAAGACTATTGGTTTTAAATAAGGTCAGCTGGTTAAGGGAGGGACACTGAATGAGAGATGGGTGTTAGGGGCGGTTCATTTGGGATCCTGTTTTGTGTCTCTTATTCTTTCAAAGCTAGTGCTGTATCATTATCTTCTTCCAGGGTTGTAAATATGTCATAAATAAACCATGACATTAATTAGAACAATTAATCATCTTTACTCTTCCACAGCTTCTATGATGGATCGGTGCCCCATCCTGGGTTATTGCCTGCCTTGCACCCATAGCTTCCAGAACACTGGACCCCCACAGCCAAACATAGGACAAGCTGGTATGGAAAATGGAAGGATGGATGGTTAATTCAGTTGCATAAATTGGCAGGTTATTTTTACAGCTTAGGAAAAATAAACAATGAATGTGCTCTAATTTACTTTTAGATACTCCATAATAAATCAAGCATTTTTGTTATACTTTGCATCAAATATGCTTATAAATTACAGCTGAATTATAATTAAATATTGTAAGGTAACATACTTTACTGGTATGTTTATGAATACTAGGGGTATTAGTTATTTTATTTTTTGCTATAAAGTGTCTGTTATAGTATTTTATTCGTAATATATAATGCATTATAGCAAATGTTACTCTTAAATGAATTATATTGCATGATAGCAGCTTTGCAAGTACCCAATATATTATTCAATTTAACACAATGGGTTTTAAATTGCACGAGTTGCATTGAGTACAGAGGTTTTAATGAATGCCATTTGCTTTACAAATAAAAGCTACATTTTTTCCGAGTCACAGAACAAATTGCTTTCAGTTATTATGGTACAGTCACCTCATGGTCCATTCACAGGGGGAAGCCATACATTGAAAAAGAAGCTTGGGAATAGTCCATCCATCTTTTAACCACTTATCTTAGTCAGGGTCTTGGGGGGAGGGATCCCTGGCAGCACGGGACACAAGGCTGGGGTACACCCTGAAAAGCATGCTAGTACATCACAAGGCTGGGGTACACCCTGAAAAGCATGCTAGTACATCACAAGGCTCCATATGTACATCATGGGTAATTTGCAGTCACCTAGCCGCATGTTTTTGGACGGTGTAAGGAAACTCACCACAGGGGGAACATACACACTAAAGGAGAGCTACACACTAAAGGATCCTCCAACCTTAGAGAGGGGAGACAACAGTACTAGGCACTGAACCATCATGCTACACAGTAACTATACTAGTAACAATAATTGCCAGACAAGCCTTGTTTTCTATCCCCCCACTTTTCCTTATTTAAATTGTCTGCTAAATCAACATTGAATTGTAACAGTATTGAACACCAGGGGGAACTCACATGTTTACTGTCAGACGGAAATTATATTCCCTAGCGTTTGTTCCATGAATCAAACTTTGCAGCACAAAATTGTTCTCATTACAGCTAACAGATAGCAATAAATGAAACACTACATTGTAATAGAAGGTAAGGATAATATTACAATTTTTCACTTTCTTGTTATCCAGAGGAACTAATTTTTAACTATTTCCACAACTGATTATCCTACCGAAGCCATTCAATTGATAGACCGCAGGGAACCGCAGCAAGGCTGCCCGGGAGCCTCCTTTAAACCTTCAAGTCCATGTCCATAACCACCATAACAGCTTGGTAACTAAAAAAAAAATGTTTACAGTCATTAGTTATCCTTTTGAAACCATGGACTGCAACATCTTCTGTAGTAATTTGTGGATTTCTGTTACAGGCCTTCATGATCAAAGTCATGAAGGCAAGAAGCCACATTTATTGCAATTAAACTAATAAAAATATAAATTCTGAGTTATCTGTCCTGCAATGCAAAAATGATGGAGAATAGCACAGACGAGATTTTTAACCACAGAACTACTGCATTAAAAAATTGCTTTCTTCTTTAGCTAAAAAAACATGATTAAGAAGACGGCCAGAGTTATTGCTATGACATCTTCCGATAATTAGCTCTCAAAATGTCATGTTCAGTTCTAATTACACCTAATAAGTAAATTATCGTTTCCTGTGCTCTGTTTATAGAGATATACATCATATATCTTCCAGCATGATAGTTTATTTAAATGCAAAGTATGACAATGAGTGAATGAACGAATGAATGAATAAATAAGAAAATTAGCATAGCCTTAACACTGAACCTGCAATGAGGTAATTAACAAGTAAATTACAAAATCTCTTCTGAGACACCTGCACTGTGATTTTAACTAGATCTGACATAGGTAACTTAAGCATGCAAATTAACATTTGTCATCCGTGGGACTAATCAACAGGGGGCTTGTTATGTATTACCTCATTCTCACCAAAAGTTCACAATGTAAATTAAAGCTTGGTACTATGTCTGGAATGTGTGGGGCTCAGCATTCTTGTTTCCGAAATAGGTTCTATAGTCATTAACTCACATAAAATGTGAAAAAAAATTTTATTTAATGAAATAATATTCAAATATATGCACTATATCAGACTCAGGGGCATGTCCAGAAATCCTGCCCTCCCTGACAAAATGCCACCTTGCCCTATTCCCAATTTCCTGTATACACCTGCCAGGGTATCCATAATCCCCCCCCCCCCCCCGAGAATGTAGTATATACTAATGTATACTTTGATGGGACTGCATAAAACTAAAATATATCTTTATTTATACTCTATGTGCTCTATATAACACTGAAGGGTATCAAAATAAATATTCTTACTCTTCAAGTGATCTTCAGAAGCCGTGCTTGTGTCACGTTTGTTTGTTGTTGTTGATTTTTAACCAGTCGCATGTATTGATAGCAGTGAGGAAATATTCTGTTTTTTCATATTTACACTTTTTCATGCCGTCGTTGTGTGGCAAATGCTCAGACGCCGAATCCAGTGATCCTTCTTAGTGGCTTCCCCAGATAGTCATTTTAGTAAAGAGAAAAACATTTGAGCCAAGAGTGTAGATGTGGGTATTTATGGTAGGGACATATCCTACCAATACTGTAGGAGTGCCATGTGTTTAGGGGGGCGGGGGGGTTCGGGGTTGATTTGGTCCCAACCAGTGTTGAAACCAAACCTATGCCCTTGCTTTGCGTGAGCAATAAATAAAAATAATAATAAAAATCCACTTTACATACATAAGATTTGCTCTGCAGAATTTATCTGCACTGCATACTGTATTTTTTCACCTTTTCCATTGGAAGTATATGCTATGCAGACTACAGTATATACTATCTAACATTCAGCTTAAAAAATATTATTAATTCATGATTCGAACTTGTGATAATGTCAGCTTACAATGGCAAATATTTCATTAAAAGTTGAAATATTTCTCTAAGCCAGCTGCAGACTGCATATCATAATTGAAGTACTCAGATTGCCCAAGTACAGTGTTACTCACTCACTACACACAGCAGGTAAAGCCTGCAATCCGCTATTAGACTTTAGCATTTGCAGGGTGACATGGATGCAAGATTTTGTCTGATTATTACACAGTAAATCTGCCATATGCGTTGTATTAAAATGTCGGTGTATCTCATGCATATACTTTGTAATTGCCTGGACCTTATTTTTTCTGGGTCGCAATGTTGTGCAGTAATGAATCATTTTGAACACCAGTGTGAGCCATCACTAGATGGCAGTAAAAACTATTTGCATGTCACGCCCGTAAAATTGTCACACCTGTAAAATCTCCAGCTGAGTCTGATATGTATATATTGTACATAAATAAACTTGTAATCCTTACTCATTGCATATCTGGTTTTTAGGCATGTGATGTTCATTTATATTTTTTACAGCATTGTGTTTGCTAATTCACACCCACACAACAACTGTTTGTCACAATATTGATGCTTTTTGTTTTATCTGTTACTTTAATCGTGTTATATAGCATAGCTTTTCTCTGTATGTTATGTTGACGGGTGAGAACAGCAAGAAGGGACCCAGCTCTTCGCAATTCACCCCCGTGGGGGAACTTTATTTGGGGAACAGGCAAGTACAGGATGGAAGACAGCCAACATGAACAGGGGATAATCACCGGACTGGGGAACACAGGACAGGGATACATTCATATACCTGACTAACGAGGGGGTAACGAAGGCCAGGCACGGGCAGTTAATACTATTGCTCAGGTATGGAAGGAGGGTGCAGGAGAACTAGCGTGCGCTCCAGGCATGCACCACTACAGCCAAGACAGGAGGTGCAGGACCAGGAACACAGAACTAAAGACTGGGGGAACACACAGGCAGACCACAACAGGAGGCCAGGGAAAGACGGTATGCAACACCAAACCAAACTCCTAGCAGCTGGACAAACAGGGCCTGGAATAAGGGGCCATCAGGAGGTAATCCAGGAGCCGCCAACAAGGAACCAGGAGGTGTGGAGGAGGCCACCGACGGGTATCCATGAGGACCTGGTGGAATGTCAGCCTAGGTGGGTGGAGACAAGATAGTGGAAGGCGCTGACGAGATGTTGGGAGACTAACGAGGCACCAACAAGGCACCAACAGTACGGAGGGCGCTCGCAAGGTATCAACAGGCAAGGAAGGTAACGGTTAGGAGTCGATAGGTGAGGAGATGAAAGTAACCAGTAAGGAGGGCGCTGACACGGCCAGAGCAGATGAGGAAGGTGTGGATGGGAAGCCAGCAGGCAGCGAGGAACCTGGGCACGAGGTGAGCGCAAGGTGCAGGTGGTGTGGTCCCTCTTGGCAGCCTTCACTGGGCCGGGAATCTAGGACGTGGGCAAGGTGGTCCACTTGGGGCCGGAAACCTTTGACACAGGAAAGGCGGCTCACTCAGGGCTGGGAGTTGCTCTCTCTGGGCCGGAAACCTGGTATGCAGGTGGGCAGGGGAAGAGTTGAGTAGCTTGCAGACTCCGGTCATTCTGTTATGTCGATGGGTGAGGACAGCAAGACGGGACCCAGCTCTTCACAATTCACCCCCAAACTTTATTTGGGGTACAGGCAAGTACAAGATGGGACACAGCCAACACGTACAGGGAATAATGACCAGACTAGGGAACCCAGGACAGGGAGGCATTTATATACCCGACTAACAAGGGGGTAACAAGAGACAGGCATGGGCAGTTAATGCTACTGGTCAGGTAGGGAAGATGGGTGCAGGAGAATCAGCAGCACCACCTGCTGGCCCTCACAGGAATAGGACAGGGCAGGCTGGAGTGGATCGTGACACTGAGCACACAAGCATCGTGTGTCATATTTAGTATTTGAGATCACGTTATTGACTCCCGTTTGGAAACACCACTTTATCATATTATACCACAATGTAAATATGTACATTAGATTCTGTACTATGTTTTTCTGCACTGCACTGCATTATATGCACATTACAAATAATAAACGTTGCTAAACCTTGCTAAACATTGAAAGTTCTTTGTAATCCTTGCTAAACATTGAATGTTGAATGTTCTTTGAATGTCTTGTAAAAGCACCACCGAGGCAAATTCCTTGTATGGAAACATACTTGGCTATTAAAAAGGATTCTGATTCTGATAATTATATGGATTTTTTATGTGACTTTAGCAGTCATAGATATCCTTAAACATTTTCTCTGCATTACCCTCTGCTGTGTGTAAACACTACCTGTGAAAAAAAACCTTCAGATACCAACACACCTGCTAGATGGTTTGTTTTTGCCACCTCTGACCATCTGGTTGTACCTGTGGGGTTATATCCCTGGCCTCCATCTGGCAGTTTTACCATCAATTGTCAGAATTGCTGAGTCATTTTCAGCTTTGGTTTGTTTTGGCTAAAGACACACCAGCAGGGGCCTGGAACCCGCCTCTCACAGCATGATGTATATAATATTCCATCAATCCATTTTCAATAACAGCATGACCACTTAATAGTTAGGGTGAGCTGTGATATTCCATCGAAGGAACTGCAGTGTTGTTAGATATTCAGAGGAAATTCATGAAAATATATCAGAAACCACAACGGATTTGCCGTATATAACCTACCTTGGAGACGTAAGATGGGTCCAAATAATGTAGAATAGCACAGCAATATTTCAATAATAATTAATACTTTATTAATCCCTGTGCAGAAATTGTTTTTACACCTCCCTCAACTTGATCTTTGTCCACAAAGGGCAGGCACCTGTTGGGGCACTCAGGCAGCTGGGGGTTAAGGGCCTTGCTCAAGGACCCACAGATGTGGTGAGGCTGGGTTTGAACCAAGGAAGTAACTGATGAGAATGGGATTGGAACCCATGCATGCAGAGCACAATAGATTAGCAGTCCATCACCTTAACCATTCAGCCACCGCATCTTACGATTGCTTTTGAGATATGTTAGATTAGAATAACATACATATATACATACATATATAGTCAAACATCATTAGCATATAAATGTAGCTCTCTGGTTAACTAGACCTGCTGAAAAATCATTTGGGTCCATTTAGCAGGCAGATGTCTAAAGTACATATTTAAATGCAAATTGTCACCGGAGTTACAGTCTGAGTGTCATCCATGCTGATGTTTTTACATCTTTTGATAGTCTGCAAGATGGATAGAGCTGGTTAACTGCCTATTGCCAGATGCAGTGTTCAGTTCAGTTTGATCAGACTGTTATATAGGGCAAATGACACTCATTTGTTATTAGTGTTACAGCACAACAAGTCACCCAGAATCCATCCATTCATTAATTGAATGGAATTTTAAAATGAGCATTTTGACACATAAATCTAGTTTAGGATAGATATTTTGCAGAATTGGTCTGGCATCAGCTGGGATTCAGAAGGTTTCCATACACTGTGTGGGCCAAAATATTTCGCGTCTGCACCCCCTGGGTTCGGCAAAAAAGTTGCAGTAATCTGAGGTCCTGAACAGTTAGATTATCCACCCACACTGTGATCCAGTCTGGATGCTCTCAATGAGGCAGCAGTAGAAGTTCACCAGAGTTTTGGTTGCCAACCCAAAGCTCTTTAGCCTCCTCTGGAAGAACAGCCTCTGCTGAGCCTTCATGGGGACGAAGCTGCTGACTGTCTCAACCGAATCGACCCTTCGATCAATAATGGGGAGTGGAGACCACAGGTCAAGGGTGACCTCCATTATCTGGTCAATGTTCAGAGAGATGTTGCTGTCATGGCATCATACAGTCAACTCTTTTACCTCCTTCCTATAGGCAGCCTTCACCGTCACCATCACTGATGAGGCCATTGTCTACTTCAGCAAGCTTCCACTGAAAAATCAGGAAAGTACCCAGTCAACAGAAAATGCTCAATTCTTCCTTTCTTTACTGTCCACACCTGTCTCTTGCTAATCCTTGTCATGTCTGTATTTAAATGCCTGCCTTTGCTTCAGTCTTCAGTCATTGTGGTTGTTCCAGTGGTTGCTACTGCTTAGACGTAGGTGTTGCTCTGTGCTTTGTTCCCTGTTTTGCTGTGTTTGTTCCATGTGCTGCTCTCTGCTTTAGTTCTTGTGTTCTTCCTGCTTTTGTTAGACCCCTCGGGTTTCCTTTTGCTTCTTGCAAAGTCCCTTGTGTTGCAAAGCCGCAACATGGATTGTGCCAATGCCACATTGCCATAACAGTGATCAAAAGACCAATTACATGATTAGTCAAGGCACAGGTTAATAAGATAAATGTTGCTTGTTATAATTCTTTAACAGTCACATGTGTAGCCCTATTTTAACTTATTTGCTTCAGAGATGTTCCAAAACATCCATACATCCATCATTCCATGTTACTTATGTCAGGCCACATAGAGAGAACAAGTCTGCAGTGCACCCACAACAAAATTCCTGTCCATAACATTGTGCCAAAGCTGTATTTAATCATTTTAAAATTTAATGAGAGGGAGCAATTCTACCTAAAGATGGAATGAATAATTAAATCTCATGGTGCAGCAAAAATGATGACATTCCAGAGGATCTGATGCTGATCTTGCAGAACCATCCTCCTGAAGATTACATTCTATATCTCAGCCACAATTTCAGTCCACATTGCTACTTCCCTGCTTCCAGAACAACAACAAAAAGCTCAGGTTTACAATTAAATGTACACCTTAAATGTACACCTTAAATGTACACCTTTTTTCCTACACAATAGACACTTCCTACGCGTATATTCAGCTTTAATATCCAGGATACTAAAGAGTATAAATTCATTTAATTTCTTAGATCAGCCTTAACCTGGTTAACAACTGTGATTTTTAGAACTTGGGTTTTGGCTCTTGAAAATGAACTCTGATCCCTATCGTTTTTTATATGATATGTAGTAACTGAATTGTAGGTAGGGGAGTCGAACCCCTGTTCTGAATGGGTAAAGTTTGAATGCGTCCCCAAATGTTAAGACGGTTTTCTCTAGACGATTCCAATATTTCGTTTAAGATTAATCTCTTACTATTCTCTATGTTGAAGGAAGCGTTTGTATTTTGAAAATGTTTCTCTTCTTTCTGAAGTTATCTAGGAAACTGACAAAAAGAAAGAATGGATTAATGAGAAAACAGCATTTTTTATTGAAAGGTGCATAAAGGAGTATTTAGGCAGAATGTGTACAGTTGAAATGCACTGTAGCAGATATTACAGTGCTTGTCTTTTGTGGAGTTGCTTTGCAGTGTATGACTGAACAGTGAACGCATTTATCTCCCGTGGCTTTCGTTTACCTCCTCGGGGCCTGTCATACAGAGAGAATATTCTAGGCACTTTCTGCTTTGGTTGTGAATTATAACAGTGAAAAATGGGTGGTCTCCCAACTGTTTGTGTTTGTCTTTTTTTTTTTATTCATTCCCTAGTCATGGTGTTGGAGGGAGCATGAATACTCTGGCAGATTCAGGTGCCCCAGCACTTTACATGAACTGTTGAATTCATAAAATGATATGTAAAATTGGACAGGGGGGGGGGGCAAGGTGACATTGTGTCAGGGGGGCCCAGAATTTCTAGGTACACCGTTGACCCCAGTATATGTGGTTACATTACAGTTAACTAATTGGCATGTTTGACTATAATCAGTTATTTGCAAATTAACGGTAAGCTACATGCTACCATAACTGTCACAGAGAATTTGCTGATACTGAGTTTGTTAACAGACTCCTTTCAACAAGATGCAAGGTTATGCACAATTTTCATGATGATAGAATGGTTAATGTTTTAAACACAAATATCCGGGTATGGTTGAAATTTGAAAACAGATAGATATTGATGTATAATTTTGTTTTATTCCCTTTAAATCTTTAGCTCTTATGTTAGTTTACATTAGTTTTATATTGATCTGTTCAGGCTTCAGTAGGCTATAAATAAATCATCTAAAACCACTACTTACGTGCTTGTCATTATTCTGTAACTTCATTTAATGTTACATTTGATGATGAACCTACAGAATGTGACGAAGGGGTCGGTCAGCCACTGACAACAAACAGATGTTAAATAAACATAAATAAATTTGCTGTGCATTATTGTGAAGTTCACATCAATACAAAATCATGTAAAGCTTTTGTTGCACTGCTTGAAGTGTCAGTATATGTATTTTGATTGATGTATGCAAGCTAGACATGTTTGTGTGTGAACTTATTAGACATGCAAGCATAAATAGATTATTTCATATGTATGAGTATTGCAGTGTTAGATAGAACATCAGTTTTCCATCCCATTTCCATAAGTAGTCATGTGCTATGTAAAATTGGGTTTAGAAAGATACAGACATCGGCTACATAACTTGATGCAATATTTTATTGGTTAGTAAAACCTTTCTGAAATGAGGTCAGTGAAGTCAATGTAATTCCTATGCATGGTCAGATCATATTCTCTGTGTCTCTGTTTTCAACATATTAAATGGCCTAAGTTTCAGCAAAATCTTTGCTTAATGCTAGATAATTATGGTATCATGTTTATGGTGACCTTGTGGCCTTGCTGTTCTGGTTTCAGTATGGTGAGAAAACCTTGTGGGCTTGAAGAACAGAAGCATGTGACATGGGCTACCTTTTAAGTGTCTCCTTTTTGGGAACAGGTTGGAGTAGGGCAGGGATGGGACAGTATAAGACCTGTGAAGGAAACCAAAATATATCTTTCGTTTTGGCGGTGAGGAAGGAATAAAAATACAGCAAGATCATTGTCTCTGATTTTCTCACAATAGGAGCTAATAGATCAAATGTTCAGAGTATCAGAGTGGAACAGCAAAAACAAAACTACATATACAAAATACTTTGGAGAAGGAATGACGTAATTGTAAGGCCACAGGCCCTGTCGGTCTAAGCTCTGGCTAGCCTGCAATGTTCCACCTCGGGTCCTAAGGCAAAGATCCACCAGAACCTTGCAGCCAAATTCCAGCGACAAGGCTTGACTGGCTCAAGACACAGATGCATCCTACACTTGCTAACTCACACTAACACAGGAGGTATTACCCCAGAGTAATATTAAGAACACATACACCCATGTTTGGTCTCGTTTGAATGGTCACAGTACGACGGGCACAATACTCTCAACCTTAACGCAGTATGTTCTCACATAACAGAAATCTAGAAAGTAAAGCTAAATCCATCAAAGTGGAGGATCTTATCACCTGGTAGAACAAAAGGATTCTCACATTAATTGTGAATAAACTGTGTTTTGATTACTTCTTGGCTGACTGACTTTGCTAACCTCTGCATGTTTCCTGTAGACTGGGTTTATTTCTAACACTCTCTTGCAGCCTCTCGACTCGACCCCATTTCTCCGTGGCCCGATGTGAGTGCCCAAGTTATGTTACGGTGAATACCGGCTCAGCCTCTGAGGCGCACACATGTGGAGTTACGGCAAGGACTGGCTCCGCCTCTGAGGCGCACACACACTGAGTTATGGTACAAAGACCGGTTCAGCCTCTGAGGCTCGCACACGCTGAGTTACGGCAAAAGATCGGCTCCACCTCTGAGGCGCGCACACGCTGAGTTTTGGCAAAAGACCAGCTCCACCTCTGAGGCGCGCACACGGTGAGTTACGGTGAAGTCTGGCCCTGCCTCTGAGGCGTGCACATGCTGAGTTACGGTACAAAAACCGGCTCAGCCTCTGAGGTGCGCACACGCGGAGTTACGGCAAAGACCAGCTCTGCCTCTGAGGTGCGCACACGCCGAATTACGGCAAAGACCGGCTCTGCCTCTGAGGCATGCACATGCTGAGTTACGGTACAAAGATCGGCTCAGCCTCTGAACCTTCTAAACCGAGTCCTATGTAGCAGACCCGCGGATCGCCCTCTCAGCCGAGGCAAATCTGGTGTACTCCCCCGTCCGGGATCAATGGGAGTTCAGCAATAGAAGGCACAGCCCAGGAGTAATCTGAATAACAGACACTAAATGAACTTTGACTGAATCTGGGTGTCTCATGAGGCTCTCGTTATTCTTGGTCAAATTGTAAGTGTAAGTGAGGGCCAGGTGCACACTGCCAAGAGACCTTCGACATGTGAGTGTTTTGCAGTCGCAAAAGTTGCCGTATGGAACCCTTCTAAGGAGCTTTTAGAAGCCCTGTTTTTCTGGAGTATATTGACCCTGTCACGGACTCAGGCGGAGAAGGCACGGGGACGAGGCATGGAGCAGGCAGGAAGGTACATGACCCACTGGCGGCTCACAGGACACAACAGGGGTTTATTAACTAAACTGAAAACACTAAACACTTACAAAATCAAATGGACCAAGAGGGGTCAAAACAAAAAAAAAAGGGGGATAACAATGACTAACTACAAGAAGCTCAGGGCAACAAAGAGCAGGCTGGCGGGGAACAAAATGCAAAAAAAAAAAACAAAAAACTACACAGGGGACCATTCCCAATACACTGAAGTACTCCACTGACATATAATCTGAACTAAGGAAGGAACCTAAATACACAACTGAACCAGGTAACGACATAGGAGGAGTAGACATGAAACAATTAACCAATCAGGAAGGGGGCAGGACACAAGGACCGGCACAAGAAAACAGGCAACAGGTGAAACAAATAATTAAATCAAGGAATTGGGGGTTCAAACAGGGAACCTAAGAAACTGACAGAAACAGGGAAACTGAATCTAACACTGGGGAATAACAGACAGGTAAAAACACAATCATGGGCACAAAAGCAAAACCCAAAACTGAATACAAATCACAAAACACATAAACTAGAAAAACTGATACAAATGAAACACTAGGAAACTATTTTACAAAATACCAAGAACAGAGGAGGCAGGATTAGAACATAGAACAGAGGGATTTATAGGTAGCCACATGCTCAGTTTATTGAGCCATGTGGCCAACGGGGAGCAGGGGAAAACACAAAGGCTGACAACAGGGAGGACAGGATGACCAGTGACACCTGCTGGCAAAATGGGGAGGAGACACGAAAGACTGGGACAAACAGATGCTGACCCTGACAGACCCGATTTGTTATTAATAAGAATTATAAAATGATGAGATTACTGAGTTAAACAAATTTTTATTTGGTATTTAATTGCACTTGTTTGCAGACGAAAAGATTACTGCTGCAGTCTATAGTAAGTTAAAGCTGGTCAGAAGCATATTCAAACAAAACAAACCTGATTTTTTATTAATTAGAATTAAAAAATTTTTTGTCATATAGGCATAAAAACAGTGCATGACATGTAGTGCACAGCTACATTGAAGGATAATTTTGTAATTTGCTCAGCAAAATCTAACCTGTTAAAAATGCTTTTTATCCATCATACACATATTGTTAGAGTTCACATGCAATGGACCACTAATGTTCCTGAAGTCCAATAAATTCTAGAACTGAATTTATCTCAAACCCTTTACAAGGGTTACATTTTACTTTATATTAACATTTTCTTTAACACCCTCTTCATTCATGAGCATAAGTACATAAGTTTCATTGTAGATACAAAATGGGTAGACAATTGTAGAAATCAAAACATGCCCATACTGTATATGATAGACTCTTGGTGAGTCTTTTGGGAGGGTGTTACAACCATGCTGCATTTGTGAAGAAATACTGGAAAACTGACAAAGTATAGATTTCACTAGATAATTTGATTTACCCTCACATTTTAGGTGCTATCTCTTGGGCGGAGGTGTCTGTATCTTGTACCCAACCTCTGTGAGTGTGCAGTTTGCTTATTGTACCTGAGTTAATGTGGGTTTCTTCCCACGGTCCAAAAACATGCTGGTTAAGTGAACTGGAATGTCTGAGTTCCCTCTAGAATGAGTGTGTTTGCCGTGGAGAGACTGATATCCCATCCCGGGTGGATCCCTGCCTCGCATCCATTACTTACTGTATAGGACAGACTCCAGCCCCTGCAACACTGACTGGGGACGTCAGTGAGGAGTGAGAGTGAGGCAGGTTATATGAGATCTACATTTAAAAAGAATAATTAAAATACACAGTATGACCCACTAAATGTGAAGTACTAAAGGAGACAAATCTCAAGGGCTTATTTAAGACATGCACCTTACCAACCCACTGCTGACTTTTTACATTTGCACTTGAATAAAGTAACTTAATTTGTCCACTTCAGATAAATCTCTAAAGAAAAAGAAAAAAAAACTGACTTCTCATTTTCCCGGTAACATTCAATACATTATGAGTACAGATTTTTGGGATTCCATCCTTTGACAGATGTTCATTTTCATATCTTGTGAATCCAGGATCATTCCTGTAAGATTTCTGTGCCGGACAGTAATATGTGCTGTAAATCCCTTCAGCTGCCAGAGGTTGCATTTCCATGTTTGATCGCTTCCAGTGCGTACATGCATATTGAAATGCAAGGATACTGCAAGCAGGGGGTGTCAGTATCCTGCTGTTGTCCAGGAAAAAAAAAACATAAATGGGATATTCCAATAGGGGCATCATTATCCAACTGTCCATTTCCAACTATGTATCCAAAACAGGATCGGGGGTGGGGGGCTGGAGACTGTCCCAGGCAGCACAAGGCAGGGGAACACCTTGGACAAGATGCCAATTAATTACTATTAAACAAACAAAAGTCATGCGTTTGGTTTGGCTAGGAAAATAAGAAACAGAGCAGAAAAGGCCAGTTATTTGAGCTGGTTGTATTTATGCTTGTTTGTGAGCTGGCTGGAGATATGTTAAAAAAACATGTTATAATAACAGTGTGTGCAATACAGGAATGACTCTGGTTTTCGTGTTATCGCCAAGTTAGGTCTAGTGTTACTCTAGATCCTAGATATTGGAACATATTTATCAATATGACTTTTTTAAATCACTCACTATATGAATGAGATCTTCTGATTATTGATGCATTAAATGAACTTTTTGTAACTAAACCTAATAGCCATACTGTAAAATATTAGGAATGTATATCTTTGTTTTTGAACAGGCATGCCACATGCTGCTAGAATACAATTTGAATATGCCTAATACATGCATTAAGTGGCCAGACTATTGAAAGCAATATCTGTCTGGGGTGGGTGTAACTCAGGACCTGCACATTTTATTTTCCAGTAAGTGATAAGGGGCTCATGCATTTCTGATCTCGTGCTGAAAAGGTTGCAGTACTAAACACCTGCCAAGTGGCACTTGTGTTCTGGAAGCTGTGTTCCTACAGTAATCACTGTCTAGAACATGATGCCAGACCCCCATCCAGAATGTGGGCAGATGATCAGTGTATGCTCTCCACACTGGACCACAGCCCCATATCTGTCTCTCCCCAGAGCCGACGGGAGGACAGGTTGCTGTGCTCTTCACAATCGCGGCTCCCCAACTGCTGGTGACAGGCTAATAAAATCTTCTGCATCCTGTCCAAAATGCGTGTGCGGTGTGTGACTGCACAGCGATACCTGGACTCTTGTGGTGCCATCACACAATGGTGTTCTGTCTGGACTGCTCTTTGGGAAGTGTTTGAGTTTGATTAATGACTGCACATGAGAGCATCATATTTTGATTGGAAGTGTCTCCTGAGAACAAGATAAAAATATGGTTATGCTTTGCATTAACCACACCTTCATGATGCCTTTATAATGCATTTGTAGAACATTCAGTGCACCTTCATAATGCATTCATAGAACATTCGTAAGTAGCATGCAAGTATACCTTAACATCAAAACATACCTTAACTACTTTAATGCACATTAAAAACAAATATTATAATTATATAACTGTGCTAATCCTATTTTTCAAAACTTAATATTACACAATTTTTTTTGAAGCATCGTTTTATTATCTGGTACAATTTGTGATTTTATCAAAGGCCTGAATACTTTTGGCAGATAAGCTTAAATTTTGATTGCCATTGCAGAACTCAGGGCATTCCCTACAACAAAGGGGGTCAGGACTGGGTTTTTCCTGAGGCCTTAACTGGCAAACCTTCAAAACCTATGAATGCATAACCTTATCTTCTGCCATTATAGAGCTCGTTGTTTTATTTTCCAGATCTTATGCGATAAACTACTGCATTTATTATGCAGAATATTCATATTTCAGCCTCGATTTCTTCTCATTTCCAAGGCTACATGCATGGTGTTTTGTTTTAGATCTTGCAAATTATTTTTCATGCTGCCAATAGGGAAGTGGCAGCTGCCACACAAAGTGCTGTTTTAATGAGAAATGCCTTTCAGTGTACAACCATCTTTCTCTGTCTCTTGCTGTATTTCCCTCCTTACTCCTTCGTAAAATTGCCGCCCACTTGTGTTATGGCGCCTCCAATCCAGTAGGTGGTGATGTAACTTCTGGAGCATCACTCACAAAAGGAGGACAGCCCCTACGCGCCTTGGCTGAGTCTGGAAGCCCATGGATTGCAGGGGGGGTTTTCAGCATGGCAAAGCCTCCACTAACCATGGGACTCTGGGGAAAACTGGGAGCTGCTTAGTTTCTCAAGAGAAAGAATTGTTACACAACAACTTATGATTTCCAGCACCGCCTTTATCGCCTGTTATGTTGCTCCATTCCCTATCTGACTACACCTTTGTGCAGCACTTTGACATTGTTTTTGAAACAATGAAGATCATACCAAGATCTAGTTCTTGTTCCCATCTTTGAATGCCTCTATATTCTGCAGCTATGAAGTTCCCAGAAGCTCCGATGAGAAATTATGATAGACAGAAACGGTATGAACTGATAACGAGAACCCTTCGGGTATAGAAAAAGTTTCTTCTAAGAACCAGATTTCATCTTATTTCACATCACGAAAATGCTGCAGTTAAATTAAGTGTCAGGGCATAAACACGCATCCTTCAGGATGCGGTTTAATGGACACGTTGAGGTTGTGTGCGTGTCACATTAAAAATGAGAAGTGCATGATAGATATAAGGTGATGCTAAATGCCGGTGAGTGGGAGAGATTTACTCAATTTCCCTTGGCCCAGGGAAATGACTGTAGAGCCGTCTGACAGTCAGTACTCAAACCTTCCTAGTGCAAAAATAAGGATCTGGTAAAGGAGAGGTATGCACTCAGCTTTCAGTCATTACGTAACATCTGAATAATGTAGCTGGGGGCCTGTCTGTTGCCCCAAGTTTTTTTTTTCCATTTATGTAATATTTCCTCCAAGTGCAGACCAGTTGGTTTAGGGATTTGCTGACACTTCTGCAAAACCTTCCGAAAGTATTATGTGGCTAAAATATCTGTGCTTTAGCTGACTGACGAAGCTGCTGAGAATTCAGATTTTAACACATCAAGACGTTCCTGGGCCTGGTACAAAAAGTATTTCATTTTTGTTTATTTAAAATAACCTCTTCCACTTAAGCATTCATATCATACATTGCTTTTAAATAATGAGGCCGGCAGTCACTAAAATAAACAGTCCGATGTCTGGTACTTTACCTTCATTTGTTCTTGTTAAGAAAAACACTGTCATATTACTGTGTGCTCAGCCTTTGGTGATGTATCCAGTAGATTCTATCAAGGTTAAACTCCAATCAGCTTGAGAGCTAAGATAACTGTCCAACATTTGGGGAGAGCATAAGATTTAGCACCTCTGCTAACTGTTACAGACAGTGAGAAAATGGGGAGAGTTTTTTTTTTCTTTTTTGGTTATTAACTCCATGGAAACATGGACCTGACAGCCAGGCTTGCACACACAGCAGAGCAGACATGCACATAGGACTGCCAATGCGTGTTTCTAAACGATTCATATGCTGTTACTGACAGCAGCAGATGTTCTATGCTGGTACACACACATTTACTCTTATAAGCATCCTTTCAGTTTCTCAGTGAGCAAAGAGAGAGAAAGAGAGAGAGAGAGTACAACTTAAATACATGCAAAGTGGCATGACATCTCAACTTTTAAAAGTCACTGTTACAGTTTGTTACAATTCTATTCCAGAACACTCTGCACTCTTTATCTGGATATTTTTAGCTACATCTACTAAATTGTTAATTTAACAAAGCAACCGATTGGAGAATTTATTGGAGAATGTAGAATTCTGCAGACATAACGCAAGATGTTGATACACTGGATAAAATTATTGTACAGTTCAGCATAAGGTCCGGCATGAGGCACTGATCTCCATCCTGCACTGGTCTGATTAAACAGTCTACCTGGACTGCAGCGTTGGCTATTGAAGGCCATTTCACTGGTCATAGTGTGTAAGAAATAAGCCTGTCTGCATTCAGCACACAAACCTGTTTAACTGCATGTTAATTCACTTCAAAGCTTTTAGCTTCACCTTAGATGTAAAGGCAGTAATTGCATCCTTGGAACTTGCTGGCAGAGTAGCCATCATACAAAACATAAGAGAATGTGAGATTTGGCAGAAAGTCAAAAAGAATTAATTGTTACATTACATCTTTCTTCCTGTGTCCCAAGTTATTAGAAAAATTGACATATTTACCCAGTTACCTATCTTCGAAGTGACTACTTTTTAAATATATCAAATTTATCTAGTTATATAAACTGTCGCTGCACTTACAGTAACCTACACCCTTAACCATATAAGTTTTTTTTTGCAATCTCCAAGTACTTTTCCCTTTGTTTGCGATGATTATTGTTAATTTTTACTTAAAACTGTTCTTTAGCTGTCCCAGTCTCTCCCGTCAGTCGGCTAAGTATTACTGCTGCCTGTCCTAGCGTCTCTAAATGTACTTGTGTAATACACAGAAAACCACTATAGTAATTCACTACTAAAACAAGCAGTCCTTTTCTACTAATTCTTTAATGGATGTCGTCAGCCACAGGTACACCTCGCAGACCTGTATGCTCCTAACTGTAACTGCACGGCAGCCCAAGACAGAGAAAGCACACCATACGTGCATAAGATTACCATAAATAATAAATGAATACGGCGAGTGCTTGGGAAAAACAACCTGTAAACACATTAATCGATGGATCAACCGGTATTAGCAAGTTCATATGAAAGGCGAGAGTTACAAATTTGTAGTGTTTGATCGTATTACCATAGCAAATTGCAGTGTGTCAGACCTCAAGTGCTTGCAGCCGATTGTGAAAACCACTGAAAATACCATGGGGTCTCTGTGCTCTCCATTCAGGACGTTTACCACAAATGCTGCATCCACAGGGCCTACAGTATCCTGTACTGTATGAGTTCTCCGTTGGTGTCTTAACCCTTCCCCTGCTGTTGGGACCAAGGTACTGCACCTGGGTTTGGGGGCCCCAAGCTGGCCGAAAGCAGTCAAAACATTACATATTAAACGTGTTCCTTACTTAGGAAACATTGGAGCAGCATGTTCTGCTAACCAGCTAGTTAACTACGATCTCCTGTTTCTACTCGTTAACGATTTATTTAGTTTTTGGAACATATATTCACATATGAAGTATATAGGTTTTTTACCTTGTGGGGACATTTTTATAAAAATCAGTGACTACAATCAAAAAAACTAAAAATGGCAGATGTCTTGTATTTTGTTTGGTTACTCATGGTTAAGGTTAGGGCTGGGTAGGGGTTAGGCTTATCATAGTTGGAAATAGGGTTATGGCCATAGAAATGCATGAAGAGTCCCCACAAAGATATGAATACGCAGACTGTGTGTGTGTGTGGGTTTGTGTGTGTGTTTTATCAAAAAGGCCTTTGAGTTATAGAATAGAAAATGATGCATATTCAAGTAAGAATGAGATTCATGTGCATTTCATTATTACATCCCTTTTTGCATTTTAAATTTGAGCAGGAGAAAAAAAGCAAACATTTGTGGATGTGCTGCACATTAGCTGTTCGGTGAGTTAGCCATTCCTCAGCATTTAATAAATATTACATGAAGGCTGAAGTGACGGGCCAGCTGTATAATATTGGAGTGGAAATGTTTAATTGCCTTCAGATGCAGAAGAACACTGTGATTCTGCAAAGTGAATTAGATTTAAATATCAGGGCAAATTTTCGTCAAGTGCTTTTCTGACATAATCTCAACCTTCTGTTGGCCTTCTAAAAGTGAAATGCACATTTTAATTGCCCTGATCTGACAGCAATAAAGCAGAATAAATAATTAAATGTGTGGCTACTTTCCACAGACAGCACAGTATTCTGTGGCGATTTTACCAAAAGATGATTCTACAGACTACTGAAGCCAGCACATCGCTCAAGAAAAAGAGACTTCAAGTAGATTTAAAAAAATTTTTTTTTTACAGATGCTATGTTAAATATTGTGGCATACCGGTAATCATACTGCCTAAGGTTATTCATAGGGAATCGTGCTTCAAGAGATCTTTATTACAAGCGTGGTGTTAAGTACTGTTTTAAAAATTTATACACACTTCCACGTTATCATATTGGTTAAGATCACCCAGAGAGAATGGCAGACGAGATGTCAGATTTTCTTATCTATTGACCCACTTGTCTCTGTCTAAGTGTTTGTTTGAGGGTCATTAGAAATCACCATGCACACTAGAGGATGCCTATGTAATAGTGGCTTGACGGAAGACCCCTGGGATGCTGCCTGCTCTAACTGGCTTCCCCACTCATTTCTCTGCTCCCTTGAAGGAACCGCACATATGTTCCTCCGAGCGAAGTACATGGGTCGCCTCGAAGAACACAGGAAGGGAGGGACTGGGCCTGCGTCTCCATCTGTCGATGTGGAGGCCTCCGCTGTTGCATCTCACTTTGTGGTGCCACTGCGTACTGAGCAGGTGTCCGTGAAAACACACGCAGGCCCATCTTCGCACTTCACACTCACGGGTTTAAAAAAAAAAAGTAGATGGAGGCTTCGGGTTTTTTTTTTTTTTGCACAGCTGACAGATTTAAAAGCTTTGGACTGGAAACTGCCAGCTGATGAGTGAACATTTGCTTTCTTGTCATTCTGCTGGCGTAACCTCTCTCTCCTTTGACAAATGTCCTGTTCGGGACAGTGCAATGTGTTACACTGGGCATCGCCTGAAAGAAGGATGCTTCCAAGTCAGAACAGGCCCCTCGGGTGAGGAAATATGACGAGAGAGCAGAGGAAAACACAGGTCTGATAGACACCATTTTTTGGAAACACACCAACAGCACCTTTCTGCGTCTCACTTCAGATTCATTTACATAAAGTTATATGGAGATTAGTAATATATCCTCTCTTCGCAGCTGACAAGGAAAACACAACACATGCTGGACAAGCAACATGGCTCAATGAATGCATTTCAATCTATATTGTCTTACTACACCTTAAAATACTGGGAAATGTTCATCTATAGCCAATGATGCAATGCAGAGTCTCTGTTAGCTTATCTCAGGAATGAGAGGGACCCAGAACAGAATGCCAAGCACAAATGTAAATGTACATGCAGGGATGTCAGAGCAGCATGGATGCTCTGGCATATTTAGGGGGCCCTGAATTTGAAAATTATTCCTGCTTGGTGAATTCAACTATGGGGACCAGCCCCACCACCACGGCAAATTCCATCTATCATAGGAGACCCATACCTTCAGATTTGAAAGCAGCGATCCTAGTGGGGGGCACAAGGTGACATTTTGTCAGGGGGCCCAGAATTTCTAGCTACGTCGTGCAGAGCCAAGGCTAAAACAGCTCCCTAACCCAGGAGGTGCAAGACCGTTGGCCTGTACTACGAAGCGGGGTTACTGCCTTATCGGGGTAACTTGTCGGATTTAAGGTACCACAGTTTAAATGGACTTCATATTCGTTCA
>JAODLD010000040.1:14429466-14455072 GCA_026781065.1 Mormyrops boulengeri | reverse complement strand
AAGCGGGGTTACTGCCTTATCGGGGTAACTTGTCGGATTTAAGGTACCACAGTTTAAATGGACTTCATATTCGTTCACTTACGTTTTGCCCAGACTACCTTAAATCTGACAAGTTACCCCGATAAGCTAGTAACCCCGCTTCGTAGTACAGGCCACATGACAATACTCACTGCGCAGCAGCTCCATCCGAGTTTATCCATAAGTTTGCATTTTTGCTTTCATGCCCAAAACAACAAAATGAATATTATTCGACAGAAGTGCATCTTTCGATCATTAAGTCATTGGGTCTTAGCTCTGAGTTCAGTCCAGATTCATGCACAGTGACAAACCCAGCCCTATAAGACTATCTGTAAAAGTACAGCCAACTCAAATTTAAATATAAAGTACAGTGAGTCATCAGATCAATGCATGCTAATGGATTTATTCAGTTTTCACCTCAACACAGAGAACTGAAGGGCACTTTGCTTTGATGTCAAAAGAAAAAAGGCAATTACAAAATGTATTGCATAATGTACCATCTGCTTTGTAGTTTTTTGGGGACCACAGAATGCAGTATAATATACAGTATTATTATATAATGCATGCGGATGCCCTACGGCTTGTTAGCGTGCTTTCGGACTTTTTTTCGTTGCTCAGAACATTATTATCCAGGTGAGCTAATGTACCAAAAAATGATTACCCTTCGACTCGTTAAGCGTGCATGACAGCCTGTGAGACGGCATTTGTTGTTTTAATCCTGTCTGGGGCTGGTCGCGGTCAAACGGTGAAGCAAAATTTTAAGTTAGTAATGCAGTCAGCCAAAAAAGGGTTTCACACAGCGATTTGCTGGCTGGTCACCATTTTTCCAGCTCTATCCAGTTGTCTGTTTACATTATTGTCATTGATGACACTTGACATTTCATTGACAATTAAGCTTTATGCCAGTTGTGCCATGGCTTACATTCCATTGAACACCACATATTTTCCTCATCAACATTGTCTCTCCTTCATTTTGGTTGTTATAAGTGGTGATTATAATCATTTTAAGTGGTTAATTTATTAACAAACCATTCTTTCTTCTACCTCAAACTAGATCCCTTTTTATTGGTTTTTACTCAAAAAGCAACGGAGATCAATGGAATGATAGTTGACTTTAACTAATGTGCACTAGGCCCATTGAAATGTTAATTCTGCAATTAATTCTGCAAAGTTTTTTATTATTATTTCATATAATCCAATTCAATTTTATGGGCAGCCACTTTAGTATTTTTCCTGTCTAAAGTTTTAAAATGCTGTTGGTCACTAAATTGGACCTGCATTCGATTGTTCTCCCTGTATAATGATATAAAAGGCATCAGCCTTTCACCGGTGAATAAAGCTAGTGTGCAGGCGGGAGGTGCCAACAGAGGAACGCTGCCTCCTCTTAGCACCGTGTTCTAGGTCGACTGTGACGACTTGAGTTTGTGGGATTTAATTAAATTCCAGCACAAATGGAATGGGGGGAGCGTCGTTAAGTCCGCCTCTGATCCAGCCACAGAAAAATAGTGTGTAGACCTGCTAAAGAAAGCTGAAATGCTCGATAGCTGGGAGTCAGTTTCAGCCAGTAATATCATACACAGGAATCTCCTTATTTATTTATTGTTTTAATTATCTGGTACTGCATATTTCATATAGCTACATTCAAAGAGCTTGCTGACCTGGATAGCCACAACTATGTTTATATAACAATATTCATACATGGCAACCGTCCTTGCAACATATCCAGTGTGCAAAGCACAAAGCACAGAGTCTAAGAGGCGGTACCTGAGGATGAAGGATGAATTCCCAGACTGTTGTGCTATTGAAAAAGGTATTTGTGCTTGAATGTCCTCCATAAGAATCATGGTTCTGTTCATATGAAAGAAAAATGTATAAGAGGCACAGGATTACAATATACAAAGACCAAGAAGGTCTTTCAAATAAGGGGATTTTTTTATGATTACCTGCTCGTTCGAATGAATGGGAAACACTGTTTACTTATTTTATAATGTGTATACAATGCATACGTGTATGTATCTTGTATGGTTTGCTTGTATGATTTCATTGTCTGCAGATTACCTCTAAGAAACATTTGTATTATGTCCTTTCAGTTTAGAAAACGGCGGCTCTGTAATAGTGCTTTTTCTGTGACAGAACACATCGGTGTAGTGTCACAGAATCATTTAGGCATTATTTTTAAATTTCAACCCTCTTATAAAACATTCTGGTCCTTGTAATATTTAACTAGTGATTTAGACGAGAGAGAGGTAAGGAGCATGTTCTGATTACAGCACGTGGCTGCAACCCCCCCACCTGACAAACCACCTCAGGGATGAGAACCTGAGTGCAGCCGCTGATACCTCTGCACCACACTACTCCAGATGGTTTTTTCCAGTGGCTGGAGTGTCAATTCTTCCACCAACTCCCAAATTTTCCCACCAAATTGAAGGATCTGCTTGCAGGGCTAGATGTAGATTAACGTCATACCCAGGAGAACATTATTGCAGATTAAGGGCCTTGCTCAAGGGCCCAACAGAGTAGGTCCACTCCAGCAACCATTTGAACCAGCCACCATCTGATTGCTGACTCAGATGCCTAGCCTCAGAGCCACCACTCCACCTGAAAATGACAAAAGAGAGTGTGTAGATAACTGAACACTGGCCTGCAAAAAAACTGCATGATGGATTAAATTTTTTGCTTGTAGCAAAAATTCTTAAGTTTCACCCTTATTGCAATAACAGAAACCTTTCAGAAATCTAAAAAAAAAAGTTTTTACAGTATTGATCGCTACTATTGTGATGTTTGTAAATGATTTGAATGCTTTGAAACAACTTGCAGGTTGTTTAATATAAATTTATTATGTAGCAAGCATTTTAAAGGTTATTAAGCATTTTATACAAAGGGTCTGGTTCAAGGGCCTCAGGATGATGTCTTTTTGCAGATGACGTGGTCCTGTTGGCGTCGTTGGTCTGTGACCTGCAGCATGCACTGGGACAGTGTGCAGCTGAGTGCGAGACGGCCAGGATGAGGATCAGCACCTCCAAGTCTGAGGCCATGGTTCTCGACCAGAGAAAGGTGGACTGCCCTCCCCTGGTGGGGGATGAGTTGCTGCACCAAGCAGAGGAGTATCTCGGGGTCCTGAGTGAGGGAAGAAGGGAGCGGGAGACAAATGCTGTACTATTCTGTCGTGGTAAAGAAGGAGCTGAGCTGGAAGGCAAAGCTTTTGATTTACCGGATCTACGTTCCTACCCTCACTTATGGTCACAAACTTTGGGTAGTGACTGAAACAATGAGATCGCGGATTCAAGCGGCAGAAATGAGTTTCCTCTGCAGGGTGTCTGAGCTCAGCCTTGGAGACAGAGTGAGGAGCTCGGCCATTCGGGGGGGGACTCAGAGTAGAGCCACTGCTCCTCCGCATCGAAAGGAGCCAGTTGTGGTGGTTCAGGCATCTATCTAAGATGCCTCCTGGACGGCTCCCTGTGGAGGTGTTTCAGGCATGTCCAACTAGGAGGAGACCCCCCGGGCAGACCCAGGACACACTGGGGAGATTATATCTCTCAGCTGGCTGGGAACGCCTTGGTATTCCCCCGGAGGAGCTGAAGGAGGTGGCTGGTGAGAGGAAGGTTTGGGCATCCCTGCTTAGACTGCTGCCCCCGCCACCCGACCCCTGAAAATGGGCAGAACATGGATGGATGGATGGATGGATGTTTTTAGTTTTTAGTAAAAATGCATTGTTGCAAAATCGCAAGAGTGAGGTTGTTTATTACTGCTCATTGAAAAACCTGGTGAGGAAGGCAGCTTATTTTTTAACATATGTTCATATTTTCGGTAACACTTTACTGAAGGGGACACAAATAATACAGTGTTATGCTCTTACTTATGTATTAATTAACTGCAAATTAAGGTGTAGTTATGTACTAGTGGTGTCCTAATGGTTTGGGATGTGCACTTGTATTTGAAAGATTGCTGCTTTGAATCCCCCACCAGCAAGATGCCATGGAGGGACTCTGAGTGAGGTACTGCTCCCCGGGGGCTGAATTAGCTGCCCTCCTATGTCATGATGTCACATGTGGGTTAAATGCAGAGCATGTGTTTTGTTGTGTGCTGCGGTATGACAACTAATCTCTTTCATTTCAATGATCTCATATTCGTTCATCAATGAATCGTGATGCATCTTCTATCTCAAGTAGCTACTATATTTGTTTGTGATTTGTACTTCAGTAGTAACTTCTAAACACTGTGTAAAAGTGCCGACGCGCAATAAGCCCGCTGCCCTTCATGCATATTTTCACAAAGATTTCTTTCTGACATAATGCATTGAACATGGAAATTCCTGATTTAAGAAAACAAACTTTCCAGGAATGAATCCTGCCAACACATTGCCCTCTCAAAACAGCTACCATCAGTCATGCTCACACAAGGCAGATTATATGGAGAGTCAATTTGGCCAAAGCGGAATTTTATAAGTTCTCATTCTGTAAGCCTTCTCTTCATGCCCTCCCGTTCTCCTTGCCTCTCCAGGGAAAGTGAACGTACAGCTGCCCTCTGCACTTCTCTGGTGCAGTTCAAGGTCAATGACTAAAATAAACCAAAAGTGTAGGAAAGTCCACTTTGAGCAGGTTATCCAAATGCACGTTCTAGCTTCGCTGGTGTATCTTCTCAACAAGGCCCTTTGTTGAATTTTCTTGTGTCTACTAGGACAAAAATTTTCTTGGAAAACCCTTTCACTGACAAGTTTCAGAACTATGTGTGACTAAAGCATTCTGTTACATTTCTATAGGCACAAGTGGTTAAACGAGACCCGATACTGGTAGTTTTGCTTGTGGGTCTTCAGTTTTCAAGAGATTCAAGCTATTTGTTGAATCTGATCCTGCTGTACAGTATCTGCAGAAGTGAAAAAGGACTCCATTTCAAATTTTATAAAGAATTTCTGTTGTCTTCTTGAGATGAAGACTTTGCAAAAGTTGGAAGAAATCATAACTTTTGCTTTTATCCCCCATTAAGAATTTTTCTCTAAGCTTTCCCAAACACTTGGAGCAGTTTGAATGGAGCATAAGCAATAGTGCATTAAAAATAGCCTCTACATTATTAATACATCATACTGACTAGAGTGGCTTTATGTTTGCCAATAATATTCTGTGATAAAATCTTGAAAAAGTAAGGAGATGAATGAGAGCAGATGCTACTGACAATTTATTTTGATACATGGAATGAAATGAGAATATTCATTGCAAACACAATGGACCTGGTTGCGGTTATTCCGTCATAGTATGTTACAGGAAAATCTACTCTTGTGAAATGGTTTTACGTGCATTCATGGAGAAACGCACTCATTAGTATCACTCTAAAATGCATGAAGAAGTTCTTCCTTGCCATTGTTAAATGTTGGGTTGATTCCTGTAATGCAAGGAAGAGGCAAATATCTTCATGCAGAAAAAATTACTGCTACCATCTGCTGAATTTCCTGACCATTGTTTTCATATTCCATATAATAACAACCAGCGGGCAGCTGGCTGTTCTGTTGCTAAACAGAAAAATAAACTTTATATCCGAATTGGCCCCATGGGATTTTTCGAGCGGACAAGTGAAAGTGTGTTTTAAATTCATCCCAGTCAATCTATATACTTACAACAAAAAACTTTAAAAATGGACTAGAGTCATTGTAAAAGAGCATAAAACTATTGTAAAACAAAGGAAGTGACAATTATGGCTTGTAAGCAGTTACCTATTTTCTTTCGATGGCAGTTAATCATGTGAAGATTTGGCCTTAGTCCTGGTTTTGTAGGTAATGACACTCTATCAATGCTGCATTTATAGCTGCCAATCAATAAAGGGTTTGTTAGGGAGTCTCCTTAGTCCCATATGTTTGGCAACAGAGATTTCATTAGCAATGCCAATGTGCTCCTTGTACCGTGACAACATATTCTCACACAAATTAAAACCTTAAAGACAATCCGAAAATTGACTGTTTCACTTTTGTTACATCTTCATTAATCACTATTTTCCAAATAGTGTATCCTTATGGGTTCGGCAATCACATTAGATTAAAGGTTTCCAGGTCTGCAGTGCTGTACATGTCTCTGCACTTTTTGGACATGGTGTCACGGTTTTAATTCATTCCGCTGTGACAAAATATACATCAAAGATCTACTCCCACGTTTTAACTATACATCATTTAAAGCATAACATAGCATCTTAAACAAGCCAAATACGACAGTAAACCTAGTTTAATGCACAACCTTTCCATAAAAGTGTCCTGTGTGCCACATCTTTGCTAATGTGACGGTGTACCACTTTAATGAGACTAAGTTGCTCTACTAAATTACCACATTCACTTCTGTATATGTCTCAGTCATTTGGCATGTTAAGCAATTACAGAGAACTGGGTGTCTGGACATTGATCAAGTCAATGTCGCTCATTAGCGCTATTTCTTGACCATTTCTCTTCCGACAGAAACTCCCCTTCCCATGACCCTGAGTAATGATCATTACACTCACCCACAGCCCGCTCTCATTCACCTTGGGAGTCCAGAGCACAACCATTTGCTGATAACTAATGACTTCTAACTAAGCCTACGTGACGAAACCTGAGGAGCGGGCTCTGCGTGACCTTGGGCTCACGGCCATGACCATACACCTTTCAATTGTTCAAATAATTCTTCTCCAATCTTCAGTCCTGGGAGTGTACAAAGGAACAAAGTTATAGTGTAATGAGTAAGGAGCTGCACATATCCCAGAAGGACTTAAAGCTTCCGGTAAAATACACAGCTGCAAGAGTAAGTAAAAACAGTTAACTACAGCTGTTTACCTTTTTATCTAGATTTTTTACGTATATTTATTAGGCTAAACTAAGCTGCTCTGAAGTACTAATTTACTGCCCATTGTAAAATTCCTAATTTTGTATAATAACAGTAAATAGGTAGAGGTCCTTCAAGAAAGTATTACAGGCATTATAAAATTACAGTGTCCTGTAAACACATGATTAATCTTAATGAAGAGTAATGATTCAGTTAATGGGACAACTCTCTGAAGAATGAAGAATTTTAGTATGAACTTGTCTGCTTTCATTTACAGAGAACTTAGGAATGTCCAGATACATCAAGCTATCATGTGGAACAAAACCCAGCGTGCACAGTCAGTGCAGAGCTGAGAGCCCGCTAAAATGTCTTTTTAATGGCCGTGTGAATGAATTTCACACTGGTATTGTGGAGCATTCTTAACTACCTCTGTGGCTATTTGCACATCCTTCCCCTGATACACCACATATTTATTGCATGTTTATTGTTTTGCTTTGTATATTGTCTTTTGTTTTCCATGGTGTTGTCTCATTGCACTGCTGCATGTCCTGTATTGCACTGCTGTCTGTCCTGTACTATATTGCTGTTTGTCCTGTATTGTCCTGCTGTTTGTCCCGTATTGCACTGCTGTCTCTCCTGTATTGTACTGCCATTTGTCCTGTATTTCACTGCTGTATCTCCTATATTGCACTGCCATTAGTCCTATATTGCACTGCTGTCTCTCCTGTATTACACTGCTGTTAGTCCTATATTGTACTGCTGTCTCTCCTGTATTGCACTGCCATTATTCCTATATTGCACTGCCGTTTGTCCTGTATTGCACTGCTGTTAGTTCTATATTGCACTGCTGTCTCTCCTGTATTGCACTGCTGTTAGTCCTATATTGCACTGCTGTCTCTCCTGTATTGCACTACTGTTTCACCTGTATTGCATTGCCATTAGTCCTACTGCTCCCTCATGCCACTGTCACTTGCCCTGGAACTGTACCACAAGAATTTCACTGTGTTCCCTCAAACACACGTGGCATTAAAATGCAAAGTTGACTGCACAATGCATTTAGTTAAGTAAATGCTTTTATCCAAAGTGATGTCCAGCTTACATGGTCAGACAGTGCCTGAAGCAACTGAGAGCTGAGGGCCTTGCTCTGGGGCCGATTGGCAACATCCCTCTGGGGATCCAAACTAGTGACCTTCTGTTTACTATCACAATTTTCCCAACAGAAATTATGTGTAAGATTAGGCCTATAGTGTAGCATGGTAGCTCAGCAGGTGACACCCTAGCTTCAGAGCTCAGACCTCCAGTCCGTTATGTGTGCGCAGCTTGCATGTCCGCGCCATGCACATACAGCTTTCCAGTGGGGACTTGGGTTCCCTCCGCTGGTCCACAAATACACAGGTAGGTAAATTGGCATCTCTGAGCTGCCCAGACCTTGCGCATGTGTACCGTCGCGGCCTGATTCACCGCCTCATGCCCTCTGTTTCCAGGGATAGACTCACCACGCATCAGATGAGTGGTTATGGAAGACAGATGCATAAATAGGTGTATGCTTACAAAGAGGCTATACAATTAATCTTAAAATTATACAAAAAAATGCATTGGTAAGTAGTGCATTAGAAGAGAGAAAGCCAGAAAGTAGCAGCAGTCATTTCAAGGTTACTGAAAGTTTCAAGGCCTAAGATGGGATTTGCTGTAACCTCTCAGCAAAGCTCTTAACCAAAAGCTGGGCCTATGGAATATACAGTAGTAATAAACAGGTCAAACCTATTATCTGCTTTGAGTGAAATCATTGGCTAAATAGCTGAAATAATTGCTCCCTTCCCAAGCTGAATGAGATGCCGTTTTAGTAAAATCCATGTGTACAAGTTATTCATTGTGTAGGACGAAACAATCATTGTTTTTCCAATGCAAAAATGATTTGAGGATGAGATACCCTCAAGTTTTGCTTAGTGTAGGACTCAACTAAGTACTGCAGGACAGCCGGATGTGCACAGTGAAATGACGTAGCATCACTTACAGTTTCCTGGATGCTTAATTTGCCCAGTCTAAAAATCTGAACTGTGGTGGGCTACCAGAGGTTAGGGGGCAGCAATCTAAAATATTGTTACATATAGGTCTACGAATTGTTCCCGTTATTCAAGCAATAAGTAAAGGAGGCGACTAAATAGACGTGAAACATGCTCACAAAAATGAACAGGAACGCAGTGTGATGGCGAACAGGGCACACAGGACGTTATGCCTCTTGAAGAAACAGCCATATCAAGATTTGCTTCAGAATTAAAAAGCCTGCGAGGGATATTTAGAACAAATAATCAGGAAGCGTCTGGGGCCTTAGGGACGTGCGCGCCTCTCATCTGCCTCCCGTTGGCTGTCGTTCAGCCGTGTCGCATAACGAGGCAGCGACAGCCCGTGTCCTCGTTGGAAGCCGCGTTTACCGTTTCTGTCAGAGGCAGCAAAGACAGCAGGACTCAATCTATAGAGAAACACCTCTGCTGAAAGGGGAGCAAGCCCACATTAACATGCAGATAGCTGCTATTAATATAGCCCTGTTGTCAAATGAGAAGGCTGTCTATTCCTAGGCCACTGCTTCATTTTTGTTGGTGTCCTTTTCCCTTAGATACTTCCCAGTCCAGTTTTAGCAGGAAATGGTGGGAGCACTGCCTATTCCGCTGTGGCTGAAGCCTGGAGAAGCCCAGCGCCGTGTCGCTTTCATTTAATGAGAACTCTGTGGCTTTACGGGGAAAGCGACTACCGTTGCTTTTTTTGAGTGGCTGTGTCTGCTCCCAACCATTTTGAGGGAGTCAGGTGAAGTCTTGTTTAGAAATACTTTGTGGTGCAATTCCAGAAATGACGCATGCGCAAATGAGAGCTTATCCATCATGTAGGTACTTTCAGAACTCAAGAAAGTTTTAATTTTTCAAAATCAAAATGTAATTGTATTATGCAAAAACAGGTGTGCCTGTGTGTGTGTGAATTGTGGGTGTGTGTGCCCTGCGATGGGTTGGCACCCCATACTGAATTATTCCCTGCCTTGGACCCGTAGCCTCTGGGATATGCTCTGGACCGTAAATAGGATAAGCGGGTACAGAAAATAGATGGATGGATTGATTTGCAAAAGCAGAAATTATCCGACTTGTTTCCGTATAAAAAGAGGATACAGAAGAGTGTGTCAGCAATCTGTAAATTTGTGCCTGGTGTGGCAGGGTCGAGCTAAATATATGCGCAAGCATAAACTCCAGAGAGGCTCTATTTACTAAACAATTGCCCAGCTGAAGTCAGGAGAAAAGGGGAAACTTGTTACTGTGGCATTGTGGGATACAACTGCCAGCAGGTTCCTCTAAAAATAAGGGTGCTCTGAATGGCAGGAGGCGTCTCAAAAGAGAAAAGGAAAGGTGGGGTGAAAACAAAAAGAAAAAGAGAAAAGTGATAGATAGATATATAGAGAAAGAGAAGTAACCAATAGCTTGCACCAGCAATCACACTATAGCCGTCATTTGCAGAGTTCCTTTCACAGTCAGGGAGGCTATTTTAAAGGGAGCCGTGATCCTGCGAGCTAATTATATCGCTGCGGGCATTGCTGCCTATGACTGCGTGCTGGCCAGCTGTCCAAAGCACCAGTCCTGAAAGGTGTCTGCTGTCTGGGCTCCAACCACATGCCCACCTGTCTATCAGTCAGAATGCCGTCGGACCCAGGGGGGCCACAGTGGCATTAAGCATAAGCGGGGATCTGCCTACCTGATACCAAAAATATAATAATTCTTAATAAATAACATGTAAGCTAACCACATGCACAATTACCTGGGTCTTTGAGGCAGGAAACATAAAATAGAAAACTATCATTACTACATTCTGACCATATTCAGACATAGCGACATGATTATAAATAGTTTGCAATGCTTGGCGATTAACCTGACACAGTGCTGTTTATAATGCTCCACGGAGTGAACCGTAATGCTCCAAACAACAAAGCTATTGGTTTTTAATAGCCAACAATAACATAGCTGGCTGCTTCAAATCTCATGCCCAAAGCGGCATGTCCTGCTGTCATATCCTTATGATTTTCTTCAAATTAACTGAAGTGTTGAAAAGTGCATTGTCATCCGAACTGATTTATTAATCAGTACTCACATTCAGGTACTCGTATATACTCATCTTTTTAAACTCATCTGCTGCGCCACATAAGGATGCCGTAATGCATTCATGTAAATTAACTTGCTCTCCTGCCATTGGCCACCAATAACATTACTCACTATTCACACTGATTATGGTTATAACCTAGACTGATTTTTTTTCTGCTCACCAAGCAGAAATATCTGTGTTTTTTGGATGGGGTCACTGCTGGCATCTGATAGGTCATCTTGTGTCTAGAAGGTAAGAAAGGCCAGGAAATGGTAGTATGACTTGGAGAGGGGCCTTGGAGTACACAGATTTACCCAGCTATTGTGTTTACAACATGTACTTTAATTTTAAAACATTATACATGATGTGATCACTATTTGCTATGTAATTATATTTGCTAGCTATGTTAGGATTACCAGTCAGAGCACTTGTTTTGCAAAAGTTTTTAGAAATCATGACTAATCCAGCCCACATACATAATCAATAACACTGAGCTGGTCCAAGTTAGGGAGGCGGGTGAGCACTAAAATGAACCTGAAATGCTTACGGAGAGAAAAGTCTCCTCTGCATGAGCTTATGTTTTTAACCACAGGATGCAGAACATTTTTCCATTCATGCTCGGAATTAATTTGAGCTCCTGTTCTGTAATTGTTCAATTTATAGTGCTTAAAGAGCCAGAACCAGATTTATTTTAGCTTTCGTTAATAAATACCTTATCTTTCTGCTGCTTGGGCCTCACATGGCCACTTCGCCCCACATTTGCAGTTTTACAGTATTATACTTTAATACTAATAGCTATCAGGTACACACTCTTGGATGACTGCTGGGCACTTCATTAAGGCTTAGCTGTGAGCAGCCAATCGGTGATGACTGAAGGGCTTATAGGTTGGATCCAAAAGTAGGACATGTGAGGAAAGGATCCAACACAGACACAGACTGCATGACAAGGCAGCGGTCATAGATATTTGTGCGGGAAGACGGGAGATGAAGATCCGCAGGGTGGAATGGGTATCCTAGTCAAGGGTAGTACCAGTAAAGTGTAAACATAATTCATAAAACTACAGAGAATGCTGAGAGGCAGATAATGAGGCTTAAAGATGAAGCTCAAAGACGTCCTCTGACAGCTTTCGTAGAGCCCAGAGTCTGGGATGCAATCTTATCCTGCACATAAAGGAACGGCAGCGAAGAGGTGGGCTCCTAGCAGGAGAAACATACTTTGAATAGAATTTTGAAAAATTTCTCACTATTTTAAGCAACTTTTCGTGTGCTCTGTTTTAGATCATTTTTGTAAAAACTGAGAAGGCTTTTTTATTTTTTGCTTTAGTTAATATATTCTAGTTATTTTTTATGCATTTTGTTGGAATTTAATATTCTTTTATACACAGCAAAGCTGCCGACCGTTTCAGCCTGAACAGACGGTGGAACATGGAGAAATCGGTCAGTTTTTTTATCTGCAAATATATGTGCAATTTCACATTGGTAAGAACCTCTAAGCTGGCTAGGTTCACTGCTACAGCTCTGTGTATAACTACTTTTTTTTTCTGCTGCCTTTTATTACATTCATTTATTTAGCAAAGAACTTTGTCCATAGCGAAGTACAAATCAGGATCACAACACTGGGCATGGACACAGAGTCCTAACCTGCAGGGCAACACATAGCCCACGTACTGCCTACGTGTCACAAACAGTGGCCCTGTCGTCAGCTGTACATGATTTGCCATTATTCAACAAATATACCACTGCATCAGCAGCAAGAACACTGCGCAAAAATATCAATAGTACCTTATTGTCAATCTGAATATGATTTCCTGCAGAGGTGAAGGGTAACCACGTTTTAGCATGGCAAAAGAAGTTTTGAATGTTTTTCTAACACAATGCATTTATGATACTGCTTCAGTAACTGGCTATGTATAGAACGACATAGAACATTATTAAAGTCTGGCGGGAAAAACATAGTGTTTAGCCAGAAAGGAAAGAATAGAAACAGATGATTTAATGATACAGATTACTCAGGGTTGCAGAGACCTTCCGGTAATATTGTAAATAGGAACTAATTCCCCACAGAAGTGGCATAACGATTCTAAATAATACCAGGTCTAGTAAGTGATTCTCTTCCTATCATCAGGCAATATCCTGACATTGTGAATTATTTATACCTGTCAAGACAAAACAAGCCAGGAAAGGAAGTACTAGAATTGTTTTAGTTGATTGGGTTTGTCTGGTCCAATGGGCACGTTGAATTATTGAGAGCAATTTATCTTCTGGCCAAAATTCAGAAAAGTTTTTTTTTTGGTTTTACATAAGAAAAAGTCCTCTGTTGTTTTAATACTTATGCCTGTAAGTGCAAGATGTAATTCTATTCTACCACTGTAATATTAAAAGTATGGGTCCAATTATTGTTAAGTGGCCAGAGTGTAGGACCAAATAATGGCCAGCTAGACTTCAGAAATTCGTAATCAATATTTTTCTTTCTATTAATCTTTCTAACTCTTAAGCACATTTATGGAATAGTTTAAAAGAGTTTTAGTGTGGCTATATGTTGTACTGTTCACTTATTGGGTTTATGGGGAGATCATTATTGATGGTGGCTTTTCAGAATTCTTAAACAAAAATCTGGAACCTTGTTTAATCGTCTGATTATCAGCACCAGATTATCAGGAATAATCTATGAGAATGACAAATTACCAACGATAAAAGTGATAGCACACAATAGCACTTACATCACCTTAAGAATTCTGATGTATTCCTTAATGTAGGACTTTCTGGGAAATGATACAATGTGCTGACTATTGGATTCACAAATAGTCACAGGGAACGGTTAGTTCCTAATAATTAAAAACCAACCATAGAAGGTGTTAATTGTAATCTAAGAGACAAATGATAAGTCTCCCCTCAATGAATGCTCCATTGAGGTTGGAGCTCGTAACGCATGTGTGTGTCTGTGTGTGTGAGTGGATTGGGTTTATATTATATTGTGAGGACCAAATGTCCCCCACAGTGTAATGAAAACGTGTTCTTTTGACGTTGTGGAGACTATTTTTTTAGGTCCCCACAAAGATCTGTGAATGCAATCAAAAAAGTAAAAATGCCAAAAGTCTCATATTTTGTTTGGTTACTTATGGTTAAGGTTAGGGCTGGGTAGGGGTTAAGGTTGTAATGTTGGGATTCGGGGGAGAGGGGGTGGTCATGGGAGGGGGGTTTTGGGGACCAAAGTGTCCCCAAAGTGTGGTCAAACTTAAAACTTCCTCACTTTGGGGATATTTTTCAGGTCCCCATTTGGATAACCTCAGTTTTATGGAAATCTGTGGCTGCAATGAAAAAACTCAAAGTATCAAAAGTCTTTTTGGGTTTTGCCCATAGAAATTAATGGATGGTCCTCACAAAGTTATAAATGCAAACATTTGTGTGTATGAGAGAGATATTAGGGATTTCCCATCATACAACTTGTAAATTCTTAAAGATGTAACTGACTTGTTGTAACTAACTAACTGTTGTAACGGGTAAACTTGTCCAAATGAGATCCAAGTTTATAATTTTTTTTAAAAATGTATGTTTTTGTAAAATGTTATACCTTTCAACTGTTAAAGCCTCATTCACTCCAATGCAAATAGGAAGGTTTGTTCAAAATCCAAAAAAGCACCAAAAGCTGAATCATGCCCAGAATTGGATCATTTGTCCTAAACTGATCAAAGATTATAAAAAATAGCAATTACAGAAAATGTGAGGGCATCATGCACTATTGTAAACTATAAGAGAAACCAGAAAGGTTAAAAAAAACAATAGAAGTAAATTACTGAAATTAATTATTCATGGATAACCATTGGGAACATTTGTTATTGCATTGTTAAAACAGAAAACGCAGTACCTAAAAAATTTAGTAAAAGGCTTTTTTTTTTCAAGAAATGCTTTCTGCTGCCTTGTGTGATTGCTTTAATGTGGTTTGTAAAAAGCTTTATAAATTAAGTCTCACCACATGGGCAATCCACTAAGGTGTAACTCATACTTTGGAAGTGATGCCATTAAGGAAACACTTTGCTGATTGGTTGTATCGCGTATCGCTGCTCAACAGAAATGCAGGATGTCCTATGTGTTCGTACATAAAAGGGTGCATAGAATAAAAAAGAAAAAGCATTCTATGAATGGGTCAGGACTTTGCAGAAAGTCTTTGGTATGGTGCCATTTATGCTATTTTGTCACAGGTGAATTTCTTCAGCCGGTTGGCTCCTTTGAGTGCTTTTTTGGACTTAGATAAAGTATGTGGCATTACAATAGGCCTGGAAGAGCGCAGTGTACTTTGACGATGATGCACAAATTTCGTTGGAAGCCTTATGTAATGGCTTGAGTCAGAGAGAGGCCTTGCAGCTGGTCTGTTCATGTTGTGCTGCAAATGGCCAGGACCAGAAAAACAGCTGCACTGTCTGCAGATTTCACATGCAACTAAAATCATTTCAGTTAGGGGAGATATGATCGGAATCCCATCTGTAGATTGAATGGTTCCAAAAGGATTCTAGAGGTGACACATTCCTAAGTGGCATAAAGACACGTTAACATTGTAATTTGGTATTGCTTCTGCAGATTATACAAAACTACTTGCAATTTTCTCAACAGGAGAAATCCATTTTAAGCCACAATGTTTCTGTTCAGCCTACGCTATCTGTCGAATCCACTATGCTGCCAGCTGAATTCATGTTTCTAGCCGCTATGCTATTAGCTGAGTTCATGTTCCCAGTCACTGTGCTATCGGCTGACTTCATGGTTCTAGTCAGTATGCTATTAACGGAGTTCATGTTCCCAGTCACTGTGCTATCGGCTGACTTCATGGTTCTAGCCACAATGTTATCAGTAGAACTAGTGTTTGTAGCAACTATCCTATCTATTAAGTCCACGTCCATGGCCACTCTATGTATAGCTGTATACTATCAACTACATGCCTCTATCCACCAGCTGTTTACTATTAAAACTAGATGTTATCAGTCTTGTGATCATATCTATCATAAAACAATTCCTTTTCATTGCAGTACTGTAGTTTTTGAAAGCCCAGTGCCGAAAAGCACAGACATTAAACATTTGAATATATATATATATTCCCAACTAGTGACGATGCTTTGAGTTATAACACAGATTTAAGAAAGTTTACATCTTCACCATTCAGTCAGAGTTTGCTTGGTAATTGTTCTTAAAGTGATATTGTAGCCTTGGGTGTTATTAAAAGTTAAGCTTGAAGTGCTTTTTTTCACCATTTCATTCAAAGCAATTTTCCTTATATGTCAATATGTGTGAACACTGTTACATTTTAAACTAATATTTTAATTGCTTCTCAGGAACAGAGGGCAAGCCAAATTGGTTTGATATCCCAGAGGATTTTTCCTTAATAGGATATTTTCCACTCCCGTTATTCATTAGGTCACGACCTACAAGTCAGCCATGGGATATTATTGTAAAAGCTCATTTCAGTTATGTAAAAATTAGGAAAGGTTAATTAAGTTCTGGGGTCAGAGTGCAAAGGGGGTGTATATGGTCAGTTTCTTGCAGTGTGTCAGTGTAGCAGTCAACACTAATATTAAATAAACTTGTTACACTGTAGGTAGTTTCATTAGCCAGTAAACATTGTAAAACACAATTATCCAGCAAAATTAATTTTCATTACCAGTGACTAATGTCCAGTGATATGTTTGCTTAGTAATCCAGCCTTAAATTGACTTTGGGTGTGGAAATAGCCTGACTGCATTTCACAGAGAATATACGTTGGTGCTGCTCACAAACCCTAATGCAGTGTTTCCCAACCCGGTCCTCAGGGAACCCCAGCAGTCCACATTTTTGCTCCCTCCCAGCTCCCGGTAGGAGCAAAAAACCTGGACTGTCTGCAGGTCTCACGAGAATTGGATTGGGAAACACTACTGTAATGGAGCATAATAGTGTGTGCTTGTTCCCATCCACCCTGCTTTTGTCAATTATATGGCCCCTACGCTGGGGAGTTTGTGACTCAATGCCACTGCAGATGTCTGCCACTAATCAGATTAGTAGTCTTTCATAGCTGGGCAGCCAGGAAGAGTGTCATTTATTCCAGGAATGTGCTTTTTTCTTAATTTTTCCATTCTATTTCAGAAACTATATGAAACTTCTTCATTGGTCTTTTTTTTTGTTCCTAACGTCTTTGGGATTTCAGCATTACATGTGAAATCAAGTGGGATGACGCAAGAGCATGGTGTTGTGTACAAATGAGACTGCAGTATTTTTTTCCTGATTAGAAATGCTTAGTCAGCTGTTGTCATCCCCTGGCACGTGTCTGCATGTGTATCTCAGTGGCTCTGCCTAGAGGCTTGGTATAAATATTTGGGGGGACAAATTTGGAGATGATATCCCTCACAGTATCAGCAAAACCTGCAGAAAAATTCACACTGTGGGGACTTCACTCTATAACTGAGTAGTTTTTTACAATTCCAACAAATGTTTGTTGTTCTCTTTGATGGCCAACCATCCATCCATCTTCAAAGCGCTTCTCCTGGTTACAGTCGTAGGAGGGGCCTGGAGTCTATCCGATTTGCGACAGCACCTGGATGGGATACCAGTCCATCATACACAGGATTGCAGGCTATGAGTAACTTAGACACCAGTTGGCTTGACTATATATCTATGAAGTGTGTGAGGAAACCAGAGGACCACACAATACTAGGAGATCAAGAAATTATAGCAATTAATCACATTTTGTTGCCATATTTTGTGCATGCGAATGTCTGTAAATTATTACAACATACAGCGGGAAATGAATTTTTGACATACATTTGACATGTATTTCGAATTATCAGGTGTCTGAAAATAACAGAAAAGACTTAACTTAATCTTCTAAAAGCGCAGTGAAATTAGTAAAGTTACCACAGCAAAATTACACCAAATTCAAGAGGACAATTGGACGTGTTGGGAAGGAGGGCAGGTGAGAGTCAGATTTCAAAGTTTTGTCCAACTGATTAATTTCATGTTCCCATCTTTGCCTGTTTAAGGTATAGATGGCTTTATTTAATTTCACCCCCAGTAAGCTGAACCACAAACAGCTCATCTTTGTTCCAGGTTGCACTGTGCTCATATTCTCTGTCCAGGCCTCATTATTCCTGAAAATGAATCCGGCCCAATGCGGTGCCGCGTGTTTCTGTTTGTTGAGGTGACTGGAGGGTGTCTCACAGTGAGTCAGGTCGATAATCTATTCAGTTCTCACTTACTGCCATATTCATGACAGCACAAAATAATGTCCAGCAGATACAGCCAGAAGACATGTAATCAGCCTATACTAAATGAAAATATAATAAAAAAGCATCTTTCAAGCTTGAAAAGATGGCTGATTTCAGACTCTGTAGATCATTTGCACTCTGGAAACCTTGCAAAAATATATTCCTTATAAGAAGTGGCAAATTTATGTTGACTATACAGAGAATCACCATAGGTAAATTTAATTTAAGGTAGCGTTTCCCAACACGGTCCTTGGGTACTCCCAGTCCATGTTTTTGCTCCTTCCCGGCTCCCTGCCAGATAGTCCACTTTTTTGCTCCCTACTGGAAGCTGGGAGAGAGCAAAAACGTCGACTGCTGGGGGTCCCTGAAGCCCGGGTTGGGAGACATAGGACATAAACATTAAAAAAATGATTGAGTGGTAATGACTGTCTTGTTACTGCGACTCCCTTAAGTACTTCAAAAGACAGATGACAAAGCAAATGGTTTTGGAGAGGCTCTGCTTCCATTGTGAAATAACTGTCACCATTGCTACTTCCATTGGCATGGAAAATGATCACGAGAGGATTACAGACAACCCTGAAAGTCTGTGTTGTTTTATCCCAGGGCCACTCCATCTTCAAAGATTTTGCCGATTATCGTCTTATTGGAGCAAATAGGGTGGTGGGAGTGCCAAATCCTACCGTGTGCAACCATCACATGACAGCCCAATATTCAGGACTCATATTCATCTTAGCTAACAGTATCTGCTAAAGGGGACTCAAATCTATAGAAACAGGCTTATTGTCACTATGTTTTTAATGGGATGCTTTTTTGAGAGCAGTAGAAACCTGTGACATCAAAAATTTCAAAAAAATAAACTGAAATTTAGATGTGAATGTCTGAGTCACTTTTACATTTACCTGTATGCACAGGTTACACTTACTGTTTAATCTCACTTTGCTCAGAGTTTTGCATTTTGTATTAGCTGTTTCCAAAATCATGTCAAGGGCATCTCTCATGAGAAGTTTGAATGGTATTCCCGCTTAGTGTATGTCATTGAGTAGTTTCCCTCTGGCCAAAAACCCAGAGTTTCTATACCAACGGTAGATTATTACTTTGCTTCAGGCTGACATCTAGTGGTGGGAGGACTAAAGGAAAATAGCCAAAACCAGGTTCAATCAGGTACGAATAAATAATCCATAAGTGCATGTCCCAAACTTAAAAAGCAAGTCATGCATGGGGGGGGGACCACCTAGCCCACAATTCAAGAAAGAGAAACAATATTGCAAACCTAAGGCAAAGACATGGTTCATGAGGTAGGGAGGAAAAGAATACAATCAGTGTTTTGGATGAGACTGAAACATGAGACTGAATCATGGAAGGGTGTGACAATCATGTTATTGCATAGTAATTGTTATATTAAGTCTGAAAATAGCAATACAGTACATAATATTAAAAATAATACAGTAATAATAAAAGTGACTACATAAGGTACTGTACTGTACCTTGAGCCAACGAAACAATGAATCTGCACAATGTTTTGAGAAGCGTCATAAAGTAGTGCATGCATTCACTATAACAAACCATTGTATTTAACCCGAATACATAATACAATAGGCTTGAAGGCAGTACAAATTGTCCGTAAATCAGATATTCTTAATCCAGGGACTGCCTGTATTTGATTATTTTTTTCAATCTGTTTTCCCTTTACCTTTTCAGAGACATGAATTTAAATTCAGAGACATACACTGTTAAATGTGATGAATGGGTAGTTTGGTTAATTGCTTGTATTTTGTTGTTTATATTTCTTGTATTTTTTAATTCATAATCACCCCAAGATGCTGTAAAAGAACAGTGGGCCATTCTTTGCTTCCATGAAGACTGAAGAGCCAAACTGCGGGGAGCGCAGAGCAGATATTCCTCACTATACCATCTCACGATGCATGTACGAACAGATGGGCTCGTGCTACATGGCAAGGCACGATAGAATGTACTAATTAAGGGCTCAGTGACCACCAATTAGCAATTAATTAATTATCCTACTTATAATGACTTGCAAGGCCAAAATAGCTGAAAGAATGACAGACACATATTTCTTTGTTAGGAATGTAGAAGCCATAAGTAAACAATATAACTGAAATATAATTTGCTTGAAAAAGAAAAAAAACAACTTCTCATTTTAACATCGATCTATCTATCTATCTTTTGATCTTTGTCTTAGCATTTGTGGAAATAACAAGTATCCGTGCAAGTAAATAACTACTGTTTTCTATTGTTTACCCAAACATAGCGTGCAAGCTCCCTAAGGCAAAAGTCTTCTTCTAGCCACACCATGTGACATGAAACCTACCTATAGCTATTTCGTTTATTTGCATTCCTGCAGAATTCTGAATATCTGGAAAAGTATCTGATTAAAGATTCCGTAATGACATTCCAGAGCTTTGTCTCTGTCATGGGTCACTGCGTGCTACAGACGAATCTCTGCGGATGGCTGTAATTTAACAAAAAACTAAATTAACCAAAAAATCTATTAATCTATTAATTTATCTATTTTAATTAAACAATTTTGTGGATACATATGGTGTTAATTATTAACTCAGTAATTTATGGGTTGCAGTAATTAATAATGGCACGATCACAAAATTAAGCACTATTAAACACTTGTGACAATGGGGTAAATTATTGAACAGGTAACAGCAGCTAAATAAGACAGCTGTGGTCATTGTGCAATCAGACTCAACAGCTTATTCATATCTTGGAACTGTACCATCTGTGTTTTTTGTGTATTTGTTGTATTAAAAACAGCTATTTTTTATCCAATTGTAGAATGTTATACTGTATCTTATATGCATTATGTTATGATAAGATGCATTGTGTGAGTGTATCATGTCTTTATAGTATACATTATATACATTACCAGTCAAAAGTACCTACCAATAGAAAGCTTTACTCTCTACATTTTAGAATGATTATAAAGAAATGTAACCATAAAATAACATACATGGAATTATATATGTACTAACCAAACAGGTATCAAACAAAAAAAACGCATTTGTTTGGAGGGGCAGCTCTGTGGGTTAGGACTAAGAAGGTTGCCAGTTCAAATCCCTGGGTCGACAAAGTGATCTCACAATTGGGCCCTTGAGCAAGACCCTTAACTCTGATTGCTCCAAAAATAATTACTTGGCATAACAATAGGTGGTTTTCTTAAAAACTCAGAAGTTTGAGTTGCCCTCAAAACTCAAAAATATAGTGCCGTAAGTTACCTTGATATTTTAAGTTGTCTTAATTTTTTCTTTTCTACAGTGTATGAAACGTTCAGTATTTTTTGAGCGCTATCTTGATTGATGTAACGTTTTATATTTATATACTGTTAACATATACTGTTTTTCCCTTAAAATGAACAAAGTTTTAGCATGCAGAATGTGAAATAAGTAACTTAAGGTGCGCCGGTGGAGGGAAAATAATTTAAAAACGTTTAAAAAATTCAGTTTGTTTAGAAACCATTCGTAGTGTTCAGGTAAGAGGTATTCAGTTTGCTCATTGTTATTTGTGGCTTGAGTTTTAAATATGTACAGAATTAGTCAAAAGTCTGGACTTACGTACCCATAGAATGGTTTATTTGTACTATTCTCATTTTTAAATAATTCTAAAAACAGAAAAACTACATATTTGGATTATGCACTGAGCCAAGAAAGTATTAAACAAAAAATAATCATTTGTTGTGGGGGGGCAGCTCTGTGGGTTGGTAGTCAGAAAGGCTGCCAGTACAAATTCCGTGGTCTGCAGAGTGATGCCATCATTGGCCCCTTGAGCCCAGGGACTGGCTGATCCTACTGTCTCCTCTACACCAGTTCCATGAGTGGCCTCCTGGGATGCTTTTCCAGCTGTCCTGAAGGAGATCCCACATATGCTGAGCACTCATTGGCCACTTCTCTTTGACTCTCTGGTCAAACTCCTCCAAAACCACTTCTACTGTGTTTAGGTCATGTGGTCAGGTCATGTCATGCGACACCATCACTCTCTTTTGCAGGCAGCTTGTGTGTCCAAATTTTTGACTCGTACTGTACAAGAGGTATTGAAAAACTCCTGTACTAAATTTGTGCGTCCGCTTAACCAATAAATATGTCTGCTATATCTATGAATATTTTACAATGTATCTTTTATGCATTATGTTATGTTATGATGCATTGTATCAATATATATAGTCTGCATAGTATACATTGTATAAAACTCAAACCATAATATTATTAGTTGCTTGAATGAAATGGTGAAATGTTTCAGTAGTAAGGTAGCTGTTGTTCGATCCTGGACTCTTTTTTTTCCCCTCAACACACTTCAGATTCCAAAGCTGCCCTGTCTTCTCTCCAGGCAAAATAGATTATTGAGCTGCATGTCATGTCAGGATTGCACCAGAACATCTTTTCACCCCATTCATGCCCGTAGAGCACATTTGCATGACAGTGTTACAAGATCCATCTGAATATGGTGCGAAGCCAACTACTCTAAACACAGTGAGTCATTGGTTTGTAACATTCCTGTTACCTTAGTTCATTTCACCCCCCGTCTCTATATGAGAGACCTGAGCTCTCAGTTGAAGACGTTATGCTTCAGCTCTGTGTGGTTATGATCGAGAGGCTACCATGACTCCATCGTAACTCGAAACCGCACGCCATATTGAATGGCTGACAGCAGGTCAGGTTCCAAACCACAGATGGGTACATTTTCCAAAATGATGTGAAGATACTGTAGCTTCAGATGCCTTTAGCTCAAAATCAGGAATTCTGAGAAAATCAAAGGTCAGCTGACAATAGTATCTGACCACACTAATTACACTTTGGGCTTCTACAGGCCAGAGTCATTCTCAGAATTCATTTGCAACCATGTCCTTCCCCTCTGCAGTATTTGATAGCAATGGGGTCCAAGGTGATATGACAGGTAATTACTGAATTAATTACTGACCCCATTTAACAATCCCTTATTACTATACAGTAAAAATTTAATGCTCCTGCAAGATTTCTGGCAATGTGTGGCTGTCACTAATTCACTATCAAAAGAATAACTAACTACCGCACAGAAAAAAAGAATGGTGTGTCTTTTCTGGGAGCCGTCAGATCTGTGCTCTAATTTTCTGTGGTCACCATGCAGGAATTTCACGCAGCCTTAAAGGAATGAAATCATTCCACTATCCTAAGAGTGTGGAGAATAAATGAAAAGTGCTTTTTTTGTGAGTTCACGGTTTAGAGCATATTGTAAGTCGTTAAAATGAGGCTAGATTATCATTTATATATATTGTTTTTACACTTTTCACTCTCAGCTGGCATCTGCCCTGGAAGGACCGCTTATCAAACATGACTGGAGTTTGTGCGGATGCTGAGGAGCAGCTGTGGGCAGGATGCACCAAAGCTAAAATATAAAAAAATAAAAAATCACCAAAGCTGACTAAAATCATACGGCACACCTTAGATATGAAATAGGAGCAGAGCTCATTAACACGGGTTACCGCAGTTGCCATTTACAGCCAGGCTTGGGATCTATCCTTAGCTGAACTACACTGTCTACCATCCACAGTGGCATTTCTCAGACTCAAAACTGATTTTTGTGTGTTTCAACTCATAGCAATCGAATAAATCCCACAAGTCACGGCATTTCAGAATGCTGGTCCATGTAACCCAAGAAGACATTCAGGTGGAGCTATATTAAAATACATAAGTTGTTATATAGAATGGAAACAATGAATCACTCCCACCTTGTGTATTTTCCTAGATAAGCAAATATATGTGCGCATGTGTGTGTATATGTGTCTGTGCGTGTGTGTGAATAGATAGATATTGATTTTTTGCTTCATAGATAAGCTATATATATATATATATATATATATATATATATACACATATATATATATAATACGTATATTCATTGACATATATACTAAATTAGAAATCATTGAAAATGAGCTAGATTTATACATGCGTTATTAGCATTTTAGCAAGTAAAAATCTATTTCCACTTTGATGATTTAAAAATTGAGCTAAAAGTCTGAATCAGTAACTTTATGATAAGAATAAATAACTAGGGTGTTTTATATCATTTCATATCTAACTAGTTTCCAGGCACCATGTAGCGCAGTGCAGTGTGAGTCCTGCCAGCATCCAATCCTTGGACAAAGACAGAGACATAACAGAGGTGTACAGGTCTCACACCTTCCAGCCAATCATCAGTCCCCCCCCCCATGGCATCTCAAGCTAATTCTAAATGTGTCCCTTATCCTTGCACAACTCACCTGTCACACATGGCACAAGCATGCTTGGGGGAGGGTGGCTTGACATCACGCAGCATTGGGTGGGACCGCACCAGCCTCGTGTGTGAAGCTGCAGACAGTGATCAAGACTTTCCATAAAATGCAATTACATTCCAGATAAATCCTCAGTCACTTGTCAGCAGCAGTAAAACTAGAATTTACCATCTTAACTACAAAAATCAAAATGAGATAAAAACCCCTGATTGGTAGGCTACAATTAAAGTGGAAAGTCGTGTGTGCATAAAATGTAAAATTAAGGGTATATATACTCTTAATCATGAGTGCTGTAAAGGGGGGGGGGGGGGAGTTAGGACAATTCCAAGGGCCCGAAAAAATTTTGAACACAATTGGATTGTTCTGGGTGGGGGCCCAAAATTTCCAGGGCCACCCCGACTCTTCACTATGGCTTATAATGTATGTGAACCTGATCTGTGATCAGTTCAGCAAACAATAGGTGTCTCATGTGCAGATGTCCTCATTGCAAAAACCAGCCTCTCCACAATCAGAAGCAGTTTGTCTGTTCCGGCTGCACATATCTGTTTCTTGCTTTTCAGAGTATTTAATGGCTCGTTGATTGTTCCCACAAATGAGTTTTTTACCCAAGTGATACTTTTTTTCCCATTTACTGAAATCCAAATAATCCCACCGTGAGCCAGTAATAACTGAGGCAGAATGTTTATTTACAATAGATGCATATTGTTAATCAGTTATAAGTAACATTTATGTTACTACTTAAAGAATTCACAAATTAAATGAATACAGTGGGGTGACATGATACCCCCATACTGTCCCTCCAAGGGCTGGAGGTTCAAATCCCACCCTTTGTGTGTGGAGTTTGAATATTCCCCCCACCCTATGGGTACTCCGGTTTTCTCCTGTAGTCCTGTGCTTAAACTAATTGGTTTGACTAAAATTTCCCACAGATTGGCTTCCTGTCCAAGGTTCTCTGCGCTTCCCAGGATTGGTTCCAGGTATGGCGCAGTCCATACTAGGCAAGTGGTTGACAGATGTACACAGTGCAGGGAACAAATATATCACTCCCCCCCCACACAGATGTGACCCCCGGTGAGTTACCCATTCCTTTTTCAAAACTATATGTTTCCTTCATTAATTTTTTCCCCCCATTATTCCTCGTCGGAACAAGTCTTGATTTCAAGAAAGTTTGCAATGATATCTTGATATTTAGTCATTCA
>JAODLD010000040.1:14398477-14420138 GCA_026781065.1 Mormyrops boulengeri | reverse complement strand
TAGATAAGATTTTAACAACTCTGAGCTATTAATTAGGTTCTCCCCAAACAAGCTTGATGGGCCGAATGGCCTCCTCTTGTTTGTAAATTTCTTATGTTCTAGATGAAGAAGGTTTCACAGTATATTTTGATATCCGTCATGTAGTGTGATTTTTAGCTCCCTGGCTATTCCACGTGACAGACACACTTTAGAAGGGCTAACACTAAAATCCCCTGATGGCATAACCTACATCTGAGACCCATTCTCCTCTGCATCTACATTAAATTACTGGTAATGCTTACTGTACCATGAAGTTATGCATGAGACACGCAGGAAGCCTTGAATGGTCGGCCATGACTCTCGTCAGCAGCTACTGCTTTCAGCGCTGACAGTCTGATTTGGTTTGAGACTGACCTCTGCCACTGGTTCAGCTCTAATACACGCAGTACATGGACCTGTACATGTAGGTTGCACGCATACACATATTTCACTGCGAATTTGGCTCACACTGGAATGTTCTCATGGAAGTCTTTTTCACAATTTGACACCATCTCCATGCTGTGTGCAATGAGACAGAACATATCCGCAATCATTTCACTGGGGTCAAATTATCACTGCATATAGGAGTAATTGGACTATATAAATCCTCCAGTTTGTTAGAACTGAGAAAAATAAGGCGAATTGTTGCAATAAAAAATATCTTAAAATTATAAAGACATTAAACATCCACAATTAGACTAGCAATAAACTGTTAGCTACTGATATATAGGCTACTACGTTCAAAATGACTATATTAAGTTACATTGAACAAAAGAGAAGCAAAATGTTACAGTGCTTTAGAACAGCATGAGAAATGTTTTCAAATCATCTCAAATCACTGATAATCAAGTTAGACAAAAAATAGGAACAGTGGTTTATTGTCGTAAAACATTTGCTATTGCAGACTAATCCGTAAAAAGGAACCACAGACCCATTAGCTGGTATGGAAGTGTTTCACGTTACACCACTAGCACGTTTTTGAGGCTAAACCGATATATCCTTGCCTATGTCGGCACGGTCCCAAGAGTCATTTTACTGCGATTCCTTTTCAGTAATGCAGGGCCCAGCCAAAATTTACTTCACACGCCATTTCAATCCATTTTATTGGCTAGAAAATGCGCAACATGCAACACTAATAAATTCCTAATGGAATGCTTCTCTGTGTATTCAAAGATTTAGGGATTTTTATTATTTATACACTTATCACATACAATGTTTATATATTGTCAGTTCTTTAATAATGATGTTAGAATCACAGACTGCCTCGAGGGCATAGTGTTAAATTGGCACAGCATTTGAATATGCCTGGAGTATCTGAAAATGCATAGGAGAGCTTCTCCAGTGGTGTGCTGCTACTCCTTGCATGGGGCTGAGCTGAATGATGTCCCCAAGAGCCTCCGGTCTTCTGCTGGGGTTTGAGTTTCTTGCTCACATGGCACAAATTAGACTTCCCAGTGCATTTGTTTTAGCGGGTTTATTTGATGTATGTGTTCCCCTTTTTGGCGGCCCCCATTGTCATACCTTGTATATCACTGCTCCTACATTTTTTCAGCTCGCTAGCAAGAAATCTATTCTGTACCATGCACATGAGGAGGAGGACATCGGCACCTGGTTGAAGCTCCTGGGGATGTCTCCATCGAGGTTACTCCATGCATTGCTTCAAGGAGAATAGCCTGAATTCAACTTCGTACCTCACTGAAATGTTTGGTAAGGCTCCGGAGACATAGGTTTGGTTTCCCCTTGTTATAATTTATCAGTTTGAATACAGAAGGTCAATGGAAGCCCAAGCACCATGAAAAGGGTTAGCTAAGCTGGTGCTGATACACCAAGCATGATATACCCGATGAAGGCAGACTCTTTGGTTAGATTTTGTCAGATTGATCAAGCAATAAAACAATCAAATAAGAAATGATTATGGTCTATATCTGTGAAGGGAGACACCACAACACCACTCTGAACACTGGTAAGGTGCAACTGATTATGAGGTATAAAGTTATGAGAAGAGATCAATAATAAGATGTTTATTGGTAGCCACCCAGAAATTATCACGTTTTATAGTTTTTTTGTTCCTCGTCAAGACAGTGAAAATATAGGCCCATCCTAAGCAGGGTTGCCAATTTCGGTCAGCTGGCTGGCATGAGACTTTCAATTTGAGACAAATCTGCAGACACATTTACATGTATGTAACAGTTATATCACCTTGTAAATACCTATAAGGTCTGCAGACTACCCTAACACTTGTGATGTCGCTAATTTTAGTTTTAAGATGGAATAATATAGATTTGCTGTAAGATTTCTTATGTGAGGGTGAGAATCTGAAAGTGTGAGTGTCACGCTAGATGGCAACCCTGCCTAAGTCACTTGTTGGAAAGATATTAATATATTACTTGATGCTTGATCTCAGAGCTACCAGAAGACAGTATTTACTTTCATTCTTTGTACACATGGAGGCAGGTTCACTGGTGTTGTTTAGGGTTTAAATACAGATGGAATCCAGCAGAGCCCAGCTCCACCTCCTTATGTCCAAATTGCACCTTGCCAGAATGTGGCTAGGCCCCCTTCAATGTAAACTTTTTTTTGTCGACGATGCAGCCGGGCTCAGAGGGTTAAATGTATTTAATGTCTTAAACTTAGTAAAATATCGTAAGTTGCTAGAGTATCACATGTGGAAGATCCGATCGATGAATAGCCTGATGTTGTATGCATACATTTTTAGAACATTACGAACAAATAAGCAAGAATATTACTTCTAGTGATAAGCCATTTTGATGCATTTCTAAGTTTAGTTTACATTTTATGTCTCAAAAAATTCAAGTACCATTTAACATGCAATATGTAGAATAACCCTACCAAATACAAATAACTTTTTGATCACATTTTTAGTTTACATTGTATTGCTTTAGAATGGCAACACAACATGCCAACAAATTAGCATACCCCATCTGTAAGATTGTAAATAAAACATAAAAACATTTAATAACTAGTAAACTAATGTGCAGTGGCTTATTCAAACCCCCCCCATGTTGTCCTTGTCAGATTGCATATCAATCTGACGTCTGGGCTGCTTACTCTGTAGGCATCTGCAGTCACTGTTGTTTTTTGATTTTAGTAGAAGCAACATTATCAATTTGATTCTTAGGCCACTATAGCGTTCCTGAGGCTTGACCCTGGAGCCTTTGGTTTCTACCTTGTAGTGTTAGGCTCAGCAACCACATCAACACACTGTGATGGTCTGGATTCTCAGCACATGTCTGCACTATTGCTAGATGCGTGAGAATTGGTGTCCTTATTCTGTCATTGCCTGCTTCAAATTGAACGTAGCATAGCAAATTCCTCAGCCTTGAACCCAAACACGACCTTTGTTTGTCACACCCACGCTCAAATTTCAGAAACAGTTGCGCTCAGTCTAATTCTCATCCTGGTAAGGATGTTAATCTTCGAAAATTGAGTCTGTCCACAGGGTCTGATATGCTTTCTGGACCTTGTAGTTGAGTCATGAGTCCAGATGATCACCTGATCCTTCGATCCCCTAACTCATATTCAATAATTTGTTCAAACCTATACAGGAAGACAGAGGATCTTGTCCTGTCATGGAAAGCTACAGTAGGGGCCTTCAGGGAGAGTATCGATTCAGGCACCAAGCCCATTGGCACCAGTTAACCCTGAGACGATGGCTTGGATGTGCACTGGTAGCTATTTCTAGTATCTAAACCCAACCCTTCAACAGATCAGGCTGAGTGAATAAAAAGCAGAGACTGAATCTTGGAAAATGCAGCTTAGTCTCACATATCTCACCTCAGTCAGAGCCTAATGCTGCCTGAATTCCGCACTGAACTTAGGAGACCTTGCAGGATGAGAGGCTGGGGAAACAGGAAAGACACAGGAAGGCTCTGTGAAATGCCAGCCATCTTCATGTAGACAGAAAACACGCAAAAAAGTAAAAGTGATCATCGCTGCCACTCCAGGGATTATCAGCCCCTTTTTCGATCAGTAAATCCAGGATTGTAGTCTATACCAGGCATTAGTAAACATTACCAAACAGCGCCTTCTTTGTTCTCTCCCCTCACAGAGTGTCTCCTGTCCTCAGTTGTGCCGCTTCCACCCCTTGTTGATAATTAGCCGATCAAGTGCAGAGGCTCGTGCTTAGGACAGCTACATGTGCCGAGCTGTCGCCCATCGCTGACGCTGCCCTCCGCGGCCCTCCTTTGACTCCACCGCTGCTGTTGCTGCTGTCATTGCCCCTCCCCCTGCAACTGTCAGTAGAATAAGATTCAGGGCCCCTAAGCATAAATTCAGTACTGTTGTGCCTCCTGACAAATTTATGATGTTCTTTTTACTGTAGTGGGTCTGTGTTAGCTCAGCTGACGGTCTCTGAGGTGTTTGCATTCTGTCAAAGGCCTGTTATATTCCGAGGCTGCCCAGCACGTCTGCAGGCTGACCTCGCCTGTTTGTGAGCCGCTGACCTCCAGCAGTTAAGAGATGGAGTCCCCTAGGAGCCGCCACTCCTCCACCCCCCTGCCTGGCATCATACGATTATCATGTGAAGAAAGCGAGTGACGTGGCACAGAGTGCTTTGCAGGTCTGTTGACGAGGGAAACACTAGGAAAGCAAGGCTATTCTGCAATGCCAGAAAACAACAGAAAATTATACGCCTAAATAGATACATAAAGAGTACTATGCCAATGCTCTTCATTCATCTTTCATAACCTCTAAATCTAAAGCAGACACTTAGCTACAGGTGGAATCCAGCATAAACGCAGGAAGGACATGCAGAATCCAAACACACGCAGCTGAGTGTGAGTCTGAAATACCCAACCGTGGGGGCAACAGGCCACAGGGCCACCCATTAAGCCAGCACGCCATCCAACCCTATTAATACATAGAAACACGGAAGCTGAGGCAGTGACTTGCATATGACTACAAGCATCTGAGTTTTTTTAAAATATCAATATTTACTAGATCTCTTTCGTGCTGAAATCAGTTGTCATGCTGAGCACTGATGGAAGGGAATACCAGCGGGAATATTTACCACCCAGGGGAAGGCAGTTGACCCCCAAGCCAATAAGAAGTATATTCAGTCCTTACATAACCTTGCAGACCAGCAACCTGCTGAGGAAAAAAAACTTCTACCCAATTATTTAGAGGTAGGTCCTTAACCTTCGGATTGTGTTAGCTTTCTGTACCTCTCTTATGTTAGATGGGTCGGCGCCGACCCGTGTCTTAAATCAGCCATAAAATACCCTCAGAACTATTATTTATCATCCAATTTGTTTCTTACCTCTTGGTTACCTTGTTAGGCTTCCTTATCCATGAAAAGATTTGTTTTAATATTTTTGGTGTGGCTTTCTGGACCTTTCCTTTGACAGCATACCTCTCATTTTCAATAAAAAATAACGGTAATATCAGCCTCAAGTGAATTAAATAAATAATCTGAACTGGTCTTATCTTGCCTTATATGTCTGGGCACGCCTTGCCTAGTGAATTTTTTTTTTATGTGTAAATTTTGTTTAAATAGAGGTTCCTGATGCAATACACAAATTTATGTGGTGGTTTTATGCATTTTAAACTTAAAAAGGAGTCGGTGCCGACCCCAACACCAGAGCTGTTATTATCTTGACCAGAGCATTTATAATTTTGTGAATTTTTTTTTTTGTTTAAATAGAGGTTCCTGGCAAAGTCAAAAACCCTTGATGCTGTAAACAAATTTATGTGGTGCTTTTATGCATTTAAAACTTACAAACGGAGAGGATGTGATTTCATCCTGGTAAATACGGTAGAAGCTACACTTTTTCTTTTTATTACACCTTGGCATGGGGCTCCCCCTTGCTCTCTCACTAAATACGGAACCATTTTTCCTTCCTGCGTCACGTTTTCTAAATCGGTGGTTCTTTTTTTCCTCTCCTTGTTTACTCTCCAGCTTAAATGCGCAACAATGCAGGAAAATAACAACCTATCTTTCTGAGATCTTGAGCAATATGCTTTTAATTCATGGCTGAATTTTCATAACCATTGCATGTCGCGAGAACAATATATATACGGCTTCTGCTCAAGCTGCTCTCTTCACTCGATGAATTTTTCTTCATAAAGTCTAGCTGGATTCAGAGATCATCTTCCAAGAGCAACAGTCGTTCACCAGAGCTTTATCTGTGCCTTTTGTCAAATGGTATAATTAGAAATGAATTAATTCTTTAATTTCTTCATATAATGTCCTCTCATGTATGGTAATGGTCATTTACAGCTGAATTCTTGCGTCTAAATGACTGATCCTGGGCCCATCATTAAATCCCCTTCTGTCTGTGGCCATAATCAATTTTATTCTAATTATATATTTAGAAGCTGTTTTAATTTTGCATATTTAAATTCGGCATTATATTATTCTGCCTAATGCTAAAATGTAATTCTCAGATTGTACTTGCATCTGTATGGTGCTCAAGATCTCATCCTTGCACAACAGAACGGCTGTGATGACAAATAGCCAAAGCACAGAAATAGAATCGTGTATCAGTCACTATGTATTTATATGGCTGTATTTCTGTGCTCCTTCCATGTAGATGCATATCTTATACTTTTGTTAATCTAATACCACTGTTTTAAAAATTATGTTGTTTTAGTTTTTAGCCTCACTGCTAACTTAATGTGAAATTCCCATTTCATGGTCAGTGGGTGTCTCTCATAAATATAAATACTCTGCATTCTAAAAAAATTGTCAGTTTTTTGTAACCAGGAAGAGCCTCGGTGATATTAAAATTTACATTATTTTTCATATTACATGGCCTAAAGCACATTTATTACTTCAATTTTGCTAATAATTTAGCTTTTGAGACATTCTGTGTTGTTAAAGCTTTCTCTTCACATATAAGTAGTTGCGCTACTACCAATCATGCTACAATTTGTTTTCTTACTGGAAAAGTGCAGAAGCTTTTTTTCACTGCTTAATTTTAACGTTCATCGAGCTGTCGTATGAAGAGGGATCATGGTTTATAACACAGTGTGTAAACAGTGAAGGTTCCCCTCAGGTTTTTCTTTGCTAGTTGACACTGACCTTTATCAAACCTGCAAACCGCTTCTTCAGCATCACGAAGCATCATCGCCTTGTTATAATACTCATAAGACCGTCTATGCTAGTACATCACTGCTGGCTGCCTGTTAAAGATAAATAAATAGAATCTGTTCATTTAAGTATTAATGTTGTTTAGATTTAGTAATGTGTTTTTGTGCATTTCATTTGTTCAACCTGACTCTTTTTTTTGTGTTTTACATTATATCTACTCTGCTGATAGATCAGGATGTTTCCGATGGTACAGTGACAGGACTTCTTTGACTTGTGGGGAGATGCTCTCTTAGAGCAGAAGCAACAGCCAGCAGGATTCAATAAAAAATGAAGACTTGCATACTGTCCCCGACTTATGACTGGGTTGCATTCCGACAGCCAAATTGTACATTCAAATGAAAAAAAAAAAAATATATATATATATCAGAATAGGATAATCGCACTGACTTTTAGGTGTGAGAATGAAACTGGGAGATTGTGTGAGACTGGGATGGTCACTCTGCCATACAGTACAGTTCCTTCCAATGGTAACTATCGTACGGCGTACAGCACACACTAGGGGGCTTAGTGCTGCCGGGTATATGGCTGCCTGAAGTTTATTTTTACATACATTTATGCATTTGCTAACTTAAAAACAAAACTTCTGTCATATGTGTGAGTCATCATAAGCAGCATAGTTTGTAAGTTTATTAAAAACTAAAACCGCAAAATCATTTAGGAACATAGCCCTAAACTGCTACAATCACCTTAGGCAAGTTTCATCAAGTCCTTAATTCTACTTAGTTATCTCTATATAAACCATATCAAGGTGGTCACACCAATCAAGGTCAACTGTGTCTCAGTACTCATGCCACATGACTGTTGATAGATTACCCAGAATCCAACAATGTGCCACTGCTTCACCTCCTGTTATCTTACAGATTGATATCCATCTTAAATATCATTTTGGCCGTAATGGTTGCATACTAATAGCTATATTTAGAAATAAAATCCTACCTCATTAATGTTGTATTAGAATGCATATCTAAATTAAATGATAAATGTGCTATCATACACAATTTAGAAATTTAAGAGAATCTAATAGACACTTATTACCATTTAAATAACAGACTGTTTTTCAATTAATGGGTAGATGGAGAACCATTGGAAAGGCCCCGTGCTCCATCTAGAGCAAAGAGGACTAAGCAGGCAATAGACAAAGCACCAATTATCTTCATGAGTATATTTCACTAAATTAAGTCTGCATGCAATTTTATGAATAAAATTGCTCCACATGCAAACCCTAACCCGCACGCCACACCAGCTTCGTTTTGCCATAGTCGACCTAAATTTATATAGATAATTGCAGCTCCAAAATAGCAGAACAGCTAAAGGTGTAGACCTGAACATCATAACTCAGGTCCCAGGACTAAAGTGAGCTACTTATCTTGAATTGTCCCTGTAAGTGATCCAGCGCTGTGAAAGGGCAAATGCATCATCTGATAAAAAAGCAACAACATTTGAAAATACAATGGTGGCGCAGGAGGTAGTGCTGTCATTTGGCAGCTGGAAGGTTGCAGGATTGAGTTCTGGTTCCTCCTGGCCCTATCAAAGTGTCCTTGAGCAAGATGCTGAACCCCAAATTGCTCCCGGTGTGCAAGTTGGTGCCTAGCATGGCGGCCTTCGCCACCAGTGTATGAATGGGTGAATGCGAGACATGAATTTGTAAAGTGCTTTGAGTACTTGTAGGAGTATAAAAGCGCTATATAAATACAGTCTGTTTACTATTTTACAATTTACCTTTAGAAGTGATCATTTTGTATGTTTTCTATAACACGATTTTCAGCGCCTGTGTGTGGAGTTCGCCCCTTCAGCTATTTGTGCAGGTTTCCTCCAGGTACTCCAGTTTCCTCCAGTGCACAAAACATGTATTTATGCATCTATAAATTGTCTACAAATGTACATAGCATGTTTTTTATGTTTTTTGTGAGAGACTGACATCTCATCCAGGGTGTCTCCTGCCTTCTACCCTGCACGTCATCCAATAGACTTCTGGTTTATGGTTACATGGATGGATGGATGGATGGATGAAAGTGTTATTGTTAAAGTCTATATTTATGGTGATTGTATATTTATGTTTGTGGAGGATCAGATCCCAGAAAGAAGGGCCTATGAGGTATCAGAAACCCTTAGTTGGATGACACTCCATAAAGCAAGACATACATAATCAAACCCTGGGGGAAGGAATTTCACATAAACACAGAGAAAATATGCAAACTCTACATACACAGCACCAGGGCAGACCTTGAGCATAAAAGCCTGAAGGTGTGAGTCCTCAGCATGAATCCATCAGCTACCACATCATCCAAGAAGTAGAAATACAGCCCATATCCTGTACAGATACCGACTCCCCAGCTCACTTACATAAGTACATTCCAGTTTCAAGCTTCAAAGTTTTATTGAAAGTATATATAGTACAATGAAATTCTTACTCATATGCATCCTCAGACTAGTGCCAATATGTGCTATTAATTAAATAACAGGAGTAACTAATAAGTAACAATTCAAATACACATGTGCTCAAGATATGACTCTGGTAAGGAAGTGAGAAAGGATTTTACCGTAATGTTTCGCAGAACCCCTTTTCAATTTCCAGTTTTTAAAACCAAGGTAGTTTCTGCGATTTGTCTTCACTGAATATTCTCAGATTACACCTCAACAATGTGAACAATGAGCTGCCTACTAACCTTCAGCATCTGCCTACTTTGTATACAAAATAATCTAAAACTGGTAAATGAGCGTCATTAACAGTTCTGAATGTAGGAGGTCCAGCAGGTGAGGATGACTGGGGAGTTGAGGAATAACCTTGGCTGAACAACCCAGAAGCCTCCTACGCATCCATACACCCAGGATGGAATCAGGCTCCAAAGGAAGATGTGCAATTAAAAATGATACATAAGCCATTCTTTCCAAAATATCACAAAGCCAAACTGGGGAGCTATTAATAACACGGAGACTGAGGAAACGAACATCATTAGATGGAAAACAGCTTTAGAATATACAATCCATCAAAATTCCTGGGAAGAGTGTTTGTACATTTTCAGACCCTCTTTTTCGATGTAATAATGGCCGTTGTTAGTGGTTACAGAACACACCACTGAAAATAAATGCAAACCACCCTAGATTTCTTTACCCATCGGATATTGCAAACTCAAATTAAAATAAAAATGGCTAGTGCAATGTTTCCCAACCCGGTCCTTGGGGGGGGTCCCCAGATGGTCCACATTTTTGCTCCCTCTCAGCTCCCGGTAGCAAAAACAAGGACTACTTGCGGGTACCCGAGGACCAGGTTGGGAAACACTGGCCTAGTGCATTCCATGCCCTGTGTGTTTCCTGGAATGGCCTCGAAGCGCCCCATGACCCTGCACCAGATAAGCATTTACAGAATATGGATGAATGGAATTTCTCAGTGATTGAAGGACCAACATTACACAGCACCTCTAGGTTGGTGTGAGACTGGAGTTCGGTGGGTGCTCTTTAACCTTTAGAAGCTAAACCTGCGGTGAAATTTCACCCCACTGCCAGTATCTGTACTGCAACATTTTGCTGCTTTGGATCATTGCTACTCACTTTGGTGCATCTGTTCCTGGATGATTTTGGCATACTTTCATATTTCTCTTTTGCTTATTTTTTGATGCATGGTCACGTGACTAATGCCATACCATCGGTAACCATGGCATAACGTTACACCTATCGTCGTAGATGATCTGTAAAATATCTCAAAGTTTATCTGCTGCTAAATTAATATCGGAATGGACTGAAAATCATGACAGTGATGATGAGGATGTAGAATTCGATGACAGCAGTGATGTATCAGAGGTGGATAATGTAGAAATCGAAGACAGTTGTGAGGACATCAGCATTTAAGCACATACCGAAGAAAAAAGCTAAGTACTAAAACGGTTACGCAATTTTGTGTTGAACATGATGCAAATGAAATTGTTCATCAAATATGGGTTAATTTTGTGTACGACAGCCAGATTAATGTGGGGTGAAAATATACACCATGTTAGCTCATGTGGCTTTTTTGAGGTCAGCCTCAGGGGGTTAATAACAAAAAAAGGCGGAGGCCTTAAATTGTTTGTACAGAAGTTTTTATGGAAGATGAATGTATTGATTATTTATTACATTCATTCTGTATATGGAGGGGAGACCCCAGGGAAGACCCAGGGCACGCTGGAGAGACTATGTCTCACGGCTGGCCTGGGAACGCCTCGGGATTCCCCCAGAGGAGATGGACGAAGTGGCTGGGGAGAGGGAAGTCTGGGTTTCTCTGCTTAGACTGCTGCCCCCGCGACCCAACCTGGAAAAGCGGTAGAAGATGGATGGATGGATGGATGTATATGTACTTATTACCTGTTATTTATGTTATTGGGGTATATTTCATATGCTAGGAGTATTTTTAAACTATACGTTGCGGGGCCTTGGACAACATTAGAGAGCGGATTCCCGAGAATGCCTCACTGGGCCTTAGCATCTTGTCCATGTGAAAATGCATGAAGCCATGTTGCCAGGAGACGTGAGTGAAAGCATGCCCCCACCACAGTAACTATAGCTGACGGTAAGCCTCCATCACGGTGCGTCTAATTGCAGATAAAATGCCAGTCTTAGACCTTGGTCGAGTCCCACCAGAAAGCCTGTCTAATTGCAAATGTTTACAACTTGATTATAATGAACACTCTGGGTTTTTTCTGCTCCCATGTTAAGCCTTTGGGATCTTCTGTAATTGCTGCTCATGGTAGCTCCTTACATTTAACAATCACACTCTCTACTGCCTCATGGATTCTTTTTTTATGATTTGCATTTTGTTTGTTCAGCAGACATTTTTATCCGAAGCAGTGTACATTTTGAGATGTGGGGGTCAGCTTATCTCTTGTTCGTGGGACCAGTGGTGAAATCACCCTGGTGGGATTTGAACCAGTGATCTTTCAATTACAAGCACAGCATCCTAAGTCACTGAGACACAAGCCATCCCTACGTTCTTTTAATATACCCCCTTTATTCATTTAATATAAACTTTTGTTTTATTAATATGAAAATGCAAAAGTATAATATAATCCTTGCATACATATTTATAAATCTACAGTAAAAACTAAGAAGTAGAACGTAATTTTTTTTAACTATCTTGTCATTTGCTGTCATTGTCATTGAATAACATCCATAACATGTTTTTCTCATGTCTAAACTTCACCACAGTCTAGCAATGGTGTTAAAGGTAAATATTCAACATCTGAGTTAAAATGATCTGTAGACATGTTTGTCAGTGAGTCTGTGGACAGATCGGTCAGATGGACCTCTTTTTTCCCAGATGTTGCCATCTGAACATTCATTTCTGTCAATCAGTAGCAGAACTCTGGGAATAAAAAAGGATATGAAGTCTAGAATCTTCTCACCCAACCAGCAAAAAGATCCTTCAGCGGTCTAGTTTGCATAGTTAACCATTAATTTACTATTATTGTAGTATATGAATGGTGTGTATATACATATATAGATATATATATATTCATTGCATAATTTTATATTAATAAAACTCATCAAACAATAATAACTCATAAAACACATCAAACTGACAGAAGAGTACCAATAAAACATTTATTTAATCAAATCTTTAAAAAATAAATTGTCCTTTAATTACTTTGAGGTACGTCGCCTCCACCGCCAGAAGGCCCGGGGGCATGCTTTTGGTGGCCTGCCACGGCACAGGATACATCGTAGTCGGTGGCACTGCAGTCCCACTTTTGACAGAAGAAAACATGACAAAGAAAACGTTTAATTCACTTTTGCTGAATCCTGTTACAGAATACAATCAATGGTGGTAAATGGTGGTAATATCGTAGAGAAGATATATCACACACCCCTGTAGTGTACTCCTATCCACAGGAAAAATATTGCAATACTATAGTGAGCACCATGTATACCTCTTCTTGTAACATGTATACTAAAACAGACAGAGGCTAAATGACTAGCAAATAAGCAGGACGGTGCTGCGTAGGGTGAGAGAATAGACATGATCAAATTAACAACGGGTTGGAAAGGCTACTCAGATTTGGCGTGGAATTTAGAACCATTTAAAAAAAAAAAAACTTTCCTCATAATTTTTTGCCATATATGTACATTTTAAAATCAGGGCCACAAACAAGACTCCACCTACCTATGTGTCTGTGCTCAATTCAAATGGAAAATGTCGCCAAATCCAGTTTCCTTTTGTGCTAGCCAGTCAAGCTGCTAATATTAGGTGCTGACGTGAACAGCTTCAGCTTACCTTGCCACCGCTTAGCTCGACTAAACTTCAGCCAAACACACATTTCTGTGCTATAAGTGATAATTTATAATGATAAATAATAATTACTTACCCCATTCAATGGGTCACCCTTGGAATATCGGTCCCTCCACTACTCCTGTCCACTTGGAACCATTTTGACCAATCACAGTCGCGCTCGTGTGATGCGAGTGAAGCTGCAGAAAAACATTCTTATAAACCTGTTTTACATTTGATGCATCCAGCACCGAAAGATGTCAAACGTGGAGGAGTTGATCAGCAGAAGTCAGGCCAGGTCAGGTTGGGGAGCAAGCGCTGATGCAGCGCGTTGCCACACCCACCACACAGTGAAACTCCTCGGGACCCCAGCCGGCGATCCCCCAAGCAGATACACGGTCCAGTCCCACCCTCCGGAAATGACCATCCACCTGCCACAGCCAGGTGTTACGTGGACGTCCCCTTGGCCTGGTGCAGTCGCACGGGTTCTCAGCAATGAGGATCGTGTGAGCCAGATCACTCTCATGGAAACGCGCCACATGGCTGTAGTCCCGTAACTGACGCTCCCTCACAATGCAGGTAATGTGCCTCATTTGGGACTCCTCTAGCAACTGCTCATTCGACACAAAGTCAAACCAGCGGTACCCAAGGATTCTCCGAAGAGACACAGTACCAAAGGAAGCCAGTCTTCGTCTCAGCTCACTGGATAGCGTCTATGTCTCATAGCCATACAGCAAGACAGAGAGCACCAGGGCTCTAAAGACTTGGACCTTCGTCCTCTTGCAAAGATATCGGGAGCACCACACACCCCTTTCCAGCGACTCATGACTCCCCATGCTCTTCCAATTCATATGGTGACTTCATAGGAAGAGTCACCAGACATGAATGTCGCTGCCGAGGTAGGTAAATCGCTCGACAAGGTCGACATTCTCCCCGCAGACAGATACACTACTGATGGCTGTGCCTAAAAGGTCATTAAATGCCTGGATCTTGGTCTTTACCCAGGACACCCGCAATCCCAGACACTCAGACTCCTCACTCAGTCTCTCGAGAGCCCCGATCAGAACCTCCAATGACTCCACTAAGATCACAGAATCATCGGCAAAGTCAAGATCAGTAAATCTTTCTTCACCAATGGATGCCCCACAGCTGCTGGACCCAGTCCATACAAGCATTGGACAGAATAGGAGCAAGAACACACCCCTGGTGAACCCCAGAATCAACTGGGAAGAACGCAGAGGTTCTCCCTCCACTCTGCACATCACTCACAGTACCAGTGTACAGGCCGGCGATGATGTCCAGTAACTTCGGGGGGATCCCTCAAAGGCTCAGAATGTCCCACAGGGCAACTCGGTCAACTGAGTTAAACGCTTTACGAAAATCAACAAAGGCTGCAAAGAGCCTCTGCCGAAATTTGCGCTTGTGCTCGATGAGAACCCTCAGTGCAAGGATACGGTCAATTGTAGACTTCCTAGGCGTAAAACCAGATTGCTCCGGTCGCTGACAGGCAAGCAAGTGATCATGGATCCTGTTAAGGATAACTGTAGTAAGGATCTTACCCGGCACTGAAAGCAGTATTATGCCCCTGTAGTTGCCGCAATCCAGGCAATCACCTTCCCTTTCCAGATATGGACTACAAGTCCCATTTTTCAGTTAGTTGGGATGATGCCTGACTCCCAAATGGAAGCAAAGATTACCTGCAATGCCAGGAGGACAGCCTTATCACCAGCCTGGAAAAGTTCACCCTGGATACCACAGATCCCTGCAGCCTTTCCTTCCCCCAGCTTATTCACCACCTGTGCAATCTCAGTGAGATTGGGTGGTTCACACCTGATCAGAGGATCAGCTTCGACATACGTAGACCCAGAGATGTCCAACATTCTAGCTGGAGGGTCAGCTTTAAACAACTGCTCAAAGTAGCCAGCCCAGCGGGTCACAACTTCAGTGTCATCCGTAAGGACCATTCCATCAATCGCAAGTGAATGCACTCACTGCAAGTCTCCAAGGAACAGATTCAGATGTGCATAATGCTTCGATTCCTCTACAATGCCAGAAGCCATCCTTCTCAGTTTCCGGTACAGACTGGAGTTACCACCAAGTCATGCACTGCGACTCCTTTCTATAATATCCAGGGTGCCCTGCGACATGAGACACCTCCTTCTGGGAACACTGGCAACACCAACACAGCCCTCAGCAACCTTCAGGGTCTCATCACGGAAGGTCTCTCACATCAGATTAGAGTCAGCGGTCACACCCAAGTCTGAAAGTTCCTCACACAAACTGTGTGTAAACTCATCAGAAACAGCTTCATTAAGTCCAGTCTAATTCTCCTAGTAGGTGGCAGCCTGCTGGATCTAAGCTAGATCTTCAGAGTAGCAACAACAAGTCTGTGGTCAGAATTCAGAAACTGGGCACTTCTGTAGATCCTGCAGTTCTGCAGGAGCCTCCAGCATCTGCCCACGAGGATGTGATCGATCTCCTTCGCCGCACCACCAGTCCAACGATGTTACTCAGGGCATTGGAACAAGGATCCAGCGACCCACAGCCCCTGACCTTTCCCAAAGTCAAGGAACATGGAGCCACTTTCACCCCAATCTCCAAACCCATGGGAACTGACACAACCCTCAAAACCAGCCCTGTCAGTGCCAGTGGTCGCATTGAAGTCACCCATGACCAGAGGAGTGTCACCTGGTGGACACGCTTTAACCACTGAGCAGAGTTGTGAGGAGAATGTCTCCCTAAATGAAACATCACTCACCGCAGTCGGAGCATACACTGAGACAACAGACAAGACAATGGAGAGACAAGCTGTTCCACGTGCCTACCCGGACGGGTCACCTCAAACTGGGACCCAAGTACCGCCATGGAACAGGCGACACCTCAGCACCACACCAGCCCCGATCCCCAACAGGCCTGACCCTATTAGCTCTCTTACGGTTTTGACTTGTCCAGGGATGGGGCTCCCGAAGGCTTTCCCCCATCCCCTTCATGGTGCGTGCAGCCTTCCTGCGGGCGGCTGCAGCAGAGCTACTCCCACGGAGAGCAGAAGAGTATCTAGCTTGTTATTTATCGTGCAGTTGTGAGTTGTCTTATGGTGGCTGGAGTGCCAATCCTGCCACCAACCACCAAAAATTGTTTCCCTGCAAGTTTGAGGACCACTTGCAGGGTCGGATGCAGTTTAACATCATACCGAGGACAAAACGATACTGCTCCAGGTGAGGCTTGAACTCACAACCTCGGCATTGCTCTGCTTGCACTGCTGTATAAGTACCGCGCGCTAACCGATTGCGCCACTGGAGCTCACAGGAGAAGCAAGGAATTACAAAAAAATGTACGATTCCCCAAGATAAGACCATAAAACATGCAGATGGCCACTAGATCCTAGAGTGACGTTGCACACTGTACCTTGCAACATAGCTCTTTAATATAAAATTGATCATATTCAATAACATACAGGATTTGAGTGAAGTGTACACAACACAATACTCATCGTAATAATTCCCCATTTGCTGCAATATATTTTCATGGCTGTATTAGGGCTATATGTGGTCCAAAAAAGGGTTAAATGTGTCCATCTTGGGTTAAATGTGGACCAAAACAGACGAACCAAACCCAGCCCAAGTTTCAACATCTATTTTCGGTTCAAATAAATGCTATAACGCGTCAACCAGATTTAGCCCATAAAGCAATCTCCCATGGACGTCTGATGCTCGGTGGCCAAGGAGGATCCCCAGTATCTGCCCACGAGGATGATCGATCTCCTTCACCGCACCACTAGTCCAACAATGTGACTCAGGGCATTGGAGCAAGGATCCAGCGACCCACAGCCCCTGACCTTACCCGAAGTCAAGAAACATGGAGCCACTTTCACCCCAGTCTCCAGAAAATTAAGCTTAGACTTTCCAATTTGTAACAACACTATGATATCGATAAGCATATTGAACAAACCGTTCACACCCCATTCTAAATTATCTTCAACTGTTTTTCAAAGGGTCACCATTCTTCAAAAAAACAAACTTTTTTTCTTTAACTGTTCTCCCATTCCTGTTCCTGAGCCTTAGCTTGATATACATATTTAATGAGTAATAAATGCATGAATCAACTCAAGTGAATTTTTCTGCACTGTTTTCCAAAACCAAATTACTGACTTTTATCTTATATGGTGGTAAGCATAGGTCTGTTTTTTAATTGCATAAATATGAATTTATTTTTAGGGAGTGGGTAAATATTGAATCTCAAAATATTTCATTTTGTCTTATATCTTTTTACAGACCACAGTAAGTTTCTCTTTCCTGACCCAGCCCACCTGAAACAATGTGTACCGTTCTAACAAAGGCACCTCTTTAATTTTGTCTACCTCTCTCTTATTGTACTTGCTGTCCTTCTTGCTGTGTGATCAGCAGCATCTGACAGACAATAATAGCATTATCTTAGCGGGCCGACTTCAGCGAAAGTTGTTTCCCAGCCCTCACGCATGATAACCAAGCTGTAATTATAAAGACCATATTATTTCTCAGCTCATGTGGGATAAGACTCATGATGGAAAACACAGACTTTAATTACACGTGTTTTCAAGCAGACTTTTTTTTATAGCAGAAAAATGAAAGGGACTACAGAAGTGCTTGATGATTGTGTTTAAGTGGCCCATTTAGAAATGTTAATATCTCCGGATTCATGCTGCGATGCCTCAGATGAAAGCAGAAGGCCGCTATTAGGGCATCGTGTCCCCCGCCGCAACTACAAACGAGATGCAGCCATTGCCCCTGCGAGCTGAAACAGTTGACCGTCATTTATTAAAGGCAAAGGTACTCTGATACACTGAGACACACATGCTAGTGCTGAGTTTCTCCAGTATAAACCTGGTCATTGTCACTATTGTAGGAGGGAAGCAAGCAGATTGTTTTGACTCATGGGTTATCTGTTTTACTGAAGATTTATTCATTCCTGTTCGCCTGTTAGCAAGCTGAGAGTCTGTTGTGGAATCTATTGTCCCTGAATATTAATAAATATTAAATTCTATCAGCATGGATGACCTCTTACAGCCCAACATGAGATGCATACTTCAAACAATGAGCCCGACCCAGGAAACACACATCACACCCAGTTGTAGCCAAACTTACTGGTGTCCCAGCAGTTTTTCAATATTTTCTAAAATAAGTTGAAGAAAAAAACTTCACACTTTTATTGGCTTGAATCATGGCTAAAACAGCAGAGGAGGGAAAAACGAGTTCAGCATTTTTATTTAGTCAAAAAATTGCTAGGGTCAATAAATTTGGCTGCGGCTGTATATAAAATGAGGGTATTACTGGCTTGGTGATTTTACAGAACTAAGATATAAATTTATAGAATAATCTATCAGCTTCCAGAAATCCACAGGCTTTGTAAAATGATGTGTTCTGAGCAAGTTAGCAGTGAGAAGGAAACCACAGTTGGTCAGTGACCTTTGTTTTGTTTTGTCACGCCATTGCTTAATTGCTGATCCCACATTAAGGTCCTAAAAACTGATTGAATTAATTGAACAAACTTGTCAGTTCTGACTCATGCTGCAGATGAAATGAATAGAAAGTAGGGGTTAAAGGGAACTAGGATGGATCAGAGAAGAATGAGCATGGCATGCGAGGATTACTGTTTTAATTCTCCTTCGGATGAGATAGAGAGAATAGACTGAGGAGAAAGAGAATGGCTGATAGGGCAGAGAACTGTCCTCCAGACCCTACAGTCCCAGTGTGGCCAGAACAAGCCCCCACAGAGGGGCAATGGCACCCCGAGAAGTGGCTGGCAGAAGCAGACTGGCCCAGGGAGCGGGTCACAGATGGTATGAGACGGATCCCCCCCAAGGGCACAGCCCATAGGCCTTGAAACATTCCCCCCGCTGTTGGGCTGGGAGCCGCGTCCAAGGCTTCTGGGGGCCCCAAGGACAGCTTTAGTGTGGGCGACAGGAGAGCAGCTGTCAATGGGTTGGAACAGATATTTATAAAAGAAAAAAAATATAGGCTGTTGTACAGTTCATCAGTTTAATGCTTTTTTCAAGGGAGTGACGACTGAAATAGCAACAGGAACATCACTTCTGGCCAGAGACTGGAATAATGCAAGTAGGTTCCACATGGAATCTGGTGAGGCGGCTTGACCATGCATGCAAATGATTACCCTCTGCATGTAGGGAGTAGCTGTGATGTAGTTGCGTATGCTAGATCTGTATCTGTGACTGTAATGCATGTTGTGTAAAGTCCAGGTCAAAAGGCAATCCTGATAACATTAACAGTTAAACCTTGCAGAAAACCAGTAAACTATTGAATGAACTACATGGGATTAAAAGGAATGAAAAACTATCCGTATGGCTGAGCAGTTATCACTTAGATAACCCCTATGTGGAGTTAAAGCAGAGAGTGAAAGCAGGAGAGTAATTCCATTCACACTAAACTGTTCTTTCTGATGACCATTTACTGTCAAAGCTCATTTGTGTTTGCCTTTCACCGGTTGGCTGAGGTTTACGTGTGTCCCCCATGTGATTCTATGGGTGTCCTCAAGAAACTCCAAGTTTTCTCTGAAGTTCCTCTCTCACTCCAAACATAAATGGTGGATGTGAATCTGTGTCCCTAACTCGCCCATCGTGTCAGTGACACTGGGCATGAGTGTCTGCCCTGCAATGAACTGGCATCCCGTCCAGGATGTCCCCTGCCTTCTGCTTTGCGTTTCCTGGGACAGGTTCCAAGCTCACCATGACCCTGCAGTAGATTTGCTATGGAAGATGAATGACTGAATGGATTGGTGGCCCTGTCTTAAACTGCCTTTTTTAACTTTTTACTCCATTTTTACTACAGCAAGGCTGCTCTTGCAACGCCAACCTTCGGATGTCAAGGTTGCATTTCTGCATCCATAAACCAGACACCACCTGCTCTCCATACTTCTGTTGCAACTTCTTAGTTAATATTGCACATTTCTCTTGAGCAGCCATGACCTTGAATTTTATGCATTTCTTAAGATAAAGTAAGATATACTTCATTGATCCCAGGGGGAAATTCATGCTTCTATTTTCATCCACCTATAAATATTGAGTTATTATGATAAATCAAAGGGGGTGATGCTGAAAGAAGAAAGCACAAAACCTAAATTTTGATTAAAATCTTAATGGCATTTATCGGGAGTCCTAAATTTAATACTCATTTACAAGAGGTTTGAGTCCCATTAAACATCTGAGAATGATTGTCCTGCCCTGCTTGTCCCGCCCCCTCGTCGACCCCACCTACTCGTTACCCTCGTGTGGATTCCCCATGTTTACCAGCTGTTTCTTGTTACTGTCATTAGTGCCTTGTATTTAAGTCCGCGTTACGTTCGTTTCCCCAGTCCGGTCATTGTATTGCTACGTCGTTCTTTGCTCCCTGTCTTCGTGTTCGCTCTACGTATAAACCCTGCATTTCCCCGATCCCCGGTTCACTGCTCCTGTTTCCCGTACACGGCATGACAGAATGACCGGACTCCCAAAGAAGACTTCACCTCGTCTGTCCGAGGAGGAGTACCTGGATCTGACAGACGAGGTGATTTACTGGCTGGGTCAACCCGAGGTTCTGGACGATCCCGCACTTGAGACCCTAGCCCACCGCAGCCGGGACCTCCTGGAGGAGATGTCCCTGCCCGGAGAAGCGCACTTAGCCAGGGAAGTGCGCACGATCCTGCGGCGGCTTCGTGAAGGGGCCGCCGAATGTATGATACGGCAGGTCGCCTGCGACAGCGGACTTCCTTCCGGTCTGCTGTCAGAGCAGCCCGAGGTATCCCAGCCGCCACCGACAGCTGCAAGGCGGAAGAAACAGCGGAGACAGCGAAAGCAGGGAGAAGCACAGGAGATCTCCCTGGGGGCGGTTTCACTCTCCGCTGCTTCCCCTGTCAGGTGTCAATCCTGAATCCGGTGGTGTTCATGCCGGCCGATCTCCCCGATCATCCGCCCACTGCTTTGCTGCCCACGTCGGCCGCCTTCTCCAGTTTTGGGACACGCCTGGCCCTTAAAGGGGCCAGGTCCATAACGGACGCTATCCCGCGGCCCTTTAAAGGGACGAGGCCCTACTCGGAGGCGGCACCCCTGCCCGCAGTGTCTTCACCCCCGGCGCTCCCAGTGCCTGCAGCTCCGGCCCCGGCGCTCCCGGAGCCCGCTCATCCCGCGGCCTCGCTGCCCCAGAGCTCCCAGTGCCCGCGGCCTCCCTGCCAGCAGCCGCTGCCGCCGCTCGGCCCCCGTGGTTCCTGTGGCCCCTCCAGAGTCCCCCGTGGTTCCTGTGGCCCCTCCAGAGTCCCCCGTGGTTCCTGTG
>JAODLD010000040.1:14337175-14391124 GCA_026781065.1 Mormyrops boulengeri | reverse complement strand
AAATCTCTACCCCCCCCCCCCCGCTACATTATGTATCTGCACACAAGGCTCCCTGGGACACATAATACACCACATTAAAGCTAAGTGACATGAAATTACTGCTCATCTGATTATTATTATTATTATTATTATTATTATTATTATTATTATTATTATTAGTGAAGAGTACAAGAGCAAGGGAAGAGTGGAAGGTTGTATGAGGGCAGAGGCATAACTTTGGCTGGAACATTGGGGGGGGTTGAGGTCTCCACCCATTACAGGGTAAACATGATTATTGGGGGGGTTGTATTGGCTGGTTTTGATTTATTGGGGGGCTACAACCCCCCCACCCCCCCTGTAATTTATGCCCATGTACAAGGGTATTCTCGTACTGTATGAAAAAGACAAATAATTATAGTATGTATCTTAGTAACAACGGAATTAATGGAACAGCTTATGGCTCAGGTACCTTAAACTGATTTATTTCGTTTCTGTGTTTGTAGTCCAGGTATACCTTACCTTGTGGGGACCAAAAGTCCCCACGACGTGATGAATACCCATTTCTTTTACATTACGGGACCAGTCCCCATATGGGAAAACTCTGTTTTATAAAAATCTGATCTAGTCAGTGACTGCAATGAAAAAACTAAAAATGCAGAAACTCTTGTATTTTGTTTGGTTACTTATGGTTATGGTTAGGGCTGGGTAGGGGTTAAGGGTGTCATAGTTAGCATTAGCATTTTCCCATAGAAATGAATGAGCGGTCCCCAAAAAGATATGATTACATAACTGGGTGTGTTTTACTGTGTGTGCATTACAAGGCACAGTCTTACACAAGGAAACTCACACAGCTCATACAACCATAGCCAGGGCGGGAATCAATCCAGCAATGCAGGAAGTGTGAAACTACAACGCTGCCCACTAAAGCACCACCCTGCCTCACCCACAAAGGAGCAAGTTTAATGGGCCAGTAAGTGACAGAGATCACCACGTGGGTACGAATCAATAAATCTATACTATCCTCCATCATGTATGAAAAAATCAATCCTGCATGACAAGGACTTTCCCTCTTTGGGAGTAAATTCTACCAAATACATTTATTATTCATATTTCACAATACACATTTATTGTTCATATTTTATAGGTCAGTCCACATTGATAAATGAATAGGTCCAAATCCACTGTTATTTGAGCATCATATTTATATTCTCCCCATTTATTTTCCATCAATCCATTTTAAACAATGGCATTTCCAATGCAGGATTCCTGTGCTGCTGGAAGTTACCCGAAGGAGGAAATGAGGCAGGGGAAAACCTGGACCAGTTGCAATGCATGTTAATGTGTCACAAGGGTTATGCAACCACTGCTGTAAACTATGTTTATTTTTTTGTGATACCGCTACAGAATGCTGGAGGTGTGGTCATGACATGGAAGCTGGAGAAGACGCCGGGATTTCCCAGCATAGTTGTTTAAATGAACCTGGTTAGCATCAGAAAGGTGGTGGTGCGATGTACATCACAAGTAGCAGCTCGGTTAAATATTAACACAGGGATCTCCAGAGATGCCCCTGACAGAACATCAAACACAACAGACATTCATCATCAGCCTTCAGAACAACATTGATGCAGTCACAATTGCCAGTTCCCTTCTTTCTTTATCTTTCTCTTTTTTGCGATGTGTCCCTTGAGGAATAAGGGACTCCCCAGAGATTTTACTCAGCCCTTTGATTTTGCGTTCTGTCTTCAGCCGTTGCATGTTTTACACTGAGCTCCTCAGCCTACCAACTACTGATCAATTATGCATAATTTGAGAGTGGACTGAATTTGTGTATCAATCTATAGAATTCAGAAATCTGTAGCTATCTTCAGAAATACAAAAGAATAGTAATAAAAGCAATAACAGTTATGTCATCTCATTGTGGCCATCCTTCTTCTCTACATGGAAGAAGGAAAAGACCCACAGGATTACACTCAAAGAGTTACAAACCGCAGAAGCTGCCGAAACCCAGAAAAGTAGACTATGATTTCCATTTTTGCTGCCAGGGCTGTGCAACATTTTTAATTGCTATAATAAATTATTTTTATTATGCTTATAGATCTCTGAGCGTTGCTTCGTCTAATGGTTCCACCAGTTTCATGGAGGACGTGTGCATGCAGCTTAGCGGTATGTCGTTGCAGTACTTGTTTGAGACTCATAGCATGCGGCAAGTATCACCTCTGGTTAAGAATTAGGGTACAACTAGGTAGCCTTTGTCAATAGGGGCAGAATTTTAATTTCCAGATATTTATAAATGTATGTTTTTCTTAAGCACTGTGGCTGCAGTCAATTTAAAGGCACATTAATACAATCAAGGCCTAAACAAAGTCATTCTCAGCAGCAGAATTAGAGCTGCAAAAATCTCTCAAAATATGCTTCCATCCATCCATCCATCCATCCATCCATCCATCCAACCAACTTCTCATGCAGTTACCCTGGTAAGAATTTACTTTAATTTACAAATACTTAGGAATAACTCAGTTACTACTGAAGTATAAATTATGAAGAAATCATGAACAAATATAGTTGCTACTTGAGAAACAAGATGGTTCATTAATGATGAACAAACATGAGATCAGCATTTCACTTGTGTTATTCATTACTTGTTCCTTTAGTAGTTCCTTCAGTAGGTCCTTAGTTCCTTCAGTAGTTCACAGAGGTTTGCAGAGTTAACAAATATAGTAACATATAATAAGTGCTTGGGATGAAAGATGTATCATGGTTATTAATGATGAAGTAACATGAGATCAGTATGTAACTAAGACTTAGCCTGTGGTTAATTAATAAATAATTGTATAATACTACATTATTTGTGTCCCGTCAAGTAAAGTGTTACCTTACCATAGTTGCCCATAAACAGTGTGTGTGTGTGTGCGCATTAGTTTTATATTACATTGCAGGGACCGTCCATCACAATGTAATAAAAACCTGTTATTTTGACATTGTGGGGCCCATTTGTCAGGTCCCCACAAAGATCTATGAATGCAATCAAAAAACTAAAAGTCTTGTATTATATTTAGTTACTTATGGTTAAGGTTAGGGCTGGGTAAGGGTTAAGGTCTTCATGTTGGGATTAGGGTTTTCCGATAGAAATTAATGTTAGAGTCCCCACAAAGATTTGAATACAAACGTGTGTGTGTGCGTGCATGCATGCGTGCAGTTGGATGGATGGATGGATGGATGGATGGATGGATGGATGGATGGATGTTTTGTCTATTGAAAAAAAATTCAGAAGCATATTGAAAATCCTCTGTTATGGTGATTCGATATGGTAAGTGTGTAGGATCTTCATCTCACTACTTCCTCCCCAATATGCTATGAAACTCCTTTGAATATATGGCAATTTAACCTAAGACAAGCTGACACTCTGCTGGCGAAAACAAATGGTCCTGATGTAAATTTTTTGCCCTGAGCACAAATGTTGGGCTCAGATATTTGACTGATATGTATCACCTTTTTTTCACACAATGCCCTGAGGTGAGTAAATTATTAGACCTGGGCCTTAAGCTTTTTTTAATCTCTTTCATGTGCAATATTGTCTTTTATTCCTCATTTATATTCATTTTTTTCTGTAGGACTGTTTTTCTCTGCAAATTTGTGATAATGACATGTGAGAGGGGAGCCCCTACCCCATGGGTAAACATGCTTAGATAACCTAGAAACGGCTCTGATTTCAGCCCAACGAGAGCAGCTCTCTGTCATGCTGAAGCTGTACCCTTCATTTTGAAACCGGTGCGCCTCATTGACTTTCGAAATTATTTTTTACATCTCCTCTTCTTCTCAAACAGTCCATTTGTAGTCTTGGTGTCAGTCCAAGTTCTCATTTTACCTTTCATTAATATTTTCGAATAGCATATCAGCCTCACTCCCTTTAGTGCTTATTCATATGGTAAACACATAGTCACAGTGGTTGGCTTCCACTCAGGTGTAATTTCAAAGCGAGAATTTGCAGTTGCCCCGAATGAAAAATGTGTGGCCCCTAACTTCACTTTTTTCATCAAAGGATGCTTACAAAATGTACATTTAACATTTTACGTATAGGAGATAAGACAAACGCATAAAGCATTTTATTAATGAAGCTGGCTTGTCGGGCAACTCTGAGCAAGATCAGTGTTTGGATGGATGGATGGATGGATGGATGGTTACAATTTCAGAAATAATTGGTTTGTACTAAATGCATTTTGTTTTGTTCTTATAATTCCATTAATCTCTACCAATATGTATATTTAATTGTAACTTCTTATAAAAAGAAACATTATTTAGTTCATTATCATTAATCTATACCTGCAGTATAGTGATTAATGTACAAAAGCAAACAAAGAGTAGGACTGGCATGCTGTTGCTGATGTGGGCAGCGCAGTGAGTTACTCTGTTATCTCACACCTCCACGACTCGGATCCCTCCTCTGCTCTGTGTGTAAAGCATGTTTTCTCAGTGTTAAACTGTGGTGATTCTAGGATTTGTTCTCCGCCATTAAGTTTTCCATGCAGGGGTGAGAGTCTCCCACAATGAAGTTTGCTGAGCTGGGGTACTATGAAATGCATAGTAAAATACAGGACAAATCGCTATATAGTTTTTGAAAATGTATTTTTATGAGGGTTCAGACACAAAATAGGAACCGACTGTAGTGCTGAAAGGGCTTCTTCTTGCAGTCCAAAGATACACATTTAGGTTAATTAGCATCTCAAAATTGCTTGTGCTCTATGATAGTGTGTGTGTCCTGTGATATGCTGCCATCTTTTCAAAGGTGTAACAATACACTGTGCCCTTCGTTTCCCGGGATAATCTCTCGGACACTTGTGTGATCCTGAGCAGGATAATTGGCTGGGAGATGCAAGTTGAAGCTTGTGTTCATCACACCCTAACTAATTTCAAGTGTTATGCAGGAAACATACAGCCGCTCTGCATTCAGGGACATCAGCTATGCAGGTAATACAAAATACTCTAGCAGCCGATGACTCTTTCTGCTGATGGTTACAGGATGGAGATGATTCTCCTGACTCATAAGCTTATAAGCCCATAAGCCCAGAAGGGTTTTGACTGGAATCCAACACCCTGTATGCAGTCCAATTTAAGTTCTGAAAATAGCTGCTTAATATCAATTGATGTTTCACCTCTGTAGAAACATCAATATGTGGCCAGTGTTCATCTCATCAAAGTCACATGTGGTAAAACGAACTGCAGTCCACAATGTGGAACTGCACAACACCCCTTATATTTTATCGTTAGAACTAAAAACCTCTTATAGGGAACTATCTCACTTTCGAAAGAAGGATGCAATGTATGCAGTATATATTATTAAATTAATCACAGCTGTGCAGTCATCTTCTGCGTGAGAGTACACTGGTAATTTGGACATTCCGTGAAGGGTGTCATCCACTGATAGCAATCCAGCAAAAACTGAGAATATGAAATTGGGAGCCAGTTATGTTAGCCACATGTTGGATTAGTCAAAATGAAAAACAGCATGAGACTCCTGCATGCTGCTACTGTTTAACGCATAAGGACAGTCAGCTTTGTTGTCAATTCATGCAAAGACAGAGTCAAAAGCAACGCTTCATGCTTGCTCAGATGCCTAAGACATAAACAAATATCTCTCTGCAGGCAGGGAGCGATTTTCAACTCGCGATATTTTCTCAGTAGGAAAGACTTAGGCCTGATGTATATGGCAGCCCCCTGTGGTCTGAGACAGAACTGCAGTTCTAACGAGAAAATACAAACCTGGACTGAGATTCTGGGAAAGTAGCCATCGCATTAGTAAAGGTTATTAGTTGGTCTACTTCTTGCCATTCCAGGTTTCTTTTTTTAATAAAAGCATAATATTTACACATTGCATTTTATGCTAATCTGCTCTCATTTACCTAGCTCATCTCTTAATGTATGTCTTATGAGCTGAGCGGAGAGCAAGGGTTCCTTGCTTTCCTTGACTCTTAAGAGCCAAACTGCTGTAGATTCTATTTTAATTAGCTCCTAAGAGCTAAAACCCCAGGTGAGGTAACTTACAATCTAAAGGAATACTTCAGCAAAGCAATTAAGTAGCTGAAGCTGACCTAAAACCAGCCAACCCCGTGGGCACCCTTATCATTGAGATGACTCTGTTGTATACATAGTATGTGTATCCCCGTTCACATTCACACCACATGCAACTATGCCTGTGTTGGTGCAGGCGTAACTGATTTCAACCCATTTCACTCCACTCATGATCTAATTCCCCAGTACTGTCTTTAATCAGTGAATCAGGATAAGTGATTTCATACCCCTAGCCCGTTGCTGTTGTTATGTCTGTTAAAGGCATCATTACAGCCGCCATCAGCACAATCACTGGCTCACACAAAGCATGGAAATAGTTTCTGAAGAGGCGGGGGAAAAAAACAGGCTTTGAACTTCAACACTTGGCATGTCAGACTCTATAACTGCGGCAGTTACCACTATTAGAATGGACTGATTAACCAGTGTGTTTAATGGGTCTCATGTGTTTGTTCTCTGCTGTGAGCTAATTAAAGTTATCTGTCAAAATTAGCTATCAGGTGACAAAATTTGGAAATCGTAAAGGAAAAACAAAACCTGCTGAACAAGAAAATAAATACTGAGTAATGATTTGACAAGCCATCTGTGAGTTATTTGTTATTTATTTAGTGCACCTGGATGACCGTTAGCAAGTTTTCACTGCCGGCCAAGTTCCTCAATAAAACTACACTTCATTAAAAACTTTTTGGTCAGTACATGGATGTTAGGACGGTAGGAATGTTATTCTGATCTGGACAGGAAACAATGAAGAAGAGGAATTATCGCAAGAGTGTTGCACTGTGAATTTGATCCATCACATTGGATACTGCAAGACAGTTCAGTGAGGTGTCCTTTTACCAAATTATCTGGTGAAGCAGAGAAATCCACTCACTCTTTTTCCCAACTTCCTCCCACAGTCCAAAAATACGCAATTAGGTGAATTGGTGTCTCTAAATTGCCCATAGTCTGTGATTGTGCCTGTGTACCTTAAGATCTGCCCTGTGTTTCCTAGTTCAGGCTGAACAACCAACATGACTCTGTACTGGGTAAAGAGTAATACAAGTTGGATAGATGCTTGTTGTAGTGAAGGTAGCAATGTGTCATTTTTTATGCACTTTATTTTATTTTGTAAACTTTTAGATGCTGAATCTACTAAAATGCTTTAAAAATACACTCAGAGGAACTACTGCGTTTCATATGCTAGAAGCAGTTTAGCACTCCTTCGTAACAATACCTTTATGGAAAGAGATTGCATAAGCACTCGGTTGCCATGGTTGTTAAGAAAAAAATGTTATCGTCATCATGTAGCATGGCTTAAGAGCACTCATTGGCATTGTGTGGAGCCTTAGCATTACAACTAACTTCTCTGGGGGCCTGGGGCTGACATGGGTAGCAGGGCACTGGAGATATTTTTGGAGCTGAAAAAGAAACGAGAGGGAATTAAAAGCAGTGGAACATCAATAATATTTTAGACAAAGTGCAGGATGCCAGCAGTACAACTTACCAGTCGGGGTGGGGGGTGGGGATTCTGTCGGTGATATTTGCTGATGGGGGGAGAGGGGTTTGCTAAGGTTACTCTTGAATTTTTGCATACGTTCACTTAATTGTGTTCTCTCCACGTCTGTTCGCAAGTTGTCTACCACTCTAGCAAGACAGTATCAGACATGGGAGATGTAATGTTAGTTTTGTATCTTTGTGCCGTTTTCCTCTTGTCAGGCTACTTTGTGCCAGTTCACTTGGCAGTGAACAAGCTGTGGACTCCAGTGGTAACAGAAAGCTGGGTAGTGTGAAGTCTCAGTGTAGGATAGTCCATTTGAGCTGAGATGGGGGCAACTTTGTCTATCCTGAAAACTGTTACAGTACTAAAAATGCTAATACATTTTCTATAACTCAAATGATCATTTATCTAATATTCAAGCCTGTATCTTATGGAAAATCTGTCTTCATGGGGCCTCAAGTTTTCGGGGCCCAGCTACCTACCCTTGCCTTATGTAATGTTCGCCCCTGCTCTGAGCTCAAGCCATGAACGACTTCATCCTTTCTCTTTATTAATCTACCTATTAATTTATTAATTTAAATCCTATTAACCTATTAATTTACCAGGTCTAACATTTTTAGCAGTAACAGCTATCCAGGTTACTCCCCACAATTCAGAGATTATCTAATAAATTTCCCATTCAAAACTGCAGCCCTGATTGTCAGAACCAAAAGCCACTACAGCATTTTCATTCCTAGATGTTTCTGGTGTAATCCATTAATTAATAGTTTGTATGAGTCTTTTTATCTCCCTGCATCGTCTTCTTGCCTAGCAGTTAATATAATCCACAATATAACTTCGTTCTTATGTTTTTAATATTTATTTACCTAGATGCTTGCTGAACCAACGATAAATACCAATCAGCTTTTGTTTTTAAAATCTAAACCTGAGACCTGATCACTGTCAACTATCTCTAGTTTGCAGCCAACAATATATAGATGCCTCTACTCGCAAAACATTACAACCCGCCTCAAATCTGTGTTTGGGAAAGCTGAATGTTTTTGAGATTGAAGAAAGGAAAGTTACAATGATGAAATTAGACTTGCTTTTTCCCAGTGAGAGGCAAATAGATGTACGGTAAGTTAGCACAATGTTCTCTACACCCATTGCTGCAGTACCATATCATTTGCACAACATGCAGAGCTTTCGAATCTCAGCTTTTGGAGAAGAACAAACGGCTCAAGTTGAATGTGGGTTAAGTATCTGAATTAATGATGAGTCCAATTCAGCTCAGTCATTGCACAGTGTTCAGAAATCCTGTATGTGTGGCTAGAAGGGCTTGGTGTGCTGTAGAAAGGGCCCTGGGATAGATTATTTTTTCATGTGGGCATATTGATGGCCCTCTGTCCTAGGGGTTTATTACCATTGAGAAAAATGTTCCGCTACCAACCCTCACAGAACCATATACTGCTTGTCATATGGTATTCAGTATATGTACAGACTTATTGAGTTAATCATTGATTGAGAACATTTTGCAGATAATAATGAAACTCATTGAATGCTGTTACCTTGAAAAGGAAATATTAAAAAAATAAAATTGCTTTTATTGAGGCATAATCAGCCTACCACAGCATACGCCCAAGTTAGAGTGTTCCAGACCTTACAGTGAGGTGCTGTGTGAGGCTAGGGGGGGATGGGGGACTGAGCCTTCTTATCCCAGAATGTGTGTGTGTGTGTGTGTAATTGCCCCCGGACACTGATCCCTGACCCACTCCACAGTGATAGCCCTGTGATTTTTGAACTTATTTCCCCTTGTGCTCATACCGCAATGGCTGTTTAGTTCCAATCCCTCTCAAAAACACCCATTTCTACCCTAAAACAAAATGACATGTTTGGTGTCCCACCCACAGCACAATCTCACAGAAAGTAAAACACTGATGTCAACTAGTTTCTGAATGTAAATGTAGTTAATACTTTGTTAAAATGCAACTAATTCTAAACCTTGCTGATAAAGTAGTGAGAAAGGTGGAAAATATAAATATATAAGCTGTATATGTTTATATACAGTATTATACATGTATGTAGAATTATATTGTATACATGGATATATTGTATTATACAATTTAAAATATAATACAAAAATAGAAATGTGATTTTTTTTATTGCTGTCATATACATTTAATTTTAATAGTAGAACTGTTATTTAAGATATAATGTAAGAAATTTTCAGCTGCCATGGTAACGCAACTTGATTTGGAAATCTGCAGCACTTGAATGTGGAGTGATGCTTTTATCTCAGTAATTTTAACATGAGAGATTTATTAAACTTGGCAAGCTGTTGTCACGTATGCTTTATTCGAGCAAGTCAAGAACCATATTGTAATTAAAAACAAAATGATTACAAGATGATGATGAACTTGTACAAGGGGTTACTAAATCTGAAAGAAAAAAGAATAACAATCATATAAGTCATAGATATATAAACATCTATCTATCTATCTATCTATCTATCTATCTATCTATCTATCTGCCTACCTGCCTGAATCCCATATGAATATAAACAACAATTTTATCTATTTTGTCTGTTTCCAGATTTTTGCATTCCTACTTCCTTTGGGTATGAATCAATTTACTATGTCTCTGCCATCTTTCTGATCACATGACTCAATGTCCCATCTCTACTCTGCACAGGGGTTGACCTACATGATATGCAGCACCAACCAAATGACTCGAAACCTTTCCATTTCCTTCTGAATAAATTTACAACCAGCTGGAAGGGCTCTCGGGCTGCATGGTGGCCCACTGGGTCCCACTGTTGCCTTGCGCCTCCCAGATTCGGTTTTGACTCCCCCCCCCCCCCCCATTGGGTGTGTGGCGGGGCAGGTTGTCCCTATGTGTTGTGGGCGTGTGTTCACCATTACACATTAGGTCAGCTGGCATCTCTAAACTGCCCATACTGTTTGTGTCTCTACCCTTCAATATACTGGCCTTCCGCCCCGTGCTGTTTGGGTTTGGCTCCAGGACCTATGAACCTGCCCTGCATTAGTAATTAGAAGATAGATATGTGAGCTGAAACTAAGGCTTATGGACTGACAGCTGCTTTTCCAAATACAATCATGCAAATATACAAGTAGATTAATTTATTAATTTAACTTTAGAATAACATGGAAATTAAATGAGGAGAGTTGCACCATTACAGTATATAAGTGAAACGATGCTTCATTTTCCTTTTGCATGTCAGTTCCGATACATTGGAATGCTTCTTTTTGCACACCCCATCATGCTCACCATTGACACATACACTCATACATATACAGCTCTGGAAAAAATGAAGAGACCACAGCAACATATGCTTCTGTGTAAAATATACATGTTTTTGTAAACTCCAACCTGGCTCTTCTCTATTTCTCATTAGTGAAGGGCTTCTTCCTTGCTTTATGGGACTTCAGTCCTGCTTCTAGGACCCTGTTACGAACTTGTCATAACAGTGCACCTCACACCACTAAATGTTTCCCATCCTTTTTTAAGGTCACTTGATGTCATCCTCCGATTCATGAGGCACCACTGGACATGTTGATGGTCATCTCTGACATTAGACAGTCTCTTCTGCCCTGTGTCTGGCTGGTTTTTTGTTGTTCAGGCTGTCTCCTGCTTCACATTGTTCTTGTGTACTGTGATCTTAGAAATTTTGAGCCTGGAAGCAACCTGCTGCTCAGCATAGCCTTCTGCCGGCAGAACCAGGTTTAAACGAAGATTAAACAATGCAGACTTTTTTTAAAAATGGAGTGGTCTCTTAATTTTTTCCAGAGCTGTACAGTTGAGAGCGACACTTGGGGTCCGAATACAGAGCTGATTGGCCGTTTATCCATTGCCTTTGGAGCATTTGGGCAGATGTGACAATTCTGCTGAGAATGGAACTTAAACCAGTAACCTTCTGATGCTAACCCACCAAGCTGCACACCACCACCAAAGTGGCACTGCTCTCACTCCTATGACAAGTGGGAACATTCACCACTAAACTAACGAGGGGTTTCCTATTGATCATCCCCAGCAAGAAGTGTTACATAAACTGAGTTTTAATGGCTTGGTAGTATCACAGTTTTGTTTAAAAACTCTGATCGGTGTTTCTTTCATGTCACAAGCCTGTCACCCTCTACCAATTCGTTTTCTTAAGGTTTTCTTAAGGTGTTGCTTTTCCTGTCAAAACGAATTTCAACTGAACACAGTTAGTTTGAATGCACGTAAGCACTATGCATATCGGCCGAACAAAGGTACCTTGATCCAGTGTTATGAATGTACCTCTGCAGAATATTTTGCAGTTTGTTGCAACTTAGTAAATGATCTCAAGGTATCTCAAAAAGATTTCTCTGTGTTCATACCTAACACACATAATTCCTGGGCCACATAATTCCCCTCCCACCCGAGCCCTCTCCAGCACCCCCCATGGACCTGTCTGTGTTACTACCAATGATCAGCTCCCAGACTCCAGGAGCCATCTCCTGAAAACAGGTGATAATCAAGCCAAATGAGGATGAGCTGATTATTGTACATAAACAGAAACTTCCTGCCTCACTGTCAGAAACCACTACCTGTAAGTCAATCACGGTACTCCATCCCTACAGTATGTTCACAGTTGGCGTTATTTAAAATCATCTTCAGAATACCCTGTTATTTTCATGACCTAAAACCAGTCCTGCCCAGATTCCATCTGATGACCCTTACTTTCGGAGAATAAGAAATGTCTCTTTATGGACTAAAAACTTTGAATTTATGCCTCATCCATTTCACCCACCATTAAAATTTGCCACATCTGTCTATATGCAACTGCCCTTAAATCCATACCTACTTGATGAGTTGACTTAATTCACTTTTATTCACGTTATTCTTTCTCCCAAAATAAAGTGGCCACTTTATTAGGCATACCTCGCTAGTACTGAGTATGGCCCACTTTTGCCTTCTGTTACTCGTCGAAGGGTTTGCTAAGAGAAGCCTTTCCACACACCAGTGTTGTACTAAGCTGTTATTTTTGTACTTGTGGCCTTCCAGTTAGCTTTAATGAGTCTCCCCCAACCTCTTTCATTAACAAGGTGTTTTCAGGCACAGAAATACCACTGACTCGATGTTTCTGTTCATTATAAGATTCTCAGTAAACTCTAGAGACTGTAGTGTAAGAAAAAACACCCAGGAGGGTGACCATTTCTAAGATGTTAGAACCATTATATGATTAGATGAGATGCCTTTGCCATTCTAATACTTCATCAATCTTTAAGCGGCCTGGGTGGTGCTGCGGTGAAGCCTTCGGAGGTGACACTGTGGCTTAGTCGGGTAAAATGTCTGTCTAGTAAATAGGTGATCTTGATTCTAAATCCCAGTAGTGCCTCAGATCAACTGTGGAAGTCAGGAGGGTATGTGGGTCTTCCTCAATCTTTTGAAGGTGGTCTGTGGTTATGTATGTTTGGAGGCTTGTATTTACGATCGGAAGGTCACTGGTTCGAATCCTGGGGTCAGCAGAGTTATTTCGCAGTCAGGCCCTAAGTATGCCCTTTAATCCCCAGCTGCTTCAGGGAATGTGGGACCCTGCTTCCTTGATTGCACGGTGCTTCATAGAAAAGTGTCTGCTTAATAAATATAACCCCTAATAAGGGTTACACTCAGCAAAGGGGCATCTGGCGCTTGGTTATCAGCTCCCTTCTATATACGGTGGATCCCAGTTTCTGGTTTGCTGGCTGAACACACAGCCATGGTAGTTCCTTCTGGGTGGTCATCCTCCAGGCTCTCTGTGATTAGAAAGCATGAAACGACAAGTAGATCCCTCAGCAGTCACCCTCTGTCGCCTCCTGCCCTCTGTGCAGCTTTAAGCTGTGACTGGGGAGTCGGTCACCCCCGGTTTGGAGCAATTAGCAGGGGCCAGGCGCATTCCATCCTCATGACAAGTTCTGCAGTCACTGTTCAGTGTCATAAGGTTGAATGTCCACCTTTAGGGTTTAGTGGAGTACCACGTACCTGTCTGTGTTATGTATGTATTCAGTCTGCCTGTGTAGGTTCTCAGTCATCCAGGACATGATAATCTTTAGGGCTTGAATTGAAGGCAACTGGACTTCTTTATTCCTTCAATTTCTTGAAAACATTTCACCTCTCATCTGAAAGGCATCTTCAGTTCTGAATCGAAGCCTTCTGGATGAGAGGTGAAACGCTTTCAAGAAATTGAAGAAAAAAAGAAGTCCGGTTGCCTTCGATTCAAGCCCTAAAGAATATGAATTCAGTCACAGTCATGATTCACTCTTCGGAGGAGCAGGCTCTTCGCACTAACACACAAGTGTATCTCGAAAACTGCAGACAAAGTCTATCTTTTAAATGGCTAGCATCAATAAGCGGGACAAGTCATTGAAGCAGAAGTTTAAAATTCATTGATTCATTGATACATTCATTTACAGTCTTTTTCTTGGGTCCGGGTAACAGTGGCAGCAGTTTAAGCAGAGATGCCCAGACCTCCCTCTCATCAGTCGTCTCTTCCAGCTCCTCTGGGAGGATACCAAGGCGTTCCCAGGCCAGGCGAGAAATTTAATCTAACCAGCATGTCCTGGGTCTGCCCCAGGGTCTCCTACCGATTGGACATGCCCAAGAAAACCTCCCCAGTGAGGTGTCCAGGAGGCATAGGAGGCAAATGCTTGAACCATCCCAGGTGGTTCCTTTCAAAAGTAGTTTAAAATTAATTTCTTTATTTATTTTTTTTTTTTTCAAAAATAATAGGTCAGGTAAGATTATGGGCTGGCATTCAAACACTTCAGTTGTGTTTAATTTATATGCCTGTCCTAATGTGGCATCTGAAGAGTTTTTTCCAGAGAAATGATACTAGTGCAGTACAACTTCATCGCAGTCAGTCCGGCCTGGGAAGGATATTGACCATGACTGGGTCAATGATTTCATTCAAATACATTCAAGGAATTAACATAATTTATTCACTAATGGAACCCTAGATAGATGCATTTTTAAAATACTTTTGCAGCTTTGAACAGAATGCCACAGACAATATAGATATTAAAGGCAGGAAATTGAACAAGTATGCAATTAAAGTAGGCTAATGAAGTTTTGGTGGGAATCATGCCATTTAGTCCACAAGGTAGAGTCTAAATGTTCACTTTGGTTTTCAGTGTGAGTTGGAATAAAATATTGTTCTTTGCACTCCAAAGCAACATGGTCTCCAATTGACAGGGTTGTACTTTTAACTCATTTTCAAGACACAGATTTCTACATCTTTACATGTTCTACATGTTTACGTGGAGTAAAGTGATGGATTCATACTGATAATGTAATGGAGTAAAGTGAGGCATTCATACTGATAACGTAATGGAGTAAATTGATGGATTCATACTGATAATGTAATGGAATAAGGTGAGAAGTGTTCAGGCTTACAGTGCAATGGAGTAAAGTCAGGGATTCATACTGATAATGTAATGGAGTAAAGTGAGGCATTCATACTGATAATGTAATGGAGTAAAGTGAGGGATTCACGATGACAGCATGATGGAGTAAAGAAGGATTAAAATTAATAATCTAATTAGGTCCATTTCAAGGAAACCCTAAGCAGACCATCCCCAGGAGTATGTGGCGATGTACACATGGTGACCAGCCAGCCTTGTCCTCAACAATGTCCCCTGCACAGGGTCAGCAGGAAACCAGAGCCTTCCCTGGAAGTCAGAGAGGAGGACAGGGCTGAGCTACAATATGACTATGAGTATACGACAATTTGCCTTTTCATTCCAGAATGAACCTCAGGTCAGAATCAAATGCCATATTTCTCAGGACGGAAGTGACTAGCCCCTGGGAAAAGAAACATCATTACAGCGTGAGATTGAACAAGTTCAGCTGAAGCTGGGTCACTCACCTCATGGTGGGATATGAGCAGAGCGATGTAATAAGGACACATTTGCCAGAAGCAAAGCCAGTGTTCAAAATGCACAAGTGACAGGACAAGCCAAAACAAAGATGCCAGGAGCGCTGTGCTGTTTGGACTTTACTTTCCTGCGGTATGGACACATAAAAATTGTCCATGATAAATTGCACATGAAGAACATTTATGAATAATGGTGAATCAGAGCTTCATTGGAAGAACATCATTGATAATACAATGACGATGATTTTCAGGAGATTCATAGATGAAAGCTATGTTACCTCCATCCAAGGTCCACGCACATAGATTTTGTCAAGATATGAATGGAAGGGAATGTGCAGCTTGTGAAAGATGCGAGTATAAATGTAATTTAATCTAATGCAAGTCTGTCAAAACTGAGGAGCAGCTGTTTATTTTAACAGAAATGCGATTCATTGTGTCACAGTGCTGAACCAATCTGACATTGATGAGAGATGATTGCTAAAATTGATAACGCTCAACAATCACATCGAGAAGACTGATACACGAAGCTCTGAATTTGACCATGAATTATCAAATGAACTTTAGACCAAGCTTTTACATATTTGCATTGATGAGATGATAGCAATTCACCAACGCCTTCACTAATTATTATTAAGATATGAAATGTTAACAAGTTTATATTGTGAAATCATCCGTCCATTTTCAGATATTGCTTATGCAGTGCAGGTTCACAGCGAGTCTGGAGCCTATTCCAGGAAGCACAGGGTACAGCTTGCAAAGGTTGCCAGTCCATCACAGGGTACTGAATCACACTCAATGGGTAATGTAGGGTACAGCTTGCACAGGTTGCCAGTCCATGACAAGGTTGCCCATTGTGTGAATCACACTCAATGGGTGATGTTGAGACACCACTTCACCTAATCATGTCTCTCTGAACTTTAAAAGGAAACCTGCAAAAACACAGAGAGTGGAACCCAAAACCCTGCAGCTGTGAGGCCACTGTGCCTGTATTATGAAATTGGTTTGGTTCATTTATATTTAGCTTGTGCTGGAAGTACAGTATGACTAATCTGAATCCTGCATTCAGATTATGCATTTATGTGTGATTTCCTTCATTGAAAGGGCTCAACAATGCACAGACACTACCCTGCATGCATATAGAAAACACACGTATACATCAGTCATTGTAAGCAGGACATATTTTGATAATTTCTTTCTTTATAGCAAGGAAGGAAATACTTTTTTCAATAATGCCAATGCAATGCCAATGCAATTCTCTGACAATAGATGTTTGCAAATTATTTTATAGCCCTATCGTTCATTTTCATCTGTAATTGTGATTAATTCTTCTACAGTGTGAAGGTGTTTGCAAAAATGTCTTTGAGTCAGTCACAGATAAATTCGTACCAATGTCTGAGAGGAGTCGTATGCTGTCGAATGCAGAAAAGGAAAATTTCCAACTGCGCCTTGCATAATTAAAATGACATGGTGAGGAGGTCCTAATTAATTGTGCCTGGTCATTGCACTGGATTCAGAAAAGCTTCTCAAGGGATACTGCTATATCCGTGAGCACCTTTGATCTTGCTGTGACTTCGCAACCTTTGGGTTGTGGGTTTGACGCCTTTCCTCAGATCTCTGTGTGAAGCATGCCTCATCTCCCTTCATCTCCATGGCCATCCTCTGTGCACTCTTGCTTCTTCCCATGGTCCAAAGATATAGGCGATTTAAGCGACTTGGTGTCTCTGATTTGGCTTTAGTATGTGATTGTGTGTGTTTGAGTCTATCCTCTGATGAACTGACATCACACGCAGGTTGTTGTGTCCTGTGGGCTTCCTGAGATAGTCTTCAGGCTCACTGTGGCCATGCATTGAATAAATAGTTTTGGATCATAGGTAGAAGACTGATTAAAGGAGATTTTAAAAAATCACCGGATCATAACATTACATCTTGTAAATTAACTGGATAACAGATATGATGCAGCAAACAAATATCCCGTTTGTGTGTTATTTGTCAGGGTTATGGGAGAAATAAAGCCTGTTTTTTTGTCACCATACAGGACTTGATTTATAGCAGAAGGAGAAGACACATGAGATACTTTCAGCTTAAAAATGAGCCATCTTCTGAGTAACTAGAAAATGATCTTCACTCAACCTGCTGACACAGTGGGATCAGAATCATAATTGCTATAAACAGTGCAATAACATTGATTATGGAAAATTACCATATTTTGTCATTTATTTGATTTAATTTGTAATAAATAAGTAGTCATTCTTTACAAAATGTAATTTACAGCCACATTTAATGAAAATCGACAGCTTCTATATAATTCAATAAGTGCGACTTCTGTATCTGTCATGACATTGATTGAGTGTCCTCTGCGAATTCTTGTTAGTAGGGTGAACACATAGAAAAACATGATAGACTATTGCTTTTAATTAAGCATCTTAATTGTTCAAGTTAGTAAAAAACATTGCAACAATTTAGCAATCAAATTTGCAGCCAGGCAGTGTTATGGTCTTATTATTTTCCTGTCAAATATCATCTGAAAAATCAGCCCCAGGAAAACACAGATAATTTTGAGCGGTGAATCCTGGATAGCCTCTGAAGATCTACCGCTGTTCCGAATGCCATCGCATGTTGTCAACACTCATTATAATATCAATTGAGTGTAGCCTGACTGTGTATCTACTAAAGCTCAGAATTGCCAAGGAAACCGGTCAGAAATAAGAAGCACAGTAACTGCAGAGCTGAACGAACACTGCAGAATTATGTTTATATTTATTGCAGGCAAATTTGGCAACATGTTGTTTAAGAAGAGCAGAATCAAAACCTGCAGTTTTAAACCATTAAAGAATCAAATGATGTTACATGGCATATTATCAGCAGCTTAACTACAGAGGTTCAAATACATGTGTTTTATTTTACACACAATATCTATGCTGCATTAACCTGCATTTGTGCTGCTTTCTCCTTATTCTAGTGCTCTGTTATTATTTTAAAATATTCTGCTAGTGTGGACCTGGAAGTATATTCTGCATGAATTAAATTGGTTTAAACTTCACCTACATAGTATATCCCTTCAGTCATGGATCGCCACTGTGCTGCTGGAATCGGGTTCCCACAGATGTGACAGAATAATTAAACCTGGCCCTGCTGAGTGACATCTGTACTCTCAGTGGCTCTTCTGGCGCTAAAGGGTGTTACAGTGAAGACTGTGTCGGATGGAAAGTGGTTTTAATCAAAGACAACAGGATAGCATAATTACAGAATTACTGTTCCACGTTTGTACTTCCTGATTAGTTTCAGCACAGAGCAACCTTCCACTGTTTACATAAAGCAGGTAGGGTCCTGATAAAGGACCTGTTCTGTTTTATAAAAATATATATTTGTAATGCAGTGCATTGTCCACCTTTCTGCAATACACATAACAATAATTTATTAGGAAGTTATAAAAATAATAACACTGTGGTTTAAAATATTAATATTTACCATACCCCTCACCTGGAGAAAATGATGGTGGTATTCATATTTGTGACACCTAGCAAGGCATTTCCATTCTGTCTTTATTCTAACATTGATTCTAGCTTGATTCCATAATTATCATTAAATTCAATAATAATCTGAAAAAACTATTTATTGTGTCATCGCCTGTGCCATATGAAATCCATATGAACGGATGAAATAATTATTGAGAATTATAGAGTATGGCAATTTATGTCATTAAGCTGTTTACCTGAGATCAGTCGGGTGCAGCATGAAGTTGGGGGGTGAGATAAATATAGAGGTTAAATTTCATTGTGTTCTAGTTGTTTTGAATGATTATTCTGAGATTCTAGGACAAATCCCTAGGTTCCCAATTCAGTATTCTTTTTATAATACATTACATTTGTTTAGCAGGTTATTTTAACAAAAATGGCATGCAGAGTCCACCCTTTCTTACAATAATGTGCACCCGAAGCAATTAGGGTTAAAGAAAGCTTGTTCATAGAATAACAGCAAAAGGCCCTGCTGGGATTCCAGTGGTGCAGTTTGGTACGGACTTAATATCTTTTCCCCATAGAAGCATCCAGATATTTCTTATTAGCCTTCCGTGTAATGATGTGCCTTCAGTCAGCATTGCCATCAACCCCACCCGCTCAGACCACATCCTGCCTCACCTCAATACCGCAGGCACCTGTGGCACATCCCTTCTTAGGGAAATATTAGAGATGCCTCATAACTGAAGTACTAGAACAGGGGTGACCAACATGGTGCCTGCGGGCACCAGGATGCCCCGAAGGACCACATGAGTCGCCCGCGGACCTGTACTAAAAACAGCACAACTCACCAGTGAGCAGCGTCTAAAATTTTATTTTATCCTGTTGTTATTCTTCATTAATCACATTTGCATTTACATAGATTTGAAAACGACAATATCTATAAAAAGAAAAAAGCATTTAAAACATGTTTATTATACATGAAGTTTAGGTTTAGGAGGGTGTTTCAAACTGGTAGCCCTTCGTATGGCTCAGTACCCGTGAAGTAGCTCTCAGTTTAAAAAAGGTTGGTGACCCCTGTACTAGAGTCTTTCTTAGGCACTGAAGGTGGTCTGTGCTCGGCGCTTAACTGTGACTGAGTTTTTGTTTTGATGATTGCTGGAACTCTGCAAATAGATCCTTGATCTTAGCCACTGCATGTAGATTATTGAAAGCTGGCTCAGAGTTGGTTATGGTTTCTCAGCAAAAACCAATTCCCTGGAGGGAAAGAGAGAGAGGGACTTTTTTTTTTCATTGAAGGAGTCTCTATACCTTACTGAAGCTAAACAGGGCAATGGGCAAATTAATTCACTTTATCTGTGGTTTATCACCAGCCTTACAATATTTTAAGAATTGTAACATTTTAAAAATGTTACAAAGGCAACAATACATGTCTCAGAATCTCGTAAATTCCTTTTTCATTTTAAAATACCGAATGCCGCTTATTTTTTGCATGCCCCTTCATCCTCAACAGACCTACTGTTCTTCACTCATCATCCTTAATTTAGCTTCAATGCATTTCTTTGCATATTGAATTTGCTTTCCTGGTGTTATACTTAACAATCAGCCACTAATTAAAATGTTTTATATACCCCGCCTGACTTTGTACCTTGAGTGACAGGACTAGGCACCTCTAGTCTAAACACTTCAATATTAAGAAGATGTTGTACCAAATGGGACAATATTTAATCAAAATGCATGAAGCTCTCCCTAAATACATTTCTTTCCTTGTCACACAATATTATACTTAAGATTATATGTTTCGATATATTTAAATATGTTGGTAAAATGTGTAGCTGCATAGAAAGAATCTCATGTTTTCATTAAGTGAACTGCAATTTCAGTAAAAATATATTTATTTAGGTTGCGAAAAAAGCAATGTTTGCCAAATACATGGCAAATATTTGGTATATTGAAAGATACAAATTAGAAGTATTTATCTGATGTATGTCTCTGATCTTTTTAGAAACATATCCCAACATTTTCCTTCTGCTGTACTGTCTGGACTATATTCCAAGCAGCCCAGGTAAGGATGCACCTGGGACAGGATGCCAGTTTTAAGCACTATGTCTCCTTAAACATTGAGCACTTTCATACAACATCAAACATAGATCAATCATAACATAGCTACAGTCTTTCAGGCAAAAGTCCAAAGTCATAACTGATTTAGAAGTTTAGCCAAAATCATAAATGGAATAGACTTTAATTATTTCATATAAGTTGTGATGAATAGGGCAATGATTCCATCATTATTCAAATATCAGTTAAAAGCAAGGATCTTACATTTACCATTTATTACATTTTAGTTATATTGTATTTTACACAATGAGTAACAAGTTTCACATATCTAGCAAAACAAAGTGTGTCTTGCTTCTCTTGGTGAAGATCATGTAGCTACAGACTCGCAAAACATTTAAGCAGCACATACCGCAAGACATGAAAACAGGGAGCATCAGTAGAAACCCTGCAATGCAGGAAGGACACACACAGCAGCGGTGTGACTAAAACCCTGGCATCATGAGGCAAAAGTACTAGATAAAATATTTTTAATCAAGGGTAACAGTAATGTATTCTTATATTTCCATGTTTTCAGTTTTAATAGGAATATTTGTGAATAAAATGTTATTAAAACTGTACTGCACACACCAGCAATAACAACCTGAAAAAAAATCTGAAATGCTCAAGTGAAAAGCACAACTTCTTACCAAAACATTTATGATTTGATTTTATGAAGGGAAGCTCAGTCCAGTTCGTCTTCTGTCAGTTCTCACAACACATCATCAATGAGAGGAAATCAGGTCCCATTCTCTCTGTTTTATCTGGTGATAAAATATCTCAGTTCAGCTCTTCATAGTTTTTAGGAAAACACTATTCAATTCAATTCAATTTATATTGATGTAGCGCCTTTCACGACAGAGTTGCCCCGAGGTGCTTTACATGGGTGTGCTGTGATACATTGCAACATCATTAAGACAAAATAATACAAAACAGGGAAAAGGGAAGACAAAGAAAAGAAAGCCAGAGAGGAACCAGAAACTCCCAAGTAGGGAGGAAAAACACATTTCTGGGGGTCCAAGGTCAACTGGTTGTCCAACCCCCTATGCATGCTAACGTAATTGAGAAAAGGAAAGAGTGGGCTTGCTTGCTAAAAGCAAGGTGCAATCGTTTACCTACCTACCACACATATGTGTGGACAGTAAGAAAAAACGGAAGCCCCTTTTCTCAGTTCCAGTGTCGGTATAGTAGCTGTGATTTGGGCAACTTAATTGGTGTGGTCACCTGTGCACTGTCAATGGCTGATTGGGCAACCCCGACAGGAATCAATAACGTTACCAATAAAATGCAGCTTACTCACCATGCGCAATAGTCCCATCTGCAAGCTGCTTAAACCAAACTGAGCTAACAGGGCAATTGAACAGAGCCAGACTTTTTCGAAGTAATTCAGCACTGTTTTTAAAGAAGTATTTAAATGCAAACAACTCACCACTGATTATTATACATTTTTCAGTAAGAGTATTGTCTTAATAATTAGCCTGCAGCCTTTTGTCTAATTTGTTATATGCTTTTGATTAATATCTCTGACAAGAGCGACACTAAATAAAATAACAAGCCAATCAGAAGGAGGAGAGGTGCTAAGCATATTGTAATAAGCACTGCTCGAAACATTAAAGGCAGCCCCTTGTATCTTTCACACAAAGCAGCGTCGCCAAGCAGTGTGACTTTATTCAGAGGCGGCGTGTGTGATATGCCGAGTTGCCATGAGAGACGGTGAGTCACATGCCGCACTGCGTGTGGGCAGCATGCAGAACACAGCTCTTATGACTGCTAGCAATGATTTAGGCACTGAGTAGTAAGCAGGGAAAAGTGAAAAGGATGTTTCTTTTTGTTGTTTTTCTATCCTATTGTTGTTATTGTCGTTATGGTTATCATTATTATTATTGCTTTTGTTGATGCTATCCTGAAGGAACACTACAGACGCAGCAGAGATGTTAAATTTAAGAGCTTAGTTGACACTGCTAATTTTCCTGCCTAAATATTTCATAAAATCCGTGATCTTTGCAGTTTGCATACCCCCATCTCTTTAAGCCCGTGTGTCGGTGACTTCCTTTCTAATCTTAAAAACTATGTTTGTTTTTTTGTTTTGTTTTATGTGCTGCGTAGAAAGCTCTGCGTTACAGAGACCACACACGGTGTGAGGGAACACAAAGTTTAGAGTGCCTTTCATTTCAGCACCTGGTGTTCAAACAACTATCAATTAGAAGCAAGAGAAACAGAAAGTACGGTTATTCAGAGGGTGCCCATGGGATGACGTTATAAAAGTGCCGATTACGCAGTCTAAAATGTACTCTGAATACTAGAAATGTAATTATTCACGCTGTCATTTCTTCACAATCATACACCCCTCCAGACTGGAGAGCACTCGCTGAAGACCAAGGTGCCTCGAAAAAACTACATGCTCCAAAGCGCTTGACTTTTTTCGTTTTCTCCAGTTGTGACGTGCTTGCATTACAAAGGAAGCTCACTAGCTAGCATCTGAACAGCATTCCAGCAAGCGTCAGGCATGTGAATGTGCTACATTACAAATCAGGTGGTAAACTTCCTCAGAAAGGGAAATATTGAGGAAAATATATGCTATTGTTGAATCATCTTTACCAATATGTTTATATATCTTTTTTTCTCAATTAAAGTTGGATTATTTTTTAATTAATTCCAAGGCACATCCCCTCGGTGGATATTTTTGACCTTAGCACGGTGGGTGGCTTTGCGTGCCTTAATGGTCCACAGCGCTATTCTCTCTGGAGTTTGAATTCCCGGTATGGCCTCCCTTAAGTGAATAGGTTTGTGGGGAGAAGTCAGACAGACTACAATCCAACAAAATGAAAGGTACTGAGAATAACTAGTGTATCATGCCAGAAGAGAGTTACCAGGACGCACCCCTGGAGCCAGACCTGGGGGGCAGTGTTCACTGATGAGTGCCTGGTGGGTTTAAATAGGGCAACCATGTAAATCCATGTCAGGACACTTTTAGAGCTACTTCAGGTTTTACAAACCACTTCAAAACTGAAAGGCTCCTGTGCTCGGCTAAATAGTTCAGTTCTTGTGTTTTGTTTAGTTTGTTTAGTTGATTAACAGACTCATCGAGCTGTTTCACATTAACATTAGTGACACATGTATGATTAGAGTAGACTGACCAATCAGCACACAGCAAGGAATTTAATGCTTTACTGAAACCCAGGGTCTTTTAATTGAAATGGTAGTCAACAAATCCTACCCTAGCTCAAAGTGTCCTCCCTGACATAGATTATCTGGTCACCCTAATGCGGTTCGAGGATGCCATCTAGTCAGCTTCCAAAGGAGCTGTTCCAGTCTCATCTCCCACTGGGTAGAGGCCCTGGGGAAGACCTAGGACATCCGGGAAGGATTATATCTCCCAGCTGGATTGAGAACATCTAGGAATCCCCTATAATGAGCTATGGTCTGTAGCCTGGTGTGACCATCTCCGCATGATGCCATTGCGACCCCCTGCAAAGAGAAGCACTTTGGAGATGAGCAAGGCATATTGATTCACTAGATATATGAAACATAAACAGAAAGCAGCCTAATGATTTCATTGATATTTGAATGATAATGGGATTATGTTTACTAAAAACTGAAATCATTGCTTTATTTAACAAAGCTTTTATGATGTAATTAATGTTCATTCCATTTATGTTTTTTGCCTAAATGTCTTAGTTGATGTCAATGTTGCACTGAAAGACTGCAGCTCAGTAATGATCAGATTATATTTGAAAATGTAAGAATGTGGTTAATGTTATGAGAGATATAGTATCACACTTTCTGATGCTTTTTAACCCGGAAACCTGTCCATCAATCCTGAACCTCTGCCTTGTGCAAGCCCCCCCTCACCTCCACCCTGCAAATACCCTGACCACCATGTCCTTTTGGAAGATTCTTTTTAGGCAGCATTTGCCAATCTGGAAGATTTGCACTTAGAAACATTTGATCTCTAGCTCTTACCATTGATCTGCATGACTTGAGAAACAGAACCATGTATCATGTCAGTGCATCCCCTTTATTGTTGAATTGTGTTTGCAGAGATGGGAAATCCTTCCTGATGCATGACAAAACTATCAGCTGGGGGTTTGAAGAGCTCAGAGCTGACAGAGAGAGTGAGATTTGAGCCTCTATTTTTTTTTTTATCGGGAACAGTGCGCACATGTGTGTGTGCGCATGTGTGTGTGTGTGTGTGTGTGTATGTGCGTGCGCATGCATGCAAGTGTGTGTCTGTGTGTGTGCGTGTGTGTGTGTGAGAGAGAGAAGGGGGGGTAATTTATAATAACTGACACAGGATGTTGTCATGATCGTAATTTATCATTGAACAGAAGTGATACGTATAATATTACCCAGTTAATAAAGATGGAAAATCCAGTGCATTACACTTACAAAAGGATCTGCTATTAATGTAAGCCACTGCAATAAATGTAATGATTATTGTAACATATAGTATCAATTTAATGTTCACTGTTTGAGTTATCAATATAAATAATTTGGTTTATGCCTCTTCCTGTCGGTTATGGTATTCATTTTATACCTACTGAAGTGTTTATTTCTTATTCTTCCTCTTCTTCTTCTTCTTCTTCTTCTTATAATAATAATAATTATTATTATTATTATTATTATTATTTGTATTTGTATTATTGTTTTGTTGTGGTTGCTAATTTTGTTGATATTTTCTGATAGTTATGTAGTGTAAGCTATTTTTTCCATAGACTTTTGCCATTTCAATGGTTTTAACGAATACATTCACTGCATATTTAATAAATTCACTGCATATTTTAGCATAATAGTTAAGAGGAAAAATCAGTGTATGATTATCAATAGAGCTTTTTTTTATTGGAACACATGCCAGAACTTTATTTTTCTTAAAGGAGCATCTGGTTAAGAATAGTTATCAGAAGTTGCGCTACTAATCTGAACTTAAGTTAACATAAATGAAATAAAACAATTTACCTACAACTCAAAAAAATTCACATACCTCCAAAAGTAATATAATCCATATTTGCATTGCAGAACCCTTTCTACAGAGCCTGCAGAGGTCATAAACAATGGCACTGCACTTCTCAGCATCTATTTGGCAAACAGTTGAAAACAGCAGTACTGATAAACTCTTCGGATTGTTCCCACTCTTCATCAGCTCGAACCCCAGCCAATATTTCTGATTTCTACTTTGGACTTTCTGACCTCTACCAACTGTCACCTTCTGCTCTGCCATCTCTCTTGATACCCATGCTGGATCCATGCTAGCGTTGCCTTCCCTGGAGCCCGAGAGCTTCCTCCTGCCCAGAACGTTGTCCTTGGTCTACGTTCTATTTAATTTTCCCCATTAATGTTTGAGTTAGTTCTGCTAGTTGTGTACTTTTGTATCTTTATTTTAGTCATTTTAACAAAAGATAACTTCCAGTCATCTAAATTTTATCCTCCAGCAAAAATTATGCGCAATGAGATGATAAGAATTTTAAAATGTTCTTTGAGAAAACAAGCTTTAAGTTTGAGTGATTTTGCTCAGATATTTCTAAGGATGCTTAATGAACACCCAGGCTGAACGTCAGCTTCGGAGAAGAATCTGGAGCTGCGGAGTCTCGCCACCATAAACCTTCATCTTTATTTTTGGACCTAAAAGCCATTATGAGTGGTAAGTCTGGAGATGTGAGTAAAATTAGCTGGTGCCAAAAGCCCCGGGGAGAATTAAACTTGACAGCAAGGGTGAATATTTGCTACAAGCTGTAAGGGTCAGATAATCGGTTGTGGCACCAAACAAATCACAAAAGGGTGGTCTTCTCCCAGTGGCTCAACATAAAAAAAAACTAATAAAAGATTTCCCACAATGCATCACTGAGTCAAGAAAAAACTGATGGAATATGAATTTGAGGCAGTAATTTAGTCTCAGACACATCATGGAAAATAATCAGGCAAGGTGTTTATGATATGTTTTCCAATTACTATCAATTACATGTAGTCATTCTTCTGTAACAGCTAAACTATGGAAACTCAGAAGTTCTAAACAGGAAAATTTCATGGCATAATATATCAAGCATATGAGACAATATATCTGAATGAAAGCAATATATCTGCTTAGTCTTTAATGTGATTACTTTCAGGCTACCTCACTGGAGCTATAGATACAGCATACAGTGATCTATAATGTGTTAGTAATATTTGTCACAAACCTAAATTAGAATTATAAACTAAATTAAATGACAACGTGCCTGTAAATAATTTCAGTTGCTTCTTGCAGAACTACACGGCAGCTCTATACAGTTTTTGGACAGATATTGTAGGTACCAGCTCAGTTCATTTGTTTAGATCTAATGTATTTTTATGGAGTAATGTAATCGTTTATTTTCTGGTTAAATTCCACAGAGGATGACATTGGCCGAAAGGTCATAAATATTATTACTATAAAATGAATCCATATTATTAAAATGTGTTAGGATATTAGATACATGGACAGGACAAATTATTTAGTCAATGGGTTTTCTTCTCACATTTTATTTGAAATTAGAAATCATGTTATGGTATCTGGGACAAGCATGGCATATTGTACAAGCCATAATGTGGAGTGATTATGAATAGAATAGTTAAAACATAATTAAGATTTATTTTAAGAATAGATGTAATGTAAATAAGTTTGCGTAAGGTTTTCCATATTCTGCATACAGTTATTGCAGTGTAATGGTATGACCAGAGGAACACCCCAAACTGGAAACAGATTTTTGGTTTATTCCAGTGTTGTTCTTTACTGGGTAAAAGAAGAATGAGCTCCAGAGAGACCCTTTAACTATTGTTATTTATTGTTTGAGTTTTCAGTATTTGTTTGAAATGTTTATAAAAGCAAAACGTTTAAGAAGTCTCTCAAATAAACCAGATTAAAGTATTACAGAAAAATAGCAACTGATGTTTCCTGACGACTTGCCGATGTCTTGCAATAATAATCATTTTTGGATTCTCATTTTTTATTTGTATTCTGTTTCTTACAGTGCTTACAGCTTACAGTTCTTATGACTATTTGATATAATTGAAATTATACATTGTATTTTACAAAAATTATATATACAATTAAATTATATAGATACAAATGTTGGAGCATGGGGTCAGCCAATGTCCAACACCCCTGCAGCAATTGGGGTTAAGGGCCTTCCTCAGGGGCCCAACAGTGGGATCACTCGGCCAGTCCTGGGACTCAAACTGGCCGGGACCTTTTCATCAGAGGCACAACCTACAGAGTCAGTATATTAGCATTAGTACATTAACAGATGATACTAGATCGTTTACCTACATTTCTTAAAGTTCCATTTTAAAACTGCTTTTAAAAATAACACATTAAAGGGTGATTAAACATTACTTGTCATTCAATAATCAGTTCCTACAAAGTTGAGGGCTCACATTATCATAATCATAGTACCATTCTGCCTGTCTTTCAGTTCCCACTTCTAAGCAAATGTAATTATTTAACGAGTCTCCCTGTAATCATTATCCTCGTCCTTAACAACGTTCCAATGAATTGAAGTAATTGATGAGTTAAAAGTATTGAAGGGAGTTTTATGCCATTTAAGTATTATCATCTGTTTTTTCCATATCTTTGTTCGCTGGAGACAGCAGGTCAGAATAAATCCAAGTTTTCCCGAATGTAAACTTTTGCAGTATCAGTAGTGTTGCTAGTAGGTTCTGCATTTTTCTCAGGCTCCTACGTTTCTCCAGTATGACAGGCTTTTCAAGGACATGTGTGCCTGGGAGTTAAGCATGTCACATGACTCCTACCGTTCCATTTCAAGCATTCTTCCTTCACACTCCCTATGCTACAAAGAAACACACGATGCAAATGTTCTTCTGCATGTACCCATCTGTCACACAGTCACATTAATTACGCCTTGAATCCATTTATACAAATGTACATTGACAAAGAACTGAATAATTAGCGACCATCAAAAATCATGGCCTTGAAGTACATTACGCTGCAACAGCTTATGGCTCAGTATTGCTGCTTGAACCCAAGGCGTCGTGTAAAGCAAATTTGTGGGAAGGCCCCATTTCAAAACCACACACAAGACATAAAAAATATGCATATATAGGAATTAATGCTCTTGAAACTTTATGAAACTATTACACAGATACTCCTCACTTTAAAGACCGAGATCTGTCACAACAACTTGGTCGTTAATCGAATTGGTCGATAAGCCAGAAGCTGCCGCTACCTATATTTCAATCATACTGTACTGGCAGTGGGTTTGTGTCAACTATCTTTAGATATTGTTTTAATGTCACCTTTGCATCATTTATAACGTTTTGTATATTTATAAATGATGCGAGATGAGATGCTTGGCACTGAGATGCCTTGCTGCCGTTTCCATGGCCAAAGTTCTCGTTCAATGCCAACTGGTTGGAGAGCCGGTTGTAGGTCCGCGCGGTCGTTAAACAGATAGGTCATTCACTTGCCTTCTTATACTTGAAGTAGCACATTTTCTTGACTAGCAATTGTAAACAGCTGGCTAACCTTGCTTACTGCCGCGGAGATGTCAGTCATGAATGCCACAATGTGACAGTCATTGATGATATGTAAAGTTATCGGTAGGAAACAGGTATGATGAGTGATGTCGGAGGGGATTAAGAGACGCAATCTGATGGAGGAAGCTCACTCATTGCCCAGATTACCCTGACTGCAAGTTTAACGATGTGTTATTCAGTCAATGTAGGCAACGTTATTGGTTGACCGAATAATTAATTTACACCTAACATTTTTGCAAATTATTCGGTAGGCACGTGCCTATTAATTGACACAACACCACTGCTTCCACCATTTTCCATACCTGCTTTCATAGCCATATTCAGGGTTGTGGGGGTCCAGACAGCATCCCAGAAGCTACAGCTACAAGGCAGGGAACAACCAACCCACCACAGGGCACACACACCCCAACACACAGACCTATAATCATTGCTCATTCATTTCTATAGGAAAAATGCAAGGCTAACAATGACAGTCTTAACCCCTACCCAACCCTACCTAGCCCTAACCATAACCATAAGTAACCAAACAAAATATAAGAGTCTTTGCATTTTTATTGTTTTCATTGCAATCAGGCATTTTTGGAAAATTGAATTTTCCCTCATGGGAAACAGAAAACTGGTCCCTATAAGGTAAAAAAAATGGGTATTCATCATGTTGAGGGGACATTTGGACACACACGCACAGTTTGTAATTGCAATTTACAGGAGGAAATCTGGAGGAAATGACATAAGGAGAACATGCAAACTCCAAAGACTTATCCTGCATTCAATTATCTCTCTCCGAGTCGAAAGTCGGATAAAAACATCATGAAAAACATCACTTCCTGTCGGAAACATGCCTCTTTTCTGATCTTGATGTCGGAGAGAATTTTGTTGTACGAGATTCCTGTGTGTCGTCATTTCAACATGCTGGCTTACACGGTCAACAGTAATTCACTTTTATAAAAAAAAATTTAAATTATTTTGTTAAATGTATTAATAGTAATAAATGTAATTGCATGTGGTCGATTTACAGAATACTATATCATGACCATAAACAGTGTCCTAGCATGCAATATCAGATTTTTACCCAACTTATTGTCTTTTGTTTGTTTGCCTCTTGAAAAAAGAATATCGCTATGGATCTCCTAAAATATTATCAAGCTTTTAATGTGGTTTGACTAGTTTGTGTTTCTCGGAATAAAGAATCTTGCTCCAAATCTGCTAAAATATACAGCAACAACACACAACAACAGCGTGTTCGTGGAGACATCCATGTTTGTTCCGAGATGTGCAGCTGGAACGGGAGATTGACTGGACGTGACGTCACGCACCTCAGAATTTACGACTTTGGAGAGATAATCGAACGCACCATTAAAGCTGGGGCGAAGACTCGATTTCAGAGGTGTAATACAAGCTAAGCACTACACTACCATGCCACCTACTGGGACTTCCCTTAATGGAAAAGTTTCATTTTTTCATTTTCTTCTCCCCAACCCATCCATCCATCCATTTTCAGAAACTGTTTGTCCTATTCAGGGTCACAGGGGGTCCGGAGCCTATCCCAAAAGTTATGGATGCAAGGCAGGAACCAACCCAGAACAGGGCACCAACCCATCACAGGCCAACCTTCTCCCGCAAAAAAAAATTCACATTAATTTCAATCTTACATAGTTTAGCATACTGTCCTTGTGTCAAGGGTGCCCCCTGCCCATTGCCCCATAGCTTGTGGGTTTCAACCTCACTCTGTACTGGATAGGTAGTTACAGAAGATGGATGGCTAATTTGACTCGTAGTTAAATTACTTAATAAAACACTCTTGATTAATGGTAAATTGTTAGGGTACAAATGTCTAGTTACTGCAATTTATTTTCCTCTGTTCTCACAATGCCTGCACTTCCAGTCCACAAATCAGCATGGGTATTTGCATACTCATACACCATATATTTCTATTTGATTACATCTGCAATTTTTGTTACTATCCCCCGATTCCCCTCCTCTTCGAGTAAAGTTGCAATTTACCTAAGATACCGTTTGACGGTCAATATTTGAAAGGACTCAACAGGCCAGCCTCAGTGCTTATGTTGCCGGTAAAATGTTGTACAGGATTTTGAATTTGAAAGTCTGATGGAAAAATAGTATTTCTTGAAAGACCTGGATGGGGGTTGACAGGCACATCCTAGAGGCTCGGCCCAAGTCGACAATGAAAACAATGACAATGATATCTCACATTCACTAATGCAATTTCATTTTCCATTAAACCTCTCCAGTTGGCTACATATCTTTATTTAGTTACACTGATGACGATGCCTTCAATCATCAGGCAAATCATTTAAACGCAACTGAGAAAATGTTTAATAATCGTGCAATTAGTTCTTTTGACTACAGGATTCACCTTGATATGATTCGTCTTACTTTCTTTTTTTACATGACATAATATGCATGTCATTATGGTTCTTAGTGCATCTTGAGACATTTTAAAATATATATTTTATTTTATTTTATATATGTAAATAGTGGATTTCCATAGTGGATGAATATGAACTAAATTGTGTAAATTAAAAAGTCACATTGTAACTTGTAAATAAATTACATATATATATATATATTTTAATTTAATATTTAAAACGTGCTTCTCTTCTTCTGCCTCTTTGTAGATTAATCATAATGTCAATTCGTGTATATTGATGTTTTTCATTTTTCAGCACTGGCATCATCACAAACAGTATTCATTTATTAATATAAATAATATTAACAGGCGTGGAGTGCGTTGCGTCTATTTATTAAAAAAGAATGACGACGCATTTCGTGTATGCTCGGCATTTGGCTGCAGATTATTGCTTAATTTAAATAAATGACTCATCATGTAAAGCGACTGCTGTCTTTTACCGATTGTAAATATATCTACCTATCTATCTATCTGTTTAGGCGCATTTGTTTTGCAGCACAACTAATATTTAGTATTACAAGTAAATGATTTGAAATTGCTGAAAAGTTCGCAATATTTATAAATAACTGGTTTATAGCCTACCAGAGGAGATCCTGGGGAAAAAACTACGACGTTTAAAACCGCTTTAAACATAAACGGAGTGATTTCTTTATGAATTTGCTTACGGGTGTCAGTAAGATCTGACGCATCACGTCTAGATGAAAACTTGCAAACTCCAGGGCGGTGTGTTTTTCTAATTGTCTGGTGGTGTCGGAAGACCCACTTCCATTTGGGACGAATTTTTTCACTCATAAAACCCAAATGAAGTGCATATCTAAATGCACTTCGTATCTCCCCGTCCATTATCTGCATTTTTTTTTTAAATAAAGCAATCAAGTTAGGCTTGACCTCCCTACTCTCGCTTGTGAGAAAGCGTCACCCACCGTCTGATGGGTTTTTGGCGCTTTGGGAGATAACTGATGTTTTCGGTAATACTTTCTGAATCACAAGGAGCAACAGCGCCTGCACGGTATTTCAAGTACCCACACGTGGCCGTGCTGCCCAACGCATCATCTAGCTTTATTATGATACTTGAAATCCATAACCTTTTTTCATTTGTTATTGGATGCCGATCTTTGACACCTTCCGCAAAAAAAAAACGCAGATCAAAATTCCAGCAAGACCCGAAACGTCTTTCAACAAACAAGCACGAATGGCGGATGTCACCCCCAGCCCGCGTCAAGACGCTCCCCCTGTGCGACGGATCTCTCTCCTCCGATACCTCAGGCTGTCGCATCTCATCGCAATTGCAAAGCGCGCTGCCTCTCTTTATCAATTAAAATATAATTGGCAGCATCTGTTGAGGACGAGTCGGCTCTGTGGAGCATCACGCTGTGATTGCTGCTAGTGCATCGCCCATTGGCGAGGAGATGGACGGGTCAGTGATCTGGAGTCCCTTTGCACAAACTTTTCAGTAAGAGATTTTTTCCCTTCACTTCTATAATTAAATGCTGGAACTCAGCTATAACTGTGTTCTTTATTAGCATAAATTAATTCTACGGAGGCTTCTGAACTATAATCCTCCCTTTCACATTTTGGATCACAAGCTCAAGGTCATCACAACTCTTCGTGTACTTTGTTCTCCTAGGATCAGGTATACAGGCAGCCAGATGAATATGAGAAATCATGAGGAATGGTATGAAAAACAGTGATTGACCTGCAAGGTCCAGTGGAGTGAAAGAACGTGGAAGTTTCAATCTTCTGAAACTTTATTAGACATAGTTTGAAAAGAAGAGATTTGGTGAAGTTCGCAAAATAAGCACAATGTCCTCACAGACGTGGGACCGACCGTGAGAAATGTGCCATCGTTGTAGTCCTTTCAATAATCTGCTTTAGTCTTTCAAACGTCATCTGGGAGAGGTTTGTCTTCCATTTACCAAACTGTTTTCCAACTGGGTTTGTGGGGCATTAGAGCCTGATGCAGAAAGCAGAGAGCATAGGGTACACCCTGGGTGGGGCACCAGTCCATGACAGGGCACTTTAATGGCCAGGTACCTTGTAACTCGCAGCTAGCTTATATGATTGGACGACATTGTTAACAGGGTGAGCCAGCCGGCTAAGTCGGGCTGTTTAAATGACCCCATTACACAACCTGTATCTTGATCCCTGAAATGGGTATAAATTGCCGTCTACTATTTTTATTTGTTCGCCAAAGAAGCTGGAAGGAGCTGTGACCCATAACCTTACACTCATGATCCCTGAAAACCTTTAGCTGTCTCGCCCCCCCCCCGCCCCCCAGGTTTGTTCCATTTCAGCAGCCCTCCATTTTCTTTCTACTTTTCATTTCTGTGTACAACCACTCCTTTTCTGGTCTCCTCTATGCTTTCTTCCCCCAAATATTCTATTCCCTGACAAGCCCTGCGTCACATCCGTCTACCCGCCCATCCAACGAGAGATAATCAGATGCAAGTCTTTGAATCATTAGGTGAACCAGAGCTTTTCTACCCAGATAACACAAATATCACAAGTGTAGCCTGAAGAGCAAAAAAAGAAACCTACACACAGTGTAACATGCTTGGATCAATATTTCTGCATATTAATAATTAAAAGGGTAGTACACTAACATAAAGGTTCAATGGAATGCTACATGATGAAAAGACAATTAACTATTTAATAGAAATCTTAAAAGAAGTGAACATTGTATTTTCCATCTTGTGGTCAGTCTCACAAAAACTCTTTTTATTTGTCTTTGATTTACCATGCAGAGCTCTTCACAGACATTTTATGTCTTTATTTTTTCAGCAATCACACTGTATATGTAATCTGGATTCTCTTGCATTCATATTTGCTAATCAGATAGTGGGCTGATGTGAATTTGAGAGGCCAGAGAAAGAATGTATAATGATATTGCTTTTATATTTCCAACAACAGACTTCATTCCTGTTTTCCCAAAGAACTTGATTGCATATTCTGCAATAACATTAACTCCTGATTGAAGTGGGTACGAATATCATGGACCAAATTGGCAACAAACACTGAGATCATGCAAACAATTTACTGCGATTCCTGTTTTTCCGATGAACAAGTTATGGAGGTTATATGGACGTTGGCTAAAAATGTTGATGTGAAGCCAACAGCTCTGCATGCTGTTGAGTTTAAAACTGACTCATTTTTCCCTTAAATAAATACCAGGGCAGCTGAATGAAAATAAAAAAATGCAATCGCTCCTGCACCATCTCTTATATTAGTAACGGTACTGAAAATGAAAATCCCAGAATCCAGACGTTACAGCTGATTTAAGTCCCACCCTTCCAGTCCCAGGCTCTGTGAGTGGAGGGATGCAGATGTTGCTGGCAGATGTTTCTGCAGCTGCATCACCAACTTGACTGAAGGGTGGCTGAACGCAAGAGGGGACGCCATAAGAGCATGAACTGCGATGAGACTCAGAGGGAGTTGGATGATGCCGCAGGCAGACTCAGCATGACAACCTACATGGGTGTCGGCGTGTGACTGGACCACTGCCAATTGTCTATCCCAAATATACCTGAGCAAGGACAGAACCCTGATCTCAGCACCCTCTAGATAGGTCAACAGGTGCCTGCTACACCCCAGTGAGCTACACAGAGGTATCCCAGCTGCTCTCTGTAATGTCACTTCCCAAACTGTGATGAGAGTACCAGTCGCTAACAGGGTAAAACATTTCCTTTTCCCAAAATACGCAGTGCATGCATCCTGCAGCAGGCACTTTTCATACTCCTAAGCCTTGCATTATACCAAGGCTATTCTTATTACTACTGAACTGCAAAAAGGAGCCAAACGCAGTGGGTCCATAGAGCGTTTATTACAGGACTGGATGAATGTGATTAAACTCGTACATGTATCATATATGTTTCATATAAGGAAGCACCAATATTGGGGTGCTGCTTGAGATTTCGGGCCCCATGGAAGCATACCATATTGAGCCCCACCCCAGACCAATCCATTTATGTTGCACATTTTTTAGGGCCCCTGTCACTCAGAGGCTCTTGGTGTAATTCTAACCCCCCCCCCCCCCCCCCCCCTTTTACAGTGCTGAAATCCATGGTAGTCAGTCTGGTAGCTCAGTCAAATTGCTTGTATAACTTCGCCTGGTGATGTGAAGGCCACGGATGCACATCCATTGGGCGAGGAAGAAAAAAAACACATAAACTTAGGATCAAAAGCGATTTAGCACAGAAAAAGTCCCGTAAAGAGCATGGGACGAGGAAGCAAATCAATGGTCTCGATCGGCGACCGCGTGTGGTTCCTCTCTGCTCGGTCAGCGGGATCGAGATATTAAAGAAAAAGAAGATTGAAGCTAAGTTACATAAAACATTAGATCCTGTGGGTTATTCTCAACCTCAACGCGCCCCCCCCTCCTAGTTTACATTTTTATTGTCACCTCCAGAGAGAGAAGGTTCCTGTTGTTTTATAGGAACCATTCTTATGTCAAATCATAAATAAATAAAAAAAATCTATACACATATTAATAATTTCAACTGACGGAATGTGACAAAAGAGACGGCAGCTCTGCATGCCTTGTAAATGGGTGTTTATGAGCAGTGAGCAGCTCGTTCTGTTGTCACCGTGTTACATTGGGTCACCTTGGTAATGGTTCGGCGTCCGTTCGCACGAAGCTATGCTGCACCTTAGGGACTTGCTGATGTAGGTAGTGTAGCTGCAGTATTACAGCGCATTCTGTCAATTATGAAAAGGAAAGACTCGATTGGTGTTGCTGTGTCCCTGTGCTTGATGTCATCTCCTTCCTGGAGTTCTCCCCCCCCCACCCACACACACATACACACCCCATCCTGGCAGCTGAGGGATGGTACCTGTTCAGGGATGTTTATCCTACTCCAGCAATGCACTCAGTGTGTGTCGCTTACTTATTTGGCAACGTTAAAAAAGGAGTCAGCATCGGTACGCCCCGTCTGTCTCCATAACTAGGAGGTGAGAGCTCAGACCCTACACTGATTCAAGGATATGTTGTTTTTTTTTACTTCATATACGAAATGGGTTAATTGGTTAATATTAAGTGTATTACAAGGTGAGGCCCACTTTCACTACCGAAATATAATGGTTCTCAAAAAAATATATGATACAATATTTGAGAGACTTTTCAAGGAAAAGTCTTATGGAACACTCATATTTCAGAAGCCAAAATGTAATATTAGGTGTTTAACACAGTGGGCTCTTTTTGTACGAGATTGTATGGAAAACATCGTATTCATTATAATATATATTCTTTTAAAATATATGGGCAACACTATTGTCTCTTTAATTTGCTTTTTAACAATTTTATTGCTTTTAAATAGAACCAATTAATCTTATTTTGAGTCTGTTTAAATATCTGGACTTTCTTTTTGTAAACATTTATATATACCCAACTGTCTAAACATGCCAAGTATGACTGCACACCTTCATCGACTCATTATCTATCTTTTATATTATGATTAATTACGAGTGGTGTGATTGCTCGGTGATTAGCATGGCATTTCCCACATGTTTGTGGGTTTGATTCCCATCCTGGGCCTGTGTTTGTGATGTTTTATCTTCTGCCTATGTCAGTGCAGGACTCAGAGCACTCAGCTTTGCCTCTCACAGTCCATAAACAATTTTGGGGTGGTGCTTACCCACAGTGCTCTCCTGCAATTTGGGATAGACGCTAGGATCACCATAACCCCAAAGAGTCATGTGTTTTTATCTTCTTCTTGAATATAAGAATACCTAAACTGTACACGTACTGGTGTCCAAAAACCGTGACACCTATCGAGCAGTGAGAAACTGTGCCGTCACACCCCTATTACAAAGCAGTACATGGTTACATAAAGCATTAGAACTTTGGCATCTTTTGCTTCTGTTCAGTCTACAGATAACAAAATTATGATCCACGGATTAAAATCCTTGAAGTACATTTCTGAACACCAACGTGAAATATCCAATGTGCTTTCAAACGCTCGACTGAACTGCTCAGTTGCATAATGTAAGTATTTCTACGAAGGATCCAAAGCTCATTCCTCAAACATGTTCACAGAGGCAAACATGGACATATGCGGGTCTGACTGGGCGGAATCCCAGGTCACCCGCTCTTCCGGTTGGGCCGTGGGGAAGATGGCAGCCAAGAAGACAAAGGCGCACTCTGACCCACATCCAGGAGAAACTCAGAACCGGGGGGGGGTTGGGTGTTGCTGGCAGGCCCGGTCTCCATGCTGTGGGGATACGCCCAGGGCTCTGGCCCTCCCTGTGCCATCAGAGACGGGCGGGAGGCCGCAATGGGAGACAACAGAACGCAGCGCTCCAAGCCATGCCGGGTGCTCCAACAGAGCCAAAATGGTTGGGGGGGGTGGGTTGGGGGTGGGGGGGCTGACACACTTTAGTCCAGAGCTGAAATAGAAAGGGTCTCATCCGCCTGCTGGTAACTTTGGCCAATCTGGGTCACTGTCACCGATGAGTGTAAACAATCCTGTCTCCAGTGCGCACCTTCACTGGACCACAGGCTGCGCGGCTTCCTGACCTCCCCTCACCATCTTTTCCAGTCCTACTAAAGAAACCAGAGAAAAAATCTGCACAATTGACCAGCCACCCCCCCAAACCCCTCACGCCAGGCCCCTTGAAACAGCCATTAATTGTTTAATGCTTTCTAGTCTCCATGGGTCGTTTCAGGTTCTTCCAGAATTAAATGGATTTTCAGTTTGCACCTAGCGCCTTGCAGTTCTGGATGCTAAGAAGTCAGTTGTTTTGGTTTTAGGATTTGGGAGCTACACTCTATTATCGTTATTTATTCCTTAGTGATCATGCTGCATAATCTTTACTTTAACGAATCAATTACGTTTTCTGTGCTCATATTAGAAATTTATATCCTGTGTATTTCAATTTTAAGAGCTATGGTAATAAGATGTTTGTATATAGCACCTTTTTAAATACCCTTTTGCACATATGCGATACCTCAAGGCAGCACTGATTAATTCTGAGGTATACGTAAATGGTACACGCTTTCTCCATGTATAAAACATGGCATTATTTGCAGTGGAAGGTTTTCAGTTTCTCTTCGCTTGGAATTCGTAATCCTTTTCTATTTGTGTACTGTGCCCTACAGGGTTTGGGACATTGAGCATTTCTGAAAGCCTAATTCCTCTTTTGCCATATGCAGTATAAATGCTATTTTGTTCGACTCTGTTTAATATAATTATTTAATCGTCTACCCTTTTCACTGCCTGACTGAGTGAGTATATATTCAGTACATTCTAAAAGTAAGTCTAAAATTAATTAAAATCTTGCAAACTTGTTTAAACATGCTTATAATGAACATGTCTGACAGTGAATGATGATTGCTTTAGAACTTTCTACTGAAAATGAAGAACCTTCTTCAGCTCCTGTACCTTGGGGCTCTCGGAAACATCAGTGGCAACCTGAAACTACATCCCATAACACATAGCCAGCATGGACTAAACCATCAGCTAACTTTTGGTATCTTGAGGGAGGTGGGCAGAAGGGCTGTTTGTTTTGTTCATGTGTGTTTTTTTTTGTTCCACTGCTGTTGAATGCAAGTAAAAGTGGCAAATTGACAAATTGAAAGGATGTTGCATGCCTGATCACTCTCACAGCACTACAGGCAAGTACAGGTCTCTGCTGGCTGGAGTAGTGGGCGTGTCAAAAGGTGGGTGTGTCACAAGGTAGGTGTGTTGAAAGGTGGGTGTGTCAAAAGGTGGGTGTGTTGAAAGATGGGTGTGTCAAAAGGGGTGTGTCAAAAGGTGGGTGTGTCACAAGGTAGGCGTGTTGAAAGGTGGGTGTGTCAAAAGGTGGGCGTGTTGAAAGGTGGGTGTGTCAAAAGATGGGCGTGTCAAAAGGTGGGTGTATTGAAAGGTAACGCGCAAGTGTGCCAAAAGGTTAATTTTGTCTGCTGAAAATCCTGTCAATAAACTCCCACATCCATGTTGCGACACACCCACCAACATTTAGACACACCCACTAAGCTTCTGACATGCCCGTCAAGCCTTTGACACGCCGACTGCTCCATCCTGCAGAGACTCACGTCATACCACTGGTATTTGTGGGGTGTATTTGCCTGATCTGGCAGGCTGCATGGCTAGTATTCCATCTATGATCCAATCCTTATTTAACGTGCTCCTGAAATATTCACAAACATCTCACTTCCTTAGCAAAGAGTGAGACGTTGATGAAGCATTTGTCGGTTCCTGATCTCTTTCACAGTATAGCACCTACTTAGCATGATATTTGCAACAAACAACGGCACACCATGCTGTAGATTTGCACATAAAATCGAATGCTACCGAGATCATTATATTCACCTCAACCACTGAAGGAAAGCATAATTGTTTTTATGTGGATAGATGTATCTATAGCTAGATTTAATTACGTGGTGTCATTCCATTGAACTGCCACAAAAAATTAAGCAATGACGATGTCACTCAATATCACTCATGTCTCTCATTCAGAAATGGCTGGCTAGACTGTTAATGGCTTCTTATCATCATTTTTCCGGGTGACCATTCTTTAAATGCACTGATGACATAGTATCTAAAGTCATTATCTTATCCATTATAATACTGTAAAATCTCATACGTATTTTCATTATCGATGCACTCCATCTGATATGTGTTTCCTTATTTAACTTTTTGGCTGCGTCCGTTTGGTTCTATCGTAAATAAATGCGGTTAGTAGAGAATTTAATTGCTTTTAATGATTAAGCACTGGAGTGTTTATCTGGTTTAATGGGATATGTAGCCTGGAGTATAGCCTGTTTAATTGTCAGGGTTGTTTGCCTACTTCAGGTGTACTGATCATATCTGCTGTGTATGTTATGTGATTTTGGACAGAGATATATCCTGTAAAAAAAAAAATTGAAATGAGTTGAGTAAAATTACTTATACTGGGTCGTGTCTCCAGCTTGGTAATTATGCCTGTTCTATTATATCCCTGAGAATTCCTTGGAAGCTCACTTACGACTATGACAGAGGGCACATATGTATATAATGAACTATCTCTCTCTTCAACATTGCTCTGGACAAAAGCAACTGTAAAATAAATGTAAATGCAAATCAGTTTCTTACATTTTGATATGGACCAGATGGATTTGAATCTTGAATGTACTGAGTCTGTTGATAATAGTAATTAAAATTATTTAGGAGAGTGAGTCTGTTGCTTGATACTGTCAACAGGGCCACACAAAGACCAGGCTGGGCCTGAAAATACGACTGACTGCTACGTCCTCCCAATGTGATAAAAACCTATTATTTTTACATTGTAGGGACCACCTTTTCGGTTCCCACAAGGGGAAATTCAATTTTATAAAAATCTATGACTGCAATGAAAAATCTAAAAATGCAAAAACTCTTGTATTTTGTTTGGTTACTTATGGTTATGGTTAGGGCTGGGTAAGGGTTAAGGTTGTCATAGTTAGCGTTAGCTAGAATGAATGCACGCCCCATGAGGTAGAATAGAAATGAATGAGCGGTCCCCATAAAGATATGTTTACCCGACGTGTGTGTGTGTGTCTGTGTGTCTGTGTGCGTGTGTGAAGTTTACCTATTCTCCCCATTAGTATCTCAAATTGAATGTTTGCATGCCCTGCAATCGACTAGCATCCTTGCCAGGGTACGTGCCACCTTGCCCTGTATGGCCTACGATAGGCTCCAATCCCCCCTGACCAGAATATGCGGTTAGAAGATGAATGAGGAAATTATTTCGGAGGAAAGGAGCATCACCTGGCTCTTAAGGATCTTTCTTATTAACAGAGTGGGTCATTAGCTGATTGTTCCCATAGGAAACTTCTAGCCAAACAATGACTTTTGTTTTTGGGACATTGAATACCTAGTGGCCAATGCTCCTGAGTACTCACTGCAAGCACCTGTCCGAAGTACGTGGACTGTTTGTAAGGCTGTTTCGTATAGTTTTTTAGCTGAATCTTTTTCATAAATAACGACAGCGAAGAGACTCACAGGACAACAGATGAAAGGAGATGAACAGATGAAGAGTGACTCACTGCACACGGCCATGTTGCATGCTCAGAGAAAAGGGCCGTTAGATGGGTTAGACTGCAGCTCAAGTATACTACAGCTTCACAGAAGAACCATTATTATTGGTGTTGTTGTTGCTGATGCTGTTGTTGTTATCGCTATACTGTTAATGTTGTTGTTGTCGCTATTATTCTCGCTGTTGTTTTAATTGGTAGTAGTAGTATGAGGGACATATCTCGAAGTGCTGGGCCCCCTGAATCTGCCAGGACATCCATGCCCCTCCAATGCCCACAGCAGTAGCAGTAGTAGTAATAATAGTATAGCTTTCAATTGTTCATTTTTTGAATGACTCATTCAGATGGATGATTTCCCGAATGATTTATCCATCACAAACCAAACAAGTGCACGCTTTAGCTTGCCTTTCTCCCACTCCCCAGTTTGTCTCTATTGACTCCGCTAACGAGGACACTGTAACTAGAGCGCCGTCATTCAGGGTGCTCTCCGCCTGAGCGCGCGTCCTCCATCAGGCACGGTGGGGTGTTATTATCAGCTCTGCACCCCCGCCCCCCCCCCACCAGTTCCACACGCTCCCGTTCCCGTTTATCCTCATGCAGGCAGAGGACTGCGGGCGGGAGACGCCCCCGCTGACTCCTACAAAAGTCTTGATGGACTCGTCGGCGCTGATGCTCTTCATCTGCATCGCTGATCAATGTGCTCTTTGTGGGTCTGCCTGCAGATTTGTCCCAACCGAGCCGTCCTGATATGAGCAACTGCAAGCAAAGCACGACAAGAGGCAGATACAAAGCAGAACAGTGTGTTTTTATGTATACTTCAACATATGACATGTAATGAAATGTGCATTTTTGTAATTAACAAAATTGACAAACACGTTTCTGACTTCACAGGCCATAATATCTTTGCTTTGCTGGTCTTTCATATTGGAATGACACCAAGCATTACAGGAGCAATCTTTTTGTTCATTTTCACTTGTTCAGTCGTTATTTCTTGTTAATCTTATCATTATAAAGGCTCGTGTTGTATTGCACATTTTCTGTATTTCTACAGTGACTTTGACTAGCTTGGACAGACCAGCCATTTCCAATTAACCAAAGCCAAAGTTGTGATCCAATATATTTCAATCCACAGCAGATGGCAGTAAAAGGGGTTTGGCACGGATGTAGGGAAAAAAAAGAGAAAACTCCTTGGTTGCTGAAGAGGCAGAGTCACTATTGCTGAGTACTTTGTGAACGTCGGTCTGGACTGGATGGATGGTATTGCCGTACCATGGAGAAAGCTGCTCATGGGAGAAAAAGATTTTCAGTTCCAGAACCAGGAGGGGTCGTGCTTTTATCCAAGGTTTTACATGGTACCGCTGTGCTGGTTCTGTTTGTTTGTCTCACAAATGTTTTGGACGGTTGAGTTTGTGTGTCTCTGCAGGTTTTCTGCAGTGAACATTCTCCTATGGTTGGCATCTCACAACACTGAAGTATGAAGTTCTCCTTTTTTAACCTGAATGACAAAATAACTCGTGCCTATAGCTGGAAATATGTTGCATATTTCAGAATAAACCCCTAATTGAATATCTGGCAGCAGGCAGAGTAGTGTTTAAGGGTATTGCCATCTAACTGAAGAACCACCTGTTCAGGTCCTGCGTGGACATTACCCTTGTGAATCTGTATAACCAGAGTTGTTTCACTAACCTGCAAAATTTATTAAGTTGTCAGCTATATTGTTTTGGGAAAAACAAAACAAAAGCTAAAATAAATCTGGATGGATCTCTGAGGCTAGCCATTGTAAAAGTTTCTATATGATTCTGTTAATCTCTGTACAGCCATATGTTGTATACAGCTACTGAACAAACCATGCCATAAAGACCAATACAATAACATGCCAAAACAAAACAATACATAAGTTTTACATATTATGTTGCTTTTCGTTTGTTCAGCACTTATACCACATTGCAACAGGTTAAGAAAAAAAAACTTTGTGTTTCAATAGGACTAGCAATACTGAAACGAGTCATTTGTGTTTAGTGATTTCCATTCTCAAGACGTGCTCTTCTCCTGACTGCCAGATGGTAATGCTGCTGGAACAGCTGAGATGAGGATCTCAGAAGGGAACCGAAAGAGACAACATAGGGATGCAGTAGCATTTTACTCTTTACTCATGTATACTGATGATATATTATACAGTCATAATGTTCTTTCAAAATGTTCATGCCATTTTAACGTTTCAGTTTTTTGCCTAAATTTTTAAGTGGGTCATTGAACTTGACTCATGGGAGTTTTACTTACACAAAAATGTTTCGAGGGCAGAACAAAAAAAAAGATTAATTCAGGGAGATAACCAATCAGATCGTAGAGGAGGTGGGTTCAAGCAACCAATCAGGTGTCTTGTCCCGCCTCCTCTTCTTGCATGGACCCACCTCCTCTACAATCTGATTGGTTATCTCTTTGAAGAAATCATTTTTTTGTTCTGCCCTCAGAACATTTTTGTGTAAGTAAAGCTCCCACAAGTTTGAACTTGCTGGAATTCTCTTTGCTTGGTCAGCATGGCACAAAGCTATAGACAAGAGAGGTTGTTAAACTGTACTCAAAGTCAAATGCCACAAATGTTATTTTGAGCATTTTTTTATGTTTGCAAATTTTCCATTTTGCATGTCAGATTTTGATCACTCATCTTCTACTTTGATAGTACAAACATCTGTTGTTGTCCAGTATTATTTTTAACTGACTGCATTCTAACATAAGATAAAATAAATTTCATGCAAGCGACAAATCAGATAACGCATGAAAGCACCACTTGCGGTGAAACCTCGTTGTGATGCTAAGACGGAACTAATTGCGTCCATGTGCACCCTTCACGGCCGTGTACTTGCTAAACATGGCTCCAGGTAAGATGTTGGCTTCCATGGGCTCGAGAACAAGGCAGAGTGGGTCCTATCATGTGCCAAAGCCCCCCCACCGAGGGCAGGAACAACAAGGGTACAGCAGCGAGAGATTTCCATCCCACCTGCCTTTGCCAAGGAGACATGTCTGAATTCCAGAAAATCAGTTCAAATTCCTTCTCTCTAAATATACTTAGGCCTTAAGAGGACATGAGTTGAGCAGTTGAACCTTTCTGCCAGCATCTGCCTCCTATGGAAGGCCACCTTTTTTCCTGGTGGCCACTAGTTGTGAAGCTGTTTTCTATGCTTTTTCGACGGACAATTTTTGGCTTGCCATTTTTGCCAATTGTCATCGGTCCTATTTAAAATGAAAAGGCCAGCTGGCTAGTAAAACAGGTACATCTCTCCCAGCTCACTGTGTCTCCTAGGTTCCACCTACACAAGGGCACCTTCTTTCAAGCCCCTCAACCATCAATTATCATCATTACTATTATTAGCTGTAGTATGTAGAAAAAAAAATCTTTAATTCATTGTGAAATATCAGATCTGTGGAGGGCTGCAATGTGATACATTAAAAACAAAAATTGAAATATAAAAAAGCTTTTAAATATTGTTTATATTATGTCTTAGTGCAAAGTGTGAATTAATGCAATTTAAATTTTACCAGCGGAAAAATATGGGATTTTTTTATGCACTGTTAATTATTTTCCCCAGAGCAGTCTAATTAACTCACAAGGCCTAGGTGTGCTAGCCTGAAGCTAGCCAAAAATCGTCAGGCTCTCAGGTGTACACGGGCTTTACAGTAACATTTGCAGAAATTCGTCTCCTGCTCAGCCCTGCTTTCAGTTTAGCAAAGCCCCACTTACAGAGCAACAGAGGAAAGGCAAGTCTGACACCATCGATATTAGCAGAATAATGCAGCTATTGCAGAAGTTTGTGAGGTGAAGATGGGTGGAAAGCTTATTTTTAGCCTCACTGCTCTTCCACCTTGTAGGGAATCTGCTGAGAACTTTTATGCTGAAGAGGATGTGTATCTTCTCATTCGCCACTTCCCTGCCTGAAGGAGGACGGATCTCAAAAGGTGATTATGCAAGTCACGTCGGCATATTAGCTCACGTGCCGCATATTCTGCGTTCAACATTAATGGCAAGCAGAAGCTACTCCACCTGCAGCAACTGAAAATGTGTTGCTGAACTGCGTACAGTCACTTTTCCAAATAGCAGATGATGGCTGTACAATCCTTAAGGGTTTTACAGATACTATCTATAGTTCCCAAGGTCAATGTCAGTCTATGGTTTATTCATCGGGAAAAAGGTGTGTTTAATTTTTACACCTAAAGAGATTTTCCCATGCTACCATTCATGGGCATCCTTGTTGTTGCCAAGGAGATGAAATCATCTGATTCGATCCTTCTGTTTTCTTGATTACAAATTAGTCTCTGTGTCTGTTTTAAGATAATCTTTTTCTGGTCTGAGAGAGTTTCCATTTTTTTAAAACTATCAAATTAGTTTATATGAGTTTGTTCTGTAGCCTCTTCTCAAGTGCCCTCCTGTAAAAGTATTTTAAAAAATAGGACCTATTTGTAATTTGAGAATATGGCCTCTTTACCCATTTTATACCCAGTGTAAGCACTAAAGTTATCATTTGTTTTACATATAATAGACATGTTGTCAATACACTGCATATTGGATAGAGATAATCATCAGTTTAAATGCCATCATTAAAAATAATTTACCCAACTCTGTGCAGGAAAGCAAAGCGTTGATTGTCAGCAGTCCATTCATTAAAATGTCACGTTTACCCCAGGATTGTGTAACAGAACGCGTAAGCTGTGCAAACCTTCCCTCAGAAGGGGGCCTTTCTTCTCCTCAATATCCCTTCATCAAAATGCGAGTCACGTGGCCCCGTTTCCAGAAGCTGCCCCTTGCCTGAGTCACACAGTCCTATAGTAATCAAATGCTGCCATTCAGGCCCCCGGCTCCTGTGAGCTTCTAGTCCTTACAACAAGAGCAGCAAGAAATTGTCACTTTAATTCTAATGAGTGCCCTGGATTTTGGCTGTACATTCAAAGCCTGGGTCAGAACCAGTTAAATCCGAAGGTGTCTATTATGCCTAGACACTTAGCTGCGAGAACTTTAGAGGGCAAGTAATTCAGAGTGGCAAGATAAATAGCTCCTCAGTTAATCTTTTAGCTACAATAAACGTATCTCTTGTATGTGTTAATCTGTCATGTAACTTTTTTTTGATAACGTAAATCACTGCCACAAGATTTTTAACAAAATATAAATGTAACGCTGTTATAGGACTGGTAGGCCTATTTACAACTCAAATTTGGTGTTTTTAATCATTATCCGTATGCCACGTGTTGAAAATGCGTTACAGCGGTTAAAATTAATCTATATTCAGTTTTGCACGCAACAACTCTTGCTCCCATTCGTATTTTACACCATCCCTACTGCATTGAAGCACAATTCATCTGTGTGTATATATAGGGAATGCCACACATAAGCCGGAGTTATTTAATAGTTAATTTAAATGTTAAATAAAGATTAACACTTCTTAATGGACTGGGGGTAGAGTAAGCGTAGTAAGATGCCTTGATTTTCTTGTTATACGGCCAGTGATTGTGGAATGCGAACATGCGTTACGAAGTATCCCGCCAGCGATCAGCCTCCAGTTCGTGTCCGTAAATAACGCTGAGTGTGGAACAAACTCCCAGCCTCTTGATAAACGGCAAAACCATGAAAGGGGCTGAGCACCGGGGAAATGGTCGCATCTTTCTGATATGCAAATTGCTGCAGCATGAAATAGAAGGCACTCGCAACGAGATTAAGCAATCGCGTGATATTTAAATCAGCAATAGCTTCTTTTTTTGGCGGTGAATAGGTGAGAGGTGGGATTCTTCCAGTCCCTGGTTCGATAATAAACAGAAACACAAAATTCACGCACATACTCAATCGGCGTTATAGCAATGTTCTGTACATTTGATACGGAGGTAGCCCTTTAAGACCATAATTCGCAGCTGTGGATTGTTTCTGGAATTTCCATTGGGCGGCGGTAAATGTATATTTAAGCGAGAACCGTGCGGTCTACCGGTGCTCATAGACTCGCTGATGATGCAGCTGGTGTCTTTGGAAACAGGCTAATAACTTTTTTTGTATCCTGGACGCAGTACGCATTTCTTGCGATGTGTTTATGCTTTTTTTCTGGGGGAGTAAAGGCTTTTAAGCTGTAAGGCACATTTTCCTTTTCTCTCCCAGCAAGCATAATGCAGGTTTAACGCGCCGTTGAAAGCCGCTCCATTAACTTCCTGCGGGCTTTAGGACCACGTAGAGAAATTCATAAGGAGCCAGTGTTGTGTGCTTTTCACATAGCGGCACTCTGAAGGAAACCCCCCATCGGATCTGGTATTACAGGATACTCATGAAATGTACAAAGATTTCGCTCCTTCCGCGCTGCAGCCCTCCCTAAGATCGCACATGTGCATTTGGGGATGGTGAGTAGCGACACTACGTTTGGAGGATCCTTGATCAACAGCTCTTGTCATAGAGGAGGCGGACTTCTTTGATGTTCAATCTCGCCCTTCAATCTCCCTCTCCGTTTAGTCTTTCTCTCTCATTTTGTATTTTGTCTTTAATAGTTATATTTTTCGCATTTCTGGATCACGTTTATTTGAAGGAAGCTTGGCAGTTTGTGTGGCACCTCACATCGGAGAAAACCTAAGCAATTTTATTGGATTAAACTCACTTTTGGACAACTTGGTTGTTGCTTGAATGGGATACCTGGATGAAATATCATTTACACCCCACATACTTAAATTAGACGGAAACGTTCTTTGTGCTGATCCGGCGTTTTGATGACCGTATGTTTTCTTATTGACTGACAACCAATCGGACAATATAGAAAGCTCATTATAGGTAAGCAGAATCTTTCCATTTTTTGACGTGGCTTCCTTCATCAATGGTTTGTTAAAGTTGTTTTTTGTTTATAATTTTTTTCCCGTTATGAGATCGGTGGTTGCGGCGACGCAGCGATCCGGTGAATTTGGAAATAATAACCGGTATTAATAATGTTATTGCAATTAAAAGAAAACCTTTTTTCTTATTGTGACATTTTATATTTAAAACTTTAGAGTCTAGTTAAATTACAGACCATCGGGCTTGCCTGCAATGGCTTTCAAGTTCACCACTTGGCAGCAATTCAGGTGAGATGGACATAATCCAATCTATCTGTATCTCTATAGCCATCTGCGGTGCCTGCATGATCTCCCACATAGTTGAAACCAGAATTAGCCAGCAGGTTTTTTTCTTGTATTTTGCGTTATGTGTTGACCAATCTAACAGCAAAATTCTGGTGAGTTTCAAATGATTTATTATTAGAAATCACCCACTGCGGTTATGTCTGGACCTATATTCTATCAACCGCGTTGAAGAAACCTACATCCACTCACCTAACTTTTTTTTTTCTCCCGTGTGTAGCATTTTGTTTAAGTGTTTTTTAAGTCACACAGAAATACTCCATTATTTTAACATGAAATTCCGTCCCATTCATTTCGTTCAGGCAATTAAAACCAACTTATTAAAGCTGTATATTAATGCAAAACTTAGTAGGTGCGATATAGCACTATAAAAGCAAAAGATGGATTTTACAGTCATACATATTAGCGATGTTATGATGAAGAATGGCTCTTTTTCGTGTATGGTTGCATGCGTGTATCTATACAGTGAATGCTTTTGTGCATGAAAGGAGCAGTAAAAAAATCAAACGGGGTTTTCTGGTCTCGGAGGCTGGTTATTTAAGTCTTATTCGAATACGGTTGCATGGCTTTAAGTTGGTTTATTTTCGACGCGTTTAATTATGGCACAACATGCGTTATTGTTGGTCTGCCAAGTTCCCGGTAGTGCCCGGAGGATCGGCGCATTTTCCCTGCTTCGCGCAACAGTATAAGCGACTGTCTAATGCCCCCAAATCGTTGCTTGTCTATTGTATCTCAAGCCAGGCAGCATCGTCTCGACCGCTTTTCCAATGGCTCTAGTACGTTTTGTTACAGATATAATGTAGCCTAGCATTTCCCGTTTAATGCTATGAATAAGGTTACAGATAATTACTTATGTAACGTTTTCAAATCCAGTGATCCTCGAAACTACAGCCAATTTAATTACAGGCTTTTGTAAAATGTAGGTTATTACACGGCGTCCGACAAATAAATGGATAAGCTGAGAACAAAAAAGAAAAAAACAACTGTACCGATGAACAATTCTTTGTCCACGTCGCAATCAATAATCTTTCGGACGATTAAGGAGGAAACACTGTTGCAACGAAACCTGTGTTTAACACAATTGATTTAATCTGTGATATACTGGAGACACTTTTCCTACTTACCTGTAGTTTTCGGAATTATGAGTAGAACTAGTTCAATATAGGCTACTGTAAATTTAATGGATGCCATGGAATTTTAAGGAAAGACAGCGCTGGAAAACTGACTCGGAGTTGCCATACGTTGTTTTATAGTGGCCGCCACAATTTAAGCTCAAGATTTAAGAGTACAATAGTCTATTTAAGATATTACAAAATATCAAAAAGCTGACAAATCAAATTAAATTTAAATGCTGTTGATCGATATAACCGGAACACCGCATGCTTCAGGCTGAAATCAATATTTTGCTGTCGACTTACGGAAAGGCTTATTTTGTTGGCATAATGTTTTATAATGGAGACTCGCATTTTCAGGCACCACATTATGCAGTGAAAATACCATCGACTTGTAACGGAGACAGAGCTTCAATACCGGGTTTCTTAATGCTGCTCCCGGGGAACCCATGGGAATTCTGGATTTTGTTCCAATCAACTTCTTAATTAATTAGGTTTGATTGAGCTGTTTGGAAACGAAGACACGTATGTCACATATAAGGCTAAAAGAGACATATCCTTGGTGGGGGCACATAAAAAAGTGAAATATATTTTATGAACTTTATTTGGCGCAATTATTACATTCGAATATAACCGTAGAATTAGTTATCAGTCTTTCAGTGTTTTCTTGAACAAATTAATTGACGATTAATTCTTACTATTACGGGATTCTGTGTTTTTTCAACCAGGCAATTAATATAAAGTTAATCAATATTGAGAGATTTAACATAATGTTAAATGTTAATTAATTATTAACGTGTTGCTGTTGGTATCATCTTCATATTCAGGACTGGCTTTAATTACAATTAAAGTTCGGAATTACAGCTCAAGATTGATCACTTAATAACCAGTACCTCAGCTGTAATACCAGATTAGTTGAAATCTTGGCATAAATCAAGATGAACCCCCCCCCCCCCATGCGCCAAAGTAATGTTACTACATTTTTTATTTTCTACGTTTTGTCTCCTATATCCTTTCTATCTATCTGTCTCTATCTGTCTATCTATCTCTATCTATCTATCTATCTATCTACCTATCTATCTATCTATCTATGGTTAGTCTCTCTCTGCAAGCAGGTTGCTACGGTCTGGAATCGTTTTATATGTATAACTTGGTCGAAACCGCAATACCACATTCGTTCATAGATGCTTTTGGTTTCTTGCCTTCACAGCATATTCTGTGTATACACATACAAAACATGTCATTATGCCAAAGATGGGCTGTGTACATTTCACCTTCTGGTTCTGCTACATGAACGGGGATGACTTCTCTTCACTTCTGACTCGATAGAGCCTGCAGTCATTTACATAACTCTCCACCCCCCATCAACCTCTGTTTGCATATTACATTGCATGTTAGGTAAACGCCTCGATGGGTGAACACTTTATCAGGCATATTCCACGCTGATTTACACATCTTTCCCAATGGGTGCATTAACTTTCAATTGTTTAATATTGCTTCTGATGCTGTGTGGATTATGTGCTGTTTAAAAGCCATTATGTGGCCATGATGGAGTAGTTCTTGCGTAAATATCCTGGGAATACTGTGTTGCTCCTATACATGCCAACCATTAGTATCTTCACTTAGAGGAATATGGCATTTCAACTTGCTGCTTTATTATCAAGAGTACACCATTACTCCCCCATGGTTATATAAATCACACAAGGACTCTCGTTCCCTGGCTAATACTGGTTCGGGAATTCCAGTTTGAACAAGAAGTTTGCCATTAATCATGTAATGTGTTTATACAGGTAATGGCTGCACTGAGGTTCATGTGGAAAGACCCCCCTCTCCCACCCCGCTACCACAAGGAATATGTTTTAATTAATTAAGTGCAGTTTTGATGATGAATTTAATTGCCTTCTTGATTTTCATTTAGACGACTTTTTTCCATTTCTTTGAGACACTATCAACTGGATGTCTTCTGACAAAATCAGCAGGAGGAACGAGCTGCGTAATGTGGAGTTTCTAGCAGGAAAAAAACGCAAGTTAGCGAAGACTTTAGAGCGTATTTAAAGCTGTCATACTGCTGAAAACCTTTGGCTTTGTGACTGAAAGATGACACCTCTCTACCAGAACTGCCAGTTCCCGTCGCCCCCGTGAGCAAATCTTTTTCCCAGGCTTGACCTGATGCTCACTGTTTCGTGCGTCCCCTCATGGTGGGCTGATATTTCTGATTTATGCAGAGTCGTCGTCATGCCTGCGGCTTTGATCGGCAATCAAACTGCACAGTCAATTAAACAGTTTGAAAAGGTTTACAGCTGATATGAGAAATAAGATCTGTTGTGACAAATAGGCCATAACAAAAGGAAATGCTGTGCCAGGTAAACTGAAGTAGTGTGACTGTTTTCTGCTGTAAGTCACCCAGTGAGACTCTGCTCCCTAGAGTCAAAGTGAGACTTGATAATGATTCTTTTACATAATAATACATCACGTCCTGTATTAAAGAGAGTGGCTGATCAGGGTGAATGGTCGTGAGCCATCCTCTGCTGGATCTCTGCTGATTTTTCCATTGTGTAGCACAGTGACTTATTGCTTTAGATTCTACAGAGGATTGATTCTGCGCCACATTGGTGAGAGTTAAGAAAGGCGATCTGACAGGCAGCGGAATGAATCCTAAATGCTGCCTTATTCTGATTCCCGCACTGTGTTCGATGCAAGTTTGTAGTACAGGATTTACAACATAGCAAAGACCGCGATTCCTTTTTTCTGGTAGAATGGGTACATATTGTCCCTTGCAATTCCACTGTTGAGCGAGAGAATCACAAAAAAGCAGCCAAATGACACTTTCATGCATAGGCCATTTCGATTTGCATGGTTGTGTTTTTTTTCCACCCAAATCTATGGAGGTTGTTTTGTTGTAGATAAAGGCTGACAAGTCATTTAGTCGAACAGCCCTCTGTGTCCAAGATCTGCTGAGGCCTAGACTTGAATACCAATGTTAGTCTTTAGCAGGGTGACATTATAAGATATAGTTTTCTTAGGGCAGAGTATCTCTTAATACGAACGTCGTGAGGAGGACAATAGCAATAGCCATTGAAGGGTCTGACGGTACCTTTTGATGTGGCAGGCTGTGAAAAAAGCCATGCCATGCTTCTTTAAATGTTACATTTGTTATTTATGTATTTTTGAGAATCAGCATGCCCAACAATGTTCATGGATGAGTAATAGATGTAGTGTTAACAAGGTCATAATAATATTCACAATTGTGATGTAGTTGTGTTGTGTGCTTCCGCTATTGTTTTTTAGCGTTTACATTTTACATACTTAGCAGATGCTTTTGTCTAAAGCTGCACACAGGTGAGACAAATATCACATCGCGAACATACTTGCTATCAATCAGTCAACTAGGCATAAGTGCAGCCAGGCTGAGCTTCCAATGAACACCCAGGGACAAGCGTAAGCAGGACTGGAGCAGGAGCTACACGACTAATAACTAACCAACTTCTAACAAAGTAAGCTTAATAAGATTAATAAGATTATTCAATGACAAGAAGTGTAACAGTGTTTGTTTTAAATATTTCTGTTTTACAATCGCAAAGGGGCATCGTTTTGTCTCTATCGACCTCAAACGTCAACTGTAAAGATCCATCGCCAAGGAGATAAACATCATGTAGAACTGTAAATGAACATTGCTCAAGATGAAGGGTCACCAGTCACTGGGGAGATAAAGGCGCTCCCATGCATAAGCCTGTGTGTTAACCCAGAGGAAATGCAGTGAGCTCTCTGCTGTGGGGGGGGGGGGGGGGGGGGGGGGGGGGGGGGGGGGGGGGGGGGGGGGGGGGGGGGGGGGGGGGGGGGG
>JAODLD010000040.1:14326369-14337075 GCA_026781065.1 Mormyrops boulengeri | reverse complement strand
GTTGGTTCCTTCAAACTCAGTTGCGGAATCCCCATGAGTCTCTTAATGTGAGACTGCTCTCTCCCCCCATTTTATTTCTGCCTCCACTATTTCTGAAAATGAGGTCGTTGCAAAACAACGACCACTTTATCTCGTGTCTCTCCGATTTTTCTCCTGAGAAATCACACTTGAAAATCTCACAGAGGGAGATCTAAAATATCGATCTCGGCAGGGTCTCGAAGCCGCCCTTTATCTCCACTCGAAGCATCAAAGGACATGAAATGAGGTTACGCAAGATCCTAAAGTGCTTCTCCTGACCTCTGCTGATTGGTATCTCAGCATAAAAATCCTGTTATTTCTTATCAGATCCACTGATGTCTATTTTTACCCTTTTTTTACTCTAGTAAAAAAGTATCGGGATAAATTATTCAGAAAATGGAATTCAGAAAATCAGATGTCCCGTATTTTTCTTAGAACAGAGTTTCCCTTGAGGAATGCTCCTTGTCTGAAACAGAAAGGATCAGGGTAACAAGCTTGTCCTTTCACAAAATGAGTAATATCGGCATTTTATATATCTCATGCTTATATACTATATTGATTGTGTGAAAATAGCCTATTCTTCCATTCATGAGCATTTTTGAGCTGAAGCATGGGCATCCCACCCAGGGTTTCCCTGCCTTGTGCTCTGTACTTCATAAGAAGGTTCTAGGTTCTAGGCTCACTGCAACTCAGGGGTGATTCTAGGATTTGATTCTTAGGGGGTGTTGGTCCCCTTCTGAACGTGGAATGTTTGTACTGTAAATACTTGCATGGACGTATAGAACGCATGGTTAAGCTCAACTAATTTAAGAGTTTTTTTATATTACTGTGTAATACAAGAGGTAAACTACAGAAAACAACATGGACATTTTACATTACTTGCAGCTAGTGATGTGTTAAATCGGTATTACCTCATTGAATGACACTTTGCCCAGTTGCATCTGAGTGTTTCAGGAATCTTCACGATAGAATCTTTGGTTTGGTTGAAACCAAGCAATGAAAAACATGGGGGGGAGATTGGAAGAGAGTTTGTTGATTGTTTACTGCTTTGCTACTGCTTGATATTCAGTCCTCACACAGAAGAGATCACAAAGTCTGAGGGGTTTTAGTGGATTTGGGAAAGAATGACTTAACTTTTTTAGGGCGGGCTAAGAGGAAATACATGGGGGTGAAGCCAGTCCCACCCATTCTGCAGCCCGGTACTGACCTACGGTCAGAAGGTGGATTGATGAACAATAGTGGTATTTATCCTACTTCCTGATTTTTTTTATTTATTTATTTATTTATTTATTTATTTATTTTTTCGTGTCCTGTTTGACCCACAGAATCCCTAACAAAGAATGAGACATTTTAAGCATTGCAAAGTTAGTAATTAGGCAGACCAAATATCTAGGAGGGCACGGGTGATGTTTGGGTATCAGGCGTCGAGTCTGCCCTGGAGGAATCACGCTTTATATGTGCTGTGAAGTTGCTCCTGTTGATTGGCAGCGGATGTTCCGTGAATTGGGAAAGGTGTATACTAGTATTCATGAAAAGGAGACACTAAGTAGTAACTGCGTTGATATGCAGCTGGGGAAAGAGGGTTTAGATGTGACACACCCAATGAATTCCACATCAGTATACCTGCTAATGTTGTCTGATCTGCTCTGGGAGCAACAAGATGGCTGAAATCCTGTTATAAGATTGCAGCTTCTACATTGTTTTAGAAGTTGAACTCTTTGGCTTATTTTTATAAATCCCTTACATTAATTTGTCTTCCATAACCACTTTCCCAATATGATGTCACGGTGAACCAAATGTCTAATCCAGGAAGCATAGGGCACAAGGCAAAGGAAACTCCTGCATGGGGTGCCAGTCCATCGCAGGGCAAGCACACTACCGGCAATTTAGATTTACCAGGACACAAAACTGTATATTGCTGGATTGCGGGAGCAGAGAGGAGTTACGCAAAGGAGAAACGCAGAATTAGCAGGTAAGCGTGCGAACTCCACATTACAAACTTGGAAGGTGGGAAGTGAAAGTTATACCAACTGACTCAGTGGAAATAAAAATAGCAAAAAATGCACAGTCACAACTCTCACTGGTTTCGGTATAAGGGAGTCCAGAGGCAGACAAAGTGCAATACAGTGTCTGACATGTGTTACAGTATGTAAGAACCATGCATGCCCAGGCATTCTGTGTTTAAGTCGGCTGAATAAAAAAACTCCACATCCTCAAACCTTGAGGTGTTAGCTGACGGTGCTACTCACCAAGTGACTCTGTCAACCCTCCCTTATTATATATTAGGTAACTTTAGCTTACTAGCTAAACTGCAGCAAAAATGACAGAAAATGCCTGAAGATTAGCTATACCTAGATGGCTATACATACATTTTAGGTTTAATTTTAGTTTTCAGATATTTTTAACTCTAGTTTTAATTTTGGCATATTGTCCTCCATGGATTTTCTAGAATTGTTCATTCACAGCAGAATCCCAGGAAGCGTAGGGCAGGAGCCAGGGGACATCACAGACAGTATGTTACACATTACACACACACACTGTTGGATATTTGGAGATCCACGTACAGAAACTGGAGCACCTGGAGGAAATCTATAGGAACACATAGTGAGCTGTACACATGCAAACCCTGGAAGTGTGAGTCCCACCCACTGACCCAGAACACCACCTATCAAATATTCACATTTTTAAATTACTGATAACCCACTGCTTTTTCGAATTGACATTTTTGACATGTGCATGCATGATGTGTGAAAGCATAAAATGCAATTAAAGATTTCTGTTTGCAGAATGAAAATTACAGGGCATAGCTCCTAAAACTGCCCCTGCATATCCTAGACGCAGTTATTGCTATAAGGCAGGTTTTAACAATGAACTATTTCCTGTTTCTTTCCATCGTTTAATTCCTCAGTATGGTGAGTTGGTGTACCCGCTATGCTGCTTTATCTTTATCAGGATTTACTGTTGTGACTTCTACTTCATGTTCACAGGCATCCCACCGTAGGCATATTGATTTCAGGGAGGCGGATGACGGACAATTGCTGTCTAGGGGTGCTGGCTAGGCTTGGTTGACATTTTGGTAATTACGGTAATAACGAATACTGTGGTATATTTGTTAAGTGTTTAACCACAAATTTTATTTGGAAATACCGGAATAATGTTGCTTTTATGATACCGTCAGAATACTGTTTGGATGGTTTGATGCAATTAAAAATTAGATGTGGGGGAGGGGTTTGGCATGCTGAGAGTTAAATTGTTTTACGACTGGGGCTAGAGGGTGGCGGTAAAATTTGCCAGCCAGGCCTAGAGGGCGGTGGTAAAATTTGCCGACGGGTCAGTGGGTGACGGTAAAATTTGCTGGCCAGACATAGACGGTAGTGGTAAAATTTGTCGACCAAGGCTAGTGGGTGGTGGTAAAATTTGCCGACCGCGGCTAGTTGGTGGCGGTAAAATTTGCCGACCGGGGCTAGTGGGTGTCGGTAAAATTTGTCGACGGGGGGTAGTGGGTGGCGGTAAAATTTGCCGATGGGGTGGGGTGGGCTTGTAGGGTCCACTGAATAGTGGAGGGACACATTTCTGGGACGTTGCGCATTATTCGCGGATGCCCCCAGGGGGCTGCTGTCAATTTACGGAGAGACTCTTGGGAGACGCGGGATGTCTGTATTCAAAGGTGCTGAGACCACGATCCCAGAGCAGTGAGGCTCAGGTTCTGAAATATGCTAATCGCCAAGATGCATCATACTATTTCTTTAGGCTCAGTGCTATATTAATTGAGTTTCTCACAGCATTTTTGTCTTTAAACTATTTTTTTCTTCTGTTTTCTTAGTTGTGTATGCACTTACATACATATGTTCTGCGAGCCGCACACATAAGAGTGATTTACCGGTGACACCATGAAAGACGCTCACTTAGACTAATATCTCCTAAGACACCTCTTATGAATGATATTGTTTTACCACACAGTTGTGAATTTAATGTTGCAATGATATTTGGTTGTCAGGGGAATCTAGATTATATGGGGATTGTTAAATCTCCTTTTATTGGATGTGTTGGAAAGGGACCCATGGTATTACCAGAGTCCCATTGTGAATACCAATTAGAGGAGGACAGAGATGGTACAGGGTGGATGTGTCAGATAAGAGGAGCAAGCTGTCAGGGTCTTCAAGCTGGTGGAGAGCGGGTATCAGAGTGGAATGGTCACGGGAGAGACAGACTAATGCAGTTAGGGGACAGTGGGAATTCAGAAGTCTGCCTTGGCATCCCGTATCAAATGAAGTGGGAGAGAAGCTAGCATGTGGTGGCTGTGGATCCTGTTTTCCCATCTGTGCGTGAGTTTGGGGGAGTGGGGGATTTTGGTCAATGATGTGGCAACCCCAAATCCCATGTTTGTCTTGAGTTTGACTCTGATGCCTGTGTTGGTGTTGACCCTTTGGGATCATGTAGAACAGTCTCAGAACACTATTGTTGCAGCCTGGTGTTCTGCAGTGATGTGACAGAAGGTGTATTTCATGTCTCATATCTGTAGTAGTAACATAATTTTTTCCCCCCCACATTTTATTACTGAAGGAGGTATGATTTAATGCACACTCGTGAAAAGTAAAAGGGCAGAAATGTACTTTTCACCTTAAAAACCAAAATGTTGATGGACTGGTAGCTGTGTTCTAATCGTATGATGTTTTACACTCTACAATTGGCTTCTTTCGGTTGTGGCTTACGGCGAGGTTTTCTGTACCCTTATAGCCCGTTTTACAGTTGTGCACCAGAAAGTGGCTATGCTTTACTCCTCTTATGGATCCATTTTTATGAGCCAATAACATTTTATATGTGGGAAATAGTCTTTAGTATTTATTTATTTATTTGTCCATTCATGTTGTCAAGTTTTAGTTTTAAAACATGATTTTCAGTATCTCTCTGGCATCATACTTATTAGATTCTTACTTGGCTCTATTTTGTCCCACTCTTTGACAGCCTTGTCATAATAAAAACAAGGAAATGTAACTGCGAAAGAGTTCAAGCAGAATAATTTCCCAACTGTCAGTTTATATTGTAGCTCCGAAAACATATGGGAGCCTCCCAGAGGGATGCAGGAAGATGAAATGCTGGTCAATTGCTACACACAGGGATGAGGGCTGAAGAGATGAAATCATTTCTTTGCAATCGTTCTCCTTGGTTGCGATTGCATTGTAGGGTGTAATCCATTTTTTGCCATTTGAGGTCAGCAAAAGCAGGGCTGAGTAGGATTATCAGTGAGGTCTTGGATGTGAAGAACCTGGTATTCCATCCAGATTGGCATGTACTGTCTGTGATTTTTTTTATTTTTTTTTTTTTGCAGCTTTCTACAAAATTGAAGATTGGGTGATAAAAGGTGTATATAGCTCTATAGTCAGTCCTGTAAGGGGGTGAAGACATTTCCCTCACTGTTGATCCTCTCTTATGAGTTTAATGCAAAGGACCTCTGGGGACTTTTCACTTTTCTTTGCCAGTACGCCAGGAAGGTACATTGGCACATTGCTGTTGCCCTCCTAATCTGCCGATATCGAAAAGGAAATTTGTTTGTTTCACCGGATACAGTATGCTTGTAAATACAAGGCATTTCTCTCTTTAACAAGATCAGGACACGCTGCAGGGGCAGGTGCACTATCTAGGAGCTGCACCTGTGGCTTCTTCTTTGTCCCAAGGAAACCCTGCTGTTATATCCTAGATTATTATATCAACCTGTTTTTCTCAAGGCGCTTGGCTGAGAGTTTTAACCAAAGCAAACTGCCCTTTTTATCTCTTCATATGAAGCTCAGTATTTTCTTTTTCTGGAATAATTTGGGTGAAATGTTTCTCCTGGGAGTGCTACAGAAGGAGATGTCCTGGGATTTGAACCAGAAACCTTCAGGTTATAAGTTTTTCCTTAATCACCATGGTAACTGTTGCTATCGCTTGGATGACTCAAGCAGTGTTGCTCTGTTTATAGCTGCCCATTGGTCATATTGAAATGAAGACTTTCTGGGGTATCTCTGTCTGCTGTGTTTCTGTATGCGTCTGTGAATTGCTCCTGTGCCGTGGTAACGGATTCTTAGATGGTCTCTGTAGGCCACATTTTATGAAGTGTCTTCTGCAGTAGGCCGGAGGAACTCTGCTGCTTAAAGATATCAGGAAGCTGCAGGAAGCCATCAGGTAGAATGCCACCTGTGTTGCTCCTAAACGTTTCGCATTTCCCCAGATAAGCCCTGTGCTATGTCTCTATGTGCCATACTTGCTTCTCGTGGTTTTTTTTTTTTTTTTTTGTCAGACCTTAAATCTTCTCCCTCCAGAATGGAAATAATGGATAGGAGTCTTACAGTAGTGTATGATTTTGTAACTCACAAGTCTTCTTTCAAGAAGCTATTGACTGCATGGCTTTGGATCTGTATTAAATATAATCGTCAGTGTTGAGGGATAGTGATGTTGCTTAGGGAACCAGTGGAGGACTGAGGAATGTCAGTGTGCCTTTACCAGAGCGACTGTGGCTTGTGTGTGGGGGGTGTGTGTTTATTGGCGCTCTTATTTCTTTTTCTTTATCTTGGTAAATTCACTTCCTACAGCATGCTGGGGTCAATCAGCGACTGATGAACAGTCCTGTTTTTTTTTTCTTCATGTGAAACTTGTGTTTTTTTTTTATTTATTTTTTTTTTACTGTGTGAATGTTTTACTTACTTTTTATTCTAGTAGATTTTTGTTGAGGAATTCCACCCCCACTAAGCAGACTAACGATGCAGGATAACGTTTTCGGTACGGTGGCTCAGGCGATTAAATGTGAAAGTCAGGACAGCACTTCAATGAGGCGAAGTTAAGTTGCAGTCTAGTCAATGAAATGAAAGGTTATTTCAACCAACAGATATTATTCATTCCCAAAATAATAAGAATGGTCTGAACTGTTCATACATCTGTAATCAAATGTAGATAAGGCAAATGAAGTACAGGGTATGAATTTATTTGATTCGCTGAATTTTTGGTTTCCATACTGCCACTGACAGCCACTTGAACTACTTAACAGCAATGTCTGTGAAATAGGGAATTAGCAGGCTGAATAACGTTTATATGAATTTTTGCAGCCTCAAGATCTACTCAACATCGACAGTTGATCTCAGAATATCTGAGCAAATGCTCTTTTACTTTCATATTTTTACTTATGCTTATTTATAGATGAGAAAGCCAGGTTCGTTTTTGTCTGAATAGTGATTTATGAATCCGAATCAGCTTGTACTCAGTTTTGTGTTAGCTTAAGTTTCAATCAAATCCATTTTCACTTGCTAATTTTATTAGTTGCTAGCTCTGCAAAGTGCCGCAGGTCACGTTAGGATCAATACATTGCTGAGAAATCAAGTGATTGATGTCCTTAACTGATGTGATTGATGTATTTTAAAGCTTAGGAAGTGCTCACATGCTGAAGGCTTGCGGAGAGTCGGCCTTGTGACACTCAAATGTCGCGCAGTTGTGTTACACAATATGGTGCCTTCTGCTTTTGTGTGGTCATATCTCCATATTAGGCTTGGGTGGTATTACAGCCAGGGGAGCCTTAAAAGGGGGGAAAGTTAGGATGATTTCAAATGGCCTATAAAATTTGGAACATAATGGGATGGGTCTGGGTTGTAGGCCCAGTTTGATGTGCTTTCATGGGGCCCAAAGTCTCTAGCTAGCTTACCATGGTATTTTGGGTATAACGCTATATTTTGAAATCATAAGTTGCTCTGCAAATTTCATTGTGCCCCCCAGCACCCCCACAGTTATTGTATACTGCAGTATAATGTCTGGCCAGTATGGCGGTATGAAAGAGTTGATACCGGCCATCATACTTCATATAACCGAAAACCTGCACATTCATACTGAAACAATGAATATTGCTTCATTTTGCTTCTCGGTCACTTTTAACATGCAGCTCTTCCTTGAAGCTAGGGGTGATTATTGGTGGTACCCTGTAGTGTGTCGTGCCCTGGTCATTGTTAGGGAAGCTGGAGACGTAAGAGTGCAGGATAACCAGGCGCTTCACATGCGCGAGAGCATTTCCCATTTCTGCGCCTTTAGGATAAAATCTCTCATATTTGTATCCCATGAATAGCAATGTCGTCCCATTGTTTCAGGAACCCACGAAACTGGTCGGAACATCTTGAGTAAAAGTCGTTTATGCGCTCATTGGTATTCAAGGCTGGAGGTGAAGCAGAAACCAGTAAATAACTTGGGTCCATTAGTGGGAGGCTGCAGACTGGAGATGGGAACACATTGTTTATATTTGCTTTCCACGAATGTGACAGTAGCGGGTTGAGTGTGTTACGAAACGTCTGAGCTGGGCGTTTAAGCTCGAGGTGGTGCCCTTACGTGCAATGGCATGATGTTCAGTAGCACCCCTGACAATATATGTTTTGTTTTCTGATTTGGCCACTTGGGAAAGGGTATTTAAAGTTACTTAAAGTGCTGAAAAGTTTGTGACATATATAAGGTATGAGTCAGTCCAAGTTGGAGATGTTTGCTTGTTTTGTGTATTCTGCATTCAGTCTGTCACCTTATTCACAGTCACCCTAAGCCTGTCCTAGGAAATTCAGGGCATGAAGAGAGGTAATCACTTAGAAAGAAAGAGTCGATTTTGGACGCTTTGTGGATACCTACCATCACCTGCAGATTTAGGCCAATTTAGTGTCACAAATCCATCTGAACAGGATGTGGGAGGCAGGCAAACTGGTCATTCTATGAGAAACTCTGACAGATGGATCAAAAACCACTGTATTTAAGCTCTGTAGGGACAGCTAAAATGTCATCAAATCTACTGTTTAAGGCAAAAAAAAAAATGAAACCCAAGTAGTGGCAGTAATAAGTGCTTATTTTAAAACGAAATGGGAACCGATGAAGCACTTGTGAAATTGCTTTTTTTTTTTCCTTTCAGTTAACACCGAAGGGGCCCTGTTTTAAATAAGCAGGAGATGTGCAACACACCTGAAAAGAGATGCAAAGAAGTAACATTTATTGAATTATGGAAGAGTGTCAGTGTCTCATGTTTCAGTGGAAGTTTATCATGCTGGAACATGGTAACTTGGGAGCTGGAGGGAAATTCCTTCAGTAGACACAACTAATGTGTCCACTGACTTTCAGAGGGCAGGTGATAACAAGTAGAGCCTAAGCTAAAAGCATTTTACAATAAAAAAAGATAAATTAACATGTCAATTTAACAGTTACTCTACCAATATCCATTCTGTCCGTTATACATAATAACTTATCTTCCATTATCTTTTCATTTCTGCATAGTATTGTATCTATCCAGTGGCCTCAAAATGCAATTTCAGTGACCATTCATCCAGCCTAAAAATTAAAAAATAACCAATAAAATACAAATTCACAGAACAAAATTTTAAATCCAAAAATGAAAAAAATTAATAAATCAACAAAATATTGTTTTTAATATGTTCACAATTTTTTCAGAATGTTTGATACTGGATGTCTTTTATATGGATGTGTTCATTTATATGTAAAAAAATGGCCAGTGTTTTGTAAAATTAATTGGATGTGTCATTTTTCTGAGCTGTTTTATTATATGTCAGGGTTTCACACTATAAGCTGTGTCATATGTTACTTTTAGACAGGCACAGACTGCTGATAGATCACAGTTACCTATTGAACAGTGTGGGGATGGTGTACAATGTATATACAAAACAGACAATCTGTTAAACCAGCCAGTGATAGATAGTGTGTTCGTGAGATGTATATATAGATATTCTTTTGGGATTTGCTGTGGGTTTTATGTTTGTCCCATTAAAAGAAAAGGATAAGACGGTGCTCCCCTTAAAATCCAACGCTATGCTGTTTTGCTAGGATTTTGCTGCAGAAGAAAGATGAATAATCAAAGAATCAAAGTTTTGGCTGTATTAATTTCCTAAGGAAAATGTATGTGTAGCAAATACCTTTTAAATGTTTATGCTGTGCAGAATATTGGTGAGGAGAAAAATGGTAGATTTTTCATATGGCCGCAAATGGAAGTCAGGTTGGCTTAACAAAAATCTGAAATCTGGCACATTTGCTACATTGAAAATGGTGCCTATAGCATGTTACTAACACTGATTTTAATACTCTGGGTTTATGTTCCTTTTTCCCTCACGTGTCATTTTGAGTGTGATATTTCTACCCACTAAGTTTCAATAGGTTGATAACTTGGTTAGTAGCATCATTATTCATAGTCTAGTACAAATTAAATTGTAATAATAGCATTTAGAAACCAAAAAAATGTTAATGCATTTGTCAGTGTGGGGCTTAGTGGATTAGGGATCTGTGCTGGTGTCCAAAAGGTCACAGGTTCAAGGAGTAGTGTTATCACCATTGGGCCCTTGTGCTAGGCCTTTAACCTTGATTGTTCCAGGGATGCCTAGTGAGCCCAGATTTGCCCATTGGACAAAAGCTTCAGCTGAATAAATATAATGTAAACTGTTAACATCTTATGTTTAACCTGCCAGCACACACACACACACACACACGCACACACACACACACACACACATGCACACATCTGTACTGCTGTGTCTCTAAGGTAAGCCCAGAACTTTGAAACAGAAAGCTGAATAATAGCGGGACTGTGCTTTGTTTAGGGGTGCATGTACGTGGGAGGTGCGTTGGCTCTCTCAGGTGTTGTTTTCGCAAACAGAAATCAGACATAGTGGCACAGGCTGCTCGGTGGGGGGTGG
>JAODLD010000040.1:14308385-14321506 GCA_026781065.1 Mormyrops boulengeri | reverse complement strand
GCCCCCCCCCCCCCCCCCCCCCCCCCCCCCCCCCCCCCCCCCCCCCCCCCCCCCCGGGGCGCCCGGCCCCCCCCCCCCCACTTATTGGCATGAATAGCTTTTTATATTACAGTATATAGAATAAATACAGTATACAGTACATATTGTAATCGCTCAAACCAGGGGCTTTTCTAGCTATTGAAAAAAATCTGGGGCTAAGTCAAGTTCACCTGGGGCTTGACTTTATTGATTATTTATTATTTTTTTGAAGGAAGTCTGGCATCGGGGGTAAAAGTGATCGGACCTAACAATGGACTTAACGACACCCGTTATCCAAACGTAAGATCACTGGCTATGTTTAGGACCCCGGGGTATTTCAGTAGGTTACCAAAATCTGTAGGGCTCAAGTATTTGGCACAGGTTGCAGCGGGCGGGAGTTCTGAATAGAACCGTCAAAGAAGAACGAAGCTGTATATATTGAGACAACTTTCTAGCCAAAGCCGGGAACCGAAGTTTTACGAAACTTGATAAAGTGAAAAAGAAAATAATATTTTTAAGGTTATACTTAATACATTTGGCCAAACAGCCCAATAATAGGAGCTTCTCATATTACAGCAGGATGTCTAAAAATATCCTTTGAATAATGACTTTGAAAAAAAAAAACAGATTTAACCGAAATAATTCAAATCATTATAAACCTAATAACAATCATTCTATCTGTGCAAGACTGAAAGAATGTATTTATTAATTTCAGCAGCTAAATGAATGGAAGGTTTCATACCTCTCTATATTTTTTTCAATCAAAAAGAACTGAGATTATAACCTATCCTAACCGCCCAATTTGATAAATAATCCAGCGATTATAAAGTTTGCGTGATTTTTACCTTTGAATTTTACCTCAGGCCGCCTCCCGCCTTTTTCACACGCTGTACTTTACAGCGCATCTTTTTGTTGCAAGGAAGATGGAATCTGGCTGATTATAACCATATATTTAGCTCGGAAAGAATTGTTTCGCTGACGTTTCGGATGATTTGTAAGGTATATTTAGCTATATATTGATATGTTTTATTGATTGTATAATATGGATACCTGAATATTTGTTTTTGGCCTATATATCGCAAGTCGTATCGTCATTGCAATATTGAACAATGTTTTCGCGCATTTTCATCATATCGTTCAGACCTACTGCTTGTTTAAATCACAACATCCTATTATTGGTCCACATCTTTAGGCTTGTCAGTTTAAACACCATAATCATTAAGCAGTAAATAATAATCAATAATGGTAGACAAGTAATTAATGTTGTTTCAACCCCCCCCACCACCAGGACTTTTGGGCAGTTGAAAGATGAAAGTGCCTACCCCATTCCTGATCCTGCTGTCTGCCGTGGTCACCAGGAGCTTGAAGGTGGTCTCCAAACGAGGATCTGGTAGGGTTTTGCTCTCTCTTCTTAATTGTTTTGGGGGGGTAACCAGTGTTTTGTGCATTAAATGGTATTTGATGAATTTGAATGATGTGCTGCTGACATTCTACGCTTCGTGTGTTTTGAAACTGTTCATAGACAAATGGTTTTCTGATTTGGGACAGTAATAAACATTTGATGTTGAGAGAAGTGGAGTCTACAGGATTTTTACAGAGTGTACATTCAGCTGGACACGAAACAGGCTTTATTTCTCTCTTATCATCTCCAAACAGTAACATTTTTCCCCTGCCCTCTTCATCCCAACACCTCCAGCCTATTTGTAAGGAAATGGGGTGTATGAACTTCATTGTGCTCACGTGGCGAGTACTGCCTGTGTGTCTATCTGTCATTTAGAGTACAAGGTGGCCTTGGCATTTGTCAAATAAAACATTGTTCACCCTTGACATTGATAGATGTTACCTCTAGTGTGGAAGACAAAGCTTTTTAGATTGAGCCACACTAACCTTCCTCCCCCGACTGTCCTGTGTGTGAATGACCACAAAAGTGTTCCCTTTCCTGAAAAATGAATCTAATGTGCTTAAGCCAGCAGTGAATTCTAAGTGTGGTACTTGGTTGAGGAGTGCGTTTAGAACCAGAGCTCTATCCTCTCATGCAGTGGTCTGTTTTCCAAGGTCTGATGCTTCTGAAAAGCCCGGACCAATTAATTGAGTAATCTCATTGTGAGAACCTGTCATAAATCTAGTGCTTTTTTGTCATATATGATGCCTTTTGAACTGTTTTCTGAAGAACTTTACTGTACCCCTGCCACCTTCTTGACAAACATCATATAAACACAGAACATTATCCTTCCTTATTCTGTACCAGCTTTTACAGCTCATTAAAATTGTTTTTTTCTGAAAACTGGTTCACATAGCAGCACAGTTTTTCCAATTATGGAGAAAATGTGCATCTTATAGTCTGCCTTCAGACGGGACTGGCATTAAACTAGTTTGGTATGTGAGTATGTGAAAACGTCTCATCCTTTTAGTGGTGGCGATGCCTCACTTCCCAATGTTCGCGGTGGATATCGGTGTGTTTGGAGGGTGTGTTACTATCTGTTTGAGGGGAGAACATTCAGAGAGTGCGTCACTTACAATTAATTATTACTAATATGGTTTGCAAAATGATATCAGTCTGGAAATAACTGTGATGTTTAATAACCCAGTAATATGTATAGTGATGTTGGTTCCCCATATTGGCATATTATAGTAAGTATGTATGCACATACATATAAGTATACATGCACATACACACACACACACAGACACACTATATACTATATATATACACTATACACACACACACACACACACACACACACACACACACACATATACATATAAAAAAATCAAGTCGATTTTGCGGATAATCCCCTTCAGAGTGTCCCCAGGCTACAGGCTTGTTTCTGATACAAAATTAAGTTATCATATATTCATCTTAAGAAGATGGTTAGAGACTTTTTAGAATGCTTTAGGCACAAGCTGATTCTGACTGATGGGTCAAATCATGTGGCAGTGACCCGGCTATCTCCACAGAATGGAATGTGCCCCTGAAGTCTGAGCGGTCGTCTGTGTGACGTATCTTCGCTTCTCCTCCTGTCATCTTTAGTGTGGAGGAAGCCGCGTGCCACACAGTGGGCCAGATGGCCCAGCTCCTGGCTGGGGAGCACACGTCTACCTCGGTGCCATTATCAGTATTAATTTGACACAGCAGGATTCGGAGATGGGAACATATTGGAGGTGTGGCAGAGGAGCAGATCACTGGCACTGTGGGGTTGTGTCACTCTTGAGGGGCAGACTTCAGAGGCTGCCTAGGCCTCCTCCTTGCATCTCACTGGATGTGTCCTATTATTATTATTATTATTATTATTATTTTATTAGTGATTCATAACATTAATAATAATAATGATACTGGTAGTAGCAATAATAATCACAATAATAATAATGATTATTATGATGATGATGATGATAATAATGAAAAACAACAACAACATATATTATTATATGTGCTAGGTTACAGATGGTAAGTAAAGAGCTGTTATACGAATGGAGTATTTTCCTGGGTGTGGGTTTCACTCATACTCTTCAGTCATGTCATTTGAAAGAATCAATAGTGAAACAGTGCCGCTTACGCTTTATTAGCAGAAATATGGGAGCTGCATTATCTTTCTGATTAGTTTATGTAAGCTCTGGTGGGCTTTCCTCCCCCTCCTCCTCCCCAGGGGCTGGGTGAAATGCCTCCAGGAGTGTGGGAGGGGGACACTGGAGCTCTGCCCTCTATTAACATTTCCACCTCAGGTCTGACCCACTCACTCCATTAGTGTTATACTTTGGGGTGGTCATTTTCCTGAGATGGTTAAAAGGATTGAATCTATTCTTATTAAAGCAGCCTTGATTCTCTATTTCCTCAGTCTTCTTTGGTTCATTTTTACCTTTATTTGGCTGACGCAAGCACAGAAACAGTGGACTTGCTTGTTATGACACACGCCAGACATTGTACCATACCAATTCTTCCTCTAGAATGCCTTGTACAAAACCAGAGTTTTTGAACAGTTAGAGTGATTGTATACCTTTTGCTATTTTTATTTCTAGAATTTGCTGTACAGTGGGTCAGTTGGTAGCACTTTGTCTTCATACCTGCAGAGTCTTTTGTGTTTAATTTGGTTTCTATATCTTGTACTGACACTTGTCACTTTTCTTGCACCTTTGTGACCTTGCTGGCTAATTTTGCTGTTCAGGCAACTGTACAGTGACAATAAAAAGTATAAGTCTAAGTTGAGTGCTTATGCTCTCCTGGTGTTGTGCGGGCTCCCTCCCTTCTATGTGTTCTTCCTGCTGTTCAAAATGTGGTGTTCTCTGAAATGCTCATTGTGTGCATTTTTGTGTCAGTGGGCATGCGTGTGCCCTGTAGTAGACTGGCATCCCTTCCAGGGTGTTCCCCTGCCTTATGGTCTTATGTGTTTCCTGGGATAGGATCCAGGCTCCCAGCTCCCTGCATCCTTGTGTTGGATCAATAGCTGGAAGAAGAATGGATGGATTTATCAAATGTTCATCAGTGGCTCTGAATACACACTGTATGTTATCTACTAATTATGACAATAGAAGTCGTCGGTGGTAGGTAGTGCAGTGGTTATAGATTTAGACTTAAATTCCAGGTTCAGGTGTGACGATTACAGGAAGGGCCTGTAATACCATTTGAAAATGCTTAAATTGAACTGGTCTAGTAACAAATCCTTGTAAATGGGCAAAAACTGTAAATCCATTGTATCAATAGTATATACTCTATTACTAGATGTGAATTTTGCCCAAACACACAGTGCATGCAAAATTATGCTGAAATCTTGATCTTTTCAGCACAATCCATTTCTGGATCATTTTAAACCTCTGTAATCATTAATGGTGTCCACATATACCTAAGTTGAATAAAACATGGCAGAAACTGGAAGGCCACTGGGATATTTCTCTTCCTGTCCCTTGTTTTCTGTTTCGTCCCCTATGTCCCCCATGTCAGTGTTGCTTTGTTGCTTTTGACACTGTGGAAACTGTCATAACAGACACTGAAAAATATGTCAGATAACAAAATGCCCCTTTTGTCTTTAAATGTATTATTCAGAAGCAGGATCTGCTTAAGCAATCTGCAGGGCTTTCCATTTGTTTATAAATAATATGAATGCATTCCAGAAAATACAACGACAGTTATGTCAGAAATCAAAGAAACAACCATTTTCTTTATAACTGTCATAAATAGTGGTTTGTGCCAGTTTGGCATCTTATGTGTTTTTAATCCTTTATTCTAAGAATTTTAATGGGCTACACATTGTTTTGTGATGGTGACAAAGAAAAATGGCTTCCTGTCATTGGAAATCAGCTAAATAAGCTAAAAATTTAAGTCTCTGAATCTGATAAGTTTGCCTTCTGTACTGTAGCACTCTTTTAAGTTTTCATATAGACAACCACTCTATTAGAAAAGCATTGCTACCAAAAGTTAAGAGGTTTCCCATACAATAACGTATTCACTTTTATACATGCATACACAAGGAATCATACATTAGCTTAGGAACAAAAGAACTAGTTTAATATTTCACATTTAATAAGGCAAGATATTTATCACAATCTTTTATCTGCATGGCAGACTATTTGGAGAGCTGCTTCAGCTAGTTTGTGTGGTTCCCTAAGAATAGAGAAGTGTAGCAAGCAAGGTGGAGACCAGGTGGGTTTCCAATAATTCTTCAAGACATTTCATTTTATGGTGCCCTGCTAGAGAAAGGAATGAGATGGCTTTTTGTTTTGTCACAGCGGAGGAGCTTTCACTTCTTGACCTTTTAGAAATACCGTGTTTATTTAAGTATTTACTTATTTTGCCAAATGCGTTGCTTTAACTGAGATATAGCCAAAGGTCACATCAACCCAAATTTTAGCTGTTGTCATCTACTCATCGCTGTACAGTCCCTTTACAACAAATTATCTCATAACTTAGATTTGCCCTGTCGTTTAACATCCCATGGTGCCCCTAATTTGTGAAGGAGCAAGAAAAATACCAAAAATTGAAATCTGATTTATTAGCTGTGTACTTTGAACTATTCTGTGTATTTCTTCTGTTTAGATATGGGTTCGTCTGTAATTCCCCTGTAGTAATACAAATCTGTAGTATTTGAGCTTTTTCCATTGTTTCTGCCACAGCCCAGAGGTCACGGCACCAGACTTCTGATGGGTGAGACTGACATTAAACATAATGATGCATTTCCATGTGTGATTTTTGTAATTTAGATAAATTACACTTCTCATCCAGTTTGACGTTTTCTCTCGAGAGTGTTAAAGTTGCAACTGAGGGCATAATTTGGCTGTTGACGTATACTGGAGTTTGATGTTTTTAAATGATTTTTTTTCTGTTGTTGAGAGGATTCATTTTAATTAGCCAGAGATCCACTAGGTAAAGTGACTTACTGTATGAATAATCGTTTTAATAAAGCAGATGAGGGCTGGAGCCATGCGAAAAGGAGCAAGCGGCATTAACAACATATGCCACTCTGACAGCATGCAGCATGTCTAGAGCATGCAAACCAAGCAGCTTGCGGCTTAACCAGAGCGTGCACACCCCGGCAGTATGCGACATGACTGGAGCGTGCACACCCCGGCAGTATGCGACATGACTGGAGGGTGCACACCCCGGCAGTATGCGACATGACTGGAGCGTGCACACCCCGGCAGTATGCGACATGACTGGAGCATGCACACCCCGGCAGTATGCGACATGACTGGAGCGTGCACACCCCAACAGTATGCGACATGACTGGAGCGTGCACACCTCGGTAGTTTGCGGCATGACTGGAGGGTGCACACCCTGGCAGTATGCGACATGACTGGAGGGTGCACACCCCAACAGTATGCGACATGACTGGAGCGTGCACACCTCGGTAGTTTGCGGCATGACTGGAGGGTGCACCAAAGTGTGAACACTCCGGCAGTATGCAACATGACCGGAGCGTGTAAAGCCAAGCAACCTGGCAACACGTCTGAAATGCACAATGAAACACAAATGATATCAAGCGGGAACATGAAATATGAAATTGAAGGAAATTGCAGCACAATTGCTGCCGCTTAAATAAATAAATAAACAAACAAACAAACAAAAACAGACAAAGCCTATCAGGTATAAAGTGGTATTTTTATCTTAAAGGATCTATACTAGAGAGTCTATTTCATAGTTTGTGACCTTAGCAAATAAAATTTCCCCAGCTCAGTAACTGAAAATTATCATATGCAAAAAAGAAGAAAAGGTATTTTTTGGCATATATGTGTTTCCTCTTATTTCCTGTGTGAAGTCCTGTATGTTGCCCTTGCACCTATAATGAGGGAGTTGTCTCCATTCTGATATTCATTACAGGACAGGCATTTCGATGAACAAGCCCTTACAGGTGACAGTTTGGTCTGCTGGAATGGCTTTATTAGCCCCCAGGAGAGCCACGTTCATTGAACCCCCAGATCTCCTCATTGTTTAGGATCTTGGTGACCAGTAATTATTGGGCATTCAGACAAATTATGCTGATGCTATGTAAGAATCTAGTGTTCCACAAATGCTGTACACATTGTTACATTTGTGCTGTGTTTTTTGTCTTTCCAAATTCAGGAAGTCCATGGTCTTAAGAATGCGATAAATAAATTGACATTTCGTATTTACATTGTTCTGGACTCCCCGCGACCCTCTGGGATAAGCGGTTTGGACGATGGGTATTTACATTGTAAAGAAATTTCATATTTTTATGCTTTTGTTACTTTGCACCATGTCCCCCCAACAGACCATTAAATTTACAGCAGTAACAACAAAGCAGAGCTATTCTGAATGTTGTTTGACAGGGGTTACCTTACATGGAAATGACAATGATTATTAACAAGGGCTATCAGTTACACATGTATTAAATTACCTGTATAAGTGTGCATCATAAGTAAATTAGTATTGGACATTAAATAACGTTAGATATGATGGGCGAATGTCAGCCGTAGCATGGTGGCTGGTGTCAGACAGGAGAGTACAAAGAGAGCTTGGTTTTAATAAGATATTGTCCCTCAACACGCTGGGGAAAAACAAACAGAATCTTGATTCAAGAGGGCTGTGTGCATCTAGTGTTCAAGGTGAAATGTGACATCAGGCAGTGAGGAGTCTGTTTGTTCATCAAATGTTGTTATAATGCAGTACAGATTCCAGGAAAGCAATGTAGCATCGAATGTCTGTAACTGGAGCTGTTCTATGTCATATTGGGAACATGTTCAGTAATCAGTTTGGTTCACCTCTGCTTGCTGATAGTGAAAACGAGGTTCTTCTGTGCCTTTCCGTGAGTGACCTCGATGTGGATCTTATGATCATTTCTCATAAATTTCAGGAATGATGGAGAAACAGTGAGGAACGTGATGTGGGAATGAAGTTAAATTTGGCTTTGTCTCTAGCTGTGAACAGTATAAATGTAACAGTCTCACCCTGAATGAGGTTTACGGAGCTCATTCATTCCCTTTCTTTTATTAATTTATGGTTTTGACATTTCCCAGCCGTGGAATATTCTGAAATATGAAATGTCTCCTGACTTTTTCATGTAATAATTGGCAGAGTGAAGAGTTTTTACTTTTTAAAAAAGAAATCTGAAGTGGAAATTGGTTGTTTATATGAAATGCATTTTTATCTTTGTTAGCTATAAATGAGCCACTTGGACCCACACTAACATCCATTATCAGAACACACTTCTGCCACTTAATATCCCCATACCAGCTCTTACCGGCCTCCAGGTTTGAGAGGTTGCTTCTGCTTCATTGTGACTTCTCAGTGGGAAAGACTGATCCCCCACATAGCAATGGACATTAAATGGCTTGCCATTTTGACCACCATCGTCCCCCTGCAGGCCATTCCCCGCAATCACTCTCCATCTCACCACATGATCAGTGGGGTTCATATAATGCTGTATTAGCCTATAACTTCAGCAAAGTGACAGTCTTTTAAGTTTTATTACTTAATCTCTTGCAAGTCTATCTATTTGAAGATCTTGTTACAGGCCTTAGTCAATGGGAATGGGAGCGGGCTCCAGAACACAGTGAAATGGGGTTTCTGCAATGTCGCTTGGCTTCTTTAAGTGGTTAATTAGTTACAAGGACAACGTGTGTGTATGGGTTATGTTTATATTACATTGTGGGGACCAAATGTTCCCCACAATGTAATAAAAACCTGTTATTTTGTTGTTGTGGGGACCATTTTTCAGGTCCCCACAAAGATTTGCGAATGCAATCAAAAAACTAAAAATGCTGCAAGTCTTGTATTTTGTTTGGTTACCTATGGGTAAGGTTTAGGCTGGGTAGGGGTTAAGGTCGTCATGTTGAGTTGTTCACATAGAAATTGTGAATTTCTTCATTGCATATTCAAAATGATGCATGCGTCCACTTTTTCACCTGCATGGTTGGAAAACAAGGCAGGATGGTCCCCTTTTTTCCCACAATTCCTTGGCTAATTAGCTAATCACAGAAAATGTTTCTTATTTTTGTATTTTATGAGATCAGTCAAGTGTTAGCTTTAGCGCTGATGAATATTAAAATGATAGGGAGAAGGGCTCAAGGGGAACGTTTGTCACCTCGCACCTCCGTGGCTGTGTGCTAGATGAGGTTAAATTACATTCTGCCAGTGAGCATGTGATTGGTCCAGAGTGTGCCACCTGCCCACCCAGGGTCCTGCCTTTCCCCATGCCACGAACTTCCTTTCCATATGGATTTGGACAATGGACAGGGGTGATAAGAGAACCTTTTAAATTGCTTATGCTGTCTTTTGTGGCGAGCGTAGATAACGGCTCGATTCAAAGTATGAAAAAAATAGCTGGTCCTGTTAAGGATAACTTTCAGGAGGTATGAATCACCACTTTGGTATACTGGTGTTTCACCTTAAGAGTATTTATCTTGGTGATGAATGTGGGGCTGGAATTGTGCATCTCATGGCCAGAGTTTGTGTTCTCCATGTATGTGTAGGTCAGAGGCATCACTAGGGCTGAAGCTCCAAATGAATCTGAAGGAGCCACATGATTTAACAACCATGTTCTCAGGGGTTCCCAGGGCTTAACTCCAGATGTCTTAAGATCCTAGCAACACTCCTGGGGTAGGTTTCCTCCAGAGACTCAGATTTCCTGACGCAGTCCAAAATATGCTGTCAGTTGAATTGGTGACTCTAACTTTCCTTAGTGTGTAGTTGTGTTTGTAGTTGTGTTTGTAAGTGGTTTGAATGGCGCATCTGGTGGTCAGAAAATGGATTATTATTCAAAATTATAGCATATAGACAGACAACTCATACAGTTCAGTTTTGAAAATGCAAATATTGTGGAATTATTACACATTATCATCATAGTACCCAAAACTTTGAAATTAAAACCAAGGAAAGCAAGCAATTTCCCCCCTCCTTTTCCAGATGTTGATAATTACTCCTTCTCTCTTGTTTCTTGAGGCAGTATGTATACAAGACTGCATGACTGAATTTGTCATTTTCATGAATCCAAATGTACAGAAACGTCAACACAAAAGCCTGGTAGATAATAATAAAAAAAAAAGCTGAAATAGCGTATTCCATACAGTCTCTGGAGACCGTTCAGAGTGATCCTTGAATGACAACAGGACACTTTGAAGATGGTGCTAGGAATATGATGTGCATTTCAAAGCTGACATTTCGGCACTGACTGTGAAAAAGAAGAGCAAAGTAAACAGAACAACAAATAGAATCTGGTCTTTGAGAAATGGTCGTGAAACAAAGTACTAATGTGTATCTTTATTAGTCCATAAATATCGTCATATTTGCATGAATATCAGGGTAATTTCTGGCTTTTTTGTCTTTATTTGTCTATAATTGATATTTCAATACACCAAACAGTCAGCTCACAGAGCAGCCTCAATTACTAACAGCTCAAAGACAAAATAACTGCTATTTTACCCAAAGGATCAAAGTCCCCACAGAAAGCAAAAGGACAGACAAATGTAGCTGATATAAACTGGCCTCTCTCTCTGTCTTTCTCTATGTAGCTGACATAAACTGGTCTCTCTCTCTGTCTTTCTCTATGTAGCTGACATAAACTGGCCTCTCTCTCTGTCTCTGTCTTTCTCTATGTAGCTGACATAAATTGGCCTCTCTCTCTGTCTCTCTGTCTTTCTCTATGTAGCTGACATAAACTGGTCTCTCTCTGTCTCTCTGTCTTTCTCTATGTAGCTGACATAAACTGGTCTCTCTCTCTCTCTCTCTCTCTGTCTTTCTCTATGTAGCTGACATAAACTGGTCTCTCTCTCTGTCTCTCTGTCTTTCTCTATGTAGCTGACGTAAACTGGCCTCTCTCTGTCTCTCTGTCTTTCTCTATGTAGCTGACATAAACTGGTCTCTCTGTCTTTCTTTCTCTGTTTCCTCTTCTGTTTCTTTTTCAGTGTTACTTCTCTTTCTAAAAAGAATAGATAATACTTATTCAATTTGCTTACATCTGTGTGTCTATAAAAGTACTTGTGTTTCTGGGCAAATGTCCCCACAAGGATTATAAATCCCCCCCAAAAAACAGACCCTGTGGGCATGTCACCAAAGGATAAAATATATGTGTGTGTGTGTGTGTGTGTATATATGTGTGTATGTATGTATACATATAGCTTTCTGGGGCGAGAAAAAAAATCATATAATACTTTGTATTAAGCAGAGTCGATATAATGTCCCCATACAGGTAAGTAGACTTATTTGTGCCTGTATTCCTGTCTAAAAAGTCTTGGCTTCACACCGACACTTCCATGCAGCTTATAACTTGAAGTCTCAGTGATCCCCTGATCCTCTCATGACTTTATCTTCTCCTTGGGTCTTAAGAGTAAAAGTGTGAGCTTACCACTAGACGTAAGTGTGACATTATTCCATTTCACTACTGTGGGCTCAATCTCCCAAGGTCATGAGAAAAAGCAAAAAAAAATTCAAAAGGGGGAAATCTGTTTCATCCGCATACACACTGGCTGATAGCTGGAGTTGCTATCTGTCTCATCTGTGAATAAGCTTATAATGGCTGAGTGACCTGATCTCTTGGATTCCAGTGTGGATGCACCTCCTCATCCTATTTCACGATGGCGGAACTGCAGAGTCTGTCAGAGTTTGAGTAAATAAAGCTGACATCTTACTCGCAATAGCTGATTAGATCAGATGTGGCAAATTACCTGTACAGAGATATTTGAAATTGAATCCATTGGGTCTTCTAATAATGAACTTACTTCTGTGGATACTGTACTTTGTTCTTCTCTTTTGGAGCTGAGGACAGCTTTGTGAATGGAATACCCCACTTGCTGTAACAGTAAGGATAGGATAAGAGGTAAATACCTGTTAGCCCAATCTTTTGCTCATTTAATCACCGGGATGCCTTCTGCACTCTGTCGTTAAACAGCTCTCAATAGCTTCCTCTCCTTCATTCCATAGACCAACACCAAAGCAGAATTCATATACTGCTGTCTTTGTTTATCCATCTATCATCCATAATGGTTTATTTAGCATCAGATTACGGTGAGCCTGGAGAATATCCCAAGAAGTATAGGGTATGAGGCAGGGGACACCCTGGATGAAATGCCAGTCCCTCACAGGGCACATACCCACATACTTAATCACATACTATCGGCAGTCCAAAGACGCTGATTCATCTAAACATGTTTTGGGACCGTGGGATGGAAATGGCACAAGAAGGGAGAGCAATCAAACTCCACATGCACAAGTCGATCCCACATTCCCAGTGGTGCATGATGCATAATACCCACTGTGCCACCCACCTTCATATATATAAAGGAGGGCACTTGCATAACTGAGGAATTATCACAAGTGCAAGGAATATGGCACCATAAAACAAGCCCAAGTAAAACTCAATTCAGAATGTGCTGTGGAAAGTTGTATTAAAACGTGGGAATCGAGGCCATGCGGTCAGTTTTACTGACAGTCATCTTATTCGATGTTTAGTTTAGTTTATCTGCAAATGGCTTTATTTTATTGACATTAGTATAGTACCACTTAGCTTCTGGTAAGGCTTGGAAATTGGAGTATTTTTGTTTACATATACATACATTTATATATACATACACACATACATACATACAAAGAAATTTATATGCCCAGTATTATGTACAGTAATATGTACAGTGATGTTGGTTCCCCATATTGGCATATTATA
>JAODLD010000040.1:14289404-14308373 GCA_026781065.1 Mormyrops boulengeri | reverse complement strand
ACATGTATGTATTTATATATAATTTTAAACTATTTTCCCCAAATTAGTATGGGCAGACGGCTTTTCTCTTGAATAATTTAGCTGACATGCCTTAACCCGTTTAGTCCTTTCAAGTGAGGGAAAAATTGTATTCTGTGCTATTCAGTTAGTATTATACTCAGAATTATGGTCTTTGGAGGTTGGATGGCTGGTTAAGGCACTTAGCAGACGTGAGAGCGATCCTTAGGCTTTAAGCGGCACTTTTTGCTAAGGATGCTTCTTTTTGTAGGTCGACAGCCTTCAGTTTTGCCTTTGCATTGAAACGCGTCTTAAGGGAGAACTGGATCATGCCACAGCTGTGCCCCAGCATTGGAAGTCGGCTGCCAATAAGCTAATCAGGCTCTCTGGGCACCCTAGATACAATGCGCCACCTTAACGTGTGCCCACGCAGAGTAAGAGCTGATAAGTTATACAGTAGGTTGTAGGGGTGCTGTGCAAACTCATAGTTAAAGTAATCATCTTGAAGGTTCTAATTTAATAATCCACTGTATCTAAATGCTTGACGGCCTATCCAAAATTCATGTCTTTTAGGTCACTCATCAGCAGGGCTACGTTGCACATTTGACTCGTCTTCCTGTCCGTGTTTTTTGGAGCCTTATTGTGAAACTTATCTGCTGTCCTAGTTTTCTTACTTAAGTATGAATATTAATTAATAGTTACTAAGTACTATATAATTACTAGTCTGTGGCACTGTGATAAGGCTGATGGTAAAATGGCATATACTGTATGATATATATAACAACCATATTTATATATACCACCAGCCCTAATTATTTTAAATATGACACATGTCGTATTTTTGTATAAGCGCCGATTTCACCTCAGTCTGAGTGTGGACTTTGAAGAAGACAGTACCTCATGATAGTATTCATTCATATTTAGTAGGGATGTAACGAAAAATGTAATATTTCAATATCGCGATAAAAAAATATCTCGACACCTTTGTCGGACTGTTACGATATCAACCGCGATATCACATGGTTGTTTCGCTCGTATAAGCTCCGTCTCAAAAAAATACATACTACTTAAATGAATGCGTTGTGTTCTATTGGCCGTGTGTAACCCACATGAAAATACTGTAGGTCATTAAATTCATTACAAAATAACTGTCATGGAGCAGGGAAAAACGAGCAGGAATCCTGGAAGTCAAGGAACACGGAGTTTATTCAGGATCTCACACAAGGAAACACGCAATGACATTAAATGACCGGACTGGGGAGACATACTTGAACGTGGACTTAAATACATCAGACTAATTAACAATAATGAGAAGCAGCTGGTAACACGGGGATTCCACACGAGGTAGATGAGGGGGCGTGGCACACGGGAGGATCAGACGAGCGGGGCATGACACAACTATTACAACAATAATTTATAAATTGGTGAAATGGAAACAAAAACACATTTACAGTATATTAACAAAACGATAATTTATCTCTTTAAGAAGACTATTGTGTGCTGATCGTGAGGTGATGTCACGACGTAACGTGGAGAGCACGGGGTTTTTTTGCAGAAGCGGCTGAGGCTGGCTGCAACGAGTGCCAACAGCACGCTGCCATAGGATTCAGAATACGGTAAAAAGAAAACTTGCTAAACTTGATTTTACAGCTTATGTGGCGTAAGAAGATTTTTTTTAACTAAAGGAAAGGGAAGGTAGAAGAAATGTTTTAAACCACGATAAATTGTTTTTTTCTGCACTACATTGACTCTTCCAAAGATTTGGAACGGATATTTCTGCATGTACTTCGCCGAACAGGGACCCACCGAACGGAGTTCATAGCAGGATGGCGAGCTAGACCCATGGAGCAATGGTGAAGGATGAGTAGAGGGAACTTTGAATTTCTTACAACGTGTGCAGTTAGGATATGATGGACTGAATTGAACTGTATATTATTAACCATTGGATATTGTTATGCCTGAATGGTATAGGATGTGATTTTGTTTCTTCCCTTTATATGTGTTGGATTTTGAGTTTGATATGTGGGGGGAGGTTACTGATTTAAAGGAAAGATCAATAGGTGCTAAATATACTGGATAGAGAATTCAAATAAGGAGTTATTAGGTGATTATAAATAGATACAAAATAATTATTTTATGCGATCTGTGTGCAGTCAAAAATTAGCAAAACTAAACTAGGATATAACTAAATTTAGGATTGACTAGGAATAACTGATTTAACCACTGGACTCAGAATCCAAAACAAACAATATTTAAATCCATACTTTATAAAGAGGGCGATTTACTTTTTCCATTTAAATGTAAATGTATATAAATGTATTCATGATTCTTCTTGTTCTACAATTAGTATTTACTAAAGTTTGCTGTTCTAAATTTTGAGGTTTCATTATCTTTTCCCCCACCATACCCATTGAACCTAGAACTGGCCAGTAGCACTACTAAGTGGACCCAATATAGGTATAAGTGTTACACGTGCACTGTTTTCACGCATAATTTAGTGTTTTAGTATGTATGGGCGTGGCCTATATTTCACGCTGTGAAAACAGACCCGGCGGAAAAATGGCAGAAAACACCACTTTGGAATTACAGATTGTATTTTGATTAAAAGATCCAGCTACTGCAGTAATAATTAATATTTTATAAAGGAACTACTGACTTGTTTTTGTTTTATAATTACATGCATTGTTCAGTCATTCATTGCAAAGGACAATTACTGCTAAGTTCTGGCAAATGCTTAAGGTCACAGCTGGATATTTCACTTATGAAGAAAAGCAGGAGCACTTTATGTTAAAAGGAAGAGCTAATTTGATATAAATAAACAGTTTATTAATTATTAAAAGAGTTCGCAAAAACATTGTGATAATCATCGTATCGTGAACATTTCATCGTGATATTATCGCACCGTGAGTTTTTGATATCGTTACATCCCTAATATTTAGGTCACAGTACGTATAAATAATGTCCACTTCCTATCTATGTGTGACACTGCTGATGTATGGTAGTAATTGGGGGGATATGAAAAATAAAATAATGAAGATTAGTGTTAAGATATGGATGATAAGAATGGCCAGTGTTGGATCTTTCAGGTGCCAGAAGCTACAAATCCTGACCAGATTTTGTTTCTACCAACCAGTTGAGTACTCTTTATGCTCTTTATACTCCGCTGGTTGGTAGAAACAAAATTTTGGTCTGGATTTTCACTTTCTGGACCTGAAACGATCAACACTGAGAATGAAAACTAGCATTGTCCTATCTCCTGCAATGTGCTGGCCCTTTTCTGCTAATCCTAAGGATGTTTAATATATGTATGCTAGTGCTAACCGTGGATGCAAATGAGTGGCCAGACTATGGCAAACATGCTATGAAATCATGTAGTATACTTGAACGGAACAGAGCTCTGTTTGTCTAGGCTCATTCAGACAGTCACACCATACAAGTACTCATGAAGAGAAACGAACACAACATAAACTCACATGCATATGGAATTATTATAAAATAATCAGCAAAACTTTGTATATAAAAACACTTACCACCCTGCAAACTACTTCCAAAACAACTCGTCATCCCTAAACATTAAATCAATCTGCTCCCGGACGTCTAAACACACATGGGCTGTCCCTGATTAAGGGGCCCTATCGAGCGTCCTTTGTACTGACCAATCACAAGCTAGCTTACTAATGAACACTCATCAAATTGGCTAATTTTATGCACGCAGTTAAATGTATTTTCACCCATTAAAGACAAACCAAAAATGGCATTTAAATCACTGCTGACTCTATGTTTAAACAGCCCTGCTTAAAGCCCAGGGGGAAGAGTTTCTAGCAATTTGTAAACAGCAGAGAAGGCAAATGAATGGTGGTATTGTTTCCTGCACTTTATTTTTACCCCCAAACACAGACAGACTTTGGCATTTCCTCAAGGAATCCTGCATGTATGGGACGTAGAGCGTTTTTCACCCACAGCAAACAGGGACAATTAAATATGCAGCTTCTTTGCAGTTTGAAAGTATTTAACCATGGAAAAGTAATTCTTTCATCTGGTTTACATGCATTCAGCAGCGGGTTCCTTTTTTCTCCACAGCACGGTGCGAATTTGTAGCCAGTTTGTGGGATTATACGTGGGGTTCCTAATGGGTTTTCTGCAGCGAAAGGATACATTGGGAGAGGAAGTACCGGACAGAGTTTGTGTTACTTAAAACATTGCAGAAGTTCACAGTATTGCTAGGTTCTGCTCTTCATTTGAGGGTTTTGTAAGGAACTGAAGAAAACTGGAGAAAATTTAAGTTATTAAAAATATCCCATTAAATTCAGTGTTGCAGTAAAATTCAGGGGGTAGAGCCCTCCAGAGGAACACCTTCATTACCCAGTAAAGCGTACTACAAAAACTTTAAATTACCTGAATATATATGGTAAAACAGGAGCACAGTGCAGGCATCTTCTGAGGAACTCGGACCTCGTCTCTCTTTGCCAGTGACGGGGGAGGGGTGTTGCCATCTATTACCGTGGTTATGTGACAGGTGCCCTGGGTGGGTGGGGTTCCCCCCACAGGTGTCTGGAACAGTCCTTGCAAGCATTTGCTCATTTCCCAGTCAGTCACCTGTGGAATTCATTTCTGATGACTCATTTCTCTGCAGCTGTTCCTGGATGACCATCCGGTGACTGATTTCTGCCGGAAAACTGGGTTTGCCATGATGGAAGGGCGATAAACAAATAGTCTCAAGTGCAGGGAACATGAAGGACAATGTCCTCACTTTCCAGTTTCACCAGTTATGCTGGACAGTGGCTGGTTTATCAGTGCATGGTCATTCCAAGTAAGGTGAGGGAAATGTGCTCCTGAAAATGGCAGTTTCCAACTCCACGTTGCACCTTGGAAAAGAAGTGTACTTTTCAGTCGACCTGTTGGTATGACATGCACGTGAAAGAGCTTTCCTCACATATCTGGCCTTGTGTGACACATTGAGTTTGTAGGGAACATGGCATTTCCCAAGGGATACGGAAAATATATATAATTTATGTTTATATTTGTTTCTATATATTTATATACACACACATTTCTATGTGCATACACTGTAAATATAGGTACAGATACTGCGTGTGTATGTGTGTGTGCGCGCACACAAATATATATATATGTGTGTGTGTGTGTGTCTAGCATTGCCACTTTTTTGTTTTCTGTTTTGAGACTGACTAGTGGTCTCTGGGTTTCTCCATCACTACCTCAGGGAATCCTGGTGATATAATAATGGTTTACACACACACACACACACACAGACACACACACACACACACAGATACACATACACTCACACACTATAATACACATAGTATTGGGACACATTTTGAATTGAGGTGTTGCATTCAGACCCATTGCCTCAGGAGTATAAAGTCAAGCACCTAGCCATGCAGTCAAATTTACAGACATTTGTAAAAGACTGGGTCATTCTGAAGAGCTCAGTGAATTCGAGCAATGTACTGTCATAGGATGCCACCTTTACAATAAGTCAATTTGTGAAATTTCTTCCTTGCTAGATATTCCATAGTTAACTTTAAATGGTATTATTGCAAAGTGGGAGTCTTTAGGAACAACAGAAACTCAGCCACAAAGGAGCAGACCACGTAAAATACCAGAGTACTGAGATGCATAGTTTGTAGAAGTCGCCAACGCTCTGTTGACTCAATAACTGCAGAGTTCCAAATTTCCTCTGGCATTAACCCCAGCACAAAAACTGTGCGCTGGGAGCTTCGTGGAATGGGCTTCCATGGCCGAGCAGCTACATGGAAGCCTCACATCACCAAGTGTTGCATGGTATGGAGTAAAGCACGCTGCCACTGGACTCTGGAGCAGTGGAAACGTGTTCTATGGAGTGACAAATCACATTTCCCCATGTGGCAGTCTGATGGACGAATCTGAGTTTGGTGAATGTCAGGAGAAAGTTACCTGCCTGACTGCATTGTGCCAACTGTAAAGATTGGAGAAGGAGGGATAATGGTATGGGGTTGTTTTTTAGGGGTTGGGCTAGGCCCCTTAGTTCCAGTGAAGCGAACTCTTAATGTCAGCATACCAAAACATTTTCGGCAATTCTATGCTTCCAACTTTGTGGGAACAGTTTAGGGAAGGCCTTTTCTGTTTCAGCATGAAAGTGCCCCAGTGCCCAAAACAAGGTCCATAACGACATGGTTGGGTGAGTTTTGTATGGAAGAAGCTCAAACAGAGTCCTGACTTCAACCCCATTGAACACCTATGGCATAAGCTTCTGGATTAATGGGCAAAAATTCCCACAGACACACTTCAAAATCTTATGGAAAGCCTTCCCAGAAGAGTGGCACCTGTGGCTGAAGAGTGGCTGCAAAAGGGGGACCAGCTCCATATTGATACCTATGGATTTAGAATGGGTATATGTGTGTTTGTGTGTGTGTGTGTGTGCGCGCGCATGTGTATGCACACAGCCCAGGGAGAGCATGCAAACTCCCAACCCTGGAAGTGTATGGTTCATAGTGCCACCCGCTGAGCTACCATGCCCCCACGCATTCATTTTCTGTTGAGGCAAACATTTAAAGTATAATACTTTAAAGATTCAATAAGGAGGACACAGAAAACACATGAAGGTTTCCTCTAAGTCTTCTAAGGTTTCCTTTGAGTCACAGACGGTGCACGTTTTTGCTTCCTCCATGCTGCCAGTAGAGCAAAAACCTGGACTGTCTGCAAGTCCCTGAGGCCCAGATTGGGAAACACTGCATACATAAGTACATAACAAGTACATGACATTGCATGTATTTAAAGGGCACGTTTTGGATCACAATACGCAATGCAATGTCTATGGTGATGATGATGGAGCAGCAATTGGGTCTGAGTCTTACAATGACCAGCCATTTCAGAATGTTCTACAAAGCCAGCTTGCTGGTCCACAGCAGTCGGGAAAATGCCTAATCGATAGCTTTCTGACACACATGTCGTGTTAAGAAATAGCAACCCCAATGGCCAAAAATGTCAAGCGAGACAGTCCCAGGGCGACATTGAAAATTTGTGATTGGTCAGAAAATGTCCGCTCAGTACTTACATGTGCCCATGCCTGGACGTCTCGATCAGCACGGTGCAGCAGAGTGGAACGACAGGCACAGCAAACATCTGTACTGTTGACATGTTCCTTCTTTACGAGTTGAAATCCATGCAGTAACCTGGCCTTTATTTTGCAAACATAATTTTCATTCGTCTGCTTTTAGTTGCAGCTAACCAGGTTTGTTCCATCCTCTCTTCCAGTTGCACCCCCCCCCCCCCCCCCCCCAAAATGGCTTTCATGTGCTGATATGCACTCTGAGGGGACAGTAAGGTGCATATTACTGTATTATTGCTTATGACATTGAGCAGTGAGAGGAACTGCATAAAATGTATACAATTTCCTAATGCCAGTCTAACATCAGGGTTTGGTTATTGTAATATTTCAAAAATGCCATATGTTGAATTATTGAAAACAAAAACAGTGGGTATATATGCACTCATAATAATAGCACAGTTATGGCCATTTCACGATAGCCTTTGTATAATTTATTTGCCGCCATCACACCCCCCACCCCCATACCCATTAAGAATCTGTTTTAAGTGGTATTTATAGTTTTATTGTTTTTCCATTTTACTGTTTTCCATAGTTATAGGATAATGGGATGAAATTCAAAGATATTCGGAGAACAAGAAGGACTTTTTTAAGGATTTGCATAATTGTTCTGGTTGAGGTGTGGCTGCCAAGTAAATGTTGAATTTTCCCTTAAATGCATTTTTATTTACTGTAGCATTTTATTGCCTAATACTGTAATGGGGGTGGGCTTGCCCGGAATGGGCTCCAGCCCAGCACTGGGCTGACATAGACCTTGGATTAGATGTCAGGCCATCACAGCGAACATGCAGACAATATGGATAATTTAGAGTAGTCAGTTTGCTCAAGTCTTTGGACTGTGGGAGGAAACCTGACTATCCAAAGAATAAACATGGAGAGCAGAGGTGGGATATGAATCCCCAGCCCTGGAGATATGAAGCAACAGTGCTACCCACTGAACCACCGGTTTACATTTTTATTTTTAAAACGTTCTTCAGTATAGCTAAAAAATAAGAGAGAGCCTTCAATTTCAATGGTAGCACGAACAGCCTGCGCAGGGGTTTTTGTAGTGTTAATAGTGTCATACTTTGGGTAATTCAGCATAATTCAGAGGTTAAGGCTGACTGCTGTCCCTAAGGTTAAGTGAAAGGATTTCTAGGATTTAATGACTTTTAAAATATGTCATTTGTGCTGAATTAGTAAACGCTTAATTGGAAGCCTACGATGCGTTGGTGATAGATGCACTTAGATCTGGTGGGTACTAATTCAATAAGCTGAAATAAATGCTTTACTGTTGTGAACTTTAATGGGTGTCTAGCATATTATTGATTTTAAAAGGAGGCATCATGCGGTTTCATCTATTGTCTGCTTTAAATTTAAACTTAGGTGCCATCTTAATGTAGTGTGTGTTTTTACAGGAACTGTTTCTCTTGCAAATTATCTGGAGTTAGATAATTAGAAAAACTGGCTGGTTTTTATTCACAAATTCTTTATTCTCATACTTTATATTCACAGTTATTGTATTCGTATACATATTTTACTCACCCCACAAAATAATAAAATAGCAAGTGCAAAATTGACTGGAAAGTTTTTAAGAACAACTGCCTGCAATCTTTCTAATTATAGTATATAACATATAGAATATACGTATTTTGTATACTGTATAGAATGTGCTGCCTTTTTACAGAATGCATGGACAAACGTACAAGCACTTCATATCTGCTGATGATTTATAATATCCCCCCGCCGTAGAGTCACAGAAAAAGGAACATCGGAGGCTATTTTATTTTATTGAACCCGACTTTCACAGGAATTTACTAACAAAAGGAGGTCTTAATCATGCATTCCTGATTATAAATGGATGATATAACTGTTAGATTACATGCATTTGCAGATTTGATTTATTTACTGCACGTGAAATTACTTGGCTAAGAAACAAGTGACTTGGAAAGCATGGCATATTGGACGTAAACAACGGGAGTACTCCTGGAACTGAATAATAAACACATTTCATTCTTAAACCATCAGAAATTATTGAACCATTTTTTATGGATGAAATATCAATAATAATGATAACACCAGTATTATTTAAAATATTTTTTAATTCACATTAAACAGTTAAAAACATTCATCAAATGTTTCCCAGTGACAAATTTGATCATTTACTAATAGAAAATCATAGCCTTGCCTGAGTTCCCATTCAGTAAATATTTTTATTAAAAATCAGTTGCAGTCTGTACCTTATTTGAAGTAAAGAATGGGTGTCTTAATGAACTGTAAAATGATTCCCAGCACTGTGCAGGTCTCTGAAAGGCTTATAACAATGTTTGCTTTGTATCAGTTAGGTAAAAGAGACCTTTCTGCATTCTGCTGCACTGTAAAGAAAAGCATTATGGAACCTAACATTGTTTTGGCCTGAATCATTATATTCTTGTGGACTTCCTTTCTTTTTTGCTTTACTTTCCGTCTTACATCCAGGCACCGTGGATATTTGTGTACGCCTTGGTTCTCTTCCTTGTGGCTGATTGTGACTGTTAATCGCCCTCTGCATGTTTTTCTTGTCTGCGAGAGTCAACTTTTAATTGAGAGCCCGTTTTTGAAGCCTGCCAGCAATGACACACGTGTTGAACAATACATGAGTCTGCGAGCGAACGTGCAACATCTGTGTGTCTGTAAATGTGTGGAACTTCAGGATGCAGAGGGGGAAGCTTTCTCATTGGACGGTCACGTGGTCATTAACAATGTAATGCCGTAACTTTGCCAACAGTTTAATTAATGTGGCGGGCACTACAGCGGCCATTGCGCTGGCCAGACTCTCAGCATGGGGCCCTGTTTATTGTCCTCCACACAGAAGTTTTGAAACAGCCCTTTTCGCCCGACTCAAACACTGTTTGCCTTATTCACATCCCTTGCCATTCCGAACACTGTGTTCTTGTTCTCTGACAGGCCAGGAATTCTCAGTGGTTATGTTTCCGTGTCGGATGCTGCCAGAACTGGGAACTGGTTAATGCACAATCAGCTTGCTTCAGCAGCAACGTAGGACCACAGCGAATATGGCCAGTTCATGTGGCGTGCCTGTTATGCTAGCTGTTTATTTATTTATTTTTTCCGTCCTCTAATGAGAAAGGCTTTGGTGTATATGGGACTGCACATTGACTGATGTGATGTAAAAGCTTTGCAGGCTTTTTGGACATAGGTGTGGTTATAAAAAGGGACTATGCTCTGCTCGGTGTACGCCACAGGGCTCAGGAGAGAGAGCAGGACCGTGCTGCACCTTTTGAGAAAATAAATTTACCACTGCAGTTTATATTTAATTCTGAAATCTTCTATAATTTGCTTTGTGAAATTTCTGGTCTTTTGTAGAACTGTTTGGGAACAATGTACTGAAATAAAAAAAACTGTAATAAAAAATAATAAGAATAGAAAAGAAGCTCATATTGTAGAAGATCATATTGCAGTTTTTTCCCAATCCCATGCTCAGAAAATTCACAGGGGACCATTTTACAACTTGTCTTACCTGTTCTGAGCAAAACGATTCTGTTCCATATCTGAGTCGGATTTAATTTGACCCACAACTCTGGCCAAATTTGGCAGCATGATTGCAGGGTAGTGGACGGCACTGTGGACATGGACCTTCAGCCTAAGAGGTCTCAGCAGGGGCCCCTCTGCTCTGCTCTGCTCAACTTGATCCATGCCTGTAAAACATTGGACTGTATAAATGGGTTAAATTCTAAGTCACCTTGGGAGAAAAAGGTTTGGCAAAGCAATGTAAGAATAACCACTTTATTACAGTCTGGGAGCAGTATTTTAGAAAGTCAATTTATGGGGTCATTTGATGGTGAAATGGGTCGTACTGTTGCCCCCATTTTTTATGCGTGAGTCTGCATATTTTCCATGTGTGTTGGCAGGTTTTTTATGGTTATTCAGGTTCCCTCCATAGTTTGAAAGTATGTGTTTAGGTGGGTGGGTGTCTCTAAATTGTCCTACTGTCCCGCTCAGGGTGTCCCCCCTGACTTGTGCCCTGTGCATCCTGGGATAGGCTCTTATAGAATATCGGTGGATACGTATTTTGTGACAATATTCATTTGGATCAGATAATAATTGCCTGGATAATTATGCAAAATTAACTCCATTGAGTAATACCAGTTAATACGTTTTGCATATAAATGAAAGTTTTCCTGTCAGTTCAGAGTCCTTCTTTTGATAGGTACTTTTGTTGATAATCATTTTTTCATAAGTAATCTAAAGTGACTGTTTCTTCCTGTGTTCTTATGAAACGTGGAGTTAATCTGCTTAGTTTACTAAACTCTCATTCATGGATTAGCTGTTGCTATTATGTAGAGTGACAATATCTCATTGTAATGTAAACATGGGTCCTATCCTATCATTTCAAGTCACTGTTAAATTCTCTTTTTAGTGTTTTGGAAGTCTTTGAAAGTTTTTGTTAAACTGCATTCTGTATTTTTGTAAGCAGAATTGAGGAAATGTGCTCAGGGGCACTTTTCTAATATAAAGTGATTTTTTTGGTTGGAAGGTTCTGCATTTCTTTCTTTTTTTTGGTCTTCAGAACCGACTGCAGCTTTCTTTGCTACTTTCCTCCTAGTCTTAGCCTGGAGGCCTTGATGAACCCAGACACATTTCCATGTGAGAACACATGAGAACACACAAACTGTTGAATATTCTCAACTCAGGTTGATGCTTTGGGGAGATGCAACCCACTTCCTCAGCTGCTGATCACGCTTCATACGTAAGGTTCTGGTTCAGCAGTCTGGTTTTCACTACCATTGGGGAGTTTGTAGCTGGAGCAAAAGCAATTAACACACGTTTACTGAATTTGTCCTTTTGCGTCTCCTGTTCCCTTTAGTATAAACTGGCCAGTAACATAGGGTAGGTAGAGTAAATAAATTGCGAGGCTTTCCATTTAAACAGGATAAAAGTTAATTTAGTTAGCCTGTCCATTGTGGGTGTTTCAGCAGATTTGGTGGACAGCAGTGTGAAGTCATACTAGCGGATGCATGTGAGACACTGATGTTCTGAACCCATCCATCCATTTTTTGTAACCGCTTGTCCTGTTCAGGGTCACGGAGGGTCCAGAGCCTATCCCAGAGGCTACAGGCACAAGGCAGGGAAAATCCCCGTATGGGCCACTAACCCATCGTAGGGCACACTGAGACACCATTCACATAAACATGCATACCTATGGACAATTTGGGAACTCCAATTAACCTCAGCATGTTTTTGGACTGCGGGGGGAAACCGGAGTACTCGGAGCAAACTCCACGATGACACAAAGAGAATACGACAGAGACTCAAACGCTGCTCCCAGAGGTGTGAGGCAACATTGCCAACCACTGCACCACCGTGCCGCTCCTGATGTTGTGAACCAATGGATTAAATTAACTACTGCGAGCATCTTTGGAGAACATACAGGTAACACACAATGACATTGCTCAATCAATCACAACGATGCTAGCTGCGGTCAACTTGGGTTGTCTCTTCTACTGGAATGGGTTTATAATCCCTTTCTTCATGTGAGTGGTTCTCTTGTATGAGGATCTTGCTGGTTGAGATATCGCTGTTAATGATCCATCTTGGCCCTGCTTTGTTAGGGGGTGCAACTTCATGGCACGCTGGGGAGTCCTTTGTTGGAAGACCCATCCATTTCACACGATGAAAGTTTTTACTGTGATTTACAGCACATAAAACCTAATATCCTCAAGTCTCTCTCAGTCTGAGCAGAGGTGTATAAGAAGCAGTGCAGGGAATATTGAAATTTTGTGTGCTTAAAATTAATGCTTTGATCGATTTAAACCTGAGTAGCAATGAACACTTCCAGAAATCTTCCAATTAAACGGCTTATATCTTGGGTTTAGATAGAAGATCCAAAGGCAAGCTGCAAGTGTTGTTCTTGAAAGGAAAACATCCGTTAGGATCTGGTCTGATTATCCGAGTCCTAGAAGCTTTTTCCGTATATAGCCATGGGTTTTTGCTGCTTTTTTGCTACCTAGATGACCGTCACTTTGTTGATTCAATGTTTCAATGGAAAGTCACAGAGCCTTCAATTGCATGAATTTTTTTTAGCTTCACCTGGTTTACCTTTCTTTTACACAGATAATGCTTTCCTTACTTCCTCTTAATTTGGTTTGTTAAAGCACAGAGGGAGGCTGATCAGTACTGAGTTGCTCTGGCCGTCTTGCATGCCGTTCCTGCCCTGCGGGGGAACAAAACAGCGCTGCTGTGAAATAGCGGACAGGGATAACGGGCATTAACTGCCTAATTATCAAGGTATTCTCGTAAAGCTATAGGCCGGAGATGATTTTTGTTTGCTAATGTATTCCGTTTAGCTGTGAAGCATAAGGGCCATTTAAAATTCTTTTCCCATACCCGCCCCCCCATCTCCTTTGATCCAGTGCCGTTGTTCCCCCGAATGGGATCTGACCCGCTGTCTTTCAGCAGCATCGTGTTTGGCTCTTGTGCTCCTGCGTTTAAGTGTCACATCTAAGGACGCAGAAGAGCCAGCGGCAGTGAAGGGACAGCAGAGGCTTGTGCCTCTTTATAAGGCTTTGATTTTCTTTAATATGCAAACGACAGATTAGCCTGGGACTGGGGGCTCCTTAGTGGTGAGTTTTTCTTACCAGGACTGGGCGGTAATCATTCTCTGGGTTATTCCCTCTCAATATGGCTAGAGAATTTTCGGGCGGCGAGTCCCCTGCCCTCTGGATTGTGGGAACGAAAAAACAGGCGATGACTTAAAATCGTTGCAGGGAAGAGGGCAGGACAGATGGGTACAGATTTAAGAGCACAATGTTGTGGGATTGAGAAAATGTACGATGCAGCTCCTTCTTTCTGTTGTTAGTTGGCTTACTTTAGGGATGCTGGGACAGTGCTCTGTTCCTTTGCTTCTATACTGTCAGTCTGACTAGCGGTGAAGAACTGCCCTGTATATCGCAAAGCCTGACATGAGATGACGGAATCTGCATTTTACTAATAACACACAATGAAATTTCAGTCAATTGTAATATGGGCTGAGGAATGTGATTACTGGGTATAGCATCAAGCCATAAATTAGTCATATATTATCTGCACATTTAGTTGGAAATATACTAATACAGTTTCTAAAAGAGAAAAATTAGCATAGAAAAATCAATAATCTGCAATAAGCTCATTTACACAGGCAAACTGTATCGAAACACAGGAGATTGGTGAGAAAGATTGCATTTTATCAGTCATTTCTAACTCCGTCTGAATATGTGTGTTTCTGTGTAATGTATCCGTCTTTTGGGTGAGTATTTATGCATTTAAACATTCCAGAGTCCAGCTAACCTCTAGCATTTTATGGGTTTCTTATGCATTTAATGCACACATACACATTTAAATCAACAGGCACAAATTGCAGTAAGTGTCAAATAGGTAAGGGCTCGTGCTGAACAATGTTAACTGTCATCCTGCAATAGTTTATACATGTTCATACATGGGATTTATATCTTGCCTTTTTTCGATGAGACTGTATTTTTCTGTGTATTAGAACAGATGAGCTGTATTGCATCATGCTGCAGCTAAACTGTGTTAAGCCGTATCTGTGTTTTCTCATGTTCTTACCCACCTGCCGAAACCAAAACGAGCCACTGGATTCGGCGATCTCCATCGAAGCAATCATCACGGGTGCCACCCTACATCAACCGAAACTGGGATCTCTCTGCGGCGGTTTGAATTTAGCGGGTCCTGTTTGCCTGCCAGAACCGTGTTTGCACATGGCAAAAAGTAGGATCTTTTCAAACTGAGCAATTGTCAAATGTAGGTAGGTACTGTAGGTAGGCAGGTTTATTTGTCGTTTCAGCCATATACACAGTATACAGTGAAGTGAAACATTGTTCCTTCAGGGCCAAGGTGCAGAAACTGAGGACAGAAACAACACAGGACTACACAAGTGCAATATACAGGACAAGACAACATTTCACATTACAATTCATACTGTAATTAAGTCCAAGTGGCTTGGCAAAGCTTTGTACGTGTAGTATATTTAACCGGTTTGTCTGCCTTGTGTGAATTTTCTGATGAACACCTTCTGACGCCTCGTCCTGATAGCGAATTAACAAATTCAGCATAAACAGATTTTGTGTAATTGTACACATTAAACAAAAATAACCAGTTAAATACATATATAGTAGTAAATTAAAAAGTAAGATACAATCACTAAATCAGCATATGTATGTGCCACTGCCTTCATAGAAGGTGCGTGGGAAGAAGCACAACTGCCCCGTTAACAATAGAAGCGTCCGTTTCCCATATCAATGAACGTCAAACTCCTTTAAGCCCCAAGCAAGACGTACTTCGGCGAATGTAGCTCTTTTGTTAGTTTCAGCAGCGAATCTAACACACTCGACTAAAAGCCGTAATGTTCATAACAGAGATGAGGCTGTCCTGAAAATATAAAGCTGAAAAGTTTTCTAACGCAGTATTTTATAAAATGTAGGAGAAATAGACGTAGTTTATTGGTGATTTCATGTTCGTCCAAGGTTACGTTAATGAACGACTATAAAGCAATGTTAGTTTTTATACAAATCAACTCGGGTGAAACAAAAAAACGTAAGTTTTCAGGGTTGCCAAATGTCGCGCATCTGGCGTGACACGCCATTATAAACCTAAAACTAGCTTCATCAAAAGCGTCGGGGTATTTTGCAAACTATTTACAAGGTAATAAAACTGTTGCAAGCGGAACAAAGTTGGCAACCCTGCGTTTTATTTAAAATGTAAATAAGATCGCCTATACCCAACTGTAATAACAATTAAAGTGTACTTAATATACTTTATTTTTTTATTTACAAGGGACAGGGCGTGCTACTCCTCCCAAAACTTGGAAAAAAGTCATATATAATATATACTATCACCGTCCAAAAAGTACGGATCGAGTCCCTGAAGGGACCTGTGCAAAAAAAATATAATTCTCTTATACTTTCGTGTACGCAGGCGAAAGTAAGAGCCTTTTATTTTTTGCATAGGTCCCTTCAGGGGCTCCGTACTTTTTGGACTGTAATAGTATATATTATACATATGTAACTTTTTTCTGATGGATTAAAAAAGTGAAAAATACTGTGATAATAATTTTAGGTCACTCGCACCAGTTTACTTAAATCTTTTTTCACTTTCGCACACCAGCATTTTTACTCGCACGTGTGAGTGAAATTTGCGGACTGTGCGCACTGTTATCCAAAAACTGAATTGAAAATACCTTGAAAACCTGAGAGGGTCTTGAAATGTTTCACGAAGGTCATGAGCTGACCGAATGTGGTTGGGCAGATAAATAGATAAGTATTATGAATTCACTCTTAAGTTTTTACACTGGCCTCTGTCTTTTAATCTCATTTTCAAAGAATATTGTTTAGTGTGGAAAGCTTTTTGTGCAAGATGGGCTTTTCCTTAATAAGTCAAATGATAATCTAAACATGTTTATCTTGATTTTCTTCAGTAGGTTGTCAGCATGAATTACTAAAAATCTGATAATATGCGAGAATATGAAGGTGTGACTGAAGTTTTTGTGCCGCACTATTAAGTCGTGATTAAGTGGTATTGATTGATGATGTTCATTCCGATGGTAGCCATCAAGCATATGTAATTAGGGCGGTTTTGTTCATTTGCTCATCATTTCCATTGGAAACAGCAGGATGGGCTAAACGAAACTGCAAATCTCGGTACTTTAAATGTACATCTGCCATCTCACCTGTTTTGATTGGGTTGGCAAAGGTGCCGACTGACATGGAGGATCCATAAGTGTGTGAGGTGATGTTCTCTAAGCTCAGTGCCAGCTTTCAATAATCAGACAAGAGCTGCCTCTACATTCAACCTCTCCTCCAGCTTCAGCCCATAGCTGCCCCAGGCACCAGGGCGCAGGTGGATTCACTGGCTCAGGCAAGGCATGATGCCAAGGCCTCAAGCAGCCCAGTCACTGGGGTGTCGTTTTAGTCCGATCTCGAGGAACCTAAGCATGCGAGAGGGCTAATTCAGGAAGAGGTCAGGTGTCTTATGGGGAACTGCAACAATATAATTTCCTCCGATGATCATTATAGTCTGAGTGTCCAGAGTATGTAATTTTCAGAGTTATGGTCATTAATGAAATGTTTCTGAAATCCATAAATTAATGCTAAGTGAATGACTGTGGAAACAATCGGCAGTAGGGTGGTGCCAAATTGCTTCATACATCTTTGGAGACATCATATGGAGAGATACATCCAGCGAGACTGACTGATGTATTTGCTTATCTATCTATCTCTATCTCTACAGTATATCTATCTCTGTATCTGAGATATCCCTGTGTGATGGGTGTAATTCCCACATTGATGATGACTCTTCTCTTACATGTGATTTCGGTTGTGATCTATACCTTATGCCAATTTTGTGTCTCTTCCGCTGTGTACTAATGCAGTTGAACTTTCCTTTGCGTCTGCTGAAGGTGACAATGCATAGATGCGTCCTCGCTTTGCAGCAATGTTGTGTCACCTCGAACGGCTGCCTTTCCAACCCTCAGGTTTCGAAAGTTAATTGACAAAACATGGATTTCCTATACACTACAAATGCTGATTTTTTTTGTCTTGCCCCAAAGCTACAGAAAAAAAAAATCAATTTCTAAATTAAAAATAATAACCTTCGGTTAATGGTATTTTGTCTGGTGGACTTGTTGCCACAAAGGCATGGCTGACCTTTGTTTTCCTTGACTGAACTACTTGGTACAGAATAAAGTCAGTCAGCTAAATCGGGACAGAGTAAATGGGTCAACAGAATACAGTCTCATCTTGGCTGTGCCTCCTTGTGGAGCTTAAAATATTACAATGCAATTTGTACTTACAATGCATTTACAACACTCATTAAAATATAATAGAATTCACCAATATTTTAAGGTGCAGAAAAATGAATGTTAATGATAGTTTTAAGTAAGTAGAAATGTGCGTAGGGTATTCAGTTCCTCTTCCTTTGTGGTTCATAAATACCCGAAAATCATAATGAACTTCCACTGATCATCTATTGATAAAAAAAAGATTAATTTTTTTTATCTGTTTGGGTCTTAATATGATTACGTTGTGTCCGTTATTATTAATTTTATTACATAGATTACTAGTACTTGAATAAACAAATAACTGAAGGTTTGATTTATCTTAATTACCTTGAATAGATTTTTTACTTTTATGCAAATAAACACACCTTAAGACTCCTATTAATAGATCTGTAGCTGATATTCCAGCTCATTAATAAAGTGGTTGGTTGACAGAAATGCTGGCATATGCTATGATCCCCTCAGGACCAGTCTGACAATTTCTGCCTCTTCCATGTCAAAGGACCAACTCCTGCCAGCATATAATTAATGGTGTGTAGAACATTTATGCTGTAGATATAACCATGAGTAAACGATGACTTAATTAAAACAAAATCCCATATTTTTTTCAGTAATCCATTATTTAATAAGAGACTCCAGCTGAAAATGTCTTCCAATTACAATGCCCAAAATCTACCTGGGAACTGTAGGAATTATTCTTTAGGGCATTTTGCACAAATACATATCAGTTGTTTAAAAATTCTAAACACAGCAGGTTGACTTCAGGAGAGAACATTACGTCAACAAACACCAAAATGTCCTCCTTAGTTCCTAGTGAAGATTCTGCATATATTTTGTATATATGGAATTTGTCTGGTTCTGGGTGGGTAATATAGGGCCAGATTATATCCCTGTTTGAGTACTGAGGCATTGTTTCTGAATACGGTATTCCAGCCATGCTTCCACTGCAAACCCACAGCCCAAACCATGGCATCACCTCACAATGTCAAGCGAAACGTCATGGGGGTCCCACCACTGGTACTCCAGTAATTCAACCAGGAGGCACAATATAAACCCCCCC
>JAODLD010000040.1:14268518-14289220 GCA_026781065.1 Mormyrops boulengeri | reverse complement strand
CATATAAATTACATTTTAATGAAACATTTATATTATCTGCCGGATTTATCTGATTATCAAACATTCAACTTTTGCCTTCCTTTTGAATGTCAGCCACAAGGTCAACTGTACTTTACATAGTGATTACAGGGGGAGCCTTTAATTAGATCTGTGGGATGTTTAAACAGCTACCAGCCATCCTCAGATCTTACACAGCCAATGAGAAACCTCACTGCGAGGCCCTGCAGAGACAGCAGTATTGACGGGATTTTATTCAGGGCTATGTTGCTACACTTCCCCTATGTCGTGTATGTATTTATTCTTGAATCTGTTAAAAAGGAGATGGAATTCAATAGTTCGGATTTTTTTTTCAATTAAATGTTAATTTTAAAGCCAACTATTAGTGAAGTGGTTTCAAAATTAAACAGAATTCCCAATGTTATGTAAAGTATTCAAATAGTCAAATGTTGTTTCTGTTATTCAGGCTGTTTAGACATAGGAAGGATTCCTAAATAAAAGTAAGAAAATGTCCGGGTTTTTTAAATTAATCATTGATTTGATTTTTTGGAATTCAGATACATTCCATTAGTAAGGCCAGTCTTTTGCTGCGAGTTCTGCCCTAACGAACGATAATGATTCAAAATTTACACATTTAGCGAATAACCTAAAGATTCTAATTAACCCCTGGTTTCACATTAAACCTGTACTGTGAACCTGTCACTTGATATATCTCTCGTCTGAGATTGCAGACGTTATGGCAAGCAGTTTAATCCTGAATGATGATTGGACCTTGGACTAATTCAGTAACGTATATTTTTCCAAGCTAACCAGCAATGAAATTGAAATCTAATAAAATGTTCGAGGATGGTGTGAAAGTTCCCTCTGTGCGGATTAATCTCCCATAACGTCTGGTCTGTGCTTATTAGACGGGTAACACTCTAACACAGGTAGCAGTCTGACTGGTTCTGTTTTGAGGCCTGGCCTGGAGCTGTGCGAGGACCTGTCCGTTTTAATTAGTGCTTGGGACTGAGAAATTGTTTGGCGCTGCTCCTAATGAGGTAGCCTTGCTTTTGTATGTCACCTTCATTCCTGGAATTGGGACCTTGGGATGAGAAGGGTTAATGGAGGCGAGTTATGACGGGGTCACAGTGGGGTCAGGTTCTGCTTCCCCCACCGTCAGTTTTCTCTCCCTCATGAAAACAGGCCTTACAACCGGGCAGGAGGAACTTAACCTACCTCTCTGGTGCTGTGGAGAGGAATTGCATCAGAAATTACACGAGTGAGGTTTACAGTAGAGCTTTCATTCCAGGGAGCTGGCTGATCATACCGCATAGTCTGTATGAATGTTTTCCCATCGCTATGGGAAAACGAAAGCTGAGGAGCACTTAAGAATGCCATTAAGCCCTCGGGGGTTAGGGTGGTGAACTAGAGGTGACCAGAGGAAAAAAATACAGGATTTGGAGTACACCGTGGTAGAGGATGGGAATGTCACAGGGGTGAGATCAAAAGCTTAGGGAGTATAAAAGCTGTAGCATCGATCCCATCAGATGCCCCGCGACTGGCCACCTGCGACGGATTGACAGTCATATTAAGTGAACTGTCAGGTACAATTCTCATCCCAGCTCACATTTGTGGCAAAGTTAGCAGGGTTTCTGCAAGCATTACTCATGTGTCATATGTTCAACATCAACATTGGGATTTCAGTAAATAATTTCACATCAAAGCTGATTTTGAAATGGGCATTTAAGATATACTCATGCATTTGCATAATTCAGAGCAATAATGCTTTGAGGGATTTTTTTGTTAGTTAGCAGTGTGTTTTTGAAGATAAGTACAATGCACTGACATATGCATAACATTAAACTTATGTTTAGGTTTATGAAGTCAAAAAATATCCCTGCAATGTTTTGCAGTTGATGGCAGACTAGATAAAATAATGCACCCTTTTGCCAGAAATGACACATAATTACAAAATGCTGTTTTCAACAAGAATGTACGGCATTGTATGGATCAGGAAAATCAGGCAGTCATTCCTACCGCAGACCTGGCAATTACCACAGAGGAGAGGAGGCAAGCTGTCATGGCGCTTGTATGGAGATTAGGAGGATCGCAGGCCAAGCAGGTGGAGCGTTGAGTGTAAGTGAAGGAGCTTCCAAGTAAGCTAAAGATTCACAGTAAGCCAACGGAAGGCCCGCAGCTTCACCGCTCTGCCGGTCATGTGATTCAGCACGGGAACGGGAGAGGTTGCATGCCCTCCCGGCCACCTGCTGATCGCCTGGAAGGTTTAGCCTGAGCTACGGCGTGTTTTTCCAAGTGCTTATGAAAGAATCCATATTGGTCAGAATTTGCTAGCTAAAGATGGCCTGTGGAGTACGGGTGCCAAGTCAGGGGCTGATTCGTGCAAGAGCCAATCGCATAGCTCCGAGGCTCCTTCGGCTCCTGTGATTGGTCTCATTTAGCCTCGTTAGCATTCATCATTTCACTCTACTGCATACTATTATGCAAATGCACCAATGGAACACATCCCCTATCACGACCTTGGATCGGAGTGATAACAATGCCTGTTTGTATACTTTAGCTGGGTTGGGCTGTAAACCATTTATCGCGTACTTACCTATTTTAATTAAATTTAGCACATTTAATTAACAGCAAATGATCTCCGCAAAGACAGCTCTGAATAGTAAAGTAATTTACGGGACATTACAATGCATGATTGATTTTTATTCATAAAATGACGACATTGTTTGTGTCTCTGTGAGTAAGGATCTGGGAAAAGAAGACAGAAATTAAAATTATTAATTGAATTTAGCATATTTCATTTTGCTATTACATTATACTTTTATTCCAAAAAGACTGGAATAAAATTGGATTAATCGCTAGAAAATTCAGGTCCAGAAAACACAAATCCAGACCAAGGTTTTATTTCACCCAACCAGTGGAATATAAAGAATATAAAGAGTATATAAATAGTCACAATCACAGAATGAATGGTGAAAAATCCTACCAGACCATTAATTCAGATCATTTATTCAATAAACATACCCAAATGTTTTTGTCAAAATTAATAAATATCACAAGAGCGTCATGTTTAAATGGAGTCTTTTGAAATATTTTTTTGTATTTTGGACTCCCTCCCTATTTTTAATTAGTGCTGCTGTGGTGACTTTTTTCAGGTTCTCATGACTGAAAAGTATACCATGTATGCCTGGATTAGTCGGAGGCTTCCAACATGATCAGGCCCTGAGGACTTCAGGGCAACCTTAGCAATGTTTTCTGGTGGTATTTGCCACTTCTGCATGAATATTGGCATCTGTCTGTCCATCCTGCACACTTATACCTGGCCTCCTACCCAGATATGGGCTCTGTTCTTTCTCTGTAGACCCTCCTCCAGGCACTGCTCGGTCTGTTTGAGGAATCATTATTATTTCATCAGCCATGAGACAGGGAAAGCTGATTTTCACTATGAGAAATAAAATGCCTTATTAGGAGCTGCTAATATTGGACTTCGATATTAACCAGCACATTCAGAAAGGTTTGGATGACACATCTTTAGTTTTTACTGTCAATACTGACAAAATGCTGTTGTAGGAATCAGCAATGTATCAGTATTTTCACTCTGTAAAAATGCTTGATTATGAGTGACAACTCCAGGCGGCCAATCATACGCATGTTCAATGCGTGGAGAAATTTGTAGCGTCTTTGCTACTAGATTTTTCCCTCTGTGCAGGAGCCGCAAAATGGAGATGCTGTTAGTAACAATCCCTGCTGGGTCTTCCTGGATGCAGGGTCTCACCCATCATAATTGAGGTGGAGAGAGAATAGGGATGAGAGTCAAATGGCAAATATGGTTGGAAATGAGAGGGCAGGGCTCTGTGGAATACCGTTTGCTATGTACCCGGCTCAGCGTGTTTTAGTGTGATTCCAGCTCACAGTGACCCAGTTTCCCCAGCCTGAATGGCTCCTTTCCCCCACCCTTTAATAGGAAATTAACCATATGCTGCCATGTCCTCCAGATTTAAGACAGCAGTAGACTCGAATAATACCAAAGATATTGTAGCCACGTAGCAGCTGCAAGTATGCAGGCATACATAACAGCAAGGCAATATTTATAGTTTCTGTAGTATGGCTAACAATATATGACTATGAAGTGGTATGCGCAGTTTATCTTGCCTTGTTATAACCTGTTATGAATTTCATTCTGCGAATTTCATTGGCTTCTTGAGTTTGTGTTGTGATGTCTTGTGTTCTGTGCCTTCCACAATCTAGGGTTTCAAGGATTCGCTATTGCCAAAGGAGCATCTTAATGTTTGAGAGTTTAATGTTTCCACCCAGAGCAGGACGTTTACCAATATTCAGCCTACCAGGAAACGCATCTCCTTCTCTGAAAGAGGTTGTGTGTGTGTGTGCTTGTGCGTGGCTGCATGCGAGTGTGTGTGTGTGTGTATGTGATAGAGGCTTAAAATGCTCCCAGTGGGGAAATCATCTCCTTCAAAGGCCACTCACCCCTGTGGGGTCTCTCCATTCATCAGCAGCAAAAGCAGGCACAGTGTCTAGTATTTCTTCTGGTGGAGTCTTTTCACAGCAGAGTCAAGGTGAGATGAGACAAGTGAGGAATTCAGCTTTGCCTCAGCTACTTATTTTGCCCTTTTAAAAAACGTAAAGTGTATATATCTGGGGAAGAAATGAATTAATGCATCGTAGACAGCAAACATCTAATTAAAAAAATTATTTGGCAAGATTAATATAAAAGAAATACTTATGTGTTAATTGATAAACAGACAAATGTCTGAGTGACAGCTCATATTGGATTTACCTCCACACTGAACTTTTACCCCTCTCTTTAGGGAGCAACTACTCATCCTGGCCTTGATGACCCGGGCAGTTAAATTAGATCAGGGAATTCTGCTTTATTAGGGGGCTGTGAGTTTCTTTCTCTGTCAGTGTTGGTCATGGTATGGTGAAAAATCACATTCCTGTAATTATCAGTAATAGATAGCAAAGCATTGTGGGCAGTGGTGACTTGATGGTTAGGGACGTGCACTTGTAATTGAACGATTGCAGGTTCGAATCCCCGACCAGCAAGGCACCACTGAGGTACTCTGAGCAAGGTACTGCCCCCAAGCACTGCTTCCTGGGTGCTGAATTAGCTGCCCCCTGCTATGTCGCATTATCACATATGGGTTAAATACAGAGGACACCTGTACTGTGGTGTGTCAACAATTAATCTCTAAATTCTTCTAAGAACAATTAATTTATAATATTGCTATAGAGCAACTTTTATCTGTCTTCTCACAACGTCTGGTTCCATAAACTCTTGTTAAAGGTTAGTTACAATAGGAGTCTAACAGTAGAAGTAATTATTTTATATTATGCAATAAATGCTAAAATGTTGCGGAGGGACTAGAACCACCTTTGGTTTTCACTTATTGTGTTCTGCCTGTAAATTATATATGAATGTGATGAAACTGTGATAACAGGCCCAGCAAAAGGGATCCTTCCCAGCCTGAGAGCAGGCTACCCTGCCATGCTTGAGATTTAACAATCATGCTTATCATTATAATAATTATTATAATAACCCAGTCACCAGAAAACACAAGATGAATCGCTCCTGAGGAGTCTCCCTTCCATCCCTTTTTTTCTGTCTTGCTTTCTTCCCACAGAGAAGCCATGTCATGATTTTAATTCCTAGAGAGAACCCGGAAAAAGATCGTCACATGACCAGTCAAATTTAAATTTGTGTATTATAAAGAGAATCATTCTAAGAGGACCTGAAAGTAGACCTTTGCAGGTGCGGCTGTGCTATGTTAAATGTCTGGAATGCGTCTTATGCCTAAAACCTTAGCTGCAGGGGCTGGTTGAGCAGGTATTTCAACCAGCCTGTGGGTCGAGAATTAGTGGTCGGATCACAAGGAAGCTTCTGGTGCTGTTTTCTGGAGTCTGGAAATCTGGCTGGCTAAGATACAGCTAGCATGCATGAAAGAGACTTTTAGCCTCATTGAGACATGGACCTGGAGCAGGAAGGCTGGCTTTTAATTTGCCTGCTCTTTAATTGGTTCATTTGTAATATACATATTTTTAACTAAATTGGTCCCCGTAATGCAGTTATTTGTTTACAAAGATGCCGCTTGTTTTCGTAAATTTGTGTGCATAATTTGTATAGATAGCAATTATTATAGATAACCACAACAATTTATAATTAGGTCTAAATTCTCCATGTATTTAGTCTACATAGTTTTCATAATCTTTCACTGTATACTGTGTATCAGTAAACGGTAAATTGCCCTCTGGTATGGACTGCTGATCACTAGGAGTGTATTTATAGAAGGTTGGAAGTATATTAAAATCAGGGGTAAACTAATGGACATTTTGTGCAGTGGTCTTGTTTCAGTGGTCATAACTTCTTCCTTACATTTCTTTTCTGCTTAAAACATCAAGATCAAGGCTGACCATCATTTAGAAATTCAACTCTTTGACACTAAAAAGAGCTGAGTGTTGTATTTAGCTCTGTTACATTTCCTAATTGAATTTAATATCGACCTGCTTCCATTGATGTTGCCTTGGTTACATGCTTGAGATGACAGAGCTCCTGGCTGGTTTTGCTGACGCGGATTAAAGCTCTACTTGTAATTCACAGACCAAGTATGTCTTCTGGCATTTGTTTCACACTAAATATGAAGCCACTCTTATTATTTTTATTATTATTGTTGTATGCTTCATCTAAATGTTGCTTAAAAGTTAACAATGCAGAACAGCCTATCATAGTAATATCACCCGATAGGTCATAAATAAGGACTTATACCAATCAAGCTGTGGAATAAGGCTATTGCATGTAAACCGTACATCATATGCTGTTAATCAAGATTTGATTATCTCAACCCGAGTCTCTCAACTCCCGTCATCTTCAGACCTTTCTGAAATAACTCACACCTGGTGCATGCTACAGTGTTGCAGATTTGGGTTAGTGCAGGTAGGGGAGGGATATTCATCTATATTTCCACTTCCCAGACTCACTTGCCTCTTGATTGACATTGCTCGCAGTCCATCTCCTGCGATTAGATGAGTGGTTGGGACTTTACCTCTAGATCGTAAGAATCTGGTGCACAAACAGCCTGATTTTTCTTCCTCATCCCTCCTGCTGCGCCTTGGTGGGGGGAAGATGTGGTCAGAGCCTTTAGTACAGATTTCCACCATTAATGCAGGAGGTATCCCTAGATAATGAGGAGACTCATTATAAAGAAATCAGTTAAAGGTAACATTAGAGATTGTTTTTTTTTCCTTTTTTGTTTACAGACCCAAATAATTCTTAATTTGTTTCCCATAGCCTCTCAATAATTAATTTAGACTTTTTTAATTTTAGAAGGAAGGCGCAACATGATTTATTTATTATTTGTGTAGCTGGTATGGTGTTTAATAGTCATCCCATTAATTAGTGCTACATTGCATCATGTCTGTTGGTTGGTTAGTCTTGGGTAACCTTTGAATCACTGCATTTGGATGCCTTTATCAATAGCTACAGTGCTGCTTTCTGTCAATGTGACAGGGCCTCACACTGGGGACTGCCTGTCCTCATAAGGAGAGTTGCTCTAATTCTCACTTCGCCGTCCTTCAGTAGCGGCTCTTTGAGTATTTTCTCACAGCATGTGCCTGTAGTGCTGCTCCCACTGGACCTACTCATGCTGCAGCTAGACCAAGCCCCCGACCCCCTCCGTCGTGCAGGGCGGGGGGAGGGGGAGTTGGGGGCGATATTCTCTTTCCCTGTCAATCTGAATCCGACTGATGGTGACTCTGCACTGATTCAGATATCAGAGTGTGGCAGGCCACTTCAGCATCGTCCCAGCAGAAGACAATGTCTCGGTATGTTATCACTCAGCAGTTCCAAACAGCTGAGGTATATGTCCTGGTGTGTACATCTTTCCTGATAATTCAGTTGCAGAGAAATGTTAGCATGAATTTTTTTTAAGATATTTTCAGGCAGATATATAACAGCGGAGCTCATTATACTGTCTCCATTTCTCAGTGTCACACCTACATTTTCATTATAGGCTCGAAATACACAATGTTATTCCCACAAATTCCTTTGCATTCTACAAATTTGTGGCCTTTGTGTTTTTGTTCCGATTTTCTGCAGCAATTACACTGTTACCAAGATACAGAATAAAAGAACATTGCTTGAGTGTTTCCTCTAGGCCTGACAGCACCCGCTGTGCAGCTAGAAGCTCTGAACCAATTAAATGCATAGACTTCTGTGACAAAAAGGGGCATCCGGGGAAGTCGTTGTCCTTTAGGGCCTTCGAACCCTCAAATGATAGCATGGCCTACTTTCAGGCAAAAAAGGCCAAGACATTTTATTACATTGCTTGAAGAATGACACTGTAATGTCACCGTGACGACCGCTGCATCACGTCCAGACACCTCTATGACACGCTAGACCTGTCACCACAAGATCCTTCACAAGGCAGTGGGCTTTTTGGTGAACAGGAGAAACTGTCATGTTTTATGAAAGTCACAACAGCTTTATTTCTGCTGGAACTATTGCTTAGTGATTTTTTTGCTGTGTTTATATTTCTCATGGAATACTACTGACAATTAGGTAATAAGCAAGAATTATAAGATCCCTGGATCAGTTTTTAAAACTCATTTTTAATTTCTGTTACTTAAAATTTTAAGTAATTTATTTAAAGCAATTTAAATCAAATGACAGGGAATGTTACTTTGTGCCACAAATGTTCTGAAATAATTCTGTTAATGAAAATGCATTTGTGAAATAATTGCAGCGACGAATTGTGACTTGGTCAAGCTTCAGTTTGGTGTCCATAATGTATTGTTAGAATACATCATTTAACTGTATTTATTGGGGATTTGTTTAAAGAGTCTGGATATGTATAATTTATTTATAAAATATAAAAAAACATGAGAAAGAAGAGAGTTGCCTCTAATTGTAAACTATCAGATTTGATTATGTCCCTTCATCATTAGATTGCTATATTTTATACTTGATTAGAAAACACTTAGCGGAGTGAATATATGTTTAAGCTTCATTAAGGTTATGAGCACTGAAGCGAATGTAAAATGAGGCTCTGACAAAAAATTGTTTATTTTCCATTTGATTTAAAGTACACATATGCAAGTTAAAGTGCTATTGCATAAGTGACATTGAATGTATAGAATTCTTAATTGCAGTATTTTAGTATGTTCATGAGTTTTTTTAAGCCTTGGTCACTGTGGAGTCCTCTGATAAATGTATTTCTATCGCATTCTAAGATCAGACAGTGCTTTTAAAATGTTGGTGAAGAAAGAAAAACTGTGCTAACTCAGAGTATACTTGTCCGAAGTCACAAATGCCAGCTGTAGGCTTCCGTTTATGTTCTGCAATCATCTCTTAATCATCTCTTTTGATTCAGCCATCATATATACTCACATTCACTTAAATGCGTTGCTGTACAATTAGATAGAAGTGAATCAAAAGACGCTAAATTAGCGTAGCATATGCATTTGCTGCAGAAAAGAAGACTGAGCTTCTGTGATGGAAGATGATCATCATCATATCTTACAGAGAGTGATTCTGAGCCCCATAACCCCCCCCCCGCCCCCATATTACTGACAAAAAGCATATTACACAAGAACAACTGCTAATGATATTAGTTTCAGATATAAGTGGAACCATGTTTAATGACCATTTTATGGTAATTTATCTCAGGTTTACTGTTCCCTGGTGCGGTCCTTTGGTGTTTAAGAGGCCACTAATATGTGCATGGGATGACAAAAATGTTCCTCCCAAATGTTCCCTACAACACAACAATTACATGCAATATATTATGCAAATCAAATAAATCACACTTATATAATAGAATGGATATATAGAACTTTAGAATTCATTATAGAATTTCCAGCAAACTTAAAACCACTTATTCTGTGAAGGGTCACACGGGTACCAGTAGCCTATACCACAAGCAATATAGGGCATATCCTGTATTAGATGCCACATACCACAGGCAAATTAGCAATGCCAGTCATGCTTGCATGTGTTTGGACTGCAGGAGTCCCCAGATGAAAGCCATGCAACATGGTATGAATCCAGAAAAGTTCTTTGTGTGTATTCAATTACGTATGAATTTCATTGTGTACACCCTTAATTTGTGACCTGCTGTAGATTTATCATATTAATGTTCCCATTTTCTCTGTGTACGTATTGCATTTTCATAACTGTTATACATTTGCTTGAAACAAACAGAATAAAAATTAGCCATTTGCCTACTACCACTACGAATTTGTATAAGCTGAATGTATATTTACCTCTGTTAATGGTAATAATGTTAATGATGTAATTATTATTGCCCTTAGGTTAACTGTATTTAAAATCTTATGAAGTGCCTACTTAATGTGCCTCGTTTTAATTTCTAATTAAATGACTCGTTTAGAGGAGGGCTTGAATGGTAGTTTATCCAGTGTAGTTACAATATATTTCAGACAAGATGCTTTCTCTTCTCAGAAATGTAAAAGGTTCTAGTTCTAAGGCATTCCTGCATGCCTGACCAATGCAGGACCTTAAAATTCTGCAGGGGACACCCTGGACAAGAAATCACATACTATGAGCAGTTCACATATTGAACTTTACAGGGTATAGATAGTTATATATATGTGGGTATAGATCATAGATAATCAGTGCTGTTCTAAATAACTGAACCATGTATGTTTATTTATAAGAATAAATTTGATGGTATTTGTCTGTATATGAAGCCTCTTAGGCACTGGTATAGTATCCAAAGATTCTCTTTGGATTTGTGTTAAAACTGAGGGCTGCTGACCTGAAAATGTTGTGAAGAACTTTTTAAATGCAGTTATCTCAGTTAAGCTGTCCATCCATCTTCCAGCTACCTATCCTGGTCAAGGTTGTGGGGAAGCCTGGAGCCTATCCCAGGCAGCAAAGGACACGAGGCAGGGGTACATCCTGGATGGGATGCCACTCGATTTCAGGGCACAGACTCACACACTATGGGCAATTTATAGCTGCCAGTCACCCTGTTTGCATGCCTTTGGACTGTGGAAGGACATGCAAAGTCCACACACACACAGTAGTAGCAGGATTAAAATATCCAGTCCTGGAGGTTTTAAAGCAACACTTTGTTAGTCAAGGGAGGAGTCTTTTACTGAGTGATGACACTGATATGTAACTGCAAGCACTTACAGGTGTTAAAGCAAAAGATCTGTGAAATAAATGGCATCTGTAAATGCACCTGTCCATGACCTTCCCATACAAGGGGCTGAACAAGTACTGGATGGTGTTTGTGATCAGATAATGATATATAGGCAACTTATGTTGCCGACAGGAGTATGAATAATGGACATCATACTACCATACCATGCCATTAAAAGTATTTATTTTAATATTTTTTTTCTATTATATTGTACATCTGCATTTTTTGTGTGGACAGTAAAGTAAGAATTTCATTGCACAGAAAAATGCACTTTTCTACTGTACATATGACAATAAATGCTTTGAATCTTGAACTCTCAGTGTGCACTTGCCACACAGAAATGTGTATTATGTTAAGCTGATAATGTTGGAAAAAATCAGTACATTTTGGGCGTCATCCAGCTTTAAAGGGCATATTGCACAAATTGTACATTTTCCTTTGTTTTCTTATGCTTTACACCTGGACACAACTTCTTTATCTGCCATGTTACAGCCCATATTCCTTGTGGACTTCGTTTGGTGTAAGTGAAGTCTGTTTGGATTTCCCCAGTGCCATGTCCTTTGCATTGTATGAGACCTGATATTTACACATTCATGGTAAGGTTAACAGTTAAACCGTATGTCATTGTGGCTTGAAATGACAAGGTGAAATTAATGAGGTACAGTCAGAATAAAGTGCAGTAAAGGTTTGCTGAAAGAGCTGACATGAACTTTTGTTAAAGCATATGTTTTTTTACATATCTTTGAGGCCTTGTTTTTATTCTCAAAGACTGGAATCTCAATACGTATACTGAATGTTCTTTCTAACTTGCAACTGTAAACATGGATGGCCAACACATCGTGCTCTTCCATTGCTATTGGAACAATAGAATGATAAATTGAAGATGTTGTACATGAACCCTGACGAGGCCTGGAAAATCCTAGAACAAAAGACAAAACTCCTTTTAGCAGCCGTTTCCTTTTTCTTTTTGTTCTTATAAAGTATAAGCTAATTTGTGTGTGTGTGTGTGAGTGTGAGAGAGAGAAAGAGAGAGAGGGAGTTTATTTGGCATTATAAACTAATAGGGCTTCAACTTACACATATTATTTATCATACAAAAATGACTACTTAGAGACTACTTGAACATTGAGTTTCACAGTGTTGTATTTTTATTAGCATGGGGGAATTGTGATGGAAAAGAATAGTCTGAATTTGCTCAATCAGCAAAGGGCACCTTTGTAATCATAACTAGAATGTTTTATATATATTTCTGTCTTCCTTAAGGATTCGGGCCAATGGACTTCATTAGATATATTTTGATATCTAAAAATTAAGCACCTGGCTCAACTTAGAGTCTAGCTGTTCAATAAAAGCAATGTTTGAATATGTAATGTCCTCTGACATAAGCTTAGGTTAAACTGTAGTTTGCCAGTTAATTATGTATGTAGTTATGTGCTGTAAGATGGCATTGCAGTGAAGATGTTGCCCAGCGTTTTATATGTGGCATGATCCCGAAAATGTCACATGTAAAATACAGTTTTCCAAGACTGATATGTCATTGTCCAGGAGCCCATCACACTCATCTGGAGTTCAGAAGTGTTATGTGTATGATATTTCCATTAAGCCCTAACTACTACTTCAGTGGTTGATTAGCCCAGATTGGCCTTAATTGTTTGATCATCTCCTTTAAACTCATTGTAATATTTCACTTGGATACACTGTTTTCAGTTTAAGGTACACTTGTAAACTAGATTTGCTATACAAAAACACCGAAATGTAGTAGATAATGTTTATACAGGTAGTTCTCCACTTTACAAGTTAATTTGTTCCAAATTATCGTTTGTTAATCGAGAACTTGTAAAGTGAGATTATAAAAAAATCACACATAAATATGTTTTTTTTTAGCATTTTAACACAAAATGAACAGGATAAAACGAGAAGAGCATATACTAAACACATCTAAGCACATTTATCAAAACAGTAATTTGTAAAGTAAGAAAATAAATGTATCCAAACGATGTGTAAAGTTTAAAAATAATTTTTCAATAATTTCTTTTTTTAACTTGCGCTTTACCACTTTTGGTACTGCTTTTTTTGGAGCCATGGCTACCAATAAAATATTAACCTGAAAAAAAAAATTAGCAGACTTCTGAGATTCAGATCGAGTTCTAGGTCATTTTTTTTCGAATTGGTTGGTTCGATTTTTAAGAAATTCGAGTTCTAAAGAGTTCGAGTACTGAGATACCACTGTGTGTGTGTGTGTGTGTGTGTGTGTGTGAAAAACAAAAATTTATTTTTGCCACATATTTTCTTGTAAAGATTATAAATTGGGAGCTCAGACAGTGAGAACTACCTGTATAAATCTTAATTAATATTGTTTGTCCATAATACAACTTCACCATTATCAGATTCATTCCATTGGCTTTGTGAAAACATGCCATGACATGACATTACATAGGAAACTAATTTTACTAACAAAATTGTCTTTCAGTTGCATATATATTTATATATATTTATTCATATATATTTATATATTTATTTATATTCTGATTCCACAAGATATAATGAATAGCTTGTCAGCCAGTGTCAGTAATTGGCATTACGTTGAATAAAGGGTTTCTAAAATACAGAAAAAGCATTATCCCACAGACTAATAGAAATATTTCTGAAATGGCAACTGATATTTTGCAATGTTTGAATATTGTATGAAACTGAATAGATTCCAAAAAGGAGACATACAGTCAATGCAGAACCTTAAACCGTCGACAGGTTATAGTGCAAAGTCTTGATGCCTTTATTGATCTAAAATGGACTGTAATGAAATTAAATTTTCCATTTCTGTAAGGAGGAGTTTGTAGAACCCTTGTAGAACCAGAAAGAATTGTTTCATGACAGTTATGTTCATGGGCTGTCCTTTCCAGAGTCTCTCAGCGAAGCAATTGATAGGAAGTGTCCTATCTACTGGATAATTGTTGTACTGAAATAGGATGCGAATTACTGCTGTGGTGGTATATATATAATGACTTGAGTTTACTCTGCCTTATCATTGAATGACTTGTTCCACACCTGGCCTTGACACCATAACAGTCACAGATGCAGTACAGGATAGAGTTCTTTTTTGATCAGAGTTCAATGAGGATTCTCACAGCCCTCACTTACCACTGCACACCTTCTGTGCATGTAGGATGTTTTCACTTCTTTGACCCTGCACTCCATATACTAATTGCTTTTCACCATGTCTTGAAAGTGTACATTTCTTCCCACTGTCTGCCAGATGATGATATATTTTCCTTTTTTTGTGTTACAGTGGCATCAACAAAGACGTTTATCAACTGCCAGCTATTAGATACAGGGCTTTCTTAGAGTTACTGACATGGGTTTTTTGGAGCCGCACTGACTCATAGCAGTGGGTTTGTAGGGAAAACTGCTTAAACAGACCTGACAAAGGGATCGTGCCAGCTTTGGCAGTTTATGGAAACTCAGTGACTTGAGAAAGTGGAATGTAAACTTGTACTGCAGAATATTATATATTTCCCTTGGGGTTCTGAGAATTAAATCCATTTCCCATGTGAAAAAGTATATGGTGGATATATATATATATATAAACTTTTCTTCAATGCAAAATTTTATTTTCATAATCAAAGAAATTGTTAAACTTTACAATTTCCACCAAACTGCATTAAATTACAGGATCATTGCATAAGTCTCAAAATAAAGTGCTCTGTGACTGGAAAGATGTACAAATAACAATTAACTGAAAATAACTTACTGTACACTAGAGCTGTGCAATTAATCAACTTCGAATCACGATTCCAGTTATGGCTTCCCACGATTATGAAAAAATGATAATCGAGAAAAACGATATTTGTTTGTACGTCATATTGAAATGGTGCCCTACTTTATCATGTGAAACTAATCCAGATTGGCACACTAATTTTTCAGCGGTGTGCTTTGCCCCTCCCTAAACGCTACTAGCGAATTCCCTACAGCACAGGAATAAAAACGTGTTCACGGTCGAAATGGCAGGACGGGTACCTTTGGTCAACAAAAGAGGTAAATGCACATCAGTTATTTGGAATCATTTTGGTTTCAACGAATCGGACCAAGAACAACAACAAATAATTTGCAGAATATGTTTCAAAGCTGTGTCTGCACCACAATGCAACACAACCAATTTATTTAACCACTTAGAGCTTAATCATAAAGTGGTCTATGACCAAACAGTACGTGAACAAAAAACCCAGAAATGTGAGGCAAGCACATCAACTTGTACTGCAACGCTCTGTAACCCTCTGGAGTCGGCTGTCCCGCCGGCGGGATATGACAGAGATTTAGGTTGTTGGAAAGTATGTTTTAAGTTGATTTTAACAGAAAATAGAATAATAACATTCTTAGTGGTGTCAGATTATTGGTGCTGAGTTTGTGCTGAATAAAAGCACATGTAACACTTTGGGATAAATGTTTTTTAGATAGGTGAAATATTTTAAAATGTCAAAGCATGTCAGACTACCCCAAAAGTGGCTGAAAGGCCTCAGACTCCAGAGGGTTAAGGACACCCTCTATAATGCAACCGCGTATCTGTCAAGTTCACCAAGATATAATGGATGCCATGACATATTATTTGGCAAAAGAGAGGGTCTTCAGCACAGCTGGAAATATCGTCTCCTGCCATCGTACATCACTGAAGCCAGATCATGTAAACAGACTAGTTTTTCTTGCTAAAAATCTTTGTTGCACTTTTTATATCAGTGAACTAAGCAGTTGACTGTAATACGTATAGCTGGAAAAAAATCAATTTTAGTGATTTGAACCTCAGAGAACAGTTCATCTCAGTATAATTTATTTATTCATTTTAAAAATATATTTCTACAAGTTCAACGTATGTTATCTATATATCTACAGATGCTCCTCTACCAACGAACGAGATATGTTCCGAACGGCCATTCGTAACTTGAAATGTTCGTAAGTTGTTATTCATCATCATTTTAAGGGCATACGCAAGTACAAAGTACTAGGATGCTGGGAGTACGCACGCTATGCTGCTGCGTGGCGGGAGTAGCAGCCAGAAGTCGTACTAGGCGGAACAGGAGCGCAGAAAAAAAAAATAATTATGTTGTGGACAGGAAACGGGAGCCCCGTGAACACAATTTGGACTTAAAGATCCTCTTCGATCGTATGTCTGAAAGTTCGTAAGTTGAACGTTCATAAGTAGAGCGGCGTCTGTATACCTAAAACTAGGGCTGGGCAACGATGTTATGCATACAGTAAGCGATTCTCACATCGCACGGACCATGATAGTCAGCTGGGTGGAAATCAGGTTTTTCATGCCTTCATACTATCCAGACATTACACTGCAGTGTACGGTATTTTCAAAAAATTTTATTTTGCATTTCGGTTCCAATATAAGTCTTAGTGATAATATTCACTGAAAGTGGGTGCTGGGGTGGGTTAAGTTTCACTGGAACATTTTTACTATGTCATAAGAAATAAAACTTACCAAGCAATATAATTTCAATGGCCATTCCTTTTCAACACTATCTATCATATGTTTAAAAATCAGTTTAAAGTTTACTGCCACTGCTTTTGCCTGAGACCTGCATGCACAATATTTATCACAAAAAGATAATCACAATAAACTATACTGGACACAAAGGAAACCGGGCAGAGTACGTTATTGGGGAAAAAATGCCAGGCCCCCATTAAGGATATTCTAAAGCAGCGTTTTTGATCCCTCCCAGCTCCCTCCCAGATAGTCCACATTCTTGCTGCCTCCCAGCTCCTGGTAAAATGTGGACTGTCTGCAGGTCCCCGATGATCGCATTGGGAAACACTGCTCTGAATTGGAAATAGAGGTTGAGATTGGGTGAGGGCAAAATGGCATAAGTTGATGATGCAAGACTGCATTATGTGGGACTTGATGCTCTTGACCTAAATTTGCTTGGTTGCTTGCGGACGGTTGCAAGACGGTTGCCTGAAATATAACCCTAAATCACTATATGGTTTTTTTTTAATCACCCAGAGATTTTGTCCATAGCCAAATGTGATTATTGCAGTACTGTAATGAGAGATTTAATATTCCTGCATCATCATATTGTGTTTGTTCTCCAATTTAAATGGCAGGTTAAAGGTAAATCGACTGTTTTTTTTCTCCCAGATCTCATTGACAACTGCCCTGTGTTTGTCATGTTAAACAAGTGGGGACTGCGTTTCATGATTCCATGATGCCCCCTTAACCTCAGGGTTACAGTCTTCACATTTCATAAATCACTGATGTTGTGAGAAGTGAAAAATAACCACGATTTCCAGCTATAAAAATAGCAGTGATACTAAGAAATTAATATTTGGCTCAGATTTCTACCAAAGAAAACATGTAAATTAGGAATGAACTACTTGAATTTTGGCAAGTTTTTCAAACAATGAATGACAGCTAAGGCTCAGTTCTCTGTGATTGCATACTGAACAGGGCTTGAAAGATCAAATAACAGCATAATTGAATTGAATTTTATTTTGCGAGTCCTTTGTGTTCCTAAGTTTTTAAGCTCAGAGGTGATTGGTATGTCTTTGCTTTCTTGGCAGCAAGTAAGGGACATGTTTACATATCTGGTTGTTTGGCTATAAAAGTGTTCTGCTTGGATGCCTTCTTACAGTCCGAATCTCATTTCTCTATTCTGTTGTTTCATTCTCTGTACCGAGCGAGAGAATGAGAGCGACTTTGAAAATGGTGATTAATGATGTGCTGGAGGACCAGCAGAATGGCCTGAGTTATTTTGATAAGAATCGTTGAACTCTTTGCCCATCAGATATATCAAAGACAGGAAGGCATCTGATATGTCAGACGCCTTTTTATTGAACAGTGCATTTCCACATCAAGGTAACACTTTGCGACCACCAAATGACAAAAGAAGAAATTAAATAACCCAGAGAGTTTACATTTACAAATCAAAGTATATACAGATGTTGTTAATGGAAGTCTTTGTTTGAGGTTGGTGACAGATGTCAGGGGGTGACATGTTGGTTCATCAGGTCGTGCAGTTGCTTCACACCTCCTGGGTTGGAGGATTGATTCTCAGCTCTGCTGTGTGTGTGTGTGTGTGTGTGTGTGTGTGTGTGTATGTCTGTGTGGGGTTGGAATGTTCGCCCCCCTATTGTATGGATTCCCACCTACAGTCTAAAGCCATGTGGTTAGGCTAATTGGCACCTATAAGTTGCCCATAGTGCATGACAGTATGTATGTGTCCTGCGATGAACTGGTTCTACCTCATCCTTGTGTCCTGTGCTGTCTGGGACAGGCTCCAGATCTCTCCTGACCTACCCCTGCCTAAGTGGGTGGAAGGTGGATGAACGGATAGGGTAGTCATTATTTTATGCCACAGGTTTTAAATGATTTGAAAATGCCAAAAGAATAAGGTGACATGGGAGGAAAGAGTGATTAGGAAGTGTTGGGAGTGAGACAAATACTATCAGAAGTCTATTATAAAGATAATTATGTGCATTACTATAACTCTACCATACAGAGGATGAAGGCATTTAGAAGCACGTTAAAGGAATTCACAGGTATAATACGTACCACTCTGTGATATTCAAAATCTTTACAAAAAGCTGAATAAAATATGAAGTATATCTAATAGTGTAAATGGTATGCAAAGTCTGCTTTTCCAGAAATCATTGCCGTCGTGCAAGCATCGGTTAAGAGCACGCCTCGGGACTAACACCACGAAGCGATTGAAGTGTTTGCGTCAGAGGAACGAGCGAGCTGGATCTCTCAGGCCTGCTAAGCTCCCACGCCCCCTTAAGTGGATCCAAGCTGACGCGCTACATAAATACTCTGCAATTCGGCTCCCCGCGACACGCTGCCGGCAGCGAGGCGGCGCACAGCTGTGTCGCCGTTCCCCCTGCCGATACGGAGGCCATACATCATCCAGGGGACATGGAGGGGGGGTGGCGAGGAAGTCGTCGGCTCGGTATGTGACTGCAGGTGCTCCAGCAAGTGTAAAGGAAGGAAAAAACATACATACAAAAACCATTTCATAAGGATTTATCTGGCGCTGTGCTTGTGCAATTAAATTGCAGTATAAAATATCTATTTACACATAAGCTTGGGTGGCATCAAACTTTTCATGCCATCATACCTTCTAGATGTTATAGAGTGTAAATTAGGGGTATTCAACTAAAATTTAAAGACGTCTAATTAGAGGAAATTTCTTGAAGCAAAGGTCCAGAAGATCATAATGTCTATTTAGTGTGATATATATTTAAGTGGCCTATTAGTTGTATCAACATTTCATGTAATCAATACCAAATTGTCAAATCAAATTAATTCAGTACAATTCAAAAACTTTTTCACAATATTTATTGTGAAACATATCGGACATAGAACCGAACATACATGTATGACTGTCGATATGCATAATGTTGCCTCATTTACTAAAAAAGAAGGCTGCATTTCAAAATAAGAGAAAATAAATAAAATGTGAAAATTGTGCATGTTTAAATAAAGTGCTTAACTTCAGAAATATAAAATAAAGGGAGGAAAACTTGAATTTCCCTCTTTTCTCACAATCGTTTTATATTTGTGGGAGTAACAACGCAAACGGAATGACAAGCCGTTTCAGGCGAAAAAGTGTATTTTATTTTTCATTTCAAATAAAACGCGGGGTTGCCAGCTTCGGCCAGCTGGCTGGGTGAGATTACAGTTCGAGATGTCTGCACACATATGTAACAGTTATTACCTTGTAAATAGTCTGCTTTTGTATTTAACCGTGTAAATACACTTTAAACGTGGCTTTTAACGTCTTAGGTTTATAATGGAATGATATAGATTTCCCGTAAAATTTCCTGCGTGAGTCTGACAGCGTGAGTGCCAGATACTTGAGATTTGGCAACCCTGAAAACGTGCATTTTTGTTTCACCGGAGTTGATTTATATAACAAATAATATTACTTTAAGCAGTTGTTAAAATTGGAAACTTCAACGAACATGAAATCACCGATAAACTACGTCTATTTGTCCAACATGTTATATAATACATACTGTGTTTGAAAACTTTTCAGCTCTACCATTTCAGGACAGAGCAGCCACTCTGTTAGAAACATTACGGCTTTATGATGGCGGATGCTAGCTTCGCTGCTGATATTAACACTAATGGCACATTAGCGCAAACAAAGTGCTGCATACGCCGAACTTCGTCTTGCATGGCGGTTAAAGGCGTTTGACGTTAATTAGCGTGGGAAACGGCGGTTCTGGTACTAAACCACTACCGAAAAGACTACAAAAGCTGCGCCGGATAAAATAGAAGCGCCCGTCAGGTTTTAAATCATACCTTTCTGTTTCTGTTCTCCTTATGGGACAGCTTCTGGGTCTGGACCTGGACCGCGGTCTGCCTGTTAGTGACATTTGATGGCATTTGAAAAGTAAGGTTTTTCTTGTATTTTGAAATTTTGGCGATAAAATATTACTAGGGGCCTACAATAGCGTGACCAGATAATCCATGTCATGGAGGACACTCTGAGCTAGGACAGGAATTGTAAATTACCATTTCAATTAAAAGGA
>JAODLD010000040.1:14246575-14266536 GCA_026781065.1 Mormyrops boulengeri | reverse complement strand
ATTCTTTTTTTGGGGAGCATTTTTTTGGTCTTGTGTGATTTCCTAGGCCTCTATTCATCACGTATATCTGCAGTGGGTCCACTGCCCTGGATTCTGAGAAGCAGATCAGATATGAGTGAGGATCAGGATAAGACTGGGGTAAGGTATGCAGAGTCCACTCTGTAAATTAAAACAGGTTGAGTAGATAGGAAGAGAGATTGGTGGAGTGGAAGATGGTAGAGAGATTACTGCTGGATAAAAAAGGAGAAGAAATTTTTAAAAAATCAATCTTCCCCTAGAGCACATCCTAGCATTTAAAGTATGCATTCCATCCAGTGGAATAATATACTTAAGATGGTGTATTTAAAGCAAATGGCAATGCTACCCTTGCTAAACCATTAGAACAAGGGGTGATTGTGACTTCTTGGTGGGACATGTTACTGTACTTCGATTGACAGCTGGTAGAAGAGTGGTAAAGGGGATGTGGTCTTGCTGTGTTGTTCTTGAGTAAGGCACTTCACCTACTTTCATAAAATTCTTTGAACCAAAGCTTCCCCAACCCTACTCGAGTTGGAAAGGGGGGCTTGATGCTTGATTGATCCACGTTTCTGATTAATGAATTCGTGTTAATTTGGGCTTCAAATTGAGGAGCGACTAATACGGAAACAAATACACATTTCTTCAGCTGCCTGGTTTTGAGTAATTATAAGTCTTGGAACGTCCACCTGGAGATGCATCTCATACATTCTGAGGTGTATCCGTAACTCCCTGGGGTTCCATTTGTGTGGCTCAAATCACAATGCACAATTTATCATGGAAGTCCATGGCTCTCAGTTTTTAATATACCATTAAACCTGAGATGAATAATTTTTATAATGAAGGTTGTGCCTTGTGGTAATTGCTCAGCACAGATGTTATAATGGGTGTCTTCCTTAACCAGACAGAACATGGTGGGTCTTTAGGGGTCTTGGATTGGTTTTGAAACTAATGAGAATGCTAATGAGATTTGTACACCGGTAAGCGCTGTAGGGCTGTGATGAACTCCACATGTCATCTCCAACCCTAATGCCGGATGTTTCTCTATTTTTTTAATGGAAGCTGTACCATCTGCAAAATGCTGTCTAAGGTATTACCACGCCTATAAATGTTCTGGTGGCAAGTCTCCAGGTCAAAGTTCCACCTCAGCTCATTTGTAAAGAGTTTTACAGCTACAGTAAGAAACTACTTCAGGTCTGTTCTTTTCTGCTTTCAGACACATCCCTTATACTTAATGTAGGGGACTATTTAAGCCATAACTTCATATACGAATTAGATGTTTCGTGTTAGGTCATCTGCCTATAGCCGACATTTTTTTCCTCCTGAGCAAGCCAGAAAAAAACTGTTTAGGTATCACTGTATTCTATCAGGAGCTAAACGGGAGGATTAATTATTTAGTTTGCTGAAGTCAGAACCAGTTTTTTTTCATTTAGAGAAGCTGGGTGTTCCATGAAGCAGAAACAAATTGTAAAACATTTTCATCACCCTTCTATCTGCTTTATTAGTCGTACAGTAAATGCTCAGGAGGGCCTTGCTCTCAAGTGCCAACGAACATGACGGCAGCCCTTTGGATAATGAAGCCATTCACTTTCCGCTCCGTTTCTGGCTGTCCCGGTGATCGTGGAAGCTTCTCCCATAATGCATTCCACTTAGGCAGAATGAAAATGTCAGGGGATTAAGTCAGGTGTTCCACAAAGAATCCTTCGCCTCTCATTGGACAGAAATAGATCTCCAATGTAGGTGCAGTGTGGATGTCACAGCTTCCCATGCATGCGACGTGCAGGTCTCCCCTCTCTAAATAGGGCAGAATAACGGCATGGGTCACCTTAATGATACGACTGAAAACTAAATTTACTGGGAAGGAACAAAAAAAAAAGGAAACTCCCTGCACACTTGAAGAGTTACAGTGTATGGTAAAAAAAAAAACTTATGTGAAACTTCATTTTAGACAACAGTGTGTGTGACTGAATGGGTTAGGCCACTGTGCCTGTAGTTGGAAGGTTGCTGGTTCAAGTCTTGGCAGAATCCTTATATCTCCGTTGGGCCCCTGTGCAAGGCCCTTAAGCCCCCAAAATGATCCAGAGGCACTGGCTAAATAGCTGACCCTGCATTCATACCCCGAGCTTTGCTCTCAATTGTATATGTCTCAATGAAGAGCAAGATATGCAAAGAGAAGCATTCCAATGTCCTTGTGCAAATAAAGTATTGTTTCATAACTTTCTTAAGTATGGATTATGTTATGAAGGCCAGTTGTGATCTCAGTTATGGTTTTCCATGTATAGAGTTTTAAAGGGATTAGGAATACTTTGAATTCTTATAATATTCCATTTAAAATGCTTAGAATTATTATAATGTTAATAGAAATAACTGTTGAAATTAAATATGTGACCAAATTTTTGATATGCTAATCACGTTTATAATGAAATAATTTAAGCATCTAAAACTAATGATATGGAATTAGTGTTATAGTATTTTTGCATAATATTTATTTACAGAATCTGATCTTTTACAGGTTTCTTATTTGAGATCAGTGGGAAGGCACAGGTTTGGTTGAACCTGTAAAGGAGGCACAATTCCTATTTTTGTATTCTGAACCTATTTAAGTAAGTTCACTGTGTCCTGTTTAACTGTGTCACTGCATTGTGCTATTGTTTTACTGAATCTGTTTTCAGAAAGCAGTGTGAGAAAAGTCATCATATAGCATAGTCATCATACAGTAGGTATTTTGCAGTAAAATTAGCATACAGCAGAATCAGTCATTTACAAACGACTCAGCTTGTAACAGCAAGATGCACCTGGATTTTCATTCCAGCTGTTATATTACAAATGTGATATATCCTTTGTAAATTTATTGGCTGTTATGGGAGGTCAGGAACAATGTGGCTTAAACATAAATTCAGTCAGTATATCACAATTACAGGGTTGATGCTGTTACCATCCAAAATGTTCTGCAGTGATGAGTGTTACTGATACATGTAATCTCTAAAAAATCCGACTTACTCTCATTCTGAGCTGTGATTATATGGCTACATGAAGCTGGCAGTTATTTTGTAATACATCCAGGTTTGCCCTTGCCTTTGGGGGGTGGTCTGTGTATTCCAGATCCTCATGTACCTTGACGTGCCATTAGCTCCCCCTGAACGGAGCACAAAGGGATTGTTAGCTAGCAGCCAACATGCCCGAGTCCCATTCAGACACAGAGAATCCCGGTAGAGTGACTCAAACATGGGAGCTTCTTTCTGTGAAAAATCACATCCCTGCCTCTTCTGACCTGGGAAGGGAGACCTCATGGTTTCTGCCTCCCCCCACCCCCCGCCAGACTCTGATCACTCACTCAAACAAAAGTAACCACCCTTCAACATAACACCTAAAGATTCATTGTTTTAACACTCACATCCTATAAGGTGTGTCACCTCCGTGTTTAGAGAAGTGTCCCTCGCTGTAATCTTTACTCTAGGAGCCATAGAAATGAAAATGACAGCACTGGAAGTTAAAATGTCCCCCCCCCCCCCTTTTTTTTTTTGTTTGAAGCCTTCAGATTGGCTTTGGCCCAAGGGCTCAGTGAGTCGATCTCAGCTGTACAGCTGCAATCCTCAGCCGTAGTATTCGGCCACTGTGAGACAGGAGCATATATGGAGTTAAGGGAGCCTTTGGTGCAGTCCCTTCCCGTCTGAAGAGATGATGCCTCTGCGGCTCACGTTTCCATAGCATCCAAGCCTCTCTTCTGCTTTTTTTAATGTGTACTTCTATCACAGGAGAAGCCCCTGAAGTTTTGCGCCAAATTACTGTTTCCTCGTCATCAGAGAAATGCGAAATGGTCACATTTCCGTGCCAGGGCTCTGGATGGGATCCTGGGAAGAGATTGGCTGTTATCTCTGCTAAAATGCAGAATTTTAGGGGTCTTGCCTTTTTCTTCCCCTGCCATCGTGCCAGATGGCAGGAATTTTTTTTAAAACAGAGCCCTTTGTCCCACGCTTGGAAACACGAAGATGGATGACGGCAGGGATTTTTCCGAGCCGTTCGGTGCATTCTTTTGGAGCCATGTCAGAGGTACCACGCACCCCCGGACGACCCTTTCGCAGCTGAACTGGGCCCTGCCAGCCGCATGTCTAAACAGGCACAGAAGGGCATTTGTCTGTGCTGCTTCGAGTTGCATGCGCTCGCTTTCTCTAGCACGCACAAACACGCGCTTTCACCAACGTGGGGCGTGCGCCCATCCCGACACATCCGCTTAATCTCAGGCTCCTAATCGATCCCAACAACGTTCTGAGCTAGGTTAATGCATTTCCAGGTCTCTCGGCACAGTCTAGAAGAGACACCCATGGTTGTATCACTGCTTCAGCTAGCGGCGCCACCCAGGGCCGGTGAGCATAATTGCTGGGCCTGGGACAAAATTACTTCAATTCACCCCTGGACACGCAACCATGGCTGGATTAAATAACTGTGGGTTCCCGGCAGTAAAGCTCGCTGAACTGAGCGCTCTTTTGGGCCACACCCTGGGACCGGGGCAAAGTGTCCCCCCAAAACAGGGGTCCGGGCACCACAACATTTTCATTTTATCTGACACATTTCGAAAATCAAGTGACTCACAGTAAAGAAAAGGATTGCAATTTATGTATGCTTCCTGGGATTTGAACCCATGACCTTTGCATTGTTAGCACACCACCACTACTAATGCCCTCTGACATGGCTGCCCGGAATATGCAGAGCTTGGGGTACCCCTAACCATGAGGGCCATCCACCTTGCACTAAGTACTAAGCATTGGATGGTGGGCAGCAGGCTACAAGGGTTGGGCCTCCCATTGCAGTCTCCCTGAGCGCCTAGCCGCCGCTTCTCCGCGTTAATAATGGAGATGCTCTCCTTGCACCTGGGTTACAAAGGGAACAGATAAGCCAATCAGTGACCCCCTTCTGTATGGCCGTCTGATAGCAGCGACACAGGGCTGCCTGGCCCCTGTGCCTCTGCTCATTGGACCGTTTCTTTATCCGCCATGTGGGATATGACGCTGCAGTTTTTTGGGTTGATTGTACAGATCACAGCCTTATTTTTATGAACGGAGAGGACAAGCCCTTTGTCCAGCCACTCCCGCAGACCCCAGGGTCCGGCCGCAGAGGATAGCCTGGCTTTTTTTCTTTTTTCTTTTTTCTCTCTTTCTTTCGGAGCATAGGGGTTGCTGAGAGCTCAGCGTACAATGGAGAGGCAGTCGTGCCTGAAGCAGCCTGCGATCCACAGGTGGTGAGTGTCTCTCAGCCCACGGATTAACCTTGAGAAGTCCTGCATTATGGGATCTCCGGCGTAAATAGCGTGTCTTTTTTCCTGTGGGATACTGGAGGATTTGGGTTCGGGGAGTGAGTGGTGGTGCTGGTAGAGCTGGGGATTCCCAATACTGCAGTGCAGTGCAATAACAAAACGTACAGAATACAAAAAAAAAAAAAACTCATAGTTGTGGTGCCTGCAGTGTGTAACCAGGCACAACACATAGCTCAGCAAGGGCTGGGCATCCAATGCTGGATTACGCACCGTGTGACAGGGTGTAATCCACTGTGCCGCACCTTATTTTTCGGTCGCCCTCGCTTGTCAGGCCTGTGTGAGCCAATGCGCTGGATATTTTTCACCCCAGATCTCCCTCCTCATCCCCTCCAACTTGCTCCCTGACTGCCACTCGCTCTACTCTGCTCTGCTGTGCTCTGCTTTGCGGAGACCTCGTTACGCCATCTGGCTGCCTCGCCTTCCCGATGCGCTGTGATATTAAGCGTAATCCCTGGCACTCACAAGGCTTTCAGCGACCTCATGGCGACTGGGGGCGTTTTCTACTTCTCAGTGTTTCCGATTTGCTAGGGCAAAACTACTGAAGCTGTTTCAGCTGTTTACTCTGATTTTTTTTTAGTAAATGACTTTACTTGAAACAGATACTCTGCCATTTAAGTCTACTTAAACCCACATTCTTTAATTTCCTTGTCACAGCTTAACAAAGTATGTCAAAGAGAGCTGAGTGGATATTGGTCTTGTCATTCTTCTCGAGTCCAATACTATAAAATGAGAAAGTGGATACGATATTCTTTGGAATTTGTCAATCTATGTATAAATATATTTATATGAATATACAGTTATCTTGAATACTAGTATACATGTAAATATGTGCTCCGCTGCATTCTTAAGCATGATAAGTGGTAAGAAAATGGATGGATGGATAGATCGATAGATCAGTCGATAGATGGATGGATAAGTGGATATGGAACATGGATGGATAGGCTGTGGCTCAGTGGGTAACACTGTGGCTTCACACTATCAGCCTCCCTGATTTTGTGTATATGAGGTTTATATCTTCTCACTTTGCTCTGGTTTGCTTACTATAGTGTGTTTTAGGTAAATTGGAGACTAAATTGTGTGTGTGACTGTGTGCTCTGAACTGGTATCCCGTCCAGACATCTTCCAACCACTCCTCCTGATTGTGATTGTGGGATTGAATAACAGAGAATAGATTTAAAAAGGTATCTATCTATCTATCTATCTATCTATCTATCTGATTTATTTTGGGCATATTGCCTGAAAAAAATCCATGAATTTCTATATACATTTATTTTAATATATGAAGTGAGAATTTTATATAAATATGTGAAATCTTTCAAGTCTTATTTTATAAATGTTTCATGTGGTACAAAAATGTCAGGCATTTAATTCCCAAAAATGAATAAATAATCAAATATTCTGTTTAAATGTTTCTATTCACCTTAAATATATAACACAGGGGTACATTCAAGGTTGATGGTGGTGGCTCCCTTAGTATCAGATATCCATGTTGTCATCTGCTAAATAACAACAGCACGTGTTATATTGATGTTCGCTGAAAACAAAAAGGATGTGCTTAGGTCAGCTGACCATGTCACAAGAGTGACCTTGGGGTTGAAATGTGGCCACACTCATCATCCGGCCAATCACGTGCAGGACAGACATTCCCAAGTAGCGGCACAGCAAACAGAAGGCAAATGCATTTACTATTTATACGCCACCAACCTCATGTCATTTCATGAATTTTTCCTGTCCATGGTGGCACACATCGTTTAGTGGAAATAATTAACCTTCGTGGCCCTTCCTAAAATTACACGAGAGATGACTAAAATAGAACATTTGGAGGGAAAACAGAAGGTTTTGACAGCTAGTGAGGGATATGCAGGCTTACTGCTGATTTTTTTCATGTTTTTGGCCTCTATGTGGCTTTAATACCATTGAAGAAAGGCAGTGTGGTTATTTGTGTACCTATCTTTGTTCCCTTGGGACATTCTTCAGTCTACCTATACTCCAGGCATTTTTCTTTACACATGAATTCTCATTCTTTCAGCACTGTATAGTGGGGGGCGGGGAATAAGGGTGAAAAAGATGTGATAGAGGTAGCTGGATATGCCATGGCGTATATTGCATTTGTGCAAATGAACAGAATCAGATAAATTCTCGCAAAGAACCTTAAGGAAAGTAAGTCTGAGTGGACACGTACACCGTCGAAAAAGGCTGTTTAGCATATTGACAGGAGTATGCATTAGGGCCTAAGAAGCTTGCCTTTGCAAGACGATTGCAAGAGTTTGTAATAACGCTGGGGGGGACATATGGATGCCCTGTGGGCACACATATGAGCCGAAGCCTCTGCGAGGGGAGACAGCTTCGCCGAAATGCTGGACTTCTGGCACAGTTTGGAACAGAGGATGGGAAGACATCCAAGTTTCAGATCAGGTAAAAATCTGCAGTGAAAAAGAGATCATAAGAGACACTCTCAATAACCCATATAACTGTAGCTGAACAGCCTCTGAAAGATATGCAAAACAGATGTCTGTTAGGCATTTAATCCAGTCCTCAAGTTCCTACAGTCCTTTGTCCTGCTGCTGGCATTGTGCTTCAAATGAGACAAATGGAGCTGATCAAACACGATCAGGAGCGAAAGGAAGTAAATGCTAACTGAATCGACTGCACAGTCACCCCTCCACTCCTCCCCCAATGTGCCTGTTACAGTCACAGCTCCTTCCTGGAGGGTCTTGACTCAAGATTCAAGACATGGTCATGACATGGGTCACACGCTTGAGTATTCCTACATTGGATCCTCATATCAAATCTTCACTGGTCAGCTTCAAAAACCAGAGGCCTCTATTGTGAAGTAAAGCCACATAGTCAAAGAAACATGCAGTTAGGTTTTTTTTCCCTTTCACTGCATGAAGCGGGTAGTAGTATTGGTAAATTGTAAGGGTAGTGGAGCAGATAAGACAGAGATTGGGAGACTGGGAGCACAGAATTCCTGTTTGCCTTCCTGGTGTAAAGCCAGCAGCTTCACACTGGAGTATGACCTACTTTGTGTTATGTGTAGATTCATAGGTTGAAAATGCCATGGCGAGAAATTGTAAGCGGTCTTTGACAGCTTGAGTTGGGGCTCTGGAGCGCCGCAGGGACTCGGGTCTGGGACAGGCCATGCGCATGGACATGCTAGCTCATCTGCATGGCACTGAAATGAAGTGAATGATGTCTCAGGGAACACACGTACCAAACAGCAATGCTGGGAAGTGTAGATTTGCCCAGGGAGAAGTCTCTTCACTTTGTTGGTTTCCGGTCACTGAAGAACAGTTTCTTGCAGATTAACTGCTTTACTCAAAGCAGAAAAGGTTCTGTGTTACTCAGTGTAAGTGATGGATCATTTTTCTGTGGATGTCAGCAAAAGCAGTGGCTTTCACATTTCATACCATTTCAGATAATTCCTGTCTAAATTGGCACAGGAGAGGCTGTTCCTTAGTGACATCAAGGGGATGGAGAATCAACATTAGGGTTTTTAAGTATCCTAAGAAGCACCGTTGAGGAGGTCATCATTGCAACAAGAGTTTTAGATCAATCTGCAATGAGCCGTTGATGTCCTTTTCTTGTCTGAGGATTATAAATAGCACTTGTTAATAACAAGGACTATAAACAGGATTCTTATGGAGTTGAGGAAACATTCCTACATGAATAATAATGGGATCCTTCTGGAATGTCCTCTGTATACAACAAAATCGCTTCTCCGTTTATTGTTTGATTAATGTTCCGTGCAATACTTTGGAAAGGCCTTTAGAGGCCTATTATTATTTATATTATTATTATAATTATTGTTATTATTATTACTATTATATTCCTTTTGGGGTTTCTTCTTAAATAAAGTGCCAATCCAAAGCTAAAAAATTTTTCTGTCTAAAAGGACCAAGGACCTTCAGCAGATTCACGCCAGAGGGACTTTCAGTTGAGCAGACAGTTGGTCGCACAGCTTAGCAGCCATGGCCTTGTTCACCTGCATATCCTTTTTACCTGTGCGTGATGATATCTCCAAATGCTCAAGAAATCTGCAGTGGCAGTTTGCCTTTCTGTAGTGTGGCTGAAGTCTTCCTTCAGTACTATCTTTCTTTTAATGGTCTTCCTTCTTCTGACATTGTTCATACTGCTGAGCAAATAGCTTGCTAAACAGATAAAGAGACACAAAATTAATTTGCTGTCAGCTGGGATAATCTCTGACTCCAAACACTGAGTTAAGCAGAGCAGTACTTCTTGGCGTCTGGGTGATAGGGGCTGCCCCGGGGAGATGGCATGGTCTGATCCACTCTGTGCATGATGACCTCTCAGAACTCCGTTTCCCAGTTGCAGCGTGGGAGTCGTGTCAACAGAACGGTGAAGGGCTACTGAAGTCTCATCCAAGCTACGAATCGATCACGTCACCACTGCAGGAGGGAAAAACAGAATACAGGGCCCAGCAGACTATGATTACAAAATTATTAATATTTAATATCTCACTGATTATTTCTGGGCAAACATTTTCCACATTTAACATCAAATGCATTATCATCTTAGTGGAAAATTGCTTGATGACTTTTTTTGGCCACATAAATTTTTCCTTTAAACTAAACTGACCATTAAAATTCTCAGCTTTTGTGCTGGTCCTAATGCAAAAAAGAGTGCTTGCAGAAACTAAAGTGGGAGGACACACCCAGCTGCCTATTTTTTCACTCATCCCATCCAGTATATACTGCAAAGTGCAGCTTTAATCTAGTTTTGTCTAGAACTTTTAAATTTTTTGTATAGGTCTACATGTTGTTTGATGAACAAAGAGGGGAAAAGAGAGGGAACGGGGCAACAATTACTGAATGTTGCAGTTGTAGAGAGAGCACGTACCACCTTATGCATGGGAGTTCAAAGACAATTCTGAGGCAGAGATTTTGATTTGGGCTGTGGTTCTTGCAAACCACAATGCAGATCAGTGCTTTGCGGTAACAGAGCAGTGGCTGAAATTGCCTCAGAGGCTGCTCATGTGCCTTATTCTCTCAGCCATGGATTCTTATTTAAAGCGTGTTTTTGTGACAGCTCTTCTTGCCTGCAAAACGAACATGTGATGTGTGAATTTTTTATCACGTTATATAAGAGGCGGCACCCTGGAGACGCGTGGCCTCGTTATTAAATTACTTTTAAAAAGAGGGAGAGGAGAGGAGAGGAACGGATGAAATGGGGGAGATCTTCCCCTTGGAAGGAATAAGGCTCTCCTACTTGCATTGTGCATTGTGATGCCCAATATGGACACTTTGGGACCATCGCAATATGAACAGGTCACTAGTACGTGATACAGACAAGGGCGAATGGGAAGTATTGCAATACAGACTGAGAGCTGAGTATGAGGTTCTTATACTGTAAAATGAAATACATGGAATTTCACTTATTTTCAACCATTTTGTATTTCTTTTGAAGGCTTACATCAGCTTGCAGGGATGTTAACACTATCTAGCCTATACATATTGAACCAATTATTAAGTAGTCATTAACATTCACCCATCCCTCCATTCATCCATCCATCCTTCCATCCATCTTCAACGATTGCTTATCCAGTAGAGCAGCATTTCCTAGTCCGATCCTCAGGGACCCACAGACAGTCCACGTTTTTAGGGGAGCTAGGAGGGAGCAAAAATGTGGGATGTCTGTGGGTCCCTGAGGATCTGACTGAGAAACACTGCAGTAGAGAGTCACTGTGAGTTGGAGTCTATCCCAGGAAGCACAGTGGGCTTGGAGCCTATCCCAGATAGCACAGGGCACAAAGCAGGGAACGACCTGGGTGGGATGACAGTTACTAACAATTATATATTATTAGACACTTGAAAGCCCACCCTGCAACTTAATATGAAATATGACACTAAATATGAAATATTTAATTAAATTGCCACCCATCTTCAGAAGCTTATCCTTGACAGGGTCATAGAGGGGCTTGGATTCTGTCCCAGGCAGCGCAAGGCAGGGGAACCCTGGATGGGATGCCAGTCCATCCGTGGGCAGAATGTCACGCACACACTATGGGCAATTAAGAGACACCGATTCACCAAACTGCATGTCTTTGGACAGTGGAAGGTAGGGCTGTCACTACTGATATATCAATAATCGAGTAATCTACTGATTAATCTGATGATTCATCAGGTAAACATTTATAATATAATATATACATTGGAATTGGCGCAAGGAACACATTGCAAACTACGTGCAAAACTAGCGGCGGTGTATGGCGACAGCAGTACCCAGTGCACCACTGTACCACTAGGCTTGTACAATGTGCAATGTTAATATCAGCATGGCATTTCATGCACGTGCAATTGTCACATTGCAAGGACCGTGATAGTCTGGTGGCTTCAAACAATCAATAAATAGTGCTAAATCATTTCCTTAATCACAGGAAACCAAACTTAGCAAGCTTTGCAATTTTAATGATGGTTCCTTTTCAGCCTTATCTAGTATCGGCCACATAAACAGCCTAAAGTTTACCGCTGCTGCTTTTGCATGAGCACTGCAGGTGAACCATATCATTTTCATCCTTTCTGTTGGACTGATTCATGGACTTTGTGGCATGTTTGTGAGAAATTCAGCAAAAATTAGTGAAGAGGAGAAAGGCGAACAAGAACTGGTCATGAAAAGCCATTCGTATTCTGCTGTATGGAAATATTTTGTATTTTATAATGACAATGATGACAAGTGATTTGTCTGCACGGCATTTTGTCTGTTGGCGGGCCTCTATTTGACAGACTGTTGGTAGACGATAACTTAAAGGTAGATAAGTTCTACATTTGGATATAGTTAATTTTCAAGTCCTAAATATTGCAGTGTGATCTTCTTTTAGTCTTATTCAGCTCTGCTCAAAACACGTCGTACGTTAAAAAATAACATTAATTGATTATTATGTACCATATTATGTAAAACAATGTGGCTAAGTGATGGGGTAACCTTTGTTTTAGCAGCGATTGTTTTGACAGACAAGTTTGGCTACTTCGAGAGGCTAAATGGGACATATCTGTGGCTAATCTTGCATTATTGGGTGAGTCTGTGAAACCTGAATGTCTTATTTTAAGATGTATTTACTTTGTAGTCGCGCCGCGATGGTATTCCAGCTCTGCTTTGCAATACTGACAGACAAATGCTTGAACACAGATGTTACTTTTGCTATTTATATAGACCCTCAACCTGCATGTGCCGTCTACCTTCCACCATGTTGCCAAGTAATTGAGAAGATAAATTTGAATCGATGCTTTATCGAGCTTAATAGAGTGATCGTGACTGCTCTGGTGGAAGGCAACCCATGTAACACGGGGAGAACATGCAACTCCACGCACACAGAGCAAGGGGCAGGATTCAAAAGCCCATAACCTTGAAGGTGTGAAACATCAGTGCTAGCTGCTAAGCCACAATGCCGCCCCTTTAATTTTAAAAATGAGAAAAAAACAGTATATTCATAATATTACCCAAAAGTCTCTTTGTGGTCAGTAATGGTGGCCAGAAGAGTGACACAGGATCCCTTGGGGTTGGGGTTTCAGGGAATGTCCTGGTTTTAATATCAGGTGGATTACAATGCTCAGCACCATGTTGAGCTGTGTTTACAAACAGAGGTCAATGTTGAAGAGCTTCTAATAGCACTTGCACAGCCACAGGCACTGGGAGTGTCTTAATATATTTCATTTGTTCTTTCCCCCCCCCCGTATTATATCAACACTGCTTTTTTCCCAGTCATCAAATCTATTATTGCAAGATCGTGTCCCCCCCGCCACTGTGCCTTAGAATAAGAATTTTAATGTTCAGGCAAGGAAAACAAATTTCTTTCCTTTCCTGCCTTTATATGAATTTAATAACCGCCTAGTTGTGCCTTTTGCCTGAAGCTTGGCTCACCTTATACACCTTAAATTGTGTCAAGACACTGTTTTTATTTAACAGCGTGGAGATTTCATTTCCTCAGATAATTGTTTCTTGAGCAGTAACCCAGTATGAACCTGATCTATTTCCTCCTTTATGTCATCACTATTACCACACAATAGCTGTTCTTCACCATCTTGTTTGGCCCTATTAAGGTAAGAGAGGATTTTATAAACTTTGTTCCACGGTCATCTTTTCACAAACTGCTTTTAACTAGAGGCTTACATTGGTTCTGCGTTTCTATAATTAATGGACTCTTGTTCATAAGAATATCAAGTATTAATGTTTAACAGGAACAAATCTGAAGGCGATGTAAACTACTACTTCGCAGGGGGTAGTCGGAGCCTTTTAAAAATTAAGCTTCATTCATAATAAAAACGTAAGTTATTATAAAAAAAAATAAAGTTTGATTAGAACTATTGATTTGTTCATGCAACCCTGAGTGGGAGATCCGAAAATGGAATGGTGGATGGATGGATGGATGGATGGATGGATGTTTTGTGTTTCAAAGGATGGTATTGACCAAAATGGAAGAGTTCTCCCATATCATTAAAGCATTTCTTCAAGTCGGGAAAGTATGAAAATTATCTTTAAAAGATCTGTTCCCTGGCAGCAAGATTAAGGATCTTTGATTGCAAGACTGCATTACATGATATTGGGTTTTAGACATGCAGGAGATAAGGATGATTCATCCAGCTGGGCAAAAGATTGGATAAAATTTTTTTTTGGTTATTTATTGTCTTACACTTAACTTGAGCGAGTGGGAATGTTAATCTTTCCCGTGTAATATTTTACGTTAATTTACTGCTCTTTTTTCCCTGAGATGTGAACACGGTTGTTTTTTTTCTTTTTACTTCTCTTATCCATCGGCCCCCTCCATTTACTGTACTCCGTATAAAGGGCCCTGCGTCTTTCTACTCATCAGTGACAGGTCAGTCTCCTGTAGCTGTAAAATAATATGTAAATTTCACAGCAGCAGCAGTAGGAGCGGGGTGGGGGATGGGTGGGCGCGTCTTCATATCCACTTGGGACATGCTGAGCACTCCTTGTTTGTCCCCCAGGAGAGCACTCTTTGACAGCCACGAATGGATAGCGGTTCCAGAACAGCGTGCCGTGCGTAGCGTACCTGCCAGCTTCTGCGATGACTAACGGCATGTCTTACGCTAAACACGGGAGCAACACGGCAGTTCATTTTCAGCCCTAAACGTGCAATAACTGCCGCTCTTGTGTCTAAAGCAGACACAAGACTCTAAAGAGGATCATCCCCAGAGAGCGCCGTAAATTGTTTTAATTTAATACGGTTATAAAGCAGGTAAACCAGCAACTTGATATAACCGATAAAATGTCCATAATGAAATGTTTGCAGACATCATCATCATCATCATCATTATTATTATCACTATTATTAATTGTAGTAGTAGTACTGACAACAACAATAATATTATTTTCATGTTTATGTATTTATGTTCTATGTTATGAAAGACATTAGTTGCCCAGAAACCAACGCAGACGGTTGTGGTTAAAATATTCTATACTGGAGAAGCCGGTTTTCTGGAGAGGGAGGAGTGAAATGCAACGGCTAGATCAGATATACATATATATATATATATATATATCCGTGTGTGTGTGAAGGTGAACCCAAATTACATATGCACTTGTTATTATATTATTATATTATATATGCACTAATACGAAGTATTAGTGCATATATAATATAATAATATAACCCACTTTTGCCTCCAGAACTGTTGGAAGTTTAGACGAGTTCTCTGCTTTCTGCACACCACTGACCTGATATTTTTGCGCTTGTACAGTAGCCTTCCTGATAGCTTTAATGAGTCATTCTCCTCTGACCTCTCTCATTACCAAGGTGTTGTCACTCACTGCCTGGATATATTTGCTTATTGCATTATTCTCTCAACTCTAGAGGCTTTGGTGTATGAAAATGCATGAAAGGTGGCTGATTCTGAGATGCTGAAACAACCACGTCTGACACCAATGATCACACCACATTCCGAATTGCTTAAATTTGCATCTTAGCCATTCTAATGCCTAGCCAAACAGTGAGTGAACCTTTTGGCCCTTTCTGTATGCTGTATGTATTCAGCCACACGGTTTGCTGTTTGATGGAGCAGTTTGTTTGCATTATCAAGCAGGTGTTCTTAATAATCCGGCCACTGAGTGTGTATACACCCACAGATGTATGTAGCATTAACATTATGGCACCCAGATGCACGCAATCAGGCAATCAGATGCGTAAAACAACATTCTTGTCCTCTGGAAACAGACCTTTTCTGGTATGTATAAACTGAATGGATATAACTGTGTTTATGTAACTTGCATATCTGAGTGCCTGGTTTGATGGATAGATATATCAATAATGCATCTACAGGGAAATCTTCCATGACCTGTCACTCAAATGTACGGAGCCCCGAAGAGGTCAGGGTGGGAAAATATTTTTTGAAATAGTTTTGCGCTCCTTTGCAATAGTTTTGTGTTCCCTTGCAATAGTTTTGCATTCCCTTGCAATACATTTGCGATCCCTTTGTAATAAGTTTTGCGTTCACTCACTATAGTTTTGCAATCGTACTGCACTTGCCCGCTTGCTACAGTATTTGCTGCAACATGATGGCATGGATAAACTAAATAATACAGACATGTCCTGTAAAGTGAGCTTTAAGCATTAAATTATAGGGGACAATGTACACAATGTAACTTTAATATTATGTGTTTTTATACGTATTTATTAATAATTGCACTGTGTCCATTCACCACCACTGACTTTGAACAGCTGGGCTGTTGAACGTGAATTGGACATACAAACATTAAAATATATTACAAACATTGAAAGATATTACAGCCAGAGTCTGTGTTTGCCTTGAAGGCTGGTACATGTCTGTTTGCTGAATGTTTCCTGAACTGAAAAGCTGAATTTGGACATGTGGGGTGATGAGGTCAAAAGCATGTGTATCCTAGTGTGGGAATCGGCTTTCGATGGATTCAACGTGTGGATACAAGGCCCAGGGAATGTTATCGGCAGCAAGGAAGGGGTGATGTGGCTTGGGAGCTGACATATGACAACTGATTGTTAAATAAAATGTAAAACAATTCAAATCTTTTACTCACATGTGGAGGACTGCAAGGAACCATGCCGTATAGTCAGTGTACGTATTCCAAAAAACTCCACCCGGAGCACTGCGATCACAATTAAGGCGTTTATCCAGTATGTGAAATCCAGAGTTTTCTGTTATATCACCGCCTGAACTGTCAGTGTGACACAGCTGTAATCACTGCACAAACTTTCCACAAACCTGCATGTTACTATGCAGATGCAGTTGCCAGCTCTAAGTAATGATTCTAACCTTCGAATAGTATTGCTGTATTAAAATATAGTGCATAAACATTCACTTCTGTTACTTTAACTATGTCCGTCTTGTGAATGATTGATGATTGATATTATGCTGTCGTTTTATGAAAGAATGGTACTAATATTACGCAGCCGAGCTGTCGCTCCCACAGTTCCGCTAACAAACAGGCGGTTTGAAAAGCACAGGCTCATTATCTGCTAGAGGGAGCCCTAAGCCATGTTTGCTAGAACGGGAGCAGAAGTTCCTGCAGCAGCTTGCGCTTCCCACATTTGCATCTCCAGGAGCCACTGGACAGAACAGCCGGTAACAGTGGCATAAATGGGGGCACACTCTTCCATGCAGTCTGGGAATTCCCCGTTGCAAGAGATTTCACTGCATGAAGCTAAGAATTTGGTCATCCCACCCTATAAACCTGCTATTTACTGTCTCAAATCGTGGCCATGATTAATGGTTGTCATTTTAAAAAGTGTCCTTATAATTAATTGTCAAACCATCAGTGCAGCGAGTTACACTTCTCCATATGAGTCTTTGAATGTATTTTAAATGCAGAGATTCCGGAATATTCTGGTAAATTAACACATTGATTTCTTTTTAGAAATCCAGTTCCCCTTAGAAAAGGAGGTTTCCGGTGAATTTGTTCCGCAATGCGATGCATTAAAACGTAAAATAAGCATTCCTAACAATCTCACGGATTCAGTGAAAGTGTTTATCTTACTTGTAACCAAAAAAGCATAATTTTGTAAATGTTATATGTATGGTATCTCTGTATAAAGACGAAATGCTCCTTTATTCCTGATTCTGTTTTGCCCTCAAAATAAGATGGTGGATTCTGAGTACTTGCAGGGAGACTACGGATGTGACCTGGTTGCTGGTGTGGGTTCCTGTCCTAGTCCTAATGTCTCAGGGAATGACTGCCTAGCTCCAGGTAGATTAACTGTCAGGTTAAGAAAGGGGAGGTTTAAAAAAATAAAACCTCACATGAATGAATTTTCTCTCCACTGCTGTCTGAAAGGTTCTTCGTAGTTCTTACATAACCACAACACTCTGCTGTTTTTTTTGTGGACATGCATTATCCAGATAAAGGCAGGTTTGGGTCCATTTCCTCCCAGATGCTGAAGACCTTCTTAGAAGCTCAGAGGTTTTCTATGTAAAATTTTAAGCTTTTTTTTATCCCTGAGCTGTAATTTCCATACCCGTGAGCTCTCCGTTGCATGAAGTGTAGCCGTCTTTAATTGCTCTGATGTGGGCGGCACGTGAAAATAGCCCTCGTTCCCCTTCTCTAGACATGTGGGGAAATAAGGGGTTGCCAGGGCGAGTGACATTGTTTGGGGCGGTGGGAGGGATTGAACACCCCCCATTGCTGAGGAGGGGAGGGGAGCCAATGATACAGAGGGAGCAGGATATTATCATGCTCTGCTGGATCAGAGAAGAGATGGAGCCAGCTAGGCAGTTCTGCAGCTGTTTTAAATACATCATTTACACAGGGGCTTCAAAGTCATTTCCGAGGAGGAATGGATGAGGGCAAGGGCTGATGGCCGTTCTCAGCATGGAATCTGGAATGGGAGGACCACCATGCAGAGAAATTCGCTAACATTTGTCAGAATTTGTTTAGTGGCTCAATAAGTAACAAAATAAATGCCTCCTGATCATTCTCCTGTGTTAGTTATTAGTTGTTGTTTATGGATCATATTTAATCCCCCTGAGGGCTAGTGTGTGTCTCTGTGGGTTAGACCTCTGTGTCTGTGATCGGAACGTCCCCGGTTCAGATCCTGTCCTGAATAAAAGAGTCATGTCTGTTGGGCCCTTGAGCAAGGCTTTTGACCCCCTGACATGACATTCATTTAAACAAGGTTATGCTAACTACTATGAGACACTCCTTAAAGATGGCAGTGTTCAGTAGTGCAGTTACTGGTGTTGGCCTGTTCAGATACCCTCCTGCCACTGGAAACTTTTTTTAATCTAAAATTGTACTACTTCCTTTAGGATCAGTTGGCCTATTTAAAGAGATAAACACAATACAGGTCTTGGAGGAGTGCTGTATATCTTGTCTATTTGTGGTACCCTCGGTCAGACCTTGTCCTGAACTAATGGCACCGGAGAGACACTGGGACTGTCCGTGGTGCTGATAGCTATGATGCGAAAGCGTGCTTCTGCTACTGGACAGCTTTAAGATTGGGGCACATGGCTTACGACCATCTGTTCCTGCCAGGAGACTTCCGACAAGGCTCTACGCGTGTTAATTATTCTAACCTGCACTCTCTGATGAGCCAAAGCTGTTAGCGCTAATGTAGCACTCTCGCCGCCCTAAAAAGTCCATTAACGGCACAGCTTGTTTAAGAGGAAAGCATTGCTCGCTAACAATCAGCACTTTACTTCAGACTGAAGTGCCCATATGTTTTTTTCACCTCTCTTGCATTGTGGGATATGTAGATCCACAAGTCATGCTATGCTGCCCCCAAATGTTGCATCAGTATTGCTTTATCTGGACATGGATATCTCGATCCTAGTGAAATGTGGTAGAGTGCCATTGTAGATGGAATTGATTTTCAGAGTTTCTGCTTCAATCATGGCCACCTCTGCCTTCCTCTGCATTCTACCCATTCACACCCTTCACATGAGCTTAAATCCTCCCCAGTCCTCCACAATGGAGATACTGTCCCCTTACTGTCCCCTTATGGCGATCATGATGGTAGGTGAAGAACTCAGTAATGTACGTGAGAGACATTTGCTTCTTACCTGTAGATCCCTCCCACTCAGCGTATGACACACTTTTTCTCCTTCCTTCATGATGGCCAAGGTAAACAAAGGATATTCATGTGCAATAGCCATCTGGGCTGGGCAGGGGTGACCTAAGATGGGGTCTGCACAGGCATCTGGGGTAGACTAACGTCTACGCCTAATAACACGCTGCTGAAGAGGAGAGGGGGTTATCTGGAGGGTTTGTAAATAAGCCTCTGATTGGTAAATGTATGAATTTCTGTTGAATTCTATGAGGTTTCTTTGCCTAAGGGGCACTCATTTTGAAGGGACTTTTATTTTGATAACGCTGTTTTCCCTAGTGAAATAAACTGACAAGAGCATCAAAAACCTTTTTTTTATGAAAGAACAACCTCATGATACAAGCAAAAAATGCAAAGTTTCATAAACCATCAGTCAAGATGTTCATTGTACAGCTGGGATGTTGTGATCCAGTATACCTCTGGGGGAGGGAGGGTCACCTGGAGATATGCTGTGATTCCATATATGCCCTCAGGTTCATTGGACGGTGGCGGGGGGGGGGGGGGGGTTTTTTGGTTCAGTTAACCTTTTCATTTGTGGAGGGCAAGGGGTGAAATGTTGGGATGTTGTGTTTCCATTTACCATTT
>JAODLD010000040.1:14235970-14246475 GCA_026781065.1 Mormyrops boulengeri | reverse complement strand
CCGGTGGGCCGGCCCCCCCCCCCCCCCCCGGGGGCGCGGGCGGGCCCCCGGGCGACAGCCGCACCGCCCCCCCCCCCCCCCTCGTCCCGGGGAGGGGGGCGGGGGGGGGGGGAGTGTTGTGATTCAGTTCACCTTTTCATTGTTGGAGGGCAAGGGATGAATGGTAGGGATGTTGTGATTCCATTTACCTTTTCCTTCTCTACAGACTCTAAACATACCACCACAAATCCTACTCAGTCTATGGTTCCAGGTCTGTCTCCTCATAACATGAATATTTCCCTGATGGACAAATCCATCCATCCATTTTCTAACCATTTATCCTGGTCAAGGTCACTGTTGGGCCTGGAGCCTATCCCAGGCATCATAAGGCTAGGGTTCTTTATTTTTGGTTATTTTTGTTGTTTACCCTTGTGTCTTGTGTTGACCCCACTCCTGCTTCGTCCCTGTAACCCTGAAAAGGGGATCTGGTCCCTGATGTGCGACCTAGTTTATACCCATTACTGACCAGGACATTCTCATGGTGCCCTTTACCAGGAACACTGTTAGTGTCCCTGTGACCTTTGCACCTTATTCACCTCAATGAGCACCAGCTGCTCACACAATCCTTGTTTTGTGATTCTGGTTTTCCATGGTTTCTGAAACTGAACAGATAAAGTACAACAGCTCATTAGAACCTAAGATTAAACGGTGTCGATGCAGCTGTAAAAATTGAACTTTTTTTCTTCAAAAGTCTGCTGTGCTGCGTTAGTAAGTCTAAGCATTTGAAGAATGGGAGTGATAATGACTTGTCAAACCGGAGGACATTGATTCTGCAGAGTATATAAACATGCATAGGAATAGAAAGATAAGGTTTCAGGGACTGTAATTCCATTGAGGAAGATTAAGGATGTGACAGTTATTTATTTATTTATTTTATTTTTTAAAAAACATCAAACACCACAGAAGGATTGCGTGCCTTTCTGCAGAAACAAAGCTGTATTAAATGCTGAAAATGGAAGGTCTTGGTTTTTTACAGTCGAACACTTGTGCTGTGTCGCTTCGCGTATCTGTATAGACGTACTGTAGTTATGACCTGTGTCGGACTCTGTAACACACAGAATTGCGCATTGAACCACCTCTGTTATCACGGTTATTCAAAGTAATAATTAGCACTCTGAACTAGTTATTATGAAGAAGCATTCTCTGAAGGGGTTGGTGCTTTTACCACAATGGCCTGATGCTCTTATAAAGAGCTGCGGAAGTAACAATGAGATTCCCCAACGTCTCATAATTCAGGGTGTATTGTGATATATTGGGAGAAAACAAACAACAGCTACAAATAACTCACCGTGGGTAAACCATAGCGAGTTTTTTTTTTTTTCAAGAATGTTCTTTTTGTTGCAGAACTAGAAAAAAGCTAAATCAGAAGCTCATATCTGAATGACATTATTTCATGCACAGTAGGGAAATGTTCTTTCTATAACTAGTGTGCAGCTAATTTGAATTCAATTTGAAGTTATTAAAAGGATCCATTTTAAAAGTCCCAAATTTGGTCAAGGACATTGTCTGTAACCTTAGTTTCTGTGTGAACATGAGGCATTCTTGAAAGAATATCCTTTTAAATGGGTGTCAATATTTATCAAATCATTTTAGATCCTAATTAGCATTGTACACAGCTAACTTTTACTATTTGTGCTGTGCATTGACTGGACAGTTGGTTAGGAGACAATATCCAACCAGTGGACGGCCTCTTCTCCCTATCAGCTGTGCACTGATGGACCACCACAGAAGAACTGTTCTTATTTCGTGTCTGCAGCAGTCAAACCAGGGAAATTGAGAACGGCTAACACAGTCATTCATTTCTGCTTAATCTAATTAAAGATTTTATAATTCAAAATGTTTTCCCAATGTTATATGTATATACAGTACATAGATCTATTAAAAAAATACACTTGAATACGAGTTAAAATTAAGTGCAGCATTACAGTTTACAAAGTTGCACTTAAGTCGAATGCTACAGCACCGATTCCTTTGGCAGTAATATGAATGCATTGTCTACTTTTTTTTTCCTGCCTACATCGATCCAACCACCCAGGCAGTATGAAGCCAATGGAATGCCGGTGGATTACAGGTCACACAATATAGAGAAATTTGAGATACCATTTCATCTTTCTCCATGACTGTGGGACACAAAAAATGGAGAGAACATGCAAACGTCACCCACACTAACACAAAGCGAATGGAGGATGCAAACTGCCAACTCTGAAGTTTGAGGCAATACCACTCTCTGCTATTTGTTGACATTATTTACAAAATAACAAGTAGCCATGTCACAGCTTAAACATAAGCTCAAACTCTCTCAGTAGAGCACGCACTCTCATCGGAATAATCGTCTGACTTGCAGTCGTTAAATGAGGACATTCTGTATTTCCAAAACCCTTCCGAAATAGATGGATCCATTTCCTCTCTGAGCTCCCAAGAATATCTCATTTATTACAAAATATTGAATCATTAAGTCTGAAACTGTGCCTTTCTCATTCCTTTGTAATGTATTTTTTTTTCCTTTTTTCTATTATTGCCAGTCGTCATGTAACTGAAGTAGCTTATTTCAGCTCCACAAAAAAACTTTAAAATGTTAATTTGTGCAGAACATGTTTTTTTTTCCTTTTCCATATAATATCATACATTTTTTCCTGTGATATTTTCATATTAAGGATCATTAGGTGTCCAGATGAAATCATTGTCCTCCAATGTTTGTCCTACAAACGGCTGGTAAACGACATGGCGAACATTTCACCTTCTGAAAGCAGACTTTCTTTCCTCCATATCTACTACTGAAGCCAATCAGGCTATGCATAGATTTATTACCCTGAATTGTGTGGAGTTGAATCGAATTCAAATTATGTTGTAGTAAAAGCCTTGGACTGTAGGAATTCCTAATTCCACTTCATTATGATGGGCATTGTTCCCTCCACTAAGGACATGCCCATCCCTCTTACACGAAATCTGTCAATTTTACTCCAGCAGCATATTCTGATATTTATAGGCCGACCGGTGTTGTACTCCTGCTCTCAGTTTGACCCGTGTGTCAAAACTGATCATGAAATGTCAGCTTTTAGTTGGCTGTAGCTAGGGATGGGATGATTCACATTTTTTCAGTTCCAATCCGATTCCGATACACAACTGCCGATACCGGTACAGATTCCAATAGAAGAGCTATTCTTACTTAAATATTTTAATATAATAAATGTATATATAATACATGGTTAAATGTTATACATACTAGTTAAGTGTAAAATACTTCCAGATCATCACCCTCTTATCTGATGTTCTTATGGTCCTCCTGCTGCAAAGGGTATGATCGTGACATCACAGTAAGTGGAAGTCACTGCGTTCACACCCACTGAGTGGCAAAAACTGAGTGGGAGCGTTAGCATTCAGGTTGAATGCTGCAAAAAATGTGTATAAATTGGGAAAGAGCTGTCTTGCAATTGATTGTACAAATTGATTTAACAAGAAATATAATCTATCTTTTTACAAACTGCTGAAAACTAAACAAATAAGTATCAGATGTAGTTTTGGTCACATATGGCTGATATCCGATCAATCAAATAGGTCTGGATCAGCGCCGATACCAATCTGAATATCGGATTGGTGCATCTCTCATTGCAGTTAGTGCTAGAGAGCTCGAAGACCCTCATTGACTCATGTTAACTCATTCTAAACGATCTCGTCTGAGTGTGTACTAAGAAACTCAGACTGGGCTGAAAAGGAATAACTAAGTTCACACTACACGATTTTAGCCCCGATTTTCCACTTGCTGAAAGCTTTTGGCGATCGACAACCAAAGCCCCAGATCAGAGGCAAATCAGCATGCGATCTGCGCTAGCAAATTGGTGCTCAATCACTATTAGTCCAAAGACACAATTGGACAGAGTTGCTTATGCATCGTAGATGTCCATCAGATATCTAGGAGGCAAAATAACAGCTGTCGACAACTTAAAATCCTGTAGTGTTTAAAAAAGATGTAAATAATTCTGTTTGTTTAGAAACCATTCTTAATCTTCAGGGAACAGGTATAGAGATATTCAGTGAAAGTTTACATTTGACACACTTGCAGTTAGTTGTGGCTTTATCTCTCACAGCGATATTAAAATTGCCACCTTGAAGAATCACGATTTTTAACAGAAGATCCAAGTTCGCCAAAGTGTTTGCGGGATTGTGCAGGTGTGTGCCCTGAAATGGAATGCCTTTCCATCTAGGATTTTCCTTGGCCTTGTGCTTCGCTTGATAGGATAGGTTCTCCAGGTTCACCATGGCCCTGTACTGGATATAGATGGATATATGCTGTGCTATTCTTGCTCTGGAGAAGCACACTTGAGTTGTGAAGTTATCAGTGGGCAGGACTTTCTAAGAGCAATGAAATCCCTGTTCTTGAACCACACTTAATGGGAGTTCTGTGGGGTCATTTGATGCTGTGTCAACCTGTGAATTCTGATCCTAGGTACAAATAGCTACTGAACTATAAGTTGGAAACCATGGGAATTAAAAAGTGATATTCAGTTGTTCATCCTTTAATAATAATAGACATATTTACATATTTAAATTTATGAAATTGTATATTATTGTCTGATGCAACTCTGTTATCTGAGGCGTGGGATATATGGTTGGTTTGAATCTTGCTGGTTCTACATGATCTTGGCTTGAACCTTCATTAGCCTTACAAAAAGCCTTACTTCAGGTTTTTCCCACTACACTCTTTTCCGTGTTACAGTCCAAGTTTGTCTGGCTGTAATATCCCCTAACTGTCAACTCTTTTTGGAAGCTTGTACCTTCAGTAGAGTCAGTACGTGTACACGGACACTAAGAAAATCGAATTATTGTGTTAGTTCGACTAAAACCGTACTTTTAAAGTACATGTAAACATGTTAGTCTGACTGAAATCGTACTAAATTGTATTTCTAGATAACGCAATTGGGAGTCGATTTACTCCTGCATGTATACGTTCAATCGGACTCAAACTGGCCTATACACTCTGCGTATGCTCCACAGTTTCCGGGCTTAGACCTGGAAGTAACAGAAGATGCCGATACACAGAAGAAACATGGAGCATTGCAGAGGACGTACAGCATGTACAAAATGTACAGCGCTGTAAAGCTGGCCAATTCACCATTCTAAACAAAAGGGCACTTTTCCACTGCACCAGGTACTGTACTTTTGGTACTTCGAGAAGGTACCAAAAGTACGGTACTTCAAGGTGTTGGTTTTACACTAGTGTAGAAACTGGTACTGTTTGCCAAATGACATTACAATGCGAGGCAAGGTATTTTGTACTGAATTCGAAAATTATCTGTAGTAGGACTGGACAACATGCAATATTAATACCAGCATTGCATGTTATGCACAACCAAGTCTTACATTGCTAGTCAGCTAGATTAAGATCAGGCTTTTTCTTTCCTTCAATGTAGCGCGGGTATTATAGCACGGGGATTCAAGCTAAAATATTTATACTTTGTCATAGGAAAAAAAACCCAGCAAGTTTTGGAATTTTAATAATTATTGATTTTCAAGATTATCTAGTATATGTTTAAAGTCAGTTTACAGTTTACCTCCACTGCTTTTGCATGAGCGTGCATACTTGGCCATAAGTGGACATTAGCAGGAGAACATTTTAATATGAATTTGAGGAAGCTCCTCAAACAGCTCTGAGCTATTAGTTAAGTTCTCCCCAAATGAGCTTGATGGGCCGAATGGCCTCTTCTCGTTTGTAAATTTCTTATGTTCTTATGTTCATTCTCTGAGACAATCATAATTATTTTCATCCTTCCGGTTTAAATCACTACTAGATGGGTTAAATGGCATAGTCGAGCTTGTGCATGTAAACGTACTGATTGGTAGTGCTGATGTCAGTACCTAGTTTGTGAGAGCTAGGTGAGATCTGAGTTCATCTATCTAATTTCCAAAATCTGCATACAATACTACAATATAGGGCTGGGTGGAGGCTGCCTACGTCACAAGGCAGGACACCACCCCGAATGTCTTGCCTTACTCTGGGAAATTTAGAGACAACGACTCACCCACCCAACTTCAGAATCCTTGTAGTAAACAAATGTGAAAACTGGACCCACAGTAAGCCAAGACTGGGAATAAAACCCCCAACCTTAAAGGTACATGGCCAAAGCAGTCATAACTGTTCCCTCATAAGAACAATGCTGTCCCTCTGACAGCTGTTAGAAAAAAATAATTAAAAAAAACCTGCAAACATAATTATACAGTAATGTATAGCAATACTGAGTCTTAGGCAGCCCATAGCATTTCAGAAGATGTGGTGCAGTGTCTGGGTCATAACTGTGGTAATTTGTCTTTCTTTACAGCTTGAGGGATCAGCTGTGATCATTACTTCATTGAAATTAAATGGGACCCAAAGTTGCATAGCTGAGCAGAGGATGCTGGATTGATGAGTTTAGTGGTCCTTCATCGTCACCACCATCAGCCCACCAACAGCCTACCTATCCTTATTCAGAAAATGCAATACCTCGCTGTCTGCACTTTCTTCTGTGGGATACCTTTTATTGTCACTGTTGGGACTGGATGCCCGTGGAAAAGGAGGATGTTTTAAAACTTAATGTATAGATACATGGTTGTGAAGAGTAATGTGCATCGAGGGGGAAGTACAGTAAAATGACACACTTCATTTTTAGTATGTCAGAAAGCTTCTTAAAAAGCACTGAAACCCTTTCCTGGGCTGGGGAACAATCACATGATCAAATAGAGCTAGATTAGATGGCTATAATAGTGATGGCTTCAATTTTAAGGTGGTTTGCCTGATCTGTGCATTGAATAGGAGTTAATACTGTTTGACCCAGCTCAGTCTCCACCTCCAAAGATGAGGTTCCATTCCAGTCCCTGCTGGTAAGGAGTTTGTGTGTTCTCTTCATGTTTAAATGGGCTTCCTGAGTACTCTGCTTACTCATGGAGTCCAAAGACATGCTGTTTCTAAATTGGCCACAAATTGCCAGAGTTTGTTTGAGTGTGCTCTGTGACAGACATGCACCCCACCCAGGGTGACCCCTGCCTTGGCCCCCTGCTTCCTGGGATAAGTTTCAGGTTCACTGTGACCCTGTATGGAATGACTAGTCTGAATATGGATGTATAGATCTTGTACCATTGTTTGTTATCCTGTCAGATGATATTCATTTGCTTCCATATTGATTCCAGGTAGTCACCTAAAGGGTTAAATTCACCAGAGATTTTCACCTATAGCAGCATTTTCACAATGGGAGGAAAGGCAAGTGTAAATTAAAAGGCAACCTCCCATTATGACACAAACCACAAAATGTGTTTGAAAGAGATATGTCTGCATGACCTTAATGATCAACGCGTCTATGTGTGTTATCAAAAAAACTTTGGATTTCCTGATTACTTTATCTGTAGAAAACGGCTTTATTTTTATGGGTTGATGAGTATATACCTAGTCGTGCTCTGTTTCAAAAAGGCGACTACAGAAACAGAGAGAGCCAAGACAAAGAAAACTAACCAGTAAACTGTGTGTGTGTCTCAGTATACAGTACTACCTACCTCTGATTTTACATCCTGAAAGTTCAACTCTGAACTTACTGAAAGGTCTTCTAAATGGGAGTTTAATTAAAAGAGCTTTTGTTTCATTTTTGTGAATATAATACATAACACTGTGCCCTCACATGCACAAATTGGCCATTGTGTATGTGTGTGTGCGGGGGTCATGTGTATATTACATGGTGGGGAGCATTTTTTCGCCCCCCACAAGGGGAAACTTAATTTTCTGAAAATCTGCAAATGCAATAAAAAAACTAAAAATGAAGAAAGTCTTGTATTATGTTTGGTTACTCATGGTTAAGGTTAGGGCTGGGTAGGGGTTAAGGTTGTCATTGTTAGGATTAGGGTTTTGCCCATGATAATAAATGGACGGTCCTCACAAAGATGTGAATACAAACGTGTGTATGTATTGTGTGTATGCGTATATACACTACACAGACCAAAGTATGCATACCAAGACATTTTGAGCAATTTGATGTTTCTGACTTTGTGGGAACAGTTTGGGGAAGGACCTTTTCTATTCCAGCATGACTGTGCCACACTGCACAAAGCAAGGTCCATAAAGTTATGACTGGGTGAGTTTGGTGTGGAAGAACTTGACTGGTCTGCACCGAGACCTGATCTCAACCACATTGAACACTTTTAGGATGAACTAGAACGGAGATTGAGAGCCAGGCCTTCACGTTCAACATCAGTGCCTGACCTCACAAATGCTCTTCTAGATGAATGGGCAGATATTTCCACAGACACACTCCAAAATCTTGTGGAAAGCCTTCCCAGAAGAGTGGCAGCTGTTATATCTGCAAAATGGGGACCAACTCCAAATTGATGCATTTGGATTTAGAATTGAATGTCATAAAATTTCTTGTGGGTGCAATGGCCAGGTGTCCCAGTACTTTTGTCCATGTAGTGTATGCGTACCCTATAATGGACTGGTGTCTTCCTGGGACTGGGATAGGCTCCTGGCTCGCTGTGACCCGGGAGTAGATAAGCAGTTGAGGAATATAGATAGGTTCGTATTTAAAATGAAAACTAAATATAATATACAGTAATAACGATTAAGGAATTAGGATGATTGAACTGAACCAATATTAAAAGAAGTATTTTAGCTGAAGATCTTTCCTAGTAATTCTGGTACGCGTGCTGTATTTATCCAGCGTCCTTGAGAAAGGCATCAAGCCTGTACTACTCTGATAGACTCCGGTAATCACTTTTCACTTTCAATAAAGTCACCATCCATATGAATGAACTGCAGGAAATACCTGGCGTCTGAACTTGTGCCTCCGTGCTGAGCTCCTGAGACCAGAAGCTGACTCAGAGTGTTTGTTGTTAAATTAGAATGTAGACTTTTGTCCTCGCTCTGGCTCCATGGGGACAGCGGGCTGGAAATCAGCTGGAATCGTTTTTTTTTTTTGGATGTACTTTTCAATAGTTCCCGTCCTTCCTTACATAGGAATTTGTTCCGAAACCTTGGATGCTGTTGGTGTTTGTGCTAACACTTTGTCCTCAGAGTTGTGTGTGTGTGTGTGTGTGTGTGTGTGTGTTCTTTTTCATCAGTCAGGCTACACGTTTGTTTTCAGCCCCAACTGAGTCAAATTTTGGCAAAGAGACATAAATCAAACGACCTGTGAAGTAGATGCTTGGTGTAGACATCAGAATCTCTTAAGTCAAAATTGGTCACAACAGAATTTAGTCTCATGCAAAGAATATTGATATTTCACACATATTTAGACCATTTAAATTTCAGGTAAATATGTCATCTTTGTCAAAGGCCCCTAAGATCATTTTTTTCACATTGCTTTCAAAAAGAACTGAGTTTACAAACAAAGTTTAGAGTCATGCTAGAGGAACCATACATCAGACTCCCAAAACGTTTTAAGTACAGCTGTGGGCGGCCTGGAGCCTCTCTGAGGAGACACAGGGCAAGAGGAAAGGGACACGTCGGATGGGATGTCAGTCCATCAGAGGACACCCAGCCTCATGTTTTTGGAAATGGAAACTGGAGTCTTCAGTAGAAACCCTGAGATGATAATGCACACTGGGCAAACATAGTGCCAGGGGCAAGAATCAAACTCCCAAGCCTGGAGCTGTGTGACTACGGTGTTACTCACACCAGTGATCAGTAGTATCATGTAGCATGGATGAAAGCTTTCCAATGAAAGCTCCCGAAACAGCCATCAAGTCAAGTCATGTGACCTTGCTTCTTACAAATACAAAAGCTGGCTATGTTGCCTTCTTGGCCACCAGGTCCACCAGAGTCAAGAGAGGACGATATTTCCCTGCTAAAAATAAACTAACAGAGGCAGGCTCAACGTCGCCGTGCTGTTTTAATATAAGAGGCTGTCATGTAGAAATGTAATCAGAATTATTTAATGGAAAAGGGGGAGCAGGTGAGCTAATTAATTTTGAGCTGTCAATTTTAATTTCCCAATAAAATGTGATGCACCATCACTAGCTTCCACAATTAGGTTTGCTGCTAAGCTAGAGAGCTTTTCAGTCACCAGCCATATAAGAATTTGGTGTTTGCACTGATTAAAGCATATAGGAGCTGTATACAGGACATTTACTGTAAAAGCATCACTTATATGCAGATTACACACACATACACACATATCAGCTAAAAAACCTGCTCAATATTTTGTGTGTGTATGTATGTGTGTGTATATATATATATATATATATATATACACACACACACCTATATATACATATGCAGACATATACATTCACAGCTGTGGAATAATTTAAGAGACCACAGCACAATTTTTTGTTTCACTCGTTTCTTAATTTATGGGTGTACATCTGTGAATTATATATACCTATATATTTGAACTTAATTCGAGGATTCAGTTTGTGACCCGAAAAGTTCGTGTTCTGAATCAATTTTTCCCATTTAAAATAATGTAAATACAAATAATTCGTTCAAATAATACGTTTACGGAAGGCGGACC
>JAODLD010000040.1:14190745-14235870 GCA_026781065.1 Mormyrops boulengeri | reverse complement strand
GTTAAAAACCATCACAAACATGTTTATCAATCACTGAAAGGTACCGCTATAACAGAACGTTCTGTCTCTCTCTATTTCTCTTTTTTCAGATATTCGACCTCTGAACAGATATAGTAAAGACATACATCTACAAGAAGTTTTTTATACATTCCACAGCCGTTCTTGGGCATACTGTACACTTCTTTGTGTTTCGGGTGGTTCTGGGGGGGCTTTCAATGGACCCCTTGGGATGTTTGTTTGTTTGTAGTCTCAAACACGGTTCGCGAACTGGTACAAAAATTTTTCGAACATCTGGTTCGTAACCTGATTTGTTCGTGAACAGGACTGTTTGAGGGTACCACTGTATAGGGCAAGGATCAGGAAAATAAATGCATCACTTAAGTAACCATCACTTAAAACTAGTGTAGCTTGATTATGCTGTTACTTGAAACAGACTGGCTTATCTTGATTAAGTAGGTTTAAACCCATATTTAATTTAAAAGTAGTTCTTAATCTCAGAGGGCATAATTTAAAACTAGGACCTGAAATCATAATAATGAGTGCAAATGAAATTTTCCAACTTTTACTGAAAGTAGTCTGCAGTGTACTCTTATACACCCAGTGGCATTTCACAACATACACATGATATAAAAAATAAGAGGTGGTGCAAGACAGTGAAAAAGAGAATGATACAGTAAGGATGTCAGCTAGAGACGGAGTGAGAGAGGAAGTCGACTAGAGACAGAGCAGGAGAGAAAGTCAACTAGTGAGGAAGAGACAAGAATGTCCTTTCATTTTCTCGTAGGTGAAGCATGTTAAGCCATTTTCATTGAATAAAAAATATTTTTTAAAATTGTGTGGTTCTCAAATCAAGCAACTTTCAGCTTATTACTGAATCTTGGAACAAGTTCTCAAGTGAAAAGCATGGTGTAAATTGATAATTTGTCTAATGTGGCTTGTTTTACCTGTAAATTAGTCAATTGTAAGATTTTCTGACTGAGATATACAAGACAGATTTACGATCAATTTAAGAATACACCAAAATTCAAAGACAGAAACTAGTAAATACTTTTAAAAGCAAGATAATTAATGTTATATATCCAGATTTAACAATTAAAAACTTGGCAAGCACAGAATGATTTGCAGTGTGGGACTTCAGTCCTGCTTCTAGGAGCCTGATACGCACTGTCCTAGCAGTGCACTTCACACCTGCACTTAATGTTTCCCATTCCTTTTGAAGATCACTTGATATCATACTACAATTCATGAGAATGTGTCGGATAAGTTAATGGTCATCTCTGCCATTAAAAAGTCGCTTCTTCCCTTTATATATATATCTCAGCACAGGGATTCCAGTGGGTGATGCCATCAGTAGCAGAGAGAGAGAGGATGCTGGTGGTAGCATTGCCCACTGGAATCCCGGTGCTGAGATATTGAGATCTCAGGTTAATTTCAGTTCGTCTTAATGCTGTGCGCTAATGTAATGCTTTGTTGGTTAATGGTGATGTGGGTTATATGGATAAACAGGCAGCACTTTAATGGACAAGTACGTTTGCACTTACAGGGAATTTGACATGTGTGCTCAGTCATACATGTTACCCATAGCATGACAGGTGCAGCATGGTCTGGCAGCAGCGCTAGCTGCCATCTTGGATTTATGGATAGAATTTGATCCATAGTTTGTCACACTGAGACAGTTATTGTCATGCTGTGTTCTGAGATTCACCTAAGAAAAACCTTTGTTATGATGGGGATAGGTGTCATGGTGCATGTGGAGTTATCTAGCTGTAGAAGAGTAAGACTGATTCACCCTCTGATTGACACGAATGAAGTAGCATGATTGTATGTGTGTGCAAGTGTGTGTGCATGTGTCTCTTGCCGGTGTGGCTGGGGTCTGGGGGAAAAGAGCCCTTCCTAATGTGGCTCAATGGAGTCACCTCCCCTCTCTGTCTCCTTCCACCCTCTCCATCTCTCAATGTCTCTCCTGGTCTCTCACTCTCTCAATCATTCTCTCTTTCCCTCTCACTCTGCTTTTCTCTTAATCTTGTCATCTTGCATCACCTTGGGACCGCACAACCAATATGTATGTACATGACATCGGCGATATGAAAGCTTGTTTTTTTTTTTTTTTGGGTAGCAAAAATCAAGCATTTGTGTTGGGGACTATAACCAAACATGCATTTATAGTAAAATGCTGTGCAGCGCAGAGAAGTTAAAGAGGAGAAAAAACAAGTGGCAATGTGTTCAATAAATAAAATCAGTTTCAGAAATAATTGAGCTTTGACTGCAGCACAAAAGGATTTTTCAGAACCTTTACTTTGATCAATTTCTTTACTGGATTAAATGAGGTTTTGAAATTGAATAATGTGTACTGGATAAAGTACTTCCTCTTGAAATAAGCATTTCTCTCTCTCAAAAAAAAAATAATAATAAATCAGCGTTTGCAGCAAAATGGATTTTCAATACGCTGACCGGAGGAGTTGTATGACATTTAGCATAACCAGTAACTGTAGTAACAGTGCTGGCTCCATCCACTGATAAGCTAATTGCATTTTGGTTGCTATGAAGCTGTGATGTTTTAGGATGCTGATTTTTTTTCAGCGCTCTAGCCATGTATGTGCAACCTACCTCAGAGAATGTATAAGTGTGTGTATTCTTAGATCATAAACTGTTAGTACATTATAATATTTTATTTCCATTTATAGTTAAACCACAAAAATCATTTCTGGCTCCCAACCAAATCTGTGTATCAGAGGGGCCAACGGTATAGGAACAACAACTCCCATGACATTGCCTGCGCAGATAATTGCGGGTTATAATTACACTGAGAGATCCCCACGAGTGATAAGTTTAGTTACAGACTGCCACACAGCTGTCAAGATATTACTGTACACAAAATGGGGCTTAATTAATCGATGCTTGATTAGCATGGTTAACCTTTCGTAACCATGGAAATGAGGGAGAAAAAGAAACTATACTTCTAGTATTTAGAAATGTCAATGTAATTGTAAGAAGTTTCTGTAACGACATTCAGTTTGTTCTCCTAGAGCCTGTAAAGTAATTATTTCATGGGGGGGGTCGCATTCATTTAATTCATCTGTGTGTTATTACCATTCACTAACTTACTGATTCCCAAACCCTCAGCCCACTGTAGCTGTTTTCAGAGTTTGATACTGCTTGAGTTTCCCTGTGAATCTCCCTTATGCTGACACTGAAGCCATCATATTTGTGTTTGTTCCTCCACACACTTTGCTTCATGCCTCTTCACTCCCCAACCTAATATCCCTCCATCTATCCTTTCTCAGCATTCCTCTTGCCAGAGTAAATAAGCAGTATGACAGTCTAAAACCAATATAATTATACACCTCATTATAACTATTTATATTTATGTTCTGTATATAAGTAAAATCAGCTACAGCCCAACCAAGATTTAACTAATTTTAACTCATTTAAGTCATTATGAGTTGGGAAGATGCCTCTTGCATCTTATCTTCCTTAGAGAAATTGGAAGTCCAAAAAAGTAGTCCCAGTGCTGTTACAGTAAAAGTGATGCTGTGGATCACGGTGAGAAGATGGATGCATGTCAGCAGTGGGCTTTGACAGGCCACACACCAGTTATAGTTGGACATGGAAGTATATCACATGGCAATGAAAACAGGTTTAGTAGTATATCAGACGGTGAAAACTGTCCACATTCAGTATACATGGCAGAAAGGAAGTAGGGGGTATGGCTAAAAATGGCTGTTTAGGGAACTGCCTATTCCTAATTTAATTGATCTTTTGACAGATCCACCAGAAATGTGATATTTGACATACCAGGAGTGTATGCAGGGGGCACATATGATCGGTACCCCAGTACACAATCGCCATATAAAGCAATACTCCTGCCAATTTCTTTTCATAACAACACAAATGGGTAGTTACTATGTGTGCATTTGCACCATTATGACATTACTGTGCATTTTAACCTTTATACCGCAAATAAAATATGCATTAAGCATATAAAGGATAAAAAGAGGTTGCCGCATATATTGCTTTATGTAGCATATCCCAAAATGACATAAAAAAACAACAATGTAACTTGAGAACCCCATCAGCTCCCCAGCCTTCTCTGGGCCTACCACTGAATGAACCGGCTCCTAAGCCCTGCCTCCATCTTTAACCCCCACCACTTAATCTTCATTTATACCAGCCCCTGCACCCGCGCGTTACAGCCGAGCTGCCAGGGATTTCGTAGCAAGCCGCGGATGCCAGCTGTACAGCCGGTCTCATTCCCGCATTATTGTTTTGGGATCGGCGGCGCATGGCGATTCCCTGAGCATCCTCGCCGCTCTCATTATTTCCTGCAGCCAATCCCACAAAATCCACCGTTAAAAAAACGTGAGATTGCCTGGAGCCCCAGTCTCTGTATCGGAATTTCCCTTCCAGCTTCTGTGACATGCTGGGAGGGGGATTCGCTTCTAGCGCTCCCGGACACCCCCTATCCTCCTGCCCCCCCCGCAGGTTTTCTCCCCTATGTCCTCAAATCCTGCTGTAGAACCTTCCAGCGGCAGCTGAGAAGAACAGAGTTCAGGGCGCGACGTTACGGATGGGTCTCTTTTCCTGGAAAGAGAGGGGGGGTTGGTGCCGTTGGGATACTAGCGTGAGCCTGGGGGCCTTCTCTTCTGCTCTCTAACATGCCCTGTGTTACAGAGGGCATTTCCGTAGTCCACACAGCCAGGGATGTTAATACAAATAGAATATTATTATGCTGTTGAATAATTCAGGCATTTTCTGTATTTATGAGGTAATGGGAATCTGGCCTACCGGTGACAGCTCCCTTGATGGATGTGTGAAAGGGTGGAGAGAATCTGCATTGTGCTTCCCTTGCTAGCGGAACCTCATCCTTTCTGGAGGGGATGGTGGTCCATAGAGAAAGCCAGCAATAATACATGATAAATTCTCCTTCGACTCTATTACCGAATGATCGTATGAGTGTGAATGAGCAAATGTAATAACATTTAAAGTGAGATCCCTGGTTGTTTTTCTGATATTTTTTAAGCAGAGCGTACATTGCAGGAATGATACGGTATGGCAAATGATCCCATAAAATGAAGTGTTTATCGTAGCCTTTTTGTGTCGCGAAGATGCAGCGACGTTGAGAGGAGATTATAGGCCCGCGGGGGTGTTTGTGTTGGGCTTGGCGCGTGTGTGCGGATGTGCTTCCCCAGCTCCCCGGCCAGGCTATTTAATGGAGCAGAGAGACATCTCTGAGGATTGTAGCTCGCTCTCCTCTAGGCCCCTTTTTCACGCAGATCTCTTGGTGAACCGTGGCGTGATCTAGTAACAGTGTCCTCCAGAACCCAAAGGCGTCTCTCCCAGACAGAACCACATGCTCGCTGGGTCACAGCTAGAGCAACGGCTCAGCTGGACTGATGCTTTGCCTTTTCGTTCTCAGCATGAAATCAATACACTTCTGCCATAATACAGGAAACTCTAGTATTTTATTCAAGGTATATTTCAACATTATTATGAATATTAATTATGATTGTATTCTGCTTTGGGGTTATCTGTTTTGGCCAATGAACATTACTGTAATAAAACATCGACTGAACATTGATTTTTGTCATGGAGAATTCAACTGTAAGGTTTAGAAGTATTTTTAGTTGTTTCTTCGGTTCATTGAGAACTGAACAATGGATGCCAGCCTTGAGCTAAAAGTTGTGAAGTACCACAACAATTAAGCCGATTAATGTGTCTGACCTCAATATTGTCTCCATGCATTATTTTTTAAAAGGACACCTTGAATGCAAAAGTGGTATGGCCTATTGATATACCCACACAATGTAAAATAGCACTTGAAATACAGAAATTAAAGCTGGTGTGTAAGGTACGGTTCTCAGAAACAGAAACTGAAATCTCACCAGTGAAGTTTCTGCACAACTTGTACTCACATATAATTCCGAGTCTTATGAAATATTTTTTTTTTTGTATTTCTAAGGGGGTGCCGCAAAAGACTGGTATTAAAAGGGAATAACTAAAGAGATGTTGGTCTGTTTAGTCTCTCTCTTCTTCTCTCTCTCTCTATTCATGTATCTCAACTGTTTAAATATCGATTCGGTAGTGAGTCATGATTCAGGAAGTTAAGTTTTCTCCACAAAAGGTCTTCATGAGATGAAGAAGAAACTAAAAAGAAAGTAAAGTGTTGCATAATTTTCCGATATTACATCTGGCATAAAATGTGTGAAACCTCATTAACAACATCCTTTAAGTGTAAGTGCATAATGGTGTTTCTATGGTAACAAGGCTTCAACAAGAACTTTGAGGGTAATGCATGTTTTCTTTTCTGCCCCTCATATTAGTGACAGTGCAGCCCAAATGCTTGTACAGCACAGATTCGGGCCACATAATGGAGCTTTTATGGCGGTGCCACACAGTGTTTTAAGTGTTTAAGTGTTCTGATTCCCTTTGTTCTGTCTGTCTGTCTGTCATTTCAGTGGACGGCTGCACAGACTGGTCGGTCGACTACCTGAAGTACAAAGTGCTCCTGGGGGAGCCAGTGCGGATTAAGTGTGCCCTGTTTTACGGATACATCCGTGCAAACTACACACACGCCCAGAGCTCGGGACTCAGTCTGATGTGGTACAAAAGCACAGGCCACGGCGACTTTGAGGAACCCATCTCGTTCGATGGCCTGCGCATGAGTAAGGAGGAGGACGCCATATGGTTTCGACCCACGGAGTTACAGGATGTCGGACTTTATTCCTGTGTTCTACGGTAAGACAACCGGAACTACGACTTCATCATGCTCCATAGTGCGGTTTTCCGTCATGGCACATGCATATTGCCGTGAGACAAGTCTTTAAAATGCGACAGTTATTCAGAGTTGTCACGCTAATAGGGGCGTCATCGCTGTGCGGTAAACCATCTCTCCTGGAGGGCTGCTTATTCAGAGTCCGGCAGGCGGGCCTTTAGTGGAGCAGACTTACAGTACAGCTTCGTAAGGGAGGAGGTGGTGTCCGCGGTGCCTGCATGTGTGTAGATCACTCAGGTCCCTCCCCTGATTTCCTGCGTTGTTATAGGTATTACAGAAACAGCCAACAGAACATCCAACAAATGTCCATGCCATGTTCACGCACATGAGGCTAACGTACAAAATAAAAATTTAATTCCCATCCCCCAGGAGAACAATGAGATCTTAAGTGGTATTGGCAGAGCGATGAGTCAGTCTTCACATTACTAGTCTGTAGACTGCGCCGATCTTTTGTACACACACACTCACCCAAACATACACAGGACAAGCTTGTCTGGCTCCCCTATCTCCTTCTTCCAGGCAGCCACGTGATTCCTGGAGATCCAAAGTTTCTGCCTCCCTGACCGATGTTGAGAGATGATCTCAATAGCACAAAGGTCACACGCACCCTGATGAGTTTGGCTGTGATAAGCACTCTGTCCCTTTCACTTTCCCGCTGTGCCTTCCTTATTCTTGCCTCCTGGCCAGAAGATGGTGCCTTCTTTTTATTTCTGAGTAAATATTATTAATACCTTAAAGCTTCTAGCTTCTCTCTCTCTCTCCCTCTCTCTTTTTCTCTTTCTACACTACACTCACATACACACACACACAGCCCTGGAAAAAATTAAGAAACCATGACAACATTTTTTGACTCATTTCTCAATATATGGGCATGCATCTGTATATAATATATTTTTTTTGCAAACTGCGGCCTGGTTCTTCCCTGTTTCTTTCATTAAGGGCTTCTTCTTTACTTTATGGTTCTTCAGTCCTGCTTTTAGGAGCCTGAAACAAACTGTCCTAGCAGTGCACTTCACACCTACAATTAATGTTTCCTGTTCCTTTAGAAGGTCACTTGATGTCATCCTCCGATTCATGAGAAACTGTTGGATAGGTCATCTCTGGCATTACAAAGTCACTTCCGCCCTCTACCTGGCTGGTTTCTGGTCATTCTCAGTGTCTCCTGCTTCACCTTATTCATGTGTACTGCTGTCTTAGAAATTTTGAACCAGGAAGGATCCTGCTGCTCAGCATAGCCTTCGACCAGCAAAACCAGGATTAAACCAAGTTTTACAAATGCGGTTTATTTTAAAAATATAGAGTGGTCTTTTCATTTTTTCCCGAGCTCTAGGTATAAATATTTATGAGGTTGTGTGTGTGTGTGTGTGTGTGTGTGTGTGTGTGTGTGGATTAGGTTTATGTTACATTGTGGGAACCAAATGTCCCCCACAATGTAATGAAATCCTGCTTTTTTGACATTGTGAGGACCATTTTTCAGGTCCCCACAAAAATCTGTGAATGCAATAAAAATAGTAAAAATGTCAAAAGTCTTGTATTTTCTTTGGTTACTTATGGGTAAGGTTAGGGCTGGGTAGGGGTTAAGGTCGTCATGTTGGGATTAGAGATTTCCGTATATAAATGAATGGAGAATCCCCACAAACATATAATTACAGTACAAACCTGTGTGTGTCTATGTGTGTGTGTGTGTGTGTGTGTATTGGGGGGGATTTTTCATTGACATAGGGATGATTTTGTTTCAGCTCAATTAGACCTTGCTTGTGTAAAAACCAACAGAAGAGATTAATTAAAACATCTCTCTTTTTTTCTTTTAGCAAACGGCCAAACTTCTTTTACTGCTCAACCCCTGAATCCAGTGCTTTCGAAGTCTGGGGAATTGGCCTTTTGTGATGGAATAAAACTAGAGTCAGGGTTAACTGTGTTATACATTACTGCTGCCCGTGGTGGTGGTGCATCCTGCCCTCCGCCACCACTGCTGGGCTGTAGCGGTAGGTGGATGCAAAGGTAGATGTAAAAGGCATACATATCATTGATAAAAAATTGTATAAATAATGAATAATGTTGTGGTGCTGGGCTTGCGCCCCCTTATGCGGTTTTGTGGGGGCTCTTCAAAACAGCTCCCGGGAAACAATCAACTACTTACTCGTTTTTAGAAGCCTTGAAACTTTAGCCAGGAAAAAAACTAATGCATCATGTAGTGAATATAATGGCTACAGAGACTCTCACCACTGTATTCACACTGTCTTGCCTTAGGAACACAATCATTCAGCACTGCATCATTGTGTAATCAAGCCTGAACCATAGCAAAGACGTTTGATTTGGATGAGTGTGTTACTTTCCTGCGAGTCACAACTGTTTTGCCTAATTATGGGTAACATTTACTCATCTGCAATAAAAAGAAGTCATTCCACTCTGTTTGTGGTAGGGAAATCTTGAGCAGTGCTTTGTGCAGAATGAGCGTTTTGTTGGTGCTTCAGTTACACTCTATGTAATGAGACACATTTTGTGCAAACTGTCAGACTTCCCAATTATGTATCAGTGGGATTCTGAAATATTAAAAGAACAATGAGTCACATTAAGCAATTAAAAACTATTCCTTGACCTGAAAACTATCCCCTCTTACATGCAGTATCTTTCAGTACATGTATCATGAGTACATACATACCATGACGTGACGTTACCTTCACCTTAGCGACCTTCAGAAGATCTGATCGAAAGATATTTGCACAGAAGAGAATTTAAAGTTCTACAATGTAACAGTAAAAAGTAATAGTATAGGTAATAACAGTAATAGCATAGATAGAAATATAGAAGTAACAGATAGAGACAGACATACTGGACACTAATAGACAAGAATGGGTAACATGGATTATTTAATGTTTAAAGAGCATTTGTCTAAGAGAAACATTATGAAAACATAGAGTTTGCATTTGGAAAGTCAGGTGGTAGTGAACTGTCTCACGTAAATTAGCAAGGTAATTCCAGATATTTCTGTACCCAGCAGTTCCCAGCCACTCTAAATCCTGGCAATATAATGATGTAGGTTATGCAATTTATATAGGAAACACGGGGAAATACTCTGCAGTATTACTGTTAAACTGCAGAATTTAAAACTCAGCAGCTGTAAATGTTGCAGTAGGAAGACGGGGTTGGATGAGAAGCTTGAGGTGTCCTTCTATAACAGCAAAAGATGACCTGGGAGATCAATTCCTATCGCTGTACAAATATATATATATATATTCCCTAATTTAACATTTTCCCCAATTTACTGATCAAATAGTCTGTCAAAGTCTGGCTATAATTCAGCATTTCTTTTTCTAAAGGATAATTCAAAAAATGAAATCCCTTCCCGTAACCTTTTACGTAAAGTGTCTTTTCATAAATGACTCATTAGTCTGCTTTTTTCAGACTGTTTTTGATGGGAATAAAAAAGCCTTTGCTCACACAGAAATTTCCTGAGGATTTAATTTGTTTTTTGCCAATTGTTCTTTTATGTCTTACTGACGTGTTAGATCCATACATGAAATTTCTAAATTATAAAACCAAAGTGACATAATGTACGTTGATACTGCTTTTTAAATTTTGTACATGTTTCTTTTTCTTTTTTCTTTTTCTAATACATCACTTGTCAGCGAGGTGACATTGGCTGGAGTAATTGTATGAGTATATGTTGTGTTGCCATGGGAGCGCCACGCATTTCGTGAATGAATTACAGCCGCGGACGGATTGCCTACCTGTCCATAACCCATAATTCCGCGGCGCTTTCTGTCATCCAGGTGATCGGTGTCAGGCATGACTCACCCGGCTGTAAACACAAACGGCAGCGGAGGCGCATGGACTCGCATGGTTCCGTATTTCCAATCTTCCCTGAAACAGCTGCTCATTTTGGGACAATGCCCGCTTTAGTGTGCCCCCTTCACGCACCGCTTTAGCTGATTCCTGAGATATGTGGCAATTTCCCCTAAAGCTAAATGATACGCATTTTGTTCTGAGAGGAACAGTTTGCCCTACAAACGGATATAAAAACCAATATTTGCGCTGTCCGTCAATCCCCAACAGCAGCGGACATACGATTCCGCTTATTCGTAAGGTCTGATGGGTGTTTGCATCACTTTACAGTGTCCCATTGTGAATAACAAGTGCTGTCAGAGATGGAGAAGGTGATTTTAATATTTTACATTTACAAGACGAGCAATAAAGCGGACAGTGGTTCAGAAATTCGGGGTCTGCCTTTATCGCCCCCAATTTATGTAAGCAGGAGCCGGTGAAATCGTGTTGTCCTCGATATCCACCACAGCCATGTAGCAGAAAACCCTTTTGTTTCTAGCTTTCATTTAAAATGTACAATCAAGTTGCATATGTTAACATATTGAGGTAGGGTTATGCTGACTGCACAATGGAATGGTAAGATAGCTGAAGAAGGTATTAGATTCTACTGCAGGGTGTAGAATGAATCATTTCTTGTTTATGATGATACTCTACCTTTTTAAAAAAATTACTTTTATTCCCAGGTCTTTGGAAGTTAAGGAATATTATTTGGCATAATTCATTTTTGCCAAATGCTAAACTTTACATTTATCATCAGTCTACTGTACTGCTGCGGCTAACTAACCATAGCCCCAATGTCTCAAAATGATTAATTTGCATGTTTTTCACGATCGTGAAGTGAAACAGCTCAGTGAACATGTACTGTATGCTAATCCATCCCTTGAACATCACAAACTCATCCCGCTGGATTGGTGCAGTTGTACAGTATTGAGCAGGCCAGGTTGTACACAGCTGGATACTAGTATTTTATCATATATGCTGATCTAAACCAGTAGGTTATTGAATGCCAAAGGCTGAACATGTGACAGTATAAGAGAGCTGTGACATCTTATAAAGTCCACATTTATTCGTTACTAGTTCTGTTGTCACCTCTCTTGATCTCTTCCCCATATCCTATCTACCCTTTCCTCACTTCTTTCTCTGTTCCCCTTTTCCCACCCCATGCCTCTCCGACCCCCCCCTCCCTTCCTGCTGGGTCAGAATGGTAGGCCTTGCGTCTGTTTCTGCATCTGTTCCGTCACATTACGGAATGACAAGGTGCACAATGGTGTGGCACCCATTGCTCAGCCAGTCAGATGTGTCCTTTGGTTGAGGGCACAGGAGAGCGAAGCTTGCAACAGTGGCAGGGACTGAGTTAATCTGTCTATCAGAGAGACAGGACCTGAGCTAATCGACCTACCAAGGAGGCAGGGACTGAGTTGATCAACCTATCAGAGAAGCAGAGAGTGAGATGATCACCCTATCAGAGAGGGAGAGAACTGAGCAATCTCCTGTCTGTATAATCATTTATTCCACTGGCGAGGCCCAGCCACTCTGGCCCCAGGAACTACGTTTTGTCCAATTACAAAGGCTTGCAGCTCTATCTGATGTCACTAAGGACCAGAAAACTGTTTTCACCTTATTCATGCCTAAGGGGAGAGACAGATACAAAATGTCAAAGAGGTTCACTCTGTGATTTTTGTATTGTCTGTTATGCCTCACTTCTGTACTCCGTCAGAGTTTCGTTACAGCTCAACTCCAGGGGGTGTTTGAGGAAATTAGTGGTAACAGAGGAGATGCCTCTGTACATTAAATCATGTTTAGAGTGATGTTTAGAGTTGAGCTTAACCATTCAATGTTCAAAATGAACATCTTTTTTCATACATTTCATACAATTTTTCAAGTATATTTACTAATTGAAAAACTAACAAAAATATAACTGAAAAGGACATGTCTATGAACATCATACACATCAGTGAACAATAACTAAGACGTTAAAAAAGCTGGATATCACAAAATTATATGTAGTATTTTTGATATTATGATAAATACTTTGCAACAGCTTAGAAATAATTAAGCACCCACAAGGGCATAGATCTGGTTTCAACATTTGTAGGGAATAGATCAGCCCTGAATCCCTCACCACCCTAGAGACACATGGTACTCCCTGGATACTAGTAGGGACATGTCCCTATAATCCATTCCCAAATCTACAGTACACCCCTGAGAATCCTTACATTCAGCAGTCTTCCAACTGCTAATCTTGTCATGGAGAGCATAGAACCTGTCCCAGGAGACACTGGGCACAGCAAATGGGATTGAAATGGGAGTGAATTCACATCCATAACAGGACTTTTCTAGAAACTGTTTTCTATAAAGTCCTTTCTTGACTTTTATACTACTCGGCTCATTGAAAGCAGTGCTCTATGGCATAAATTACATCTGGAAATGTAACTAATTATCTCCAGTATAATCAGATGCCCTGGCAGTTTTGCCTACAGTGCATCATTTAAAAATGCTAATTCACGTTTGACTTTCTATGGTTCTTTTAAAATTGTTCATATTTCGCTTCTTGAGCTTTCTCATCAATCCCATCGCTGAATCCCTGTGGCTCCCTCGGCATTACGCTTACCCTTCAAATGTCAAATTATCTATGGTTCTCTGATTTAATGGGAAAATAAGCTGCAAATCTTATGTCTGGACTCTCCAAACAGAGATGAAAACAAATATGGCTGCCAGCTGAATGTGGCTCAGCAGTAGCGTTTTATGGGTGCGAGGCAGAGTTACGGCAGCCATAGCTGATACATCATGACAGGTGGCATAAGTCATTGTCACACTGAGCGTGACATCCCACAAGGCATAAATTCATATGTCACTGTCACCATTTGTTTATTATTTTTTTAACTGTGCCCTGCCTTGTATCAGGTTATTATTTTTTAATTTCTTTTGACGTGGTTATGAAGACTTTATGGCAGGGACATCTATTATAAAAATACTTCCCAGAAATTTCCAAAAAAAGAATGTGATTTTGAGATGACGCTGGACCAGAGCTCGAGTGACCCAAGAGAAATGTGACATGTTGGGCTCAGAAGCCTGGCATCTTCACGTCAACCTCAGGTACCTGTCCATGGGAGGATTAGTCTCAAAAGCTGCACCAGCATTTTTGTCTAATATGGGGCATCTACCAAACTGAGCTGAGCTCTTCCGGAGATATTTACACCATAAACCCGAAAAGCACTTTTACAACAATATCCATCCATCTATAACCATCCATCCATTCTGCACTACTAATCCAGGTCTGGGTCACAGGGGTAGAACAAATGCCCAGACCTCCTTCTCCCCAACCCCCTCCTATTATTTGGGGTCCAAACAGCAGTGGTGCTGGATCACTATTGTTTTTGTGATTATTATTATTATTAATATTATTATTATTAATTGTTGTCTATTACTATTTCCTATATTACATATAACGCATGCACGCTCACATATTTAAATTAATATCTATTAATTCCTTCCTACAAGGAATCTATAAAAAAAAAACACAGAATGTATGAAGGAGTCACTATTAACATATCGAAGGGAGAGAAGTTACATAAAGCTTGACTTCCCCAGCTGTACGAGGGATCTTTCGGTGTGGAATTGTTTTTAGCTTCTGCCAGCACAGATTGTGTGGGTGTCTCTGTGGGCAGAGGCTGGGCGTCTGTAGGCAAGTAAAGGTCTCGGGGGGGGTCAACTCACTTTGTTTAGAGCAGTGTTTCCCAATCTGGTCTTCAAGGACCCACAGACAGTCCATGTTTTTGCTGGAGTTGGGAGGGAGCAAAAATGTGGGCTGTCTGGCAGGGAGCTCAGACGGAGCAAAAACAGAGACCGACTGTGGGCCCCGAGGACTGAATTGGGAAAGACTGGTTTAGAGTGAATCTCAGACTCTCACATGGCATGGGGTGTAGGTGGGTGATGCTGGGCGATGGAGGATGCTTGTTGGGAGAACTGTGTTCAGAAGCACAGTGAGATGTAAAACCAGCCCAACTGAAGGTACAACTGTGTGCGTATGTGTGCGTGCGCCCTGATGTCAAGGTTTATTTTTATCCGTTTGTTTGTTTTTCTGTTTTTCGTTCCTGTGAAAAGTAATTTCCACTTGTAATTTGCCAATGATAGTTTTAACCTTGTATGTATTTGGCAAAAAACTGGCATTTTTCTTGAGGGAAATTGTCAGCTATAAAAATATGATTTTTGCACGATTTTCAAACACAAGTATATACTTTCATATTACATACATAAGTATAATATAACTGTGCTTTAAGCTCAAGCTTATTAAAGAATTTTTTCACCACCCCTGTAATAATGCAAGGAAATTCCCTGTGTTGAACTCAAATATAGCCATATAGTACACTAATACACCATATGTACCAATGCAGTGTGGTATGTTCTTGTCTCTTTTGACATTTTTTTTTGACTGGTTTGATCTCTTTTGATCCCACTTTGCAGTTAGAGCTATAATATGGGTGTTTTCCCCCAGTATTTTCTGAACCTATATGAAGTGTAAGTTTCTGTGATTTTTCTCAGGACTGATGGAGCAGTTTTTGGTGTGACAGGTGCACCTTCAGCTTTAAGGCGAGTGTGAGTATTTTGCTATGTCAGTCACAGGTGTATGATACCTTATACAACTATTCATGAACTTGTTGAGTTTTTCACTGATTTTATTGACGTACATCCTCCAAGCTGCAAGTTGTGGTGTTTTTGTCCTGGGCCACAGAAGCCTGCTTGAAGGCCACATATCTGGAACATTCTGGTTATGTTATTTGTGTATGAGAAAGGGGGAACCAGTTCAGTGTCTGGCCTTGAGCCCATCAATGACCTCTGGCCAATTTCCACCTTATTAATGGGGAACAACCTTCCGAATCGCGCTCTGGCCTGGACTGGGCAGGTGAGTTTCCACACATGCCCCAAAATGTTGCCTCCCCATGTATGGACGGATGAGGAGAGCTCCGTGAAGGTCACATTTTAATAATCTTGCCCCTCCCCCATGCTGCATCCTGTGTTGAGCCACGAACGTTTGAGTGCTCCCCCTACACTGGTGAAATGTCAGATCCCCAGTAAAATTGATCATCTCCTCATCATGTGTGACTATGGTGTATTAATTGTTTACCTCCAGGTGTCAGGCTATTGACATGATAATAAGTCTGAGGTCCGTTTTCAAAATAAAAGGTTTGCTTTCAAAATAAATGTCAGTACACTTTGATACAATTATGGATCTAGGATATGTGTGGGTACGCTAAAAACATGCTGTTTCCATATTTTCAGCTTCCATGTTGATTTCCAACAGGATATAATTGTTTATCAATATTTATTTAGTTTGAAGACACAAACAAATCTACCTGAGTTTTTGGACCACTCTTACCACGTGACCCAACTGAGTAACAACACAGGGACAGCGAAGTGCTTATCAAATCTGACTGCTTTTTGGTAATGGAAGGACCTGGAACAGTGATGGAGGTGAGATGATTTAGGGGGACCAAGGGTACCCAGAGTATCGCTAATACCTACCAGCTCTGTACATTTGTGATTTGTATCCTGTGTTTGTGTTACTCATTTGAGAAGGTCATACAGCTTGGACAAGTTGATGGTAAATGAAAGATGATGACCAACAGGATGAATGTAGTCAGTCATCACAACAATGAACATGCCGCTGAAAGTCCTGTAGACATTCTGGAGAAATGCTGACTCTGCCTTAAAGGCATCTAATATTAATAAACTGTAATACAGTTCAATGTCATTTAAATGCAGCACTTATTTACCATGAATCTTGAAAAAAATAAAAGAGCATGAGTTGATTAAAGTGATCAAAAGCTTTCTTTCACTTCACTCTCAGTCACTGAGGAGCAGAAATGAAGATATTGAGGAGAAGTATTTGCAAATTTGTGAGTACAGTTAAAAAAAAAATCAGACTTGTGGGAGTACAGCCAAGTGCATCGGACTGTCCGTACATTCCACAGTTATGCTTTGACAGCACAACATTTAATGGAGTAAATTGCTAGGGACAGAGTTCCTAGAAGCATGATGGGAAATGTGAGACATCAAGGTGCTTTGCAGCAAGTGCTGACATCTCTGATTCTCTGGACGAGTGGCGTGCAATTTTGCTTCTTACATATCAGTGGCATTTGTTACTGTGGCTGTAGGAGTGCTGAGTAGAGGTTATCCTGGGCAAATGACAGCCAAGAGGAGAAAGTCACTCACTGTGCATCCACCAAAGTCATAAAATAGGTGCAGGCCATCCCAGCGATCAGCTCCTAGATGGCAGAAGCTGAACTGCTCTCTAGTGATATTTGGCTGTCCCTCGCTACCTGTGTCTGATTTAATCCCAGTCCCACCCCTAACTCAGGCATGCATATGAGCACCTGTGCCTCATCCCGACTGAGCAGGCTCATTTTATATATATATATATATATATATAAAATGTATAAAACACTGACCTTCTCCCTGCCTCTGCGTGTGGGGGTTTATCGGCAGCATGAAAATGTCAAGCTGAAACTGTAAATTAGCGTTGTCTTTCTCATGCCCTCCCTGCAGCTGGTGAAAACGCTGTATGATCTAATCACCTTTCGTCAGCTGTAACTAGATGGAGGAAATGTTACATAACAAACAGTGCAGCCTTCTGAAGCAGAACATGTAAGCTCTGAATCTTAAAACTACTTCCACAAGTTAGAAGTCAATGTGAAACACTTCGCGCCATACTTCCTGCGACATTTCTTACTTTGTCCAAGAAGACAAAAAGTCCTTTTCACAAGTAACTCTTTAATGCTGGATCTAATCCACCATCCAATCAAGGGGCGGTTCTGGGAGGGTGTCCCTGTGCCAGCGTACATGGACCCCCCCATGACACCCTGAAATACTGTACATATGCTATTTGGGTCTGAAATAAATGTGTTAGTATTGTTACTATTTGCATTTATATATGTGGGCTAAAAGTGTACTGGTAATGGGCAAAACACAAACATAAGCACATTTTTTTTTGCGGGACACTTAATGCGGTGGTCGAGTCGTTTCAGTTAGTGAAAAGCAAAGTTAATGACAGAAAAACAAAATCAAGCTTGTGGAAGCAAGACAGCCTAAGCAAGAGATCAGTGTGAGTTACATATTTGTAAAAACTGTAAAATGTAACTGCAAAGCATTGCATGAATAACATCAGTTTTCAAAATTGTCTTTTGCTTCTTAACACTAGAATTAATGCTAATTAATGTTAATGCTGGCAAATGTAGCGTAAGTTATTTTAGAGGACATTAAGGTCAAGTGCATCTGGCCCCCTAACAGAACAACTGCCCCCAGTTCCCCCCCACCCACTGGAAATGGTCAAGGACTGCCACTACATGTCATGTACTTCCTGACTCACCAAGGCCTCCTATTGGATAAGTACTGTAATGTTATAGTGCAATTATGATGGATGGATGGATGGATGGATGGATGGATGGATGCTGTCTTTTCCTGTCTTTCACATTTTAACCGAGTCAGAGATTGTTCTATTTGTTGTCCCATATGAATGCTTGATGAATATTTTTAGTTTATGCAAAATAGCAGACTGGGTATCAGTGGTCCTTTGGTATGGAAACACCAGAATGCCCCAGCGTGTTTGCTGTGAGGAATTCTGACAATTCTGACAGCCTCAGAAATGAATTATTAAAGCCCAGGGTCCCCTGTCATTAATTATGTAAGAAATGAGAGAATCAGAGTATGATTAATGTTATTGCTAAATGCTACGTGAGTCAGACAGTTTCAAATAAATTATGAGTGACAGTTTCTGATGGGTTGTGATGGATTGACATCTGCTTAGGAAATCTGCCTTGTGCTCTGTTCTTCCTGGGGCAGTTTCAACATGGGAAATGATTGGATGGGCAATTTGGAAATAATTGTTCAGGCTCCCAGGATAACAGATGGATGGTTGGATGGATGGATGGATGGATGGATGGAATGATGGATGGATGGATGTTCTTATATTACAAAGCAAACCCTTAGCTTATTATCATTATGAATTTATGAAGAACCCATATTATATGTCCATGTTACGTTCATTTAATCAAAACAGGTACCACAAAATAAATATGAATTAATAAACTGAATTTTTTTTGGTGTTGTAGAAATAAAACATCAGCAGTTTGTCCCCTGAGCTTGCTGTTGGGGTTGGTGACAAGTAAGGTGTTCGAAGAAAGACTGACCACCACCCCACCCCACCCCACGTTTTTCCTGTTACTTATTACATGACCCATGTGTTATGAAGGTGAAGTGCTCCGATGATGGCCAGTTTCCCTATGGAGTAAATCCTGTTTTAATTAATCCTTTTTGAATTGAAATTTGTATATAACTGGAGCTTCTCGTTTGCACTGTTAGATGCAGACAATCATTGCACAGCTGCCGCATTCCTAATTTAGGCAGCTAGATCGGAGATCAGACATCCTGAGTGATGAACATCTAGAGTGTTACAGATAAGAAAAGGAAAATAATCTTAAACAAATTAAATTAGCATTTTTTTGTTAATGTTCATGTTTTTCCATCTGTTGATCAACGAGCTAATTTCCTATTGAAGTTTTTTTTTAATCTATTTTAAGAAGTGATTCACCATTTTGAGTGTGGGAGAAGATGTTTTAGCACATGGATTTGCCATTAATTAATTAGATAAAGAAAGGTCTGATGTTATTTATCCCCACTGATGCTGTTAGGAGTGATGATTAGTGTGAGAACTAATCGCCTAACGTAGTCTATGGGTAGTTTAGAGTTTTACACTCAGTACAGTTGGCAATGAAAATCATTACTGCTGAGCTCTGGACTGGACAGAGGACATACGTTTGGGGATCATCGGTATGAACAGACAAGCATAGGACATTAAACAATAAACAATAATCATAAATATCCATAATGTGCAATTAGTAGTAAAGTGGCAGGTAGTGCAAAGAATCTAAGAATAAATAAGTATTTACATGTGTAATATGTACATTTGTAACTTGAGTAGGCTGGAACGTGGATTGCGCAGGTCCTAAACATGGTCCTCATTAAGGATCCAAGTTAGTTTTGAAAGAACCTCTTGCTCAGCTTTCTGTGTTGGACTAAAGGCAGCAGTAGTGGTAGCTAGTGAGTAACAGCATGCATTTTTCGCATACTTTTCTTAGTCTTTCACATATACTTTTCATACATGTATATGCAGAGTACTATACGATTGGAGTGTTACTGTCATTTCAGTCATTTCATGTACTGCATTAAATTTACTACATGTAATTTACTGCAGTTCAATTAAATCTCTTGTGTAGCAATTTTACAACAATGAGTACAGAATAACAATAGAAAACACCATGCTCCATGCAGCTTTGAACAATGCTATAAAGATGTATAACCTTAAAAATATCAGTGTTAGAATTAATTGAGTGGGTGAAACCCTGTGATGGACTGACATGCTATCGAGCGGTTTCCCCTACTTGCTGCTCCACCGCTCCATGACCCAGTCCAGGATAACTACTTGGAAGATGGATGAATAACTGAATCCTTTTACTGAAAAAGGTTGAGTGTATTGTGTTTTGTGTCTTACAGAGCAGAGACTTTTACTAATCTAGTTCTAATTTACAAGGTCAAGATTGAGTCTATAAAAATGTCACCAGGATATAAATCAATTAGCATTGTCTGTTGGTGTTGGTGAACAGTGGTCTTGACACAGTTGGGCCTTTGGAGTGTTAGCAGAAGGCTAAATAAGGGCACATTGCTTATTGTTAAACAGTTTGTTTCTAGAAGCGCGTAGAGTTTTAGGACAGCTAAAAGCTGTACAGGGCCTTTTCTGTTGGAAAATCCTTCTGTGTAGCTAAATCGGGGGTTTTCTGATGTCCTGTGACATCTTGTGTCACAGTCTGATGATGCGCTGAGACCACTCAGTGGCTTAACCAAGCAATCATACATGTTTGCTTAATGTCGAATTCCCTATAATCTTCATGAAATTGCTGGCTAGGTCAGGCAAACACCGAACGACAGAATTGAACCGTATGGACACTCCGATTAAAATTCCATGTGATCAACCTGGAATATAATCTTACAAACAATATGCAGTGAATGGCACTATTAAGCTGTAATGAGTCCAACTGGTATAAATATGAAGCAGAGCATCGTTAGGTGATTTCACTGTGTTATTGTCATATGAATTTAAATATAAATATATTAAATAAATAGCAATCCAAGAGCCAAAGTGAAACTAGCACGTTTGTTTACATTAAGAATAAGTTAATTAATCTTGCTAATTTGTTTCAGGTAGGCTCACATTTGTCAGAAAAGCCATTTGTAAGCATCAAACAGCAATGCAATATGTTTAGTGTGGTTTCTCACAATTTCACATACACCTTGGTTCACATCTTTTTTTATTATTTAAATGCCTTAGGTCAGCTGTAAACTTCAGTCTTTAATGGATTTTACACTACAGGAATTTGTTTCCTTTTCAGAAAAAGTGTTGCTTTGTCAACATATAAATAACCCACTAGCCTTAACATTAGCCTTTGGAGATTGTGGGTCATGCAAAGCGGACTACAAAAGAGGCTGCGTTTGCTTATTTTTCTGGCAGTGGACTGAACAGTAGCTGACAGTGTAATACTAAAATATTTATTATATTCTTCTGTGGCTGTGCTGCCTGCTCCATAATACGTTCCCCCTGTAATGTAACACATCGCATTGCATATTCATAAAGAGATGCAGACACACTTCAGCTTTATGTAACAATGTCTAGAGCTTTTTGTTGAAGGTTAAAAATCTGACTAGTTAGGAAGGCAGACAGGGACACATATGCCCTCTCTGTGATTGTGTATATCCAACAGCTAGCATGTAAAATTGGTTCAGAAAGGAGATTTAAACTTTTAAGAGGATATAAGTGTGTGGCCTCTAAGTAGATGCATCACCAAAGGGCAGAATGATGCATTATGGGTATGAATACAAAAAATGTACAGTCTTCTACTGCTAATTTGTTTATGCAGTAGTACAGTATCAGTATTACTGGTGGCCGGAGCCTCATCTTTAATGCACCACATTCACCTTTAAAATGTACTGTAGAATATCACACATACTGTTTATTTCCAGTTGAGAAAAACACATCTTCATAGCAACATTAATGTTTCATTTCCAGCTCTGTGAAGGTCTTTGACATGGTTCACAATGTGCCGGTATGAATAAGTAAAAAGCAAGCTGTAAAATCAGGAAGTGGCTTTTAATCTGAAAGAATTACAAAGTGCAAAACAAATACATAGCTGACTTATTAATAAGACGCAAACCTGTAATGTTCATCAGTGTAGAATATGTTAATTCTGGATACAGTATGTTGATATAAATTGTGTATTTTATGTCTATTTACGAGGGAATCAAAAAAATGTTAGTTTTAAGTCATATGTTGGATATGTATATTATAGTGAAGGATCATTAACTCCAGAAAAAGACAGTCCTTGTTTTCTGGTCTTGTACCTCAATGAAGTGCAGGACTGCTGAGTAATCTTGGGCTCCTAAAGAACTCGATAACACACCATCGTAGCTGATGATGCCATTTGTTTTGGTCTGGGAGGAGAAAGTGGCAATTTGTCCTTGTCATATTTGTTACTTTGGTCCTTTTAAACTGACAAATTACACTAAGTTGCTCATCATTTGAGGAAAAAAGGCAATATTAGATGTGCTAATAAAATCGATGTATTCTCTGTTACATCCCATTAATACATCAGTCAGTGTTGTTTTGTGGCTAATAATGCATCCTAACAACCTATGGACTAAACATCCTATAAAATTTACTCAAATATTCAATATTGCATGAGTGTTGACCGCTTAAACTATTTCCCCCTTGTTGTGCACTTGTACATCCACCTTAAAAGCATTGAATTTGGCCAGCTATCTGTCATACTCTTTAACGCAAAGAGAACGATCAATCTCCACCCGGGCTGACTTTGGTCGCCGTCCTCCTCTTTTCCTTCCTGGAATATTTTCCCTTTCTTCTCCCCATCACTTTTCCTTTGTGCTAGATAATTGGTGATAACTGGGCTCGTCTTTTCAGCGCAGCTCATCCTCGTTCGTATCTAAATGGGTGAGCAAACACAACACAGATCTTTTATGCATTCTCAATGGAGCGGACAACAAGCAGCCCTTAGATAAGTGGATTGCCTGGGTGTAAAGACCACATTGTTTGTGGAAAATCCCTCTCCACTCTCGCTCATTGTCCCATTGTGTGGTGGTCAAGGTGGAAACTCCTTATCATTCCCTATTATTAATTTATTTGCCAGATGCTCTTATTAAGACAGATTTATAATCTAAATATGATGAGATTCTTGATTATTACTTCTGGTGTGGCAGTGAGGAACACTGATACTGTGTGGGGAGATTTGAGAGAAAGTGCTATAATCTATTTTCCCTAGTAACTCTCTTTACGTCCTGCACCAAAACTGCATTTTTTTCTACCAATAGTGACTCAGACATTTTTTACTAATTTGTTGGGAATCGATGTTTGTCTTTTATTTACATCTGGAAAGATATTATCTGTTAAATTCAACATCAAGGGTCACAGTAATTGTGCCCTTGTTGCCACTAAACTGATGAGTGGCTTGTTTACGAGAGAGCAGCGCTGTGTGTGTGTGTGTGTGTGTGTGTGTATAAACACGGCAGTTTTGCCGGGCAAATAAAGTGTTTCATGAAAACCAGAACATATATACAAATGATAAAGGAGCGGATGCAGCAGTGTTCTTTAAATTCATAACATGGTTTGTTTATTCAAAAGCAAAGACTGTATTGGGGGCCTGGACATGGGTTATGTGTCTCTTCCATAAATGTAGGATGCAATGGATGGTCTGGCCTCATCATCTCAGTAATAAAAAGGGGGAGAAGGGGACAGAAAGTCTGTGTTGTAATATGGATGGTCAAACCTTTTCTAACTCAATCTCTATTTGCTCAGTTCAATGCAAATGTATTTGTTTATTCTTTCATTCATCCATTCCTCTCAGAACAACTTTTCCAGCACAGGCTTACAGCGAACTTGTAGTCTCTCCCAGGAAGCACAGGGCACAAGGCAGGGGACACCCTGGGAGGCACGCCTGTCCATCACGGGGTATAAACACAGATTAAGGGCCATTTAGAGACACAGAGTCACATAAAATGTTTTTGCACTGTAGGTGGAAGCAGGAGTCCCTGAGGTAAATCCACTTGGACATGGGGAGAACATACAAACTCCACTGACAAAAAAGGCAAAGGCCAAAATCAATCTCACAAGCGCTAAAGGTATGAGGCTACAAGGCTGCCCGCTGATACCCACTGAAGTTCCAGGGGACAGGGATAATAAAGCCTAATCAATATTTATTACAGACACAGAAGATGTATGAATTGGTAGTATTTGATCCTCCAATACTTATCTTGCTATACTTGATCTACACACCGCAGAATGGGGACGCAGGGATAAGATAACCCTATTTAGTGTCTGACCCAAGGGCTGTCACTGTGCACTTGAGTGTATTCAAGCCTGGCAGTGGTAGCTGAGTCTTCATGCATACTCTGCAATTTCTCTCATTTCAGGTAATGCTGGCCCCTACCCTGAATTAATTGTCACTCTTTTAGATGGTGGTGATGACCGTTCTATGATCATGCCTGGTGCTGTTGCTTGTATTGTCTGTTAAAATAGTAATTAAAAAAAAAAACATTCCATGTATCGCATGACCCAGTTAACGTGACTGGACCGTTTCTCACAGCCGTGTGCCAAGAGTACTGGAGCGCAGTGGCTTCTCAACACAGTATAGAGAAGAATACTTCAAAACATAATATCACTGGAGCCATTCAAATTATTCAAAAATAGAAGTGAAAAATAGGAGTTGTTTGACGTGACATGCAGTCTGTATGGTGAGTATACTGCTGTTGAAAAGTAGCTTTTCCCAAAGAAACTGCACGCATCTTGATTGCCAGTCACACAGCAGCCCCAGGCCAGCCAGCAGTGATAGTGGACATGGAGACACAGCTACACATAGCTCTTTGGTCTCCATATCAAATGACTTAACAATGATCGCGCTGTGTTCTCATCAATGACTCCAGACAGCTTATTTTATTCCATAAGTACATTATGCAGTGTTTGGACATCCCATTTGTTGGATACTTACTGTGTTAACAATTAATTGAATCTCGACAATCTTGGCATTAGCTTAGAAATTGTGGGGGTTTTTTGTATTATATTTTTAACTTAGTTTTGTCAATGCTGGAAATGAATGTAATCTTCTGGCATTGGTATTGCCTTGGAAATTACATTTTTTGTTTGTTTTGATTCTCAGTGTTGGAAATTGGCATTAAAAATGCAACCTTCAATGAAACTATGAGTTTTTATTGTCTTCAGTATTGCTTTAAGGATGTTAGTGTCATTGCTTTTTTGTACATTCCTTAATCATTAACCAACAGTCTTTCCTTCATAATTGTTAGTTATTGTGGAAATTATTTTAAAACATGGGTCCACAGGCTTATGTCAACTCCGATTGAAACAAATTTGCTTATTTCCAAACTCATTAAAAGCAAGGTAGCAAGTGATTTCCTCCACTAAATGCCACTAAATTGTAATGGAAGATATATTTATTTTGTTATTAATTTTTATTTTGTAGGGTGCCATTGTTGACATATTGCAAATGTAACCATGTTATGGCAGTGATTTGCCTTTGAAGAGTTGCTGATGCATTAGCAAATGTGTCACATAGAGGAAATTTCATTTCCACTCACTTCACTTCAGTTTATTTAATATAGACTAGCAAAAGCACTTACCATAGTTGCTTTCAAGTGTTTGAGAGCAATGTAACAATACCATTCAAGCTAGGTAACCATACCAATAAACTAATAGCATATTATATTTACATGTTAATTTATATCGCTGTATTAAGTATTGATGAAAAAAAATGTTTTACAGTTTTGCAATCTGTCTTCAACGTGTCTCTTGATCTGCAAGACCAACATGCAGTTAATTAGTGAGTAATTAATTTGCTGAATCCTTTCTCTTTCATTCTTGCAGGAATTCTTCATACTGCATGAAGGTGTCGATGTCTCTGACCGTGGCGGAGAATGACTCAGACCTCTGCTACAACTCCAAAATGAGGTACTTTGAAAAAGCCGAGTTAAGTAAAAGCAAAGAAATCTCCTGCCCTGACATTGAGGACTACGTACAGCCGGGGAAGGACCCAGAGATCATTTGGTACAAGGTAAGCGAGCATCAGCACTGTCGGTAGTCTTCATCACATTCCCATTTTTCAACTACTGCAGAGCTTGGGAGAATCATATCAGTCTCAGAGTAGGTCTGTATTTGCAACTTCAGATCACGGAAATGTGAAGAAAAAAAGCATTAATTTTAACACACTGAAGCAACACACAATTAGCCTGTCTCATGAGATCTTTGATTATCATTAGGTCTGCACAAGTTGTCACTCACTAGTCTATGATAGGGAGAAACTTTCACAGTGTGCTGTGCTAAATATGAATGATAAATGATGTACGCTTCTCTAAGTATTTCAATCATCTTAGTGTTTCCATTTGAATGTGTGTTTAGTGCATGAGCCTATGTGTTTTTCTGTGTGTGTGAGAGAGAAGTCATGCATTATACGCCAATCATGATCTGACTGTGCAGTTATATCTGTTTTGCATGCAGTTTTTGACTTTTGCTTGTTACTGTTCTCGCCAGTTACCCTTTTTCAGCACAGCTTTAGTTCCTATGTATGGTATGACTGTTTTTTGACTGTTAATAAAGGGAGACACAGACCAGCTTTCTGGGAGAAACCCAGGGCAGCTCATCCCAGCTTAGGATTATATAGGCACAGGTCTTTTCCAGTTTCTTGGTGAATGAAATTAAAAGACGTGTACGGGCTAAGGTCCATTAGAGTTTTGCTTTCTGGGGTATGAGAAGCGGCAGAGCTCCAGACACTTCCACCTTCTGTAGTAGGGTAGCAATGGCTAAATACCTCCTTTCTCCACAAATGCACTGTACTCAGTATGGGTGACAATAGTCACCTTAACTATCCAAATAAAGTCATTATCATTAATGAAAAGGAGTATACTTTCATCATTTATTATTTGAGGCATATTCCAAAGCAAAATGTGCCGCTGACCTTTTTTTGCTTATTACCATGGAAATGCAACTTTGCTACACCATCTTTTTTACCTTGTCTTCAAGGAATGCAAGCCAAAGCAATGGAGGCAAAGTATCGTGAACAGAAAGGATATGCTGTCGATCCAGGATGTGCGAGAAGATGACATAGGAAATTACACGTGTGAATTACAGTTCGGGGCATTTGTGGTGCGGCGGACCACTGAGCTGCTGGTCACAGGTAGGTCATCTGTGACCGCTGGACCTCAGTCAGGTTCCTTGTGGCACTGGGGCTGAAATCTGTAAAGCAGTGTTTCTAAACCCAGTACTTGGGGACCCACAGACGGTTTGCATTTTTGCTCCCTCCCAGCTACCTGCCAGACAGTCCACATTTTTGCTCCCTATCGGACAAAAATGTGGACTGTCTGTGGGTCCCCAATGAACGAATTGGGAATCACTGCAGTGTAAAGTTTTACACAATCTTGTGGTTATTGACTCTAGGTTTCTGGGGCTGCCACTGAGCCAATTTTATCAGACACAAATTTATCCTGACGCTAGTTAGGTGTTTACCGGATATGTCTCTGAGCCTGAGAAGACTTTCTCCCGGTCATAAGCAAAAGTGGCCATTTCATTTTCTCTTAGAACTCTTTGCCAAAACTTTTAGCTATGAGTTCAAGATAAGAACGACCACATCTTCATTACCACGTTTTGCTAATAAAGCCCGTTCAAATATTCAAGGTTGAACTTTAATAACTCATCTCTAAAACACTCAAATCTTTAAAGATTTATGGTTCCAAGCTTCTGCCTTCTCTAAGAGTTTGTAATGCAGCTCTTTGGCTGCTGAGTTAAATTCAGGGCATACTACTTCCAGTGTTTGTCATCTGCTTTGATTTTCCCACTTATAAACTTTGAAAATGTCCCAAAGTGGCATACATTTTTCGAGGCAGCAGGGTCAGACTGTCCCAGGAGAGGCTATGGGTTAAAAGCTTTAATCAAAGGCTGAACGGTTAAATCACACTGCTGATCTCAGAGTTTGAATTGGTGACTTTCTGATCAAAGACATTACAGCCTAACCAATGAGCTAAACACCAGTAAGTATTTTTTTAGATGTTTCAAGGATTGTAAATGTTTTTGCTTTCCTATAACCAGACTTGAGAATCACATGTTAAATAAGCTTGTTACAAAAAGGGGTGAACGTACAATATTACCCATTAGTACCAATATGGGTTAAATAATTTTTATATTTTATTTGTATCAGATTGTGACTGCAAATCTTTTTAAAAGTACCAGCAATCAGTCATGTTCTTTTGTGTATTACATTACATTGACATGTTTTGTTCTTATTCAGTGAAAATGTTACAAAATTGCATTTTTACTGTCAACATTAATGAACTAATATCCTCATTTCACACAACTGATATGTTGAACTCTCAATGCAATAATAAATGTAATCCTCTTCTGATGTAGTCCTAAGTAATCATATCTATCATTTGGGCAACTTTGATACACTTTCTGCTACTGATTTTGTATGCAAAAGAAGAACAACCAGTATTTTTAGTAGGTGCAAGATCCATTAGAGTGATTATCGGGTGAGATGTTGTTTTTAAAGGTTTAGTGGGGATGACAAACATTTAAGCAGCCATGCATTTTTTACAGAAGAATATGCAATATTAATTTAAACCCCAAAGGTATTCTCAGTCCTACTGAATGACTAAATGAACATCATTTACAGGAAGTTAGTTGCCATTATGGAATATTTGGGCCATTTTGGCAGAGCGCAATCTGTTTCAAATATAAGTGTAATGTTAGGTGACAGATGGAAGTACGGGTAAAGACGAAGAATCCATTCTTTGAACAGGAACTTCTTAACTTTATGACAACCACATCCTGTTCCCTACGTACGTGGAGCTCGCCAGTGAGCCAACTCACACAGATGGAAGCGAGTATATATAGATGTGTACGACATGCCCACGATGGAACGCTGCGATCTCACACGAGGAAGTGAGTCTTTAGCTCGCTTGCGAGCGGCATGCATTGCCCGGCAACGCAAACTTCGATGTCATTCGTGTATAATTTTAGCACTCTCTGTGTTTAGCGAACATAATGGAAACGCCCCCATGTGGGCTTCCGTACTACTTCCCGCAGAGGGTCAAACACTGGTGTAATTCGATACCAGTTAATTAACATCTATTGCTTCCTGAGATGCTGTTAAAGATTATATCCACTTGGGTTTCTAATTTCCCTCGTTGTTATGAAAAGACGGGGGAAATAAAAGGGTCAGTTTCAATTTGGTTGTCTTTATAGGCAATTAAATGTAATTACCTCATCTTCCACCATGATCAGTAAAAAATATATATTAGCCTACATTAATTTAGGTTTTTTAGTGCTGTACAATTATACAGCACTTGCTTCTGTTTCCACAGGTTGTTTTTGGTTGAAAGCCGTTTGGTATCTTCCTCCTCTGGCACTTACTGGGGTCTAGCGGTTAAGGATACTGATCTATTACATGGACAGACCTTCAGCACTTAATTAAAATTACCTAGCTGCTTAAAGAGGATTAAAATTGTAAGTTGCTTACTGTAAATATAGTGACTAAGCTGCTAAATGAAACTGTAATACACTATCATGAAGAGTGTGCCCTTGATAAAACTGAGAACTGTTAGCTGTCCTTGTCATTGTGACATTAGCATTGGACAGTGACAAGCTGAGTGACTGGGCTGGTCAAGTTATGGGTCACATTAGTTACTATGTCACGTTATGTTACGCCAAGAACAGCACGAGTAGGGAAAGCTAGGTGGTAGTAAGTCTGTTTACTTGGGATAGCGCCTGTTCTCCTTCCCTTGAGCTGGGTGGCTGTGCTGAGATCCTCTGCTGGAAAACAGACAGCAATCAGGTGGACCAGATGACCCTGATGCTATGATTAATGGGTGGCCGTGCTGCAGACAGAAAGGGCAGTGGAGTTCATGGTTGCACTGTCCTACCAAAATGAGACCAGCATAATCTGCACATCAGGAGGAACTCCACTAGACTCAAGATCTGTAATTGAAAGCCTGCAGGGGGTCGGGGTGGGGGGTATGGCAAAGCTTTGAGGACATAACTCGCTGTTGCTCCTGCTGTTGCCATGGGTTGAATATTATGCAGAGTGAAGTCTTACTTTAAAGGACATAGAGTGAACAGCTAGCCTCCTCATTGTATTGTGGATAAAATTCTCCAGCCAGTTCAAATGGACATGCCAGGGAACAACTTTGGACTACATTAGTAATTGTAAGTCTTTAAAACACTTAGGTGCTATAAAAGGTAAACCGCAAATGTTTCTGGTTGGCTGTGTTCTATTTTAATCTCTAGCTGACTCCTTTTGAGTTTGCCACTACCTTGTTAAACAGTTTTCCTGAGGCTAGAGTATCAACAGGAATAATCTAATTCAATTTATTTTCAATTTGTTGACTCCCTCTGCTGCCATCATACACTCAAAGAAAAGCTTTTCAGCTCATTTATTTATTTATATTATCTAATTATATCAGATTTCACATGTGAAAAATCAATTGAAAGAGAATTCCGGTCTGCGTGGGAGCCCGCAGACGATCTGAAGTCTGTGCCCTGATTTCGTTTGTGGTCCTTTTATGGCACACTAGGGACAATGGCAGCATACCTGCTTTGGCTTGATGATTTCTTGATTGCGTAAAGTGGAGTCAGTGGAATCTGATTTACCGTGACTCAGCGGTGTATGAGAACTCCAGGTACTTCATACGTGTTGGCCTTTATCCCTGCAAAAAGAGCGTGAAATTCAATTTCTCGTTAAATGTACAAGTCACTGAGTATATGTGGTGATAAGTAGTGATCTTTTACTGTCTGGCACAGAAATGGCACTCTTTTTGAATGGTCGAATTTGCTGTGCAATTTAATATGGTCTTGTGCACAATCCCATAAGAGAGTTAATCTACAGAGCACAGTATTGTTGCCTTGGAGGACATCAGCGGGTGGAGTGCTTACTGAATCCCCAGCCTTTTTATGTTGATTGCCAACATTCTCTTGGGTTTTCCACAAATAGGGTTTGTGAACCCTGCTGTCACAGAAGGATGGCCAATCCTGTCTTTGCTCAGACCCTAGAAATGCCATTTCTTTTTAAATAAAAATGGGCTCCAGCTTCCAGCTTTGTGTGTAGGCAAATATAATGACAGATGTGTAAAAAAAACTCCATAGGATGCAGGCAGGTAGAGTAACAATGCTTCCTGCAACAGAGGAAAGAGTGTTTGTTTGTTGACAAACATGCACGCAAATATACATGTACACACATTCTGTCTTTGCTGGGATGCTCAGTTGACATTCTTTTTAATGCAAAATCCTTAACCCCACACCAACAAAACTCAAGAAAATTCAACATAAGTAAGTTTACAGAGCAGACAACAGTGTTTTTACTTTTTTCCAAAGTTTGTGTCTTTTGCTTATATTGAAATATTAAGAACACACAATAATTGTATATAGTAAAAACAATCAAACTAACGACATCATGCCTGTTTAGTGCTTGGTTGATCTCTGAGCATCAGTCAGAGCCAAATTTGTTTACATCCATCCATTCATCTATCCATCCATCCATCCATCCATCCATCCATTCCATCATTAATCTTCTAGATGGATTTTTCTATACAGGGTTGTAGGGGTCCAGGGAAAGAACAGGCACAAGGCAGGGAATAACCCAGGATGGGGCACCAACCCTTTGCAGGCCACTTCCTGTTTATGTGAAGATGGTTGTCACTGACCTTCTGTCGCACCAGGAGACGAAGGGACACAGCTTCTCTGGTAGCATTTACACCACTCTGCATCCTGTTCCTTCTTCTTTTGCGCAGATTTACCATGTTGAACATTCCTGCTTAACTGTAGTGCATAAAGCACAGTTGACATGGAGATGTGACACACGTGGGCTTGCTCTGTTTTTGGAGCACCATGCCAAGGGCTCGTGTAACACCCCTGTAACCGTGTCTGTTACAATTCTGCAACTCTTCTCAGTGGCACTTATGACTGCCTGTGATAGGGGTCTCCAACTGGCTGACTCTGGACTCTGCGGTCGTGGGGGCTTTAGTGAATTTTGTTGGACACAGTAGACTTTGACTTTGTATTGCTAATGGAATTTGGCCCTTAAGGCAAATGATTGGAGGACCCCTGGCCTTTAACAACAGACTGAGACTGAGACTGAGATCCACAAAAAAAACAGATTTTTCTAATTCCCCTAAGAAATGCAAAGTCCCAGAACCTTGTACTGAGGAGCCAGATGAGGTTTGTTTATTTGCAAACAGCACACAGTAATGGCACTTGACGCTGTTGTTTACAGTGCAGCTGCAAGTTTCCCCCAAACAGTATTCAGCATTATCTCACCAGCTTTCGCTTCAAAGCCGTACTGAGCAGGTCTGCAGCTTTCTGGACAATAGGGTGGCCAGTCCCTATGCATCTTATGGGCCCTCGTAAACATATAAACGCTTTTAATACATGGTATATAATTATGAAAAATTCCATTTAATGGTGTCCTTGGCTGCATTTGGAAATTTTATGTCTCCTCTGAAAAGTGCCACGTAAGGGTTATTCTTCAAGTACCCTTTTGTCCTCACAATAGTTGTTTGTCCTCACAACTATTTTCCTTCTCACAATTCACAATTCTCTTTCTCTATAATATCAGCTCTGCATCTCTGATCGGCCTTGGTGTCTTATGAGTGGGCTGGGGGGCGGGATATGATGTAACTACCTACACAGCTGTATCTGTAAAAGCACCATGGATCCTCGCCTACGTGAAGATCAATATTTCATGCGTACAGCTTCTCGCAAGCCATTGCACTTCAGTTTGAGCTTCCCAGTATTATTCAGTGATAATTAGCTGCTTTATATCTCCAGGGTCTTATGAGAGGAGAACGAAGAGGGGAATGTATATGTGCAATGTCAACTTGGCTGAAGGAGGACCTTGTATCTATGGCACAGTGTCTAAAGCATGAGATTATTGTGTGTGTGTGTGTGTGTGTGTGTGTGTGTGTGTGTGTGTGTGTGTGTGTGTGTGTCTCCATGGGGCTCGGCTGAGCTATGTCAGGTCTCATGGTTGCTGTTGTTCTGGACCTAGAGGTTATTTGTTAGTGGACCCACTAATGTAATGTTTAGACTCACTGTTTTAGGGCTTAACACGGCCAGTCACCCGAGAAGGAACACTGATATGTGAATGCAAAAGGGCCGCTTTGCATTCTGCGGTGAGGTGGGGGGGAGATTTTTGGGGTAACTCTAAATCCAGTGCTTCCGGCATAAATACAGCTGGGAATTGCTGTGTAGCTGTAATTTTTAAGCACTGCCTGAAAGCCACTAATAAACGTGTGATGGCGGTGTAAGCTTGCTGCCTGTTTAATACAGCTCTGCAGCAGGGAGAAAGTCGTACATACCTTAGAGTTAGCCAAGTGCTAACATGCCTACGACTCATTTACATGTGTCTCAGATTTAGCTTTAAAGCTAAACAGTGTTTGGGACATTCACTTCGACCCAGTTAATGCAGGCAGCTGGTGATGAAAATGAAATGATGATTGATTTGTCATTTGCAAAAATATGAGTAAACTGGAATGGTAGTTTTTGAATATACTGTCTTGTACTCCTTTCAGATGTAACATCACATTTATATAAACAGTTTAGACTGAAGCTTGGGGTTAGAGCACAGGGGAGTTATTTGGTGCCCGTGGACCATTTTGGGTGGTGGTGGGGGGGGTTAAGGCCCATGCTCTAGGGCCCAACAGAGATGTAACTATTCCGTTGAAGATGGGATTTGAACAGGTGACCTTCTGATTGCAGGCACATAGGACTAGCCCACTGAGCCACACCCCCCTGAATTCTACAGGGTACAGGGGTGGTGTGACAGTGGGAAGTGGAAGGAGGGAAACAGAGGAGTATGGTGTGCATCGGGTGTGGGGATGATCTGAGAAGAGGCCAGTGCTCCAGTCTCAGATCAAGGGCTTTTTCAGCCTAACAGATGGCCTATCAATCAGTCTACAGTGATATGTCCCAAGGAAAAATGTCACACTCACAGATGCGCTTCTCCCCAAGAGACCTGGCCTCCGTCCAAACGTCACGATAGCATACCCAGCATCTCAGCATGCATCGTTGCAACCTGCGATGTGCATTACCGACAGCCGGCAGGCTGCCAAGTCTTTAATGCACCCGACGGCAAGATAAACAGCACTGATGTCTACTGCAGCAGGATAAAACACAGGCAGGCAGCGGGGGGAGAAGATCTGCAGGGGCACAAGTGACGGATGCTGTCTGGGGAGATGCTAGTTTGGGGAAGCAGTGCCAGTATTTAGAGGAACACACATCCCCATGTTAGAACAGGGACATTGCATGCACTCACCCTGAATACTGCATAGCGGCTCTTTTCACCATAAAGTCCATACAGTATGTAGGCACACAGGTATGATTGCTCATAAATGACCATAGACTAATTACATCAGTTGCAAATAATTGTAATAAAAGGTGCTGTCACTATGATGGAATGACCTTTCAATAGTCAAACATTTTCTTTCAATCGCTTGATGTTCGTTTGTTTTGATGGACACTTACAGGTGATTGAGAGCCCTTCCCTGGAGTTATGAGGTGCAGTAAAGCCTGAGACAGATTAACAGTCCATTCCCGATGTTTGTAGCAATTTCTTAGTTTTTAATGTTTCCGTTAATTATACATTGTGTTCCATGTTCAGAATTTTAAGTAATGTTAGTAAGAACTTAAGATTATAATTGCACGTTGATTTACTACTGTGATTCGCCTGGCACTACTTGGAGGTCATAGAAAATTAGTCAGCAACCTTCTAACCAATCAGATTTTAGAATTCAACAGCGCCGTAGTATAAGGGCAGTTTAATGCTACTGGTTTGTTCACACATGTCTGTGGACTGTGGTGGGGAAACAGGACTGGAAAAATAAAATATGACAATGAATATGACAGGTTAAAAGAGGGAATATGATAAGGGTTCAAAATCTCCTCAATAAATGACTTTTGAGCCCTGCTATTCAAATCCTGTTGTGTGAGATGGACCAAACATCAGAACCAAATATGCAAGGAACTGCTTGGTTTTGAAGGATAATGTTATTGTAATTTAATTTGATGTCAATATCCATATCTTAAAGTACCCAGTTAATTGCTGATAATTAATAATTGATATGAACTGCTAATATTTAACCAAACCTCTTAGGAATGGGCCTGGGACTGTTATTAAACAGATTTATGTGATATTGTCACCATCTGTGTTTACCTTATGTGACTCATTTTCATGTTATTGTACACTAAAGTTAATGAGAATGAATTTTTGTAGGCAAAATAAAATCTGAATCATAATTTATGCTTGAAGTTAGGTTTTTAATTAAGTGTTAATTTTCACTGTGTCATTATTTTAAGCTCAACCTCATTTACCTTGATGTTAGCTGCCTGCCACAAAGAGGGAACTGGTTCCTAGGATAATAGGATTCTCCTGATTGGTATTTGTAATTTTATATTTATCACTTGGTAATTTCATTATTGAAAAATAATAATCTTTAGCTAAGGTGCTAGACCCTTCGAATTCTTGTTGCTGGCTTCTTCAATTGATCAAAGTCAATGTTTTGGAACTCAGAAGGTGAAGGTATACTACATGGGCAAAAGTATTGGGACATGCCTCTTACTCATTGAATTCAAGTGTTTCATTCAGACCCTTTGCCACAGGTGTATAAAATCGAGCATCTAGCAGTACAGTCAGGTTTACAAGCATTTGTGAAAGAATTAGTTCTGAAAAGCTCAGTGAATTCAAGCCTGTTACTGTCATAGGATGCCACCTTTGCAATAGGTCAGTTTGTAAAATTTCATCCCTGCCAAATATTCCACGGTCAACTATACTGTAAGTGGTATTGTTACAAAATGGAAGCATTTAGGAACAACAGAAACTCAGCCACAAAGTGGCAGACTACATAAAGTAACAGAGCGGGGTCGCCGAGTTCTGAGGCGCATTGTGCATAGAAGTTGCCATTGCTTTGTTGACTCAGTACCTGCAGAGTTCCAAACTTGCTCTGGCATTAACCCCAGCACAAAAACTCTGTGCCGGGAGCTTCGTGGAATGGGCTTCATTGGCTGCATGCAAGCCTTACATCACCAATTGCAATGCCAAGCATTGGATGAAGTGGTGTAAAGCACGCCGCCACTGGACTCTGGAGCAGTGGAAATGTGTTCTCTGGAGTGATGAACCACGCTTCTCTGTCTGGCAGTCTGACGGACGAGTCGGAGTTTGGTGGATGCCAGGAGAACGTTATCTGCTTGATTGCATTGTGCCAACTGTAAAGTGTTCTGGAGGAGGTATGGGGTTGTTTTTGGGGTGGGCTAGGCCTCTTAGTTCCAGTGAAGGGAACTCTTTATGCTTCAGCATACCAAGACATTTTGGACAATTCTATGTTTCCAGCTTTGTGCAAACAGTCTGAGGAAGGCCCTTTCTGTTCCAGCATGACTGTGCCCCAGTGCTCAAATCCATAAAGATATGGTTGAGTGAGTCTGGTATAGAAGAACCTGACTGGCCCACACAGAGCCCTGACTTCAACCCCATCGAACATATTTGGGATGAACCCTAATGGAATTTGTGAGCCAGGCCTTCACATCCAGCATCAGTGCCTGACCTCACAAATGCTCTTCTGGCTGAATAGGCAAAAATTCCCACAGGGACAGTCTAAAATCTTGTGGAAAATCTTGTGGAGAGTTGAAGCTGTTATAGCTGCAAAGTGGGGACCAGCTCCATATTGATACCCAGGGATTTAGAATGGGATGTCATAAAAGATCGCGTAGGTGTAAGAGCCATTACTTGATCCCCATTACTGTATTGTGTGGTAATGCTGCTTTTATGTTTTCAACATTTGAATTTGAGTTTCTGTGATCAGCCATAACATGGCTCTTCTTGCTTCTTTAGTCCAAGAAACTATGGCGGACGTGTCCTTGTTTCAGTCAGAATTTTCCTTAATTTTCAACTGTGAGGTTTTTTTTTTTTCTTGCTACAGTATGTGAGGACCTGTAATGAAAAATTTTGTATTTATGATCCAGTGGTTCATATTTGTGTTTCTGGGCCACACTGTTCTCCCCATCAACGTAGATTTGGTTGAATTGCACTAGCTTATTTCCAAGCATTAATCCGAGTTATATATCTACCATTTAGTTTTTTTTTAAATTTATACTTTATTCCACGAGGAAATTGTTTTTTATAGTATTATCCTATATGAACATATTTCTCTTGCTTATCTTGTCAGGATGAGATCCAAGACACTATCTTGTGGAGTTTGAGAATGAGGAGAACGTCTCTAAGTGCTTTAAAAACAGACACTCGTACACAACTGCCATGTGTGATCGCAGGCTAGTCCTGTAACGAGGAAAGGGGCCTTTCTCCGTGCTGACATCTGCATGCTCTTTCAGGGAAAGTGTGATAATTAATCGCCTGTGTTGTAGGCTTCCTCCTGCAGAACTATATGGCCTCCTGTCTCATTCTAGTCTGTTGGTCCATAATTGGCCAATGCCTTCGAATAAAACTTTTTCCTGTATCCCTGTATGAAATAATTTTAGTAATTAATGGCACCTTGCATCAGTGTCATTTCTGCTTTCACCTGTATCTGAAAGATTTTTAATTATTTCTGGTCCACAACCACTTGAAAGACTAAAATAGGAAGAGTTTAAATGGTATATGATGTCTGTGGCCTAATATCTTGCTGTTTTCTGTGTAAGAGTAATGAGTTGCAATTGGCAGCTTCTTCAGAGTTATGGATGCGGTTTTGAGAGATGTGCCCCTCTTCTGAAGAATGCTCTAGTTAGAATTCTGCTTTGCTAAATTTTCTGCGTTCACTCACAGTGTGAATGAAGTGTCAAATTACAAAGTAGAAACATGTTTTATATTGGAGCAATGCAGGCATACGTTCCTGGATGCATTGTTCTTGGCTAAGTTGCACGATTTTGATGCTATAAAACTTCAAAACCTCAAGTTTATGTATCATTTGCTTTATACTATAAGCCAAACTAGACCAAAAATTTATATCACGGTATTTTTCAAAGTTCAGTGTTTCCCCTACCATTATATTAGGCCCCTAACGGCACCTCCCGCCTCCCCTTGAAGGTCAAGTTAATTTTATTTAATTTTATTTTCTATATAGTGCAAGATCACAACGGAAGTCATTTAAGGTTACCTTTCCTATAGAACAGGTCTATACATTGACCTTTTATTAAACAAACTAAATAGCCTTATCTTATTCATCTTATTTACACAACAGCTTGTCATTTTTGTCTCTACACGGTTGCACGTTTACAAATCTCCTCTGCTCTCTGTATCGCGCATGGCGGAGTTCTGCCCCAATGCACGTGCACAGGCACGCGCGCGCACACACAGGTGAGCACACTCCCACCATCGGACAGAGAGCGCGCGTCGCAAAATATGACGCGTCAACCACCTGAAAAGCAGACAATTTAATAATTTAATTTAAAGCATCTCATGTTCTTCCAGAAGCCCAGAAAGATACACTGCAGTGACAAAAGCTGCACACTGTGGATAATTATCATAAATGTATAATAATCATAAAAGGAAATGTTCTGATGTTTAGTTCAGTTGTTATATTGACTGTCGTCATTAAAAGAAACACATGAAGACCATGAATCCTGTCGGTGTCCGTCTGCCCCCCCCAAAGCTGTCAACCTAGGGGAAACACTGAAGTTATATCGGTTTCACAGTATATGACGGGATTTTTTTTTTAAGTACGACTGGGTTTTTACCACATTTTACAGGATTTTACAGGACACGTTTTTGTTTTACGTTTTTGTATTGTTCCCACATTAACTATATTATTTTATTATTAGCCATTGCGCCTATCCGCTACTTTAATGATAACAGATGGCTAACGTGTTTGTTGGCTAACTGCTTGTAGATACGCGGCTAATGTTAAGGTGTGCGCCGGCCTAGTTAACATTTTTGATAAGTGTTTAATAGTTCAGTGTTGCTGGAACATGAGCTTTACTGACCTTGCGAAATTTCTCATGAAGACCGGGTTGTCGGCCTTTAAGATGCTTCGCCAAGTTTGACATGCTACTGTACTTGACTTCATTGCCACAACTTTGTAGCACTATTTGCATAGATTCTTATTGACATCATTGCATAGATTCATAGCCTTTCCATGCTGGTCTGCAAAATACTTCCAAATGGCACTTTTTTTGACTAAAGCAGCTTGCGAAGTGCCTTCAGCTGCAGCATATGCCATGTTCGGCCAACTCGGTATGCGAGCGTTAACTAGCGCGAATGCGTTCAGCGGCTATTGAGAGGAGGCCCATCCCGGGAACAATGGGCGCAGGCAGGAACCAACCCTGGGCTTGCCAACACACTTCAGGGCCAACACACTCATACGCACACTCACACAACTATAGGGCCAATTTAGACTCAACTGTTGGTATTAATAATGGTGAAAATGAATATCTAATCAGATGGTAATTTTTAATATCGATTAGTATCTGAGAATCGATTTTTTTGACAACCCCAGTGTCTCATTATTTTCAACTCCAGCGTCAGCTATATCTTCCGTTTCTGATCTTTCGCAGTACATTTTTAGCGGTTCAACAGTGAAAAAGGTTCCCCCATAAACAATTTCCAGCTGCACCACTTTCCGAACATTGTTTAGGCTATTTAAACCGGTATTGCGGTATAAGAAAAATTCATATCATAATAATAATAAAAAGCAGTTTTCGGTATGAACCGGAATACCGCCCAACACTAAAACATAGTATTTGATTGTGTGTGTGTGCTCTGCGTCTGACTGCCATCTCATCCAGGGTGTGCTCTGGGCTTCCTGGGATAGTCTCCAGACTCTCCACAACCCTCTAGTGGTTCAAAAATGAGTTTCACTATTCTTCTTATCATCAGTACTTTAAAATTCATGGGAGTAATTCGACTTCAGAAATTTATTCATTTTCTATAACTGCTTATCCAGTTCAGAGTAACTGCTATCCAGGAGCCCACTCCAGGACACAGAGGCTACACATATGCTACAGTAAGTACCTTAGACACGCATTGATATGTTTGGATTGTGGCAGTCAACCAGTGCAGTCATAGATAGAACAGTCAAATGCCAAATACAGAGGCAGGGTGGGAATCAACCCCATGATGTTGGGGCTGTAAGACCACAACCCTACCTGCTGAACCACTGTACTACACATGCCCATATTAACTAAAGATTAATTACAGGTGTGTTTCACCTCAGCAGACCCTGAATTTCAATCTACATTTTCCATATTATATTTAATTTAATTAAATAATTTAATTCTACTTTTTAATTAGGTGGGTCTCAGCTTAACAGGAATGTTTTGATTGTCAGGTCTATTCAGCAGAAAAGCTTCCATATCCAAATGTTACTGTTTTTGTAGGTATTTTATTTAATAAAATTAATACATATCCTTTCAATCATTAGGAATAGCAGCAATATTTCATCATATGTCAGCTACCTGTTACTGAAGTACCAAGATGTTTCCTTGGGGTAATTGCACAACTGTCATCATAAAATTTGTGTTTTTACAGTTTGATATCATTATTCAAATTCAAACCATTGATATGTTTCTACCACTAATCCTACATTGTTTATTGCCAACTAGTTCTGTCTGTTACATGTGAGGTCAGCACTAGGGCCACATCGATATATTGCTTGGCTTATTAAATCCACCAATACTCCACACATGTATTAGCATTGGTGGGAAACACACCGATCAAGCACCAATAAGGTCTCTCAAAACATTTATGAGAAAGGGGTTCTCTCACCAGAGAAAATGCTGCGTAGCAATGCTTCATTCATACTTACCACACTTAGCCTGGTATTAGCTCTAAGGGTTACTTTTAAGACAAGGGCTGAGCCATGACGCACTGTGTTTGTAATTGCATATGGTAAAGACTAGGGACATTCTTTTTGCCATGAGTTTTATTTATTGTGAGTAGCCATTAGTGTTGGCCGATAAATCATATTTTAATCGTCATCGCGATATGAACATATGCAATAAACACGTCACAAAACACTGCTTCGCAATGATTGAGAAAACTTCAATTCACACTCGGACTGCGAACATTTGATCTGTCAGATGGAGTTGTCATGTGAAATCTGTTCCACCATACAAATTCCTTCTTCTTATAACATGTCGATCAGCTGTTTGACACAATCATGATGATACAATTGTGAGTTTCAAGTCTCCCCGTAAGTTTCAAGTTCACCCTTACCGACAGCCAGTGTTTAGATCAATAAAACACCTTTATATATATATTTTAAAAGGTGTGTTTTTATGAATTATTGCGGTTAATTTGTTTACATTTAGCTTGATATAATCAACATGTTTTATTAGATTAATAATGAATATTGAGCTGGATAGTCGAGGCCCTTGATGATTGTAATGGGAGACATTGGAGTTATTTTAAATTGCCATGTTTAATTTATATTTATTTAATTATTTAAGTTGTTTTCCCCCCAGATATTTTTTTTCTTTCAAGAGATGTTTTATGGTTATAATGTCCCATTTAAATCTGTTTGTTTGGGTATTCGTGTGCAGTTTGTTAACTAAAAACACGTTCAAAATAATTTATTTAGTTTCTGTATTCAGTGGGCATAGGCTGTTCAATGTTTGGGGTCTATGTAAGCAGTGTAGCTATTAAAGCAGAAAGATATAAGGACTGTATAGCTAATATGCACACTTCAATATTTGTTTATTTATTGCAAGTCATATTGCAATTGCAATACTGAACAATGTTATCACACATCGCAGGTTTTCCTCATATCTTGCTGGCCTAGTAGATGAGAGTCGTGACGTGAGATGTCAGAGACAGAAAAACAACATTGTGTGTGGATCTTACAAAACAAAAAAATAACTCTGACCTTTCCTTTACTGAATGGGGCTAACAACGAACTACAGCTAATTTCCTAACTAAACCCAGAAACTAGCACCAAAAGAGTGCGAAAAGAAAGGCATCCATGCCATACCATCCGACCACTGAACGATGAAAACCAAGCATACGCAGAAGAAACTTAAATCCTGAAAGATCTACACAAACTCAGAGTCAGTAATCACACATAAAGGCATGCATGCTATAAAATGGTGGTTAATGATTGACTGGGAATGGAAATATAGTATTATATCCTGCAAAAAACGAAGTGATTTCAGTTCATTTTTGACATGCTTTGGTTTTCATTAAAGAATGCTATTTAAATTTCGTGTTGTTTGGAGGTTCATTTTATTGACTTGATTTAAGGTTTATATCATGATGTTATGTGATCGCTTATTTTGTATATAATTTTTTTATGAGCTTGATTTTGACAAATTGACATAATCATTCAGTAAAGCACTGATATAATCACAAATTGACAATCATTCAGTATTAATGTCTCGTTAGTGTTTGATGATATAACATTATATCCGCCGTTATTATCAAACATTTAGCTCCATAAAAATCTGGAGAAAAAAATTCATATGGTTTGGGCCCTAGTCAGCACCTCTGTTCGGCCCGTGGTGTATTAGCCATAACCAACATACATTTAAAATTCTTTGCAGTGAGGACTTGCCAGATATAGCTACACTTCAAGAATCAGTTTAACAGGTTATGCCAATATTGTGAGGCAGCTGAGAGGAAAGGTGGTTGTCAGGGCGTAAAAGCATATTGCCCATAGGAGTGCTTGGAACTCAGTTAAATTTATTCTATTTGGACCTGCTGTTGCCCTTAACACTAATCACGTTAATACAATATGACTATCGCAGCATCGTTTATCGTGTAAAAATACAGAGGATGGGTTTTCTCTCTTGCGTTCCCTCTGAAAAACAATGCGCTGAGATTAGTCACTTCGCACAGCATGTCCAGCTCTTTTTGTCTTTTCCTGTCTTTGCTGCATCACTCTTTTCCCTGGCCTCTGACGGCTTCATAAATCAAATGTAAATTGAAGCTGCTGAGGTTTTTTTTTCTGTGCTCCCGTATGGTGATATAGCTGACAGAGTCCTACCTCCAGGGGGCACTTCCCTTGAAGGCTAGGCGGAAGAATATTATCAGATTAATGGCATCCATATGAGATATAAAATGCCAAATTAAAAAATTGTGTGAAGTGAACGGCTCTTTAGAGCCCTGGCTGTGCTAGGCCTAAGTCAAAGGTGTTCCATTATTTCTTCTACTATTCTGGTGCCTCTGTATGCTCCCTTAATATTTTTATGTTGCACTTCTGGTCCTTGAACTTTCTTATTAGGTTCTTGCTTTGTTAGAAGATGCTGTGTGGTTCCTGCTCCAGTCCTGCTTACACTTGTATCTGGGTGTTCATTGGAAGCTCAGCCTAGCTGCACTTATGCCTAGTTGACTGCTTCACAGCATGTATGTTTGCTATGTGCCATTTGCCTCAGTTGTACGCCACTTTTGACAAAAGGGTCCGGTAAATGTGTAAAGTGTAATGTAAAATGTGTTTATTGGTTTAGCAGAAAGTGCTACCCTAAGCGACTAGAACTGTGCAAAGGTACTGAGGTCCAGCTAGAAGTTACCATAGAGTCTTCACTTAAATGTCCAACAGCGGGGCCCTCTGACAACACCTCAGCTTTTCTGTCTCAGCACTTTTAGAGTCCATGGCTTCTCAGAGAAGCTGTGGGCTGCCTTGCTTTATCGTTGATGCCGTGATTCCCACTCTGGGGCAACTCATGGAGAAAAATGTTTCTTTCAGTCAAGCCTGGGTTGAAGCCAAAATCAAAACAAACTCTGGGAAAATGTCAGCAAAGTCTCTTTTTCCGTATTTGCATTCAGTTCTTACCTCATCTCAAATGCAGCTTCTTCCTCTTCATTTTGGGGTGGCTGAGGGGGGTGGATCTGTTTCATTTGAGTTGCCTCATATTCTTCAATAAATTACCTGCATCCACTGTAGTCTAATAGCATCTTTGCAGCTCAGAGCTTTAGCAGTGACCTATAGGATTGCTTTCTCCAACTTATATGATGAATTACCTGTCTGAATTGAACTGCTTACATGTCACCTACCTATGGAAAGTACAGTGTACTTTGACTGTTGACTTCTGCTGTTCCCTGTCATTCCAGCAGGCTCCTCCTGAGCCTAACCGCTTCTCACTGAGGCTCCTCATATCACACAGCCTCCGAATCAATGGGAACGGCATGTCAAACCCAAACAAACAACATCTCTGTGCGGCGCCATCCCCTGGCCTACTGAAACATGCTTTCCTGCTGTTCCTATTGTGCTGGCAGAATCCTCATCATTTCTTATGGCTGCAGCAGTGAAAAGCACTTGTGTTGTAGCCCTTGTAGGGTACATCACTGAAGCTGAGGATGCCATATCATCACTTATCGCATTTATGAAAATAAATATAATATTGCAGGTTTATTTGTGTGTATTAATTTGGAGACTGAACACTCTAATTCATGGCTGTAAAGCTGGCATGTGTAAAAACCGGATTGTTTATTTAAATAATCCAAGGGACTTGGGACTCAGATTAAGCTCAGGAGTCCTGGCATCTTGACAGCACCTCTCACGACAATACTTTAGGCTTCCCAATGTTCCCCTTTGCATGATGGCGCCTCACGGGGCCTCCTATTATGAGACACAAGGTGTAAATCCCTCAGGGCACTTCTTTCTCACTAATGAACCGAGGACTCTCACACGTGCATCCGCATCTCCGTGCATCTGGTATCGGCAACACCAGTCGCACGTGGCAGCCTCATTAAGACCGACTGTTGCCAGTTTAACATTTTAATTAGCAAGCACGTGTAGCACGGGTGGCGAAATGGTAGAACTAGCTAATGGAAAAGAAGTTGTCAAGAATCTACGACGCCTTTCCTGCGGGGGTTAAAGTGGTTAGCTGAAAGTGTTTCTTCAAAATTTGCACGCTCAGTCACCTGTGACACTAAACAGTATTTAAGCTATAGATTGTGGGATGAACTCTGCAAAATCAGTGCAGGAGAAGCGGAGGACAGACTGCTAGCTTTACCCAGCGTTTTTGGTTGGCGGTACTGAGGTATGAGCAGCGTGATCAGCTCATTCCAGGATGACAAATGCACAGCTTACTTTCAGGAGACACACTTGAATGCCCCCGGTCAAATTTATTTCATACACATCAGTCAGCACTTACTTGCTCCATCTCCATGTCATCTTTTGTCTCTGTACAAACTATCTCCCCATCCCTGGATGAATGTTGATGTGTGGACAGTGAGGGATGCGTGGTTCATTTGTGGGGTGCATTCATTTTGCATTGTTTTTTTTAACAATGCAATGTTTTCATGTTTTTGTTTTTTGTTTTATTTTTTTTTGTGCATTAGTGACTTTCAAACCCATTCATTCTGAGAGCGCCGTGCCTAATACACACAAACACACACACAGGCCTGGACCACATAAACACATAATACACACAAACACACACACAGGCCTGGACCACATAAACACATAATACACACAAACACACACACAGGCCTGGACC
>JAODLD010000040.1:14179493-14190645 GCA_026781065.1 Mormyrops boulengeri | reverse complement strand
ACATAAACACATAATACACACGAACACACACACAGGCCTGGACCACATAAACACATAACACACACACTCTCCATCGTAATCATGTTTGGCATTTTGACCAAAGAACGTTTCCGCCGGTTTTGGAAAGCACAGATGCACAGATTCAGGGATACTGGCCACCTGTTTCCAGCACTTTCCATCTATCTCATATAATGGCTTATCCACTACAGAATCACAGTGAGCCTTGAGCCTTTTCCAGGAAGTACGGGCCACGAGGTAGCTGGACATCCTGGACAGGATGCCAGTCCATCGCAGGCCTCTATCTAGTGCTTTTCTTTGTTCAAGTGTTACTTTAGAAAATGTATTGAGGATTATGTACTTTATTTTGGAAGATCTTCTGCAAAGCAATAGTTTTGCATGTATAACCATAAGACAATATGAAATGGCAATGAGAAGACAAAAGGAGGCCTTTTGGTTTCAGCAAAGAAAAGGTACAAGAAAGTACTGTTTCAGTTCTGTCAAAAGGGGGAGAAAATGACATGGGTGTTGGGTCTACAAAGGCAATCAGAACATCTTGGTGTTTGGTCTTGACTGTATGGGGCAGAGATGTAAGCAGAACTCATCTTTATATTATTAGAAATCAGATATAGGTGGATGAAGGCACTTATTACCCCACCCCAGAACATCTAAACTCTTCCTGTCTAAATATAATAAAGAAAATGGTGGGAAAAAAGACCTTTGTTCTGCATTGTGTAGCAATGTCCCTACCCTTTGATGGGGAGCCTGAACTTGTGGACATAGATTCAGTAGGAACGCAGAACAGATACACCTCCATCACACACAATGATATGCTGAATAGATATGTGGGTTTTTAGGCAAAGCCTTGTGTTGTGCCCTTGTCGTGAATGGATCATATGCACGTAATCTGCTCCAGAGTATGTTCCTTACACTACTGGGAGCTGAGGGAAACAGGGTCTTCTTTGTGCTTCCAGGAATGGATGGGTGATCCTGTGAGTTTCTCATGACTGTGTGACGACCAAGGGCCGAGTCAGTTACCACCCTCCGATGCACTGACAGGGCGAAACCGTGTGCTGTGTGGCGGAGCAGGTGCGGGGTTAGCTGAACCTGCAGCAGGTCAGCTGTGGGCTGGGGCTATTCTAAGATTTTTTAAGATAGGGGCATAAGAGCATACAGAAGGGACAACCTTGTCATTATCCAATGATATCCTTGGAATCCGTGAGTGACGAGGGAGGGAGTACTCCGGTGGCCAGTCAGTTTTCAGCCAGGGCCATTGTCCCTGTGGCCCCAGTATATGCCCCAATGTGTGGATCCCTGTGGCACAGACTGCAGAAAATGAGGATACAAAACTCAGATGGACTGTAGTTAGAGACCATCTATCTGACATTCAGTGCCCTTAAGATTGAAAAAGTAAATCAATGTTTTTCTAAAAATGGTATTATGTTGTTTTTTTTTGTAAAAGATTTTTTAATTGCTCTCAGACATCAGCCTCTTGCTGGAATTCATTCTGTTGTCATCCCACGTCTCAAAGCAGAGATCATTGATACATCACCCTTGTCACATGATCAGAATATGTCCATTTGCTGAGAGAGTGTTTCGATATCAAGTGTGGGGGTCGGCTGATTTATAGCCCTCCCACCTCTCATCAGTGGTTACACAACAGCGCCCTCTCTTCGTAGCCCCAGTGAGAGGGGAGTGGGGGCGGGATTCATCCTCCATGACATCCCTGCGGAGTGGCCCTCTCCACCCCAGACCGGTTGGTGGGAACAGCCAGGGGAGGAATGATGTGTCTGTCACATGGTTGGGCGGAGACACAAGGTCGCTGTATTCATCTGCGAGTGCAGGTTCGAGGGCCGTCCTTGGACTGATGTTTGCTCATCCGCGTGTATCTGTTGTTATTATTATAATTTTTTTTAAATCACCATGAAGGAGAATAAGCGCCCTGATAGAACTGAACTGTGGGCTGTTTGCTACATTTGGGATTAAAATCCACTTCTGAGAAAAGGCGGGGGGATCAGCAGATGCCCCAATTTCACAGTACCCCCACCCCCACCACCACCATAACCCCACCCCCACCCCACACCCTTCTGCTCTAACAGTACTCAAGGGCTTGTCAGCTGGGTCACCATAGTTGGGGGGGGGGGTGTGTCATTTCCATGCATATTCCAGTCTTTCACCCTGGGAGAAGGGGAGATTGCTAGCCCCCCCACGAGGATCATTTGTGCAAATGCAGCATGAGGGGAAGAAAAGGAATGGATTTCTGCAGTTTTACTTCTTCTATTAAGCGCAAGGCGGGAGATCCTGCCAAGTTTGGCACAGCGGGTGAGCTCATCTCATAAAGTGCTTTTAACAATCCGACACGGCTGTGACGACATCGGACGTCACGCCGCACTCGACTCCGCGACTTCCTGCAGGGCTTCAGCCTTTGGCGTGTAACACGTTTCAGACGAGAGCATGGTGAGATATTCTCTGCGGCATCGTGACTCAGCTGACGCCGATGATCTGTGGACCTGTTGTTGCATCGTGCGGGATCATGTCTAACTGCTCTAGAGGTTTAACTTCTGCTGGCCTGTGTCCTGGGCCCCCCGTTTCACTCAAGATGGACAGATAACCCTGTGGTTTTCAGGAGCCTCTCTGCTGTGACAGATTTTCTGTAAGGGACTGGAGAGCGGGGTTATGGTATAAGAGGGTGTACTAAACAGTGACTCGGAGCTCGTTTTCTGCCTCGTACACCATGAGTTATTTACGGAGAACTGCGACTGGCAGCTTTGGACCAAAAACGGTGTCAGAGGAAGAAAAATGTTGTTTTTGCTTCTGTCTGCTTTCAGGGTGGAATAATTGCTTTCTACAGTGTCTCCGGCAGAGTCTGTCGCTGGGGGTCCCGGCTGCCTGCCGACTGGGCCCCGGTGAAGTTATAATTGCAGGTTGATTTGTGGTTTTCAAGGGTCATCGTTCTGCCGGTAACATGACAGCCTCTTAAGGCTCCAATAAGCAGAACAAGCAAAGCGCATTTTCTCCTGGAAAAAAAGAGAACGGATCGGCCTTCCGACAACCCATAGGGTCTGTTGTGAGAATTTACTGTGGGAATTTACTGAAAGGCATACCTGTATGCACTTTATCTATCTATGTCTCTATCACACACTCATCTTTGTGTGTCTGTTTTTTTTTATATGAATCTGCTTTAAAAAGGACAATACATGGGCATATTTTCAAAACAAATGTATGAATATAATAATGATACCCATGGATATTCTCTTTATGCCTATCCTCTCTTGTTCCCTATGGGACAGACAAAAAAGAAGTTTGGGGGTGACAACATAGGGTCAGCCAGCACCCAGTGTCCCAGGACCAATTGGGAGTTAAGAGCCTTGCTCCAGGGTACAGTGGTGGCGTCAGTTTGCCAGCCCTGGGATTTCAACTGGTGACCTTCCAGTCCCAGGTACAGAGCCTTAACTTCCTGAACCACACACCAGCTCCCAAAAGCAAAATCAATAGCCTCAGGAATACCTGGGTTCAAGACACACACTCACACAATAGGGAAATTTAGAGGCACCGGTTCACGTGACTATGGGGGGCTGAGTTGCAGATGGATCATCTAGTACCAGTAGCACACCATGGGGAGAATGTGCTAACCACACACAGATTTAAGAGAAGGACTTCAATCCTGGGAGTATGAAGGCACAGTACTACCGTGGTTTTTTTTCCAATGCTTTTTGAAAATAAAAATCAGACCAGCTCTCCTTGGGTTATAAACGTCTCGGTGAATCAGAGCCAGGTCTGCCACACAGGTGGGGGGGACAGTTGTTTTACCCTGGAGCAAAGTGCTCTCTGATTACCTCAGCTGCTTGGCCAGAACTGTAACCACGAATTGCCAGTATCACAAAGTAGATTTTCCCAGTAGGAGTGTAATGGCTCTCTGTCACGGTCACAGTGCGGTGCAGGTGTGGATGCGGAGAGAGGAGAATTCACATTTAATGGCCACCTGGTCTTTATTCTAACCACCCATGGGGGAACGCGGATGTCTAACCAAACCTGAAAAAGAACGATCGTGGGTCAGGTATCAACGGACCAGCTGCTGCAGCTGAGAGATGATGAAGATTTCTGCTGAAACAGATGTAACTGGGTGGAGAGTCAGGCAGGTCGATGTCCATGGTGCTGGGGAATGGACAGCTGCCAGATTCACTTCATTCTGCTCCTCTGGTAGCCAACAGCCTGCACTGACGTAAGCGCCTGATCGCTCGCGCTCTCTGTTCTTTTGTTTGTCTCTCTCCTCAGTCTGTGTGTGTCTGTCTGTCTCTCTCTTGCACTCTGGGTGGGTTTCTTTGTGTTAGAGGGAGAGGTGGGAATGGGAGGACCCGGCAATGGCACCGAGAACTCAAGGTCAATAAGTTGAAATTTGTCCCCTCCAACAAAAGACATATGTGAGTATTTTACATAGAGCTTTAGATGACATTCCTGAACTCTCTGATATAAAACAAAAAATTGTATGTAATACTTAAGTGATTTTAACAGAATGTATAAGGGAGGGGTGTTATGGTTAGCACAGAGGCTTTGCACATCCAGGACTTTGCACAATCTCCTCGTGTTTAGGTGGGCTTCCTTCCAGCAGTTCAAAAACTGGTACTTCAGGTGAACCTCCATCTAAATGGCATGTTGCATATGAGTGAGTGTGTGTGCCTAGAGACCCTGTATTGGATATGTCATTATAAAAGATAGATGGATAAGGAATTTACTTGAAAACAGAGCCTCAGCGTTTCCCTGTGTGATGTGTGATGGAATGCACTTCATCTCACTTCCACTTTATCATCCATTTTCAGTTTCTACACAGGTCACATGACAGTCCTCTTCCTGTCTTTCATTAGGAAGAGCAGACCAGTAATAAGAACCCTACCACCTGGCCTCTAAATGTGCTGCTTTTGGACCAGTGTGATTTAGCGCCCTGATGTCATTATCAATAATGCGTAATTAAAAACGGGAGATTATTTCATTTCCGACAGTACCTGGTGGTGTTCCCCAGCGGGGGCTCTGTAAAATATTTGTAAATGAATTAAATGTGCTCTGTGCTCTTACACCCCTGTAGAGACGAGATATACGGCCAGACAGGCATATAAATATGAGCAAAAAGGCATTCAGTCCTCCTCATGGATCGCTAAACAGTACTCCCTAACACCCATGCAACAGAGCCCAATGTGCAAGCCAGAGTTCAGAAATAAGTTGAACCTTTGAGGAGGTACTATCTCGTCAAGCAGTGGTTCCTACATCTGTATGATGCATGCAACTGCATAACGAGGTTTATGATGTATGAAAACAAGCACATCATCCAACAGGATTAGCTGGGAAAAAATAAAAGGAAGTGATGCATGTGTGTACTGTAATTTACACATTTATGCACTTCCTCTGAGGAACCAAGGGTTGTCTAATCTATTTTAACTATCTTGTCCTTGCTAAAATCGCATATTTTCTGAGTGTTACCTTTCTCTCTCCAGCTGTTCTTTTCAAATTACCTCAATGGGTTTTGCTTTCCAGTTCATTCCATGTTTTGTGTTTTGATGTCGCTTACCCTGTGTACTTATATTCTTGTGTGCATATATCCTGTTTTCTATAGTTGTATGCTGTCATGTGACCTGTTTTGTTCTTGTTTTGACTTTGCAAAACATCCTTGGTTATCATTAATGTGATGTTTGCCAAGTGTTTTATTTTGGATTTTCATTCTTCCTTGGGTACTCCTAAACAACAAGTTCACTGTGGAAAGGATAGCAGTGCAACACGCCCGGCTCTTTTCCAGAATGTGCTGTATCCTCATAAATCAGGCAACATGAAACAGAATGACCTCAAGTTAGCAAAGTGTGAGTGTGTTTCCTCTAACCGCTCTAAGGCTTCATGTTAAACCCACAGTTTTTTTATAACATCCACTTTCACAAACAGAAACATAAAGGGTTTAATTTTTTTTTTTTTTATTTAGTGGCAGAGAATTTATATGGCCTTCTTCATACATTTGTGATCGTACAGTTACGGGTTACTGGAAAATAATCAGCACAAGCTAGCGTTTAAATCGTTCTTAATGAGCTCCGTCATTAGTAACGTCAAAAGTTTGTTAGAGCCAGATATTACTGTAGCAGCAGCACCTGCGGGTTGGTTTGCACACCTCAATGGACTGTTTGAAATACGACATGGTTCCTGGATAATCTCCAGCTCCACCACTGTTGTGGGTCACTGGGGACGGCATGTGGCTTGCTGGGTTAGGCCTGTGCCCTTCTCACCAGAAGATCGCCAGTTCAAGCCCTGCCCTTCACGAAATTGTCACATCTCCACCGGGCTGTTTATCAGGCAAATTTCCCACCGTTATCAAAAAGAGGCACCTAGAATCATTCCCCCCCGCCCCCATGCCTGCATGTGTGTGTATCTAAAAGGAGACCAAGATGGGATATGGAAAAAAAATAACAACATTCCAACATATTTGAGCAAGAACAGCATCATTTCATTTTCATTTCAGTACCTGGCCAATCACGTGCTTGGGCTCCTTAATTTATGCGCACATTTTTTTTTTCCCACAGACAAAATGCCACCCCCATTACATCGGAGTTTACATCCATTTCTGAGCCCTCGCTGAAGTGCCTTAACCTTGTAAGCGAGAGCCTTTACCAAGCACATCCTGAATGTGACGTGACATAACATGACTAATGGAGGGTGATCTTTTTTTTCATTTTCGAATTGCAGCTGCTTCACAGTGGCCGTTGTCCTGTCCTTTCTCTCACAAATGAGAGCCTCCTCTTCAGCAGTCACACAAACACCAGGCTGGCCCCACTTTTGCCGAGACTGATGCCTGCTGGGTAATTTATTCCAAGAACAAGGTTGTGTGTGCTCGTATTCCCTATCGGTCTGTGGGAGGATGTAACTCGAATGGCTGCTTTTTTTAAGATTAGATATCGGGAATGTAAGCTTCAGTCCAGATCCAGCCTGCGTGTTGGGTCACATGCCTCAGGGTGTGTGGGCTGCTACATGGAGTCACGTGGCCCAGCTGAAATGGTCGAACCCCCTCCAGAGGTTACAGCACACAGACTGCTTACCCAGCTTGGGATGTGGCTCAGCGATCGCAGTGATGAGAGCCAACGCCGCCGTCTATGGGACTTCACTACATCTATTTTAGTCCAGTGGTTCCCATTTTCCCTCCCAGGGCCCTCTAAACAGATGTGGACAAATATGAACCAAATAAGAGGTAATATTTGAGAAAAATAAGTTTGCATACACAGAAATGAGGTTGTTGTTATTTGTTGAAGATTAATGGCTTCTATGGAACCTACAGGTGTGGATAATAAGAGTATGATCTCTACATTGGGGGTGGCACATGATTGCTTCTCAGCTCTGAAACCAGGGTTTAAGTTTCCGCTGTGGCTCCGTGTATGAAATGTGTATGTTTTCCCCGTTTCATCATGGGGTGTCCCTGTGTTCTGCAGATTCTCCCCAGAGTCCAATGACATACTAAATTGAAGTGGAGTTGCCTAATTATGCCTAAGTGTGAATGATGTATGTGTGATTAGTTGGCATCCCATCCTGGGTAATTCCCTTCCTTATTGCCGTAGCTCCTGGGGTGGGCTCAGGACCCCTGCAACCTTGTTTATAAAATGGATGGACTGATCTCAACATTTATGTGCTGATCTTCTGTGCATCTCCTGAATGGAGATGGAAACACCAGCAGTTTCTATGCCTTGATGAGGAAATGTAATCACTTTCAAAGGAACAGCCTGTAAAACCCATTTTAAAACTGGCAGCACGCATCAGTTGAGAAGATCAGAAGAAAAAGCTTGGAAATAATTAGGTACGAGAAGCAGATTCCACCCTTGGACTGTCCGTACTTCAGCACCGTGGTAGCAGGTCGCTGCCCTCTCTCTTCCACTGTGTTGGAAGCCTATTTTCTGTAAGGAATCCAATTTGATATCGTGTACGATCATTTCTGATTTTATATTTATGCGAATCAGAATAAACGTGAGCAGCGCGAACAAAATCGACGTGAAGTGGGGTGCTAATGTATTCGCCGAGGTGTTGCGTTATGGAGTCTGATCTTTTTACAGCACTCCGGTGGTAATCGGCACCTCTGCTGGAAGCCTGTCCCATTTTTGGATCTTTTAGGTTCTGAGTTCTTTCCTTGTCCGTTTATGGATGGCGGCGGAGGAAGCTGAAGCGGGAGGCCCAATGGCCTGCAGGTCTGGGACGTGTCTTAGTTCCCGCAGGCCCTTCTGACTCCGTAGCGTATGAAATAGAAATGTGGGAACAAAATTGCTTTATTTTTTTTCCAGTTCTGCTATTTCATTGCATCTCTGTTGCTATTTCTGTCCAAGGTTTGACATGTTAGACGCTTGACATTCACACTTCTGTCACGTGAGGTTCAGCGATTAGCCCTGTGGTGCTCGGCCGCTGGAAGGGGTGAGGAAGGGTGGGAAAAGGAAGAGCAGGGAAGGGTGAAAGAGAGAGAGAGATATAGCTTGGCGGCTTCTGGCTCAGCTTGAGCTCTTACTGCTTCCGCATGGCCCCCCTGTGGATTGCAACAGGTGACAGTGGGCTTGTGGGTAATGTCTCCCAGCAGGCCCGGGTGCTGCTCTGTCCCAGCCTACCCGTCTGCCGCATCCCCCGCTGTTCCACACCTCTGGTCCTGAAGGAGAGCTGCAGAAGATCCGTGATAGCAATTATGTCCCAATTTGGAAGACTTTTCTTAAACTCTGTTTCTCCAAGCTATAAAAAGAATGTATAATGTTTAAATGTAAAGAATGCAAGTTTTACGCCTATCCAACATGACCCCACGCATATTCTTCCTTCTGTCTTGATGCATAATGATGCGCAACACAGCATGCAATCACGTGGTGCAGTTTGGCCACGCTTGTCAGCTCACGCTAATTATCCTGCCACTCATACAGAAAAGTATGTACGTGTTCATGCATTACCAAATGCATGTCCTGTAAATAGTATCCTTGAATAGCCTTAGTAGATTTTAGAGATATGACAAGTAGCTTTGGAACATGTGTGATTTCAGCTCCAATGGAACACTACAGTCTGTAGCTTTACCCGAACTCCTTCAAGGCACTGAATTACACGCCCTGACTGGACACATCTTGGGGGCGGTGTATGGCTTAGTGGGTTCGGACTCTGTACTTCTGAACAGAAGGTCGCTCATTCGAATTTCAGAGTGATTTTAGTTTTGGGCCCTTGAGCAAAGCCCTTAACCCCCAATTACTCCAGGGTTTTGCTGACCCCCACTTTCTCAATTGTTTATCACTTTGGATAAAAGTGTCTGCTAAATAAAAACATGTAATGTTACATGCTAATCTAGTTAATAATTATAATGTGATATTGATTCAGTATATATTGTTCTAATTATAAATGTGAATGTTGCCAAAATGCTTCATTATATCATTAATTATTGCTTCATTACTGCCTTTTATATTTAAATATGTCTGCAAGAATTCTTTAAATGTTGCAATTCTGTCATCCAGATATTTCTCGGCAAGGCAGCAGGAGGGACGGGCCACCCGGAATTTTCCTTTGCACTGATCGTTCATTCATTCCTCCTCACCGTTTACATTTACATACTTAGCAGAAGCTTTTGTCCAAAGCAACATATAAGTGAGGCAAATAGCACATTACAAACATGTGGCTGTCAAAGAGTCAACTAGGCATAAGTGGCGAATTGGAACAGGAACTACACAACAACTACACAACAACTATACAACAACTTCGCACAAAGCAAGAACATCATAAGGCCACTGAAGGGCTAGAATGCATGATATGATCATTTGACGAACGTAAAGAGCCATCAGGTTAGACTCCACTTTCAGTTCAAATTTAATACCCCGCTCCTTTCTCCCATACCCAAGTCACATGGATCTGTTTGCCCAGAGTGATATAAACAACCTTTTTTTGGATTTTTTTTTTAATTATCACATTAATGCAGTCAACATGTTTATGATCTATTTATAGCAGTACTAAGAGAATGTTTCCTGGCATTAGCAGTTCCAGCATTGTCAGTAATTAGAGTATTTACATTTACTGGAGCCCCCAAGGATGAAAAGAACGTGATGTAGTATTTCTCAAAGCTCACATGTAATATAATTTAGTTTTTGTTAACAATGAAGTTCATAGGTTACCGTCTTAAAATTGCAGCCCTTTTTCTACATCAGATAATTCATTGCTTAAACGTTTCTTAAAATTGCCCAGAACTTGTAATATGTTGCAGATAATAAGATCTCTCCTGCAGTTTTAGAAAATGTGCAGGCGTCAGGCCAAAATACTCCGAAAAAAAATTATGCAGGTATATTAAGCAGGTTCCTCATGCAGTCTCCCAGGCCTTCCCTGGAGGGCTCTTTAAGACCAGTGGAACTTAGATGGGGCCCAGCAGAACGTTTAAGGGCTTCATCAGTGAGGTGGATAATTAGAAAAAAAACAGTAGTGTAATGATTTCCTGGAAGTAAATCATGCTTGCAATTTGGAGTTAATTAAATTTATACAGAAGACATTGCAATAAGGGGAGAGAAAGTGTATCATCTGAGTGATGCTATGTACTTAACATTAAAATATGTCTTTTATCATCAAAAGTTAGCTTGAACCTCCCTGGCCTGAAGATGCATTAATGTTCCTGCTTTACACAGGTGACACGGTGTTAGTGCAATTGCATGAGTTAGCATTTGTTTTCAGCTTTGCGCTGAGTTTAGCTGCATTTCATCTTGGAGCTTTAAAATGGAAAATGCTGCAAAATATCCATCATGATGCAAAGGGGGCAGTGTGATCCCCTGGCCCACCAAAACTGGGAGAGAGGCTTTGCAGAGAGACCTTGCAAGCAGCAGCTGTGCCGGGAGGATTTGCAGAGAGACCTAGTGAGCAGCAGATGTGTCGGGAGGCTTTGCAGAGAGACCTAGTGAGCAGCAGCAGCGTCGGGAGGCTTTGCAGAGAGATCTAGCGAGCAGTAGCGGCGTCGGGAGGCTTTGCAGAGAGACCTAGCGAGCAGTAGCGGTGTCGGGAGGCTTTGCAGAGAGGCCTAGTGAGCAGCAGCTGTGTCGGGAGGATTTGCAGAGAGACCTAGTGAGCAGCAGCAGCGTCGGGAGGCTTTGCAGAGAGGCCTAGCGAGCAGCAACAGCGTCAGGAGGCTTTGCAGAGAGACCTAGTGAGC
>JAODLD010000040.1:14118347-14141005 GCA_026781065.1 Mormyrops boulengeri | reverse complement strand
GCCATACCTGAGATATATCCCTGCTCACAGCCATACCTGAGATATATCCCTGTTCACAACCATACCTGAGATATATCACTGTTCACAGCCATACCTGAGATATATCACTGTTCACAGCCATACCTGAGATATATCCCTGTTCACAACCATACCTGAGATATATCCCTGCTCACAGCCATACCTGAGATATATTCCTGCTCACAGCCATACCTGAGATATATCCCTGCTCACAGCCATACCTGAGATATATCCCTGTTCACAACCATACCTGAGATATATCCCTGCAGTCGGCAGTTGGCACTATCGTGAATATTTCTGGACACTGCTGACATTGTTCGGTTCAGTTTTGAAATCGGATTCCAAAGTATTCTTTACTGAATCATTGCTTTACTTGCCAATTGCCTTGTTCTGTTGTGTTGAAGTAAGAATATTTTAGATCACAGAATAACTCAAAACAGCTTTGTGGGTTTGTTGGTCTGAACAAGTGCTTTACCTTAAGTTTAGCCCTATAACACATTCACTGTATGCCTTGCCGGTTCACTGCAATGCACATTTGCGCACAAATCGATGTTTATTAGCTAAGCTCATTCCGGCCTTTGGCTTGAATTAAAACAAAGCCTTTATTTCATTGTGTTCTCAGAAAGACGTCTTAAGAAATACAGGTCTTCTTACAAAGCGCAGTTGATAAAGTTGCTCAGGCAACGGGGCCGTGCTATTAAGCTGGAAAAGGACTATGCCAAAAATAGCAGTGAATGAGTGACTTCTTCATTTACTTCTGCCATATAAATTAAACTCAGCCTTTTGAGTGGCAGGTTGAGAGAAACCGTGATGGCTGATTGTGGTGATACACTTGAGGAAGGCTCCCTTTTGGGCATGTTAAAGGCCCTTGAGATACTCAAGACAAAAACAGTAAATAGACTACTTTATTGCCATTTATAGAGGTTTAACAGCAGGTTGCGTTCTGCGTGAGGGAGCATCGGAATGGCTATTTGAAAGCCATGGTTACAGTTATTTGTCTGTCTTGTGTTATGTATTTCACTCGTTCAAAGTCCACCAGTTGTTTTCATTTTGTCTGAGGAGACCAGAACCCCCCCGCATTCACTCCAAATATTACTAACCTGCTCGTTTGCCGAGCTTCCATCCTCAGAGCTCAGACAGGTTAGTTAGGTAGACAGACCTGCCGTTTCCTGTGCTGCCCTAACTATCAGCTTTCTTCTTCACGGTGACGGAGGCAGAGTACTTCCACGGCGCTGCCGTTGCTCCCCACCGTCCGTCACACTGTGGCACACAGTAGCTGGGATGGAGACATGTAAGGTTTTCCCTACTCATCCATTAACTGGCTCCAACGTCAACTTATGTAGCATCTTCTTACCATAAATTCCAGGTTGTGTTTCATAATCTCGACTCGTTATGGACACCCCAGCTGCACTCAGTAAGACATGTGGGACAATACCGGCTCTGTACTCTACATGCAGAAAATTCCAGCAAATGATTAGTCATGTTCCTGCAGTCTGACACCATAGAAATGGACTGTGGTCTGCAGCTAGAGGATGCTCTTACTGTAGCTCATCTCTGTTTTTATGTGATGACCACTCAGGATAGCTTCCTCTGTCTGTTTTTGTCATGTCACAGTGAGGAGAACTGGTTCGTTGTCCTCCAGTGTTCAGTATAATAGTTGGCATATAACATTCATTATAGTATGCAGTACTGCAACCCTGTGCTGGATGAGCAGTTTACAGTGCATGCAGTGTTTGTCGTTAAGCATTAAGTGTTAATTGTAAAATGCCATGTTCAGTATAATTGCTTTTTAGTGTTCAGAATTCAGTATTCATAAGAGCATGTAGAATTTAGCATTCAGTGTGCTTTAGCGCATTCTAAATTCCGAATGCTGTTTAGTGTTCAGCATTCATTGTACCAGTCAGTGCTGAATAAAGTGTTCAGCGATCAATGTTAATAATACTATATAGTGTTTAGCTCATTATTACACATCCAATATAGAGTTAAGCATTCCTGTAGCACTTGGAATTTAATCATGTTCTTAGTGATGTCACCTTAGTGATGTCATTTTTACACCTATGATACTGTGTTTTAGATGGCCATCCCTATTAAAGAAAAAAAACTAAAGAAGCGGAACTAAAACTACTTAATTAATAACCATGGTTTTTCTCTGTTTGTATGAATGAGACAAAAAATAATGGTGCAGTGCAATCTTAGTGTTGCCGGTGTAAGGTTGTCTATATTGTAGCAGATTCTAAGGTTTACCCATACAGTATGACAGCTCTGCTCACATCACTTTCATTTTACAAGATTAGTACCATCCAACTATACTTTGCAAGAAACAAAAATGACATTTGATCTTTAATCAGAAATGGTTGGGAGGAGGTCAAAATTGCTCAGTGGGTGGCAGTGTGACCTCATACCTCTGAGGTTGTGGATTTTATTCCTGTCTGAACTCTGTTCCTCTGGGTGCTCCGTGTTCTCCCCATGTTAGTATGACTCTCCTCTGTGTTTACGTGTATTTGTCCCACGAGTTTAAGTTCCAGCCCCGCGTCCCACTGAAGGTAACCGTTGGATGAGCTGTCACACGAGGCTGAGGACCGTTGAGCCATGTTGCTTAGAGTCTTGTGGTTTTGTGCACTTTGGGCCAGTGGGAGAAGAGCCGACATAAACAGGTATAACGCTGCAACAGTGTAAGATATCACTGATAATGGGAGGATAGGGCTTCAGGATTATCCTGAGTGAAGCAGATACTGTATGTTCAACCAGCACGGAGATGTTGGTGGATAAGTCAGAGCAGGCTGGTATGACAGCTCTCACCAGTTGCTGCCACTAAAACCTTCTTTGACAGTTTTTCCTTTGAGTCTTCTGTGCTATTCACCCTTGATAGAACAATACTGCACCCAACTTTTCTAGCTTTGCTTAGACTTTTCGATTTATTTCTGTAATTAACTTAATTTATCAAAGCCTGAAGTATAGTTGAATAACAAATGAGAAACGTAAAACAGAAGACATTTTCTGGCTTAATATTGCACCGAAGCTTCATTAATTTAATTGAAAAATATTCACGAAGTGGACTTTCGTGGAATAATTAATAGTAAATGTTTTTGGTGATCACTGTTTTAGTGGTACTCTGAGTAATGCTTATTTGGCAGAGTTGTCATTATTTTCCTCTGTGTTTGTGGGTGTGTCTTTAGTGCCTGGCTGTGCACATTCGGTTTTTATTTTATTTTTATTTTTGCATCTGTGTATATCTTTCTCGTTCTGAGATGCATTCCCAAGGCCCCATACAGTGATAGCAAAAGTGGGAAAAAAAAGGAAGCTGTCAATCAAACCAATTACCCATGTTCCCAATGCAGCAAGTTGCTTAAGCAATGTGAAGTGACAACAGAGAGAATTCCAAGCACTGACGTTCTGAGGAATTGCATTGGACTGGGCAGGTACTGACTTCACTGTGTCCCCGCAGGCCGTTTCTCCCTGATTCTGTGCAATACGACTGTAATCGGACCTTGTCGTTTTGGCCTGGGACTCAAATTGCCTTCAGACTGCTGCGGTGCCGCCCAAGCTGCCAATCACAGCTGGGGAAAAGAACATGAAGGGTCGGGTAGCAGATTGCTACATGTCCCCTCTCCATTATTTCCTGCTGAAGCCAACCCCATGTGAGTTTTCTTAGCCGAGAGAAAATTACTAGAGGAAAACAGCAGCCGAGTAATGCCAAGATAGACAGATGATCTCAGCATATTAATTGAGTAGCTGCTATGCCACTTGCTCCCTAAATTACAATAATTGCTGGTTTAGCTGTTTTAGGGTTTTACCAAATTCTGTCTAGGCGACCAGTTTTCAACCCTCTGCCCTAGCAGGTTGGCATCACAGATGTGCTAATCTCTCATTTGTTTTAAAGCACTCGATAAACATGTGATGTTAGTTACGCTATCAGAAATATCTCCACATTGTTCTACAGCCGCAGTAAATAATGAATGACAGCAAAGACATAACTAGCTATTGAAGGAAGCAAATGTGAGAAAAGCAGGGTGGGGACTGTGGGGAACTGGGAATTTAATGTGCCCTGGTTTGACTTACATTAACAAAACTTCATTAGCATTCTATGGGTGGTCAGTGAAGGAACCAATATTTCTCATGCTGGAAAAAGACAGTGTCAATGAAAGACTGAAGGTGAGGGTGAACAAAGAATAAAATTAGCACCAGAGTATTAGAGAATGACAAAGGGAAGCCACATCCTAACGTTTAAAACTTTTATGTCACCTGAAGTTAAACTTTTCTAATAGTATTTTTGGTTTCAGTACTGCACAATGTTTCGAAACTTGAAACCAAAAAGTAATTATAGGATTGGACTTCTGGCTCCTGAGAATTTCTTATTTAAACATTTATATAGATGAGATGTGAGAATATTTAATCGAGTGCATTCTGCATCCTTTTTAGGCTCAGCCTTTCAAAGATCAATTACCAGTCCTAATTGGGGTAATTTGCTTCAACTTCATTAGCTGTATTACCACTTGGCTGATGACAAATGAGAAAAGGAATTCTTGTGAAGCAGCTGTTTGTGTTTACTAATTGCTTTTATTGCCCAGCTCACCCACAGAAGAATAATATCCTCGACACCACACTGAAAATATGCAAATCACATCCTATTGTGCCATCATTCCCTTTAACTATTCTCATGTGAGTACGCACATTGCATCAGACGAGTGTGGATTGCTAATTTTTTTTTCATTTATGTGTGTATCAAGTGCAGGTTCTGTATTTAACTTTTAAATAGAACTGCAGTAGCTATTTGCTGTCAGAGCAATTGGACTTACCAGCTTTGCTGAAATGGCTTAAAGAGAATTGAAGCCATAGCAAAATGTTACTAAATCTAGTATGACTTTTAAATGTAAATAATAATAATAATACCATATGTAAAACTTCTGCACTTGTCACAAAAGTTCAGAATTTGCCCTTTGAGACTTAAGCGTATTGCTTTTGATTTGCGCAGTTTGCAGAGGCAGACTGAGGTCCAATAAGTGCCGATTTTGTCATATTTATGCGGCTGCTTGTACGATTTAACATAAACATTATGCAATTATACTCGTAAAAATATTTGCATTATTTAGCAGCCTTTTCTGGACACCCCTGCTTTTCAGATACATTTATAAAACCCACTGCTTCAAAGTTAATAATCACTGTTTAATTTATAGTTGTCCTAAAGCATTCTCCTGTAAAATTACATGAATTATATGACATGTCCTAGAGACAGAGAAAGAGCTGCTTCATTGGAAGGAATCATGCCTGCAGGAAGTGGAGAAACCCTGGATCTTATTACTCTCCAAAATATCTTTCTCATCTGAATTATGTCTCTGGAAAATCGTGGGAAATAATTAAGATACAAAGGCCAATGGAGGTCAAGAAAAGAAGCATTTCAGATCTTATCTCGTGCCAGGACATCTAAAGATTCTGGGAGGGTAGATGAAGTGAGACTTTATCCAAGATGCTATAGAGATCTGTTTTTTTAGATCTGGCAGAGGCTTCTGTGATATTGTCAGAGTAGATCTCTCACAAAGAAAATCTGGGTAGTATCAAAGCAATTTCTAATCTTTATGTTCTCACTACACTTTTTGGTGTCCTCTTTAGTAATGCCATGTAGGCAACACCTTAACACTGGGATCAAGCTCCTGGGGGGTTACACAATAATCTTATATGGAAAAGGATTAAATGGTAATAGATATCTTGTGGGATGCAGGAACAAAGCAAGTTACACTCTGCTGGGGAAAAAAGTCTGAAGACTGTTTGATCACAAGTAGCTTTGCAAACCTTCTCCTCTTGAATGGGGTCTGCCAGTTTCTTTTGTGGTATTTTTCTTTAATTTATTTCCATTCCAGCCCATTCAATTCCAGGTCAGATAGCACACCTGTCTTATTAACAAGGGGTAAATTGAGTAATTGGGAGACCATTGTGTGGAGAGCTTTTTTCTCTCCATCATTATGCTGTCCAGTAGATCCATTAGAATTTTTATTGTGGAAGAATCTTTTATGCTTTCTCTTCAAAGCCTGAAGGTCAGCCAAGGTTGTCCACAGCCACTCTCCCTGGTTTTGGCAAGGAAGGAAGATGTTCTTTTTAACTTTAGTTTCTATGTCATATTAATCAGTTTCTTGAGGGGAGGGGGGAGCGCATAACAGAAATCTAGTGCCGGTTTTTGGTTCTGGTTGGATAATGTTGATAACCACATTCATTGCTGCGATATTTATTTAATGGTGTGTGTCTGTATTGAATTACCCAGACACTGAGTCGGAGTGATACGTTTGTTTTTTATGCTTTCAATTATATTCGCCGTTAGAGACCTTTCTGCTACAGGTGAAAAAACTCTTTATATTGTTGTTGTAACTTATTAAATTGAATTTACTAAACATATATAACAAAATGGTACATATACACATTGTTAATCGTAATGAATGTTTTTAGACTTTTTTACAGCCATACAAGATATCATTTTAAAGCTGAGATACTCAGTAGAGAAGATGATGATTGTCTGTCATCAGTTCAGGTCGTAACCTTATTCTGAGCTGGTAAGTGATGTCTCTGTAAGTGAGAAGCAGTACCCCGCCCCCTTTATTCGTCTTGTTCTTTTTTTTTTTTTTGCTCACACTGAAAAACTATTTGTTTCTGCTCTATTTCAATTTATAAAAGGGGCTCTTTTTCAATTCTGAAACAGGTCAGTTTTACAGAGAATGATCTTCTAGGGAATATGGGTTATAGTAGATACTAGATATAGTAGAAACACAGCTTCTGGCATCTCGTGTGGCCCAAGATGTGCAACATTCTGTTGAGATAGCCAAGTCAAGAGAATTGGTGTTTTCACTCTGAAGGCATGGCTGTATACGTATCAATCTCTGCATTTTCAATGGTTTAAATTGCAAGGGGGGGATGAAAAACGGCCAATACCACACCCACACATTGTTAATAATGGGACTTTTTTACAGTTAAAGAAGAAGTTCATTTTAAAGCAGAGTTACTCTATAATCACAAAATGATGGAGACCTCAAACCACCCCCCACCTCACCCCACCCCCACCAATGTTCAACCCACAGTCGTGCCCAGATCAAGGTTTACGTGTGAATGTTTTATTAGTTCCTCCCTTGGAGGCAGTGTGTTAGGTATGATTCAGACAGAGAAATATGTGTTACCATATTCACTCACACACACACACATACATATATATGTATGTATGCATACAATGGTTCTATGATTTTTCATTATTTATTGTATTGATTGCTTCTAGATCCTATTGTTGAAGTTCCCAGAGAAGAGAAGCTGCACAGGAGAGCATTCAGAATTTAAATTGTCTCTGAATTTCAGATTAACATTGAATTAAACTCCACTTTGTTTTCTTCTGGTTCCGATTTATACTTGAGCTTTTTGGGCTGAGTCATTATGATCACAATCCAGGCTATGGCTGCATTGCTTCTTGAATGTAAAAATTCTGAAAAGATTCAGGATACAGTTGTCTGCACTCCTTCAGCACAGTCTGAACTTGAAGTCACACATGTACTGTCATGTCTTACAACCAATCTGCCTCCTGATCCGTGATGCAGGCCAGACCTACTTTATCACGCATTTATTAAACACACCGGAGATCCACATCCTGTTTAATCACATAAATACTGCCCTAGCCAAGCAGCTCATTGGATGTTTATCAGCATGCGTATTTGACTGTTCTTGCATTCTTACGTAACCGTTTGACGTCATCTTACATTGTCAAAGTACAGTTACAATACTCAAGAACAGAAGACAGTAAAAAATACCCTGCACCAAATATTACGTATGCATCGATTGCATACTCGCCAACAATCTCATGATTCATTACTTCTCAAGTTCATTCTTGGGAGGCGAGTTGGAAAGACCGCTCTTGCAAAGAATACAGGTACAATCTTCGTGTTCTTGGTATTGAGAAACGCCCATTGTGAGGTATTTTGAGCATGAATCCATATTTAACGTTTCCCTGGTTCCAATGTTCCAATGTCTACGCTCCTAATTTCTTGTCTTTGCTTTTGGATTATGATTTGGATTGCGTTCTGTCTCGGTATGACAACAATTTCTTCCTCTTTCTTCCATTTACAAGATTGGATCGTGTTTTGCATAATTTGATGCACGGCTAGGATCATCCCACCACTGCGTCCCGGCACTATCCATTACACACTAAGAGAATATTTTAAAACCCATTCATTTTTCCATTATTGAATGGGTCATAAGTGCCACCTAGTATCTGGGAAGCTGAAAATCCGAATCTTTGGATACTTGACGCCAGTACTAAGCACAATATTGACCATCTTCTTGTTGATGAGAGTGACACAATAGATGGTAGCTTACTCCTATTTTATGACTTTGATTCAGCAGCCTTTGAACATTGTGTGTTAATGCGGAGGGCTTCTTTCACATGCGGTGTGGCTGGAGTGATGTGGAACAGCTCAGTGCAGTTACCTAGAACATAAACTCGATCGAGTCATCTTCATATAGTGACTCTCAATCCCTTTAATCCCCTTGGTATCCCCGATATCACAAGTTGTTTGAAAGTTCATTACATGCAATGGAACTAAATATCATATTATCAAACAGGAAATCACTGTAAAAGGCATTACGTTCCTGCCAATAAAGCAGCAGGTCTCACAAGATTAATTAACATGATGTTTAACGTTTATCCTTCAGACAATCAAGGAACCGTGAAAAGAACCTTGGAAAGATTTTCCAACAAACGCCACTACTACACTCTAAGTACTGTAGGCTGTGCAAAATTGATGACTTGAGTGTCATTTCCATTGAGCACATAACTTAATGTGCTCAGTGTGAAAACATTTCTGTCTTATGTGGTAAGGTTCTGGGCACTTGGGTCTGTGTTCAGTACATTTGTTTGTTTCGCAGAGACTTTTATCCAAAGCAACGTGTGTTTGAGAAGGCTGGGTCTGCAAGGCTGTGAAGCAGTTGAGGTTAAGGGCCTTGTTCAAAAGCCCAGTGGTGAAGTCATTTTGTTGACCACAGGGTTTGAACCAGCAACCTTCCGATTACAGCGTCCTATCATGCTGAGTCACACACCACCCTAGTCAGTAGTCTCTTCCCTATTGCAAAAGCCTGATGTTAGCACTGCCCTGTTCTTATGAAAGTAGGTACATGTATTATTTGTCTGGGGATTGATTCAGCCTCTTCTTCATTTGAGATATAATCCAACTGAGATCTACACTGAATTTGTCATCAAAAAAGGTCATCTGAACTTAACATACCTCCGCTGTCATCACCATGAGCGTCAGTAGCTAAGCATGGATCTGCAGTGTATTCATGCCAGATAGAGCAGCACAGGCTGCAGTAATGGGAGCATTGAGAAATAATAATGTCTTGTTTTAGCGCACAGGTGCTATGCTAATCTAAAATAGCTACCACAAGAAGCTGTTGTGGATGCAGGCCGTGGCTAAGCTGAAACCAGTGCAGGCTGAATGAATACCTATATGGTTATTGGTGCTTTCTGCAGAACAGGTAACCTTGTGGTTACCCTGAATTGCTGTGAAGATCATGTAGGCTGCTTTGATGGACGTCAGGGGGCAGCCACTTCTCAGTGAATAGTACAGCTGGAATCGAGTAATTCAAAGGTGCATGTAGCCTGTGCTATTATGGCTTGTTTTGTACTGTAGCTATTTTTGTACAGTTCTCAATCTTTGGTCTACTTTCACTTTCTTTTCAGTTTAGTGTCCAGGTCAGTTTCATTTATGTTTAAACTCCAGTTATTTAATGTGCAGTACGGTAGTTCTTATGGATTTACAGTAGTTCATCTCGAAGTCACTAGCCTCCAGGGTCCAGATGGAAATAAATTCAGAGTTCAGTCTTTATTACTGAATTCTTGGGTCTGTCATTTATGGAAAAGTAAGTGCATTGAATTTATTTTGCCTGAGACTCCTCTGAAAGAAAAAAAATGAACCATTTCAAAAATGTATATGAGCAGGCTGATTATGGTGTTAAAGAACTTCAGCATAGCACTTTCGGTGCCATTTATAGATATTTCAGCTATATGTGGATTTCTTTTTTATCTTTTTCAAATTGCTTGCACATATTCACTTGTCACAAACCTGGCAGTGCCGTAATGGAACAAAAGACATATCACAGCAAGTTCCCAACACTCGAGCTCTTTATTTCAGTCGACCTTGATCAGATTAAGTTAAAATTAGAATGAGCCTGTTATAGGGATTTGTGTGGTTGTATGATGTGATGAAATAATGCTGACACCAGATGATATAACTCAGGCTCTTACGATAGCTACACCGTGTCCTTTTTTCACTGAAACAGTTCCATATCTCCTGGCTTTCCCCAAGCTGAGAGTTAGTATGACTTTCCCCAAGGCAAAACGACAGCTCAAGTCAGTTGCCGCAACATGCTGGAAGTTTTGTTTGTGCTTAACCAAAAAGGACATCCCACACTAAGCACAGAAGATGAGCACCTCATTGTCACCAAGTAGCACGTGGAAATCAGAATAAGAATTATTTTTTATGACACAGGAGGATGGTGTGAATGTTAAGATAATATAGACCAACAGAATGCGAGCCTCGTCAAGGTGCTGTTTGGGGAAGTCTTTGTCACCTGGTCCCTTCGTCAAGATGGAAGAGTGCTAATCCTGAATCTCATTGCCTTCCTTACTTTTGTTTCAACCTTTGTGTGCATATGCAGGGGGTGTGGGGTGCTGGAGGGGGTGGTAATTAATCCTTTTTATGTAAGAGAACAAAGCTTTGGGTTTTTTTTTTGTCTTTGCTCAACCTGTGTAGAGTTGCCATAGCAACCTTGGCAGCCTAACAGCAAGCCCCATTTTGGCAGGCTGAGGACGGAGGGGGGCGAATGGCACTGAGCTGAAAGCACAGGGCACGGTCAGGCCTAAATTACTGGTGTGCCTCTGATCCGGGCTTGCGGCCTCCTTCATCCTGAGGGAGGGAAACGGATTGGTCAGCCATTCCGTGTCCCAGAATTATTTGTTTTCGTTTAGTTCTTCACATGACACTTTTTTCACCTCTCATTTTTTTGTTTACATTTAAATTTTATTATTTTATTGCCCAACTCAGGTTAAGTACCTTGTTAAAGGTTACAGCTGCCAGGGTTCTTCTTCGGCCTTGAATTAGTAGGGGGCAACCTTATATTGTTATTCTCTGTACCATTCATCATTTTGGTAACACTTTGCTTAAAGCAGTCATCATAATGCATTATTGATACTTTCATAATGCATTACAATGCATTCAGAAAGTGTTAAAGACATGGCTGTAACTATTTATAAAAAGGAATAACACATCCTATCCATTGTTTATTATGCAATATGAATGTTCTATAATGCACTATAAATACCTTCATAATGGATTTTGGTGCCTTATACTGACCATTAAAATGTATTATGAAGGTAAATATAGTGCATTATAGATGAGAGCTTGATAAGGCAGTCATAATGCATAATAAACATGACTATGATGTGTTATGCCTTTTTATAAATAATTATAGCCATGTTTGTAATGCTTTATGAATGTATCTATAATGCATTATGATGACTGCTTTAAGGAAAGTCTTACCATTATTTGTTTTTAATACTGTTGAACTTGTGTATACCTCTTATGCAAATAAGGGTGTGAGATAGAGGGAGAGTGTGGATGATTTAGGAGGTAGGAGACAAGTTAGGGCATATGCCTGACCAGTAATCATTCATAATTAATGATACGAATCAGGGATTTCTCTGGCCTTAAGGAAGAAGGAGATTCACAAGAAAAGAAGCAAAATCTCATGAGAGATATTGTTTTAGGCTTTTAATTTTAGTCGCTTGCAGTCAGTTGGTTAGAGTCAAAATGGATGTTCTGTTCTTCCAGCCTGTTAATTCTAGAGAGATTTAATAAAGTCTCCTCTGTTTCCCAAGAATCTATCCGCCGTTACAAATTTTTTTCATAAAGGATTGTTTGGGACTGTTGTATGTGGGATATGGCAGCCATGAGGAGGCTGGTTTGTGTCTTTGAATCTGGACATATAACCTGTATACCTGTATACCTGTATAACCTGTATTCCAGGCATTATCTTGCATGTTTCTCTGTGGGACTAATACTCTTGAGAATCAGGTGGCCATCGACGGAACTGTGATAAAATGCACAACTGTAAACCAATCATGAAGTGTGAATTAGAGTTAAGCACTAACTGGCAACGTTGAAAACAAGTAACGGAAACTTCAAATGGGCTGCCTGGACAGAAAAAAAAGTCGCTCACTTCAAATCATATTCCACTGCTTTTATTGCACATGTAAGCATTTTAAATCCCCAACACCTGACGCAGAAGGTCGAGATTGAGACAGCGCTGGTATAAAGGAGTACAGAAGCAGTGTCTGAGATTTAAATTGATGCTGAACATTAGCATGTTGTGCTACTGATTTAAAAATCTTTAAATATGTGTCAGGTATGAAACTCCTGACTGACTTTTCACTTTTCAAGTCAACTGAGATATTTATTGCTAATCAAATACTGGTCTAGCATAAGTGAACTTACTGAACCTACCAACAAATGAAATCCACACTCAGTTATGCACAGGGATTAATGAAATGACTCTCTTTGATGTCTGTCATCAAATACGGTACATTTGAAATGTAATATCCATATAGAAGCCGCAGTGTATAACGTGTTGTCAAACTAGAACGCTGGCGAACTTGTTAAACTTATTTTGAATATTTTTCAAAGGGGAAAATTTATTTTAAAGGATTCTGGACCTGAAGCTGAAGAGTAGCCTCCTGGGCTGTGTACAATAAAACACAAATTTTCCTGGCAAGCTCTAAAAGATTGCCATTCCTGTGTACCTAGTTTTTTACCCAGCTCTCAGGCTAATGGAGTTTTAGATTGTGCTTAAAACCCCCAAAAGGTTGAGGGCCACTCTACTGTTTACATTCCTCTCTGTTAGAACTAAGCAGAATTATTTTATGGTTACTAATGTCAATGCTTTTAATGTAGTTTTTGCAGTGTCAGCCTCTGACAGGCGGTTGATTGAGTTTTCAGCCATGACAACCCGCGCTTAGCTGTTGCATGGTACGACGATAATTTTAGCGGGACAAATTAATTTTAGAGGTTTGCCAGAACCTCTGATATATTCTAAAATATAGCAAGCAAGGGTTTCTTCTACAGTGGCTTTGGGAACAGCGTGTTTGAATGAGTTAAGAGATGCTAGAAGAGAGTGGAAGAATATAAAACTTGCGTCAAAATGGCATTAGTGGTCGATGACCTAAAGCTCAGCCTAAGCCTTAGGGGAGGCCTTCAGATGGCAAAATGCTACACTCCTCCAGTGAAATGTTCACCCAGCTGGAAGGCCAGATATTTGTCAGCAGAAGTGACCTCTTGCTGCAAAATTGTCATGGCAAACTACACTTACCAAATGAAAAATATACCCAGTAACATAATCCACACCTTCGGAAAAGCTATTTGGATTTCAATAAAACTGCTTGTTCGTGGCATCCTTATCTAGGGGGCGCTTGAATTGTAAACCACCCGCCGCCTGGCCACCCACCACCATTTTTCGTTTCTGATAAAGGCAGATGGAGACCTATCCATTTAGTTGTTTCGTTTTCCCTGATTCTCCTTGTATGTTAGACAGGGGTGTTTATGAAAAACATTGCACTTTAAAGGGGGCTACACTGGGCTCATCAGGATGAGGTGCTGAGCTCAGTGATTTCCTGGCTGATTATATCCCATGAGACAGCACCTCTCTTTGCCCGGTCCTGTCACCTTTCCCTGCTGATGGAACACAATGTTTAAGAGAAAAATGGCACCTTTAATTTCACATTCCTGTGGGAGAAGCCACACTTGCTCTCCGAGTTCTGCTTTCTGCCAGGCCCTGTCACATCTTCACAGAGAAGCATGCTTCATCTGGTATAAATTCACATTTCTCAGTGTGGTCGTTCCTCCTTTTAATTGTAAGAATCGTGTTCCATCACTGTGCTGTATAATATGGGTGTACGAATTGGTAAATTAATACCTGTCATGTGATCTGCAATTACATTTTGATGAATGCTTTTGAGCAGACCAGTGGAAATTTTTGTCATAAATGTTTCGTAACTTTGACTTTTAGAACGCTGGCGAAATTCACTGTTTACAGCATTGTTTACAACCTTAGATTTCCTGTGATAGGCAGTATATTTGTTTTTCTTTATTTATGTCTCACATCTCATTACTAATGCTATCCATCCAATCGGTAATCTAGTAGCCAGTCAAGGCAAACCTGGATCTTATCCTACAAGGCAGGAGAACAGCCTAGGTGTGATGCTGTTCCATCACAGTGCAGACATGCAGCAGAACTTTTGCACGTTTTGGACCACACAGGATGCTAAGTCAGAATCTGTGTTTCTGGAAACAGTTTGTTATTATATCCCATATTCATTTAAGGATGTACATCCTCAGTAAAACTGACCTGTTTCTAGAAAGGGCAATTTTATTTTTTGAACCAGAGCTAAAGCAAATAGCTTCCCAGTATGACATAGGGAAAAAAACAAGCCCAGAAAAATGTGCAGTGTTTTTTGTTTGCACATTATAATTGGGCACAAAAAAACAATGAAAAGATTTTTTTCCCAAAGACATACAGAGGTTCTTGCACACACACACACACACACACACACACACTATGGGCAATTTAGAGAAGCCAGTTCACCTAGCTACATGTTTTTGGACCGAGGGAGGGAGGACCCAGAGGAAATCCTTTCACCGTGGGAAGAGTATGGCAAACTCAGTACTCACCGTCAAGTCAAGTCAAGTAAGACTTTATTGTCACACCAACCGCATTCAGTAACACGGAATTCTGTAGCACAAAATAACATTCCCCAGAATTGTGGTGCTACATATATACATAAAGTGCAGAGCTAGACAGGACAAGTGCAAAAAAAAAATGGTATGACAACATTAACACACAATGTAAACATAAACAGAATTGGAACCTAATGTTGGAACTCATTACTCATGCTTCAGTATATATTATTCCTAAGTAAATAATGAGCATGATTTTGAATTACTATAATTATGACCTCACCGTATGTGATGGACAGCCATCCTGCCCACTGTGTTCCATGACCTGCTCCCTACATTTAGTGGAAATGACTCTGATGTACTGTATCCCTAAGTGTATGAGTAGATATTGAAAATGGGTGGCTGGGTGGTATAATTATATAAATAAATCTGACGTGGTTTGATGGGCCTTCCCACACAGTGGGGGGGACTGATCAGCATTGTATAGCTAGGTCGTTTGGGACGCATTGTACTCATGACCCGACTAATGCACACTCTGCTTCGCCGGGCCAGCTGATCTACCGTGTCCCTAGTGTGATCAAGCTCTGACCCCCCCAGCCCTCTAGTGCATTGTGTCATCCAAACACGCTCTCACCAGCTGCCATTGCTGCCCGCCGTGGTGAGGCCCGAGGCTCTGATTTTCATTAACTGCCGAAATGGAAGATCAAACAACCTCGTAACGAAATCTGTGGGATATGACACTGCATCTACTGCGCGCAGCCGCAGGCCTCACAGCTGCAGGGACACGCTGAATCACATACACCACTGAGGTCACCTAAACTGAAGCAGGACCCTGCTTTGTGGTACTCAGAAGGCAGCAGATGCTCGTAAATAGGACGGGGTTTTAAGAGTGCAATGTAAGGCTACTCGGCTTATATGGAGCGACTGAAGCTAAGATGAAGCGAAAGCAAGGACAGATGGTACTTCAGCCAAGCCTGAGCAAAGGCGACATAAAGGAGACAATCAGAGGTATCAAAAAATGGAGTACAGAAATCTTCATTACTATACTTAAATAGGCTTTTAAGGATTTGTACTTTACTTGAGTATTTCAAGCTGTTTTAGCTTTTACTTTCACTTTGGGACATGACTGAGCCAATGACATTATTGTTAGATAGATCCCAGATTAATCCCGAGAGGGAAATCTGGGAAAACAGGGTCAGTTAATCCCTGGAGCACTTCAGGTTAAGGGCCTAACAGTGAAATCATTCTGCTGACTAAGGGGCTTAAACCACCAACCTTCGGATTACAAACCCAGCATCCTAACTGGCTGAGCCGCAGACCAGTTTAATTGCTTGGTTTTGGAACATGTAGATCTGTACAGTATGTAATCATTTTTAATTATTATTTTTCTTTTACCCCAATGTGCATAGGTTTATAAATAGCTTCCTTATCATGAGAACAACTGCAGTTTAACCCGGAAAGCTGCACCGGAGGTGACTGCGATATGGAAGTTTAAAAGCAGCGCGAGGTTTTTCTCTGGCTCCCGTGGCGGGAAAGCAAAGGCTTGCATAGATGTGCCAGTGTCCACACCTGCTCGCGTCCCCTCTCTGTGACAGTGAAGCCGTCACCTGTGGGGGTCTCCACGCACACACTCAGACACACTCATGTACTGTGCATGCGGCCACAAGGACAGTGCAGTCGAGCGTCTCAAACCCCACTGTCAGGAATATGTGCACACAAACAAATACACCAACGCCATAGTCTTGGTTTGTCTTTGAAAGCTAAGATGTGTTTGTTTTCATGTAGAAACCAAGCCCACTCTTTCACATGGTCAGCAGATTTGTCTCTTGAGCAAGGCCTCGAGAAATGCTCCACGGACACCAGATAAATGGCTGATTCTGCACTCTGACCCCCAGCGTCTTTCTCAGCTGTATATGTGTGTGTCTCACAAGAGAGCAAGAGGAGATATGAGAAAAGCAAAAGAATTCCGATGTACCTGTACTCCCGCAGATGGCAAATAAAATTATTATGTCATTTCATTTCATTTCCTCATCTGAACTACCTGCAGTCCCTGTAAGCTTCTTTTGTAGCCCACAGTTGTTTTGGGGATAGGTATGGCCTACCTTTGTAAATGTATCGTTTTACCGCTTGACTGTGGTGTTGTCAGTGATGTGTTACTTCCATGGTCCTGTCACGGAGTCTAGAACCTGGCTGCTGAGTGTGCCAGCATGAGTTGACCCTTAGTGGAGTCATTGGCCCTTAGACAAACTACTCTCCTGGCTCATTTGGCAGCTTTTCTCTTGCTTTGGCGGAAAACACACACCGGAGCCAGCCCTGTGTGAGGGTGGTAGACTTACGAGCACAACAGAGAGCATCACGGGACACTGTTAGCATTCTGGCATTAAAACTCTGATGTCATTGTCCTTCTTCATTAATATGACATCAACAGAGATAATGAAGGAGGCCACAGACTGTGGAATATGCACCCGTAAGCACTGTAATACACTCAGGGTTTGTCAGCATGGTGAAACAATGTTTTTAAAACGGCCCCTGTTCACTGGTAGCTCCCCAAGCAGGTGGAAGTGTCCAAGCGTCCGTCTGACGCTTGCCAAAATCACCTCTCAGGGTTCTAATTATGAGGTGATTTGTGGCTTAAGTAAGTGGCCATTGGGTATAATAGATCTGTGTATGGCCCCTGCTCCGCGCCGTCTGTGTAACAGTGTCTGGCTGCTCCGTCAGCCCCTGTCAGCCAGTGAGAGTGAGAGCGGCCAGCGTACTCACACGGGGCCCCAACTCGGAGGGCACAAAATGCAGCACTGCCGTCCAAGTTCTCCACTCGCCGAGGACGTTGAAGGCAGTCCCGTCATTTCCCACCTGGCGTTACTGTCCAGATGCAGGACGTTGCAGAGCAAACCATTGCTTACCGACCTCTGGGTCTGAAAGACTCTGCTCGAACCAAAGCTACAAGCTATTTAGGTTCTGCCTCCTTTCCTGTTGAGGTGATAAACTTCCAAGTTATTATTTGCCTTCCCCAGTGGGCTCTGTAAGGGCTTTTCTCCTTAGCATTTCTGTACTTTCTTTACGCACATGGGCCACTTGGGTGAGCATTTTATTATGATAAACGCTAATGTGATTTCCTGGAAACCACGAAGGCTAACAGTTAGCATAGGCTGCACTTTAATGCTCCGCTCATACCTCATCTGCCTTTCTCCTTCCACAGATGGATTTGGGGCACAAAACACATACTCTCTCTCCCCGTGTATGCCTGTGCAGGACCCGCGGGGTTCCTTTGGTCCGCAGACACCATCATTCAGAAGCTTCTGTTTTGTTACTTGGAACTGGGATTGAGGAAAGCAAGAAGCTGGTCTTGTCCCTATGAATGAAAAGTAGAAAGGAGGTGGGCTTCAATAGGGAAATCAAAAACAAAGAACTTTTGCTTGTATTTCCTGTAAAACAGCCAGAAACTTTGTAATATTGCTCAGTTTTCACAAAGGTCAGTGTTTGTTCCTTCATCATAATTTTTATGCAATAATCAAGGCCTGGTAGCACCAGCTGTTTGGAAATGTGCTGAACTGAGCAGTTAGTAAGCCCTCTGCTTTTAAATCTCAGCAGTTTGTGCCTTCTCTACCGTTTTGTTGTGTTTTATCTGCCCTTCCGTTGCAGGTTAATCACTAGAAGCCGGCTGTGCCATTCTCCTCTAAGGGAACAGGGGATTATTCGTTTGAGTCTTGGGAGAATTCCAGTGAGCACGATTTGGGGGGCATGTGTGTTAGCTAGCCGCTTTCTGACCCCGTAGGTGTGTCAGAGTGGTAGCGACTCTGTGCTAATATTTTGACAGCTGGTACTCCTGCAGTATGACAAATCCTGCCGCCCTCACACATAGTGCTAAGCCTCAGGAAAAAGGTCAGAGGTTGGTGGAAACTCGTGACCATTACCCAGGCAGTTTGCGATCGGTATCTGCAAGACGGTTGGCATGGCCTGGGCCGCCGGCCTGGCCAGCTCAAACAGCAGCTCTGTGGGATTATGGGCAACAATCATAGCTCAGGGTCTTCTGCTGCCTCCATTCTGTTGCTAGTAACAGAGTAGCCTCATAAGCCAGTTGGAGAAGCTCTGCCAATCCCCAGGCAGGATTTGGGAGGTTGTGTGTCTGGCGGCTTTTGTTCTAGCCTTCTCTGAAACCCAAAACAGGCACACGCCAATGATCCCGAATAGCCATTTAGTGGTTTACGTTGGTAATGAGTTGTAAACATGCGGATTAATTGAGAATATGGAGCATTGTTTTTTTTTCCTGCACCGAGAGTGTAATGAGAGATGGAGACGTACAGAAAATCCTTTTATCTGTGCTGCAAGTCACACATCCACGAATGATGGTTACGTAGCACACACAGACCTGCTGGAAGAGAGCCAAAGTCAGGAGAGGATTTTAATTGCTGCTCCAAATTTCAGAATACCCGTCTGTGTTATTTATTTATTTATCTATTCACACTCCCTTTTTGGAAAATCTTGCCGTCCGTACCAAGGATATTGCTGCATGCTCCGGATTTGTCCTGCCACATTTGGTCCAACATATAAACCCAACAACATGATGCAATTGACAGCCACGACACAGCACATGGTGCCCCAGGCAGACACCATAAACAAAGTAGATACACGCCGTAATGTGGCCGTTAAGACTGCAGCCTCCAAATCGCCTCCTTTTGGTGCTGTGATTGCACATCGGGCATCTGATGTTTTCTGAAATTGTTCACGTAACAGCAAAAGAACCAACATCTCAAACTGTTTGCCCACTTAAGTCCTGGCTCAGTGTGATAAGTAACTTCCCTTCTGTAAATATCCAAACAAAAAAATAAAGCGGTAGTGCAATAGCATCCTATATGAAGTACCTCAGTTAATATTCACCCATCCATTGGCCTGAATGGTAGATTATGCTTTTTTGCCTTATTCATTTACATATAAATGGCTTATTTAGCGGTACCCAAAAGCAGAAATTAATTCCATGCGGTGAGCGGAACGTTTTATTTTTGAAATATCCAGTTTTATAGTCTTCCTGCTGCCATGTAATGACAGTAAATGCACGCTAACGACGGCAGCCGAGATTTTGATGACTGTGGGTTGAATAGAACAATCTGTCCTTAATCCCACTTAGATACTCAGATCCCGGGCTCAAACGTAGCTTCACTGTCCAGGAAGCGGTGAAAAAGGGAAGCGGCTGCTTCATTTAGCGTGAGCGGTTTTGCATATTGTAACTAATAAGGGGACGGGGAAACTGTCGCCAGCGGCTTTGCTGGAAATCCCTGGTAATTCCTCGTGAGCCAGAGCATTACGGTTTCCGCTATCCGGCGCGCGATTAGCCGCCTCCCGATAAGTTTTGTTGGGCGAGGCTACCCCTGCGGCTGCAAGGCCGAGGTTTTGCGACAGATTTTTCATAGATTCACGTGCTCTTTGGAAATGTTTGCAGATACTGAGACAGATAAACCCTTAACTAACTAAACGTTTGATGTTTGGTGTTTTGTGTCAGCTTCCCGAGTGTACTTAAATTTCCTTTAAGATTTCTGCTCTTATGATATCATAATATATGGTTGCACTTCCGTACACACATAGCGGAGGTTTTAGGAAAATGCCATAACGCATGAAAATCTGGATTTTTTCGGTATTTTTGTGTGCTTGCCTGTACTGTTTTACAAATGCTTGATTAGTTATAGTAGTAATGGCAGTTTTCTTGCCATATTTGGAGTTAGCACAGCTGATATCATCTTGTAGATGCTAGGTATTAGCATCAGGTATTAAAAAATGTTGATTTTGAGTGCTTCTTCAAATAGTTAGATGGTGACATACTTTGGTTAGGGCCAGTAATACTGGTCTTCTGTGTGCTGGAGCCAAGACCTCTAATGAGATATAAAATCATTTGCACTTCTGGCTTCATTTTTTTTTTGTACTCTATTAGTGAAACAAGAACCCATTAGTGAATTGGACCAATGATGAATTATCTGGTGCAAGTAGATAGTGAACTCGTGGTGTCTCCCTGGGAGGTAACAGGGCATGATAAAATAGTCATCTTTACTTACACCGGAATTTTACTACTAAGAGGGAATGTTTTAGTTCCATGACATTTTACTCCGGGGGTATTAAGAAATAAAATCTATAGATGTATTAATCCGTGGATGCAGCTGCCTTCAGCCATCATTGTGAAGTGAAAACTGCAGCGAATAACTTTATGCCTCTCTGACAGCTAAAAACAGCAGCGGATGTTGCTAGGCAACCCTATGCCACATTCAGCAGCAAGGAACTCCCTCTATCATTTGTGGAAGAATAAAAATCATTTGTTTACTTTTGTGGATTTTGTTTGGTGTCCAAATGATGGCTGCAAAGCAGTGACTGATTGCTGTGATGATTATTCCATATGCATAAAAATAACAGAACACATACCCACTCTCATAATGAGAATATAGTGGCACTAATTCCTGTAACTATGGATATACATATGAAAAAAGTACCCATTCGTAGGGATGAGTAATGACCTAAATATAGGGAACAAATTATTTCTCATTGTGCGATATTTCATATGCAGCTAAGAAAAATAATCATTACACAAAGTAGTTTTAACGTGTAAGCATGTATGGATAGAATGATAGGGGAATATATGTTTGGGACTACATGTTTTAGGTTATATAAAAACTTAGTCTGAAAGTCTAAAACCGTGCACATACAGTTCCTTCCAAAAGTACTGGAACAGTGTGGCCAGTTCCTTTACTTTTGCTGTACACTGAAAGCATTTGTGTTTGACATCAAAAGATGAATATGAGACAAGAGATCAGTAATTCAGCTTTTATTTTCAGGTATTTACATCTAGATATGTTAAACAACTCAGAAGATCTCATCGTTTGTACTGGAACGCCAAATTTTTAGGTGAGCAAAATGTGACTGACAGGTATTTTTTGTTGCACAGGTGTGTCCAGTTACACTGATTCCTCAAACAATAAATAGCACGGAATGTCTACTGTCAGTTTCAGCTTTGGGTTTTGCCTTTGCAGAGTGCATTCATAGTTAAAAAGGTGTAACCAACATGAAGACCAAAGAGCTGTCTAAGCAAATCTGAAGCTGAGAGAAGATGTAAAATCCATCAGGGTCCTTGCACAAACATTGAGCATAGCCAGTACAACTATTTGGAATGTCCTGAAGAGGAAAGAAAACACTGGTGTACTGAGCAACAGATGTCGAACCAGTAGACCAAGGAAACATCAGCAGTTGATGACAGAAACCTTGTGAGAACTGTAAAGAAAAACCCTAAAACAACTGTCAGTGACAACAGCAGCAGCCTGCAGAGGGCAGGAGTGAAGGCAACACAATCCGCCGTTCGCAGAAGACTTCAGGAACAAAAAAACAGAAGCTACACTAGAAGATGTAAACCACTTATTAGCAATAAGAATAAGAAGGTCAGATTAGAATTTGCCAAAGGGTAGAGACAATGCTCGAGCATGCTGATGAGACCAAGATTAACCTTTACCAAAGTAATGGAAAGGCTAAAGTGTGGAAAAAGACAGGATCTTCTCATGATCCCAAGCACACAAGATCTTCTGTGAAAGACATTGGAGGAAAGGTCATGGCTTGGGCTAGCATGGCTTCTTCTGGGACAGGCTCATTGATGAAGTAACACATGATGGCAGCTGCAAAAGTCTACAGAAACATTTTGTGTATGGCAGTTTAAAGAGAGATGCAACCAAACTGATTGGGAGATCCTTCATCACACAGCAAGACGATGACCAAGGAGTTCAGACTTAAACGCTGTTGAGCATGCATTTTACCTGCTAACTGAAGGGAGAGGGCGGCCCCCCCCCCCCACCCACAAAACCCGCAGGGGGGGGGGGGGCCTGCAGGCGGGGGGCCCCACACGAGAATGGGAAGGTTTTTGTGGTG
>JAODLD010000040.1:14091105-14103415 GCA_026781065.1 Mormyrops boulengeri | reverse complement strand
GCAGTTATTTTGGACGGTGGGTGAAAACGTTGATGAAAATGATCAGTGACAGTCGAGCAAGCAGTTGGTGATATTACTGTCATTCCTGGAATGATTCATGGGCATCTCATCTTTCGGTGTAATCATAATCGCATCTTAGAGAGAAAAACTCCTGGAAACCTTAATAAAAATGCATGACGATCACATGACCTCATCACATATGATATCTCATTGGAGGATTCCGGGAATTATATCCAGAGTAATGCGTGGCTGGAGGCTACAGATTGAGGGGGTTAAGGACGACTGCAGTCACGGTGCTCACTGTACCTGTCGGGTACCACTCTGCAGGAACAATCAGCCATATAATATAATATTCCTCCAGCTCACCGGAATAAAATAGTTTAATCCTTATCTATCATGCTGACGTCCACTATATCAAAGTTCCCCAAATATAAAAGGACACAGTAAACAGTTCTTTTAACCCAATTGCTTTTCTTACTAGTCAGGCGGCCATAAAGGAAAAGAAAGGTAGCCATACTGATTAATAATACATATTTATGTATTTTTTTTGTCAGTTCAATATGAGCCCTGCAGGAGAGATTCATTTACTTTATGGAAAATTGTTTCCTCCAACTCCTGGTTTCCATGGCAGCTGCTATAAAAAGATCATTTCTTGGTCATAATTTAGTTTTCTTACACACTGCGAGACGTTACGTGTTTCTCAAGTATTTTAAATAGCAAAGTCATTAGTATACAGCAAATTACAGTTAAGGTCATTAAAAATAAAACAAACTGGGCTCCTTTAGCTTCAGGATACATGGTATTTTTTTCAGTTTCATTGTATTTTAGTGAAGCAGCGTTTCTTTCTATACTCTGTGTGTTTACAATTATCTTCTATTTATTTTGCAGTATCAGTTTTATATATTGCAATTAAGTGCATAGCATTGATAGCACTGAGCCTCTGGTTGCCCCTGGCAACTGGCCTGAGTACTCACTAATATCGGGCTTTGCCTTGCAGAGTCATCAGGGAACATCTGGGGGAACAGGAGGTGTCAATCTCCCTAACGATAGATTCTGTAGACGAGGGGGACCTGGGGAATTACTCCTGCTACGTGGAAAATGGAAACGGCAGGCGTCAGGCCAGCATCCAACTCACCAAGCGGGGTAAGGATCTCATCCCTGTTTCACTCACAGACCAACAGGAACAGGAAATGAAAGCAAAGTACTTATTAGCCAGCCATGCTAGGTTGGCACTTTATGGCAAAGAAGCAGATGATGTTCATCTTCTGACCAGCAAACATTGCTACAGATATTCAGCACAAATATATTCATGTATATTTTACAAATTGTTTCTTGCCGGATATTAATGGAATGAATCTGTAGGATAGTACTGTTGTCAAGTGCGCATCAATTATGCATGATGCTGTTCATGCAAACAATATGTTCATGTGCTTTGACATATGTTGGGGGCTTGTTTTCTGCTTAAGGCCTTGTGATAGCGCACAAAGCTCCAGACCTGCATCTGCAGAAAGCTCCGGAAAACCACTAGACGTTACTGTTTTCCGCTCAAATGATCCTGGTAGTCAATCCACTCAGTTTGCCAAGCTCTGCAGTGTGACAGACATTTTCCGAACACTCAGCAGCTGTCTGTGGTCCCGAAATAGTTATTTTATTTTTGTACGAGTACTTTTTTTCTTCTTTTTCTTCTAAAAAAGCTGCTATTAGTTTCTTGGCATCTGGACCCTTTCCTCATCTGTCATGTGTAGAAGGTTTGCCTTCACCACACAGGATGAACTAATGTTCAAGGAAAATCCAGCACTAGTCTGTCTTAAAAAAATAAAAATCACCATCCATACAAGGGACATTCCCATAAATAGGTGAACTGACTGTGGCTATTCCAATAGCAACGAGCTTCGCCAGAGTGCGAATGCGGCTGTGAAAGCACTGGGAAGCAGGGAAGAGCATTTTCTCAAAGGTTGCACCACTCACAAGTTGAGTTTACGAAGGAGCTGCACTCTGGCAAAGAAGTAATTCGCTCAGAGTTTGCACTCATTTAAATTTAAATTCACCCGAAAGTCTCACTCACTCACAGGCTGATCTCTATTAAATATTGAGCAGTATTGTCAGATACTGAGCCACTTAGAATGTCCCCCAAATTATTATGTCTAGAAAAGAGATATCCAGCACGTCTAGGCGGACAGTTAATCTATGCATTTTGATGGATTGCCCTCTTATATAACTGAATCTAATTTTATACTGATATGTTGAACTAATTGTAAAACACTATAAGTGTTTATTCATGCCTAGTAGCATTAGCATGTGGAGCCTCCTGCCTGCTGGATTCCAGCCGCCCATGAACGCTTAAGTCAGAGAGCTACCAAACACAGTTAACGTAAGCATGCCTTTTTGTGCCTGAATGCATCCTTTTTAATAATGCTTAAATAAATTGAATAGAGCAGTATTTCTGGCTGGTGTTTTTAATGTGATGAGAGAATCACTAATATAGTTTAATGCCGCGATTTGGTAATTATTTTGGAAATTGGGTTTTCTCACAACATTCAATTTCCCAGAAGTTTTCGAGTTCGCATATATTTGCATAGTATCTTTTTTTTTTCTTTTAAACTTGTAGCTGTTCAGGACTTTGCAGGGATCTCGGTTCCATTTTATTTACTCGAGGAAGGACTTCTACTGAGCTGTGTATATTTGAATACATTTTTATGAGATTATAGCAGCCCCCTGAATTGAAACCTATCAAAAGACACTTCTTTCCCGCATGCACCCACACACAGTGTGATATATTTGTGATTATTGTAATGTTTATTTTATGGATTTATGACGCAATATGCATAATTTATGCGGAAGGAGCTCCGTAGCACAGATCGTGAAAGCGAAGGCATGGTGTGCTGTGAAACTACCTGTGTTCAGAAATGTGGCTCCCTGGGTACAGTAACTGCCGTGCTGTTCTGGACCTTCAAGAGGGGCAATTATATAAACATCGGCGGATTTCAGACGACATCACGCTAATGGATTGCACCATTTAACGGGAATAACATTTTAATGCTCCGCCCAAAATCTATAGCGCAGTATTGCCTATCATGCTTAAAGTATTTGGAGTAAAAGGGGATGGAGTAAAAGAATATTACAAATGATAACATCTAGTCCATGCAATTCTGTAAGCAATGTTCCATATTTTAATCTCTATGTAATTCTGCATGAAGAAACCTGCTGTTCTAATTTAAGAAATGCAGCTGCTTTAATTGTACTGTGTTTTAATGTGAATTTTCCACTTTATCACACCTATTGCTGCCTTAACTTTGCTGGACTGGACAAAAAACCTCACTGAAGCAGTAGGATTTCTTCTTTTTTCATGTCCCCAAACTGTACAGGTTGATGACGGCAAAAGTCACCTAAGCATCTGTGTTCTGGTGCAGTATAGAACAGAACTGTCATTGGGGATTCACATATCACAGTCAGAGTTTAAAATTTCAAGTCATTAAGAACAATATCCAGCCATTGTGGAACTCATGATTTGCATTTCATGTGATGCAAATGAAAGCCAAATCAGAGTGGTAATTTTGTATCTAGAATTTGATAAAGCGTACAGGAATCCACGCAGATCAGGCAGCTGATTAAAAAGAAACTTAAGGTCAAAGTAAGGGACAAGCGGACTTTGAAAATTCACTCTTTAGTTTTCTTCTCATTACATACATGAATACCTTCTCGTTAATGGGCTGTTGGGTGATCACGGCTTTTTCTAACAGTAGAGTCGTTCCCACTTCATTGCTGACTGCTCACTCAAAGGCGTCACTTGAAACTCGAAGAGTCAGTTCTGTCAATGATGCATTATATGTCATTGTGTTTGAGTTGCTGTTTATAAACAGAACTGTGTAGATTACACACAATAGCATTAAGGATGGCAAAGGTTTTCGATGGAGAACACCATTGTTTGAAGCTTTGTTTGGTTTTCTATTTCTCACCTACAATCGATTGACCTAGGGAGTTGGGGGAGAACCAGTTGTTGATTGCCTGAACCTGAGACGCCAGACATATATTTCACTAAGCTTGGCACCTGGTACCTGGCCATTAACTCTCCGCTGTTACCTTTGCAAGCAAGGATAATTGTTTTTCTTTATCTCGCCTGGCACAGTTACTGCATCGTACAAGTTATTAATGGCATCCTTCCATCAGAACTAGTGTATTCTGATCCAAAGAATGGGAGGAGTGTTCCCCTTGAGTTATTGCTAAGATAGTCTGCCACCATTCTCTTTTTCCTGTTGAATTAGTCGCACGAGGTGATAATAATTCACCCTGCAGCGGTAAATTTTCCCAACAGCTGCATGAAACATGGCGGGAATTACAGAGCTGCCAGAATGCACTGCAGGGACGCAGACCTCTGGACGGTGGGTTTAATGGACCATGTTTTCATCGTGATTTCATATACCGAGCACCAGCCCAACTAGCAGGACTGAGACGCTGTTAAATGTATCATTTTTTAAGCCCTGGGGTCGTTGATGGTGTATTTCCCTTGAGTGTCACTTCCCTTGCAATCCCTTGCAAATTGTTTTTTTTTCTACATCTAACTTAGAAAAAAGATATTCTGTATTTTATGTTGTTCTGTTGTGTCTGAATCTTGAAGAAGTGCCTGGTCTTTCTGCTCATATTCCAGTGATGTAGATGATTGAATCACTTCCATGAGTGGAAACAAAAGGCTTTATTATGTTTAACTGTCTAACTTGAGGATCTGCTCCCATTTGTGGCAGCGTGGGGCTCGTGTGCCATGGACTAAGCACACTGGACTGAGTGGGTGAGATGGATCTGCTTCTTGCAGCCCAGTGAGACAAGCCAGATTGAGGCGGATGTCAGGCAGACAGATTAGGCCACGCTTGTACTCTCACCCAGGCATGGATCTTCACAATGATGAGTCAGATCCATCACCCTCTCTCCTCCGGAGGTGTGGCGAAATGAGGCCCACAAGTCCAAATGATGTCAAGGTTGATGAGTCGCGGTGGCAACCTGCACATCCGCAATCAAACTCAGTGCCAGCATGGTGAAGGATTATGAATTGCGAGTGACTGCATTGCTTTGTCAAATATATTGACACCTAAGTGAGGCACGCTTCCCGGCATTGGCTGATAATACGTCTTAATCTCCCCTCCTCCACAAAAGCTTCATTTAGGTCCCGGACAGAGAAGAATGGACCTCTTTATTTAAACCTTACAAGAATGTCAGACTCATCACATCTTCTGTGCTGATGAGAAAACTAGAGTAGGGAGAACTGTGTGCAACTTCAGCAGATGCAGGAAGTAACCAGGAAGTCAAAACAGGGCCATTACAAAATTCCCTTTTAAAATAATAGTACCAAACCTAGAATATGAAATGACTTTGGGTGCCAAGGATCTTCTCATTTTCAGCTCCTCCCTTTCTTCTCTGCACTTCCTCTTCAACCAAGCAACAGACAACAATGAGAGTACGGAAAACCAGCCACATGGTAATGGTACTCTTCTGGATGAAAGGGTACCAAAGCGAACCCAAAAGCCCACGACACCAATGACGCAATGCTGCTTTAATGGGGTCATGGCATAGCGTAGATCGCAGTGCTGACGGAGAGCTTCCGGGAGACTGTAATTATTCACCTCAATCACATTGCAGCTCACAGACGTAATTACAGAAGCCAGGCTGGCTGATTCTGCATCCCTTTGATACCTCGTGTGTTCAGGGTTAATGAACTGTCTACTAGAAAAAGGGAGGCAAACTCTCTGTGCTCTGGATGTCATGGTAGTGGGCAGATGAGGTTGAGCAGCAAGCTGATGGTGTTGAGATCATTCTCCAGGATTTCATTTCCCTGGTAAAACCAGCCTTAGTGTAAACCAGGTGTGATTTCAGAGAGACCCGCCTGTCTTCAGTTACATACATCATTAGCACAATTAACACCCCCCCCCATGCTTTCTGTCTATCTTAGCAGAGTTAATGTACACAGTGGAGCTGGCGGGAGGACTGGGAGCTATCCTATTGCTGCTGGTGTTCCTGGTCACGCTTTACAAGTGCTACAAGATCGAGCTCATGCTCTTCTACAGGAACCACTTCGGCAGCGACGATGTGGATGGAGGTAAAGTCGCGCTGTCACCTGACCTGTGGCGGGCGCCATGTCCTGATACATCCTATCCCTGATCGTGTGTTTATTATAATGCTCCTGCTATATTTGCTGTATATTATAATGCATAGTACCGACATCACTGCCTATGCTATAGAATTCAAAGTGTTGTTGCTATAAGGTCACCATAAACATGAACTCAAAACCTGCTTACTTGTTATTTGAAAATGGAGGCCATGGTTAGTAAACTGTGCTAAAAGCACAAATCAGGTCATTTCCTGCAGGACTTCTCTGACCTCGTGTTTGCCCTCATCTCTCCCGGGACTTTATATAAGCCGGAAGGATCTGCAGCTCCTTCAAAGAAGCAGTAACCTTTCCCTGGTTACCAGTCGCCCTGTCTCAGCTTTCCCTACTCTCATCTCTGTCCTATATCCTGGAATTTCTTTGGAGTCTTCTTTTCTAGATTTTTCCCCTAGTGGAAGAATTTCTTGAGGGTTCAAATCCAATCTCAGCTTTGTTTGTGAATATTTGCTTATATATATATATATATATATATATGTATGTATGTATGTATACACACAAACACACACACTCCGGTTTCCTCCTGCATTTCAAGCTGTGCATTTAGGCTATGTTATGTCCCCCACAATGAAATAAAAACCTGTTTTTTGACGTTGTGGGGACCATTTTTCAGGTCCCCACAAACATCTGTGAATGCAATCAAATAACGAAAAATACCAAAATGTATTTTGTTTGGTTATGGTTGTGTGTGTGTGTCCTGTAATGGACTGGAATAGAACTGCCTTATGCCCCTGACCAGGAAAATCAGTTTGGAAGGTGGTTGAATGTTGGATGCATGCATGGAATCTTGGCTTGCAATTTCAGAACTCCTCTATGTTTCAGTACGTCGGCGCAGAAGGCCTAGGTGTTCCTTAACGATTGCTTTTACCTGCCTTCATCAAAACCTTCACTTCCAAGCATTTCTCTCATTCGCTTCTGTGATCTGGCTTACAGCTTTTAGCCCATCAGGTTAAGGCTTCAAAAAAAGGAATCATGAAAGGTCCTCAGCAGTCTGCAACCTCCATGTCACTCACGAGCAGCGAGAGAAGCTAATGCCCTCTGCCAGCATGCCGCTCGACTAATTTTAGCTGATGAAGTTTCCATTTGTGGATTTATTTGGAGGTCATTGTTATATGATAAAAGCTGAGAGTCTGACCGACCTTCAGCAGGTGGCTCCTAGCTACTGATGCCAACTCTGACAATAGTAATCCCTAATTTCAGGTATCACAGTGAAGAGGACAATGAGCGCATTAATTGATGCGATATATATTTCATGTATCACAGGCTTACATTAACACATAAATGGCTATTGATTTTATTAACAGATTTTTATATATTTGCATCCTCAGGAATAGATGCTGTTATCTGGGATTTTTTTTGTTGTATTTTTATTTGCATCTGTGTTTCTGTTGGAGTAGAGAACAGCAGGAAACGTTGCGCTATGGCTTACAGCAGGGCTATTCAAATCCCGGTCCTCAAGGGCTGAGCACTACTGATTTTCCAGCCTTTTTTTTTTTTTTACCTGTGAGCCGGGTGTGAAGCCTTTGTGGCCAATCAGAACCAGTAATTATTAAAGTAACTGCCTGGGAGAACTGAAAACAAGGCCTGGATTTGAAATCGAGGGCCAAATTTGAAGAGCCCTGGCTTATAGTAATCAAAGAGACTAAAGAAAATTTTCCATTCAGAATTTTTTTTGCCTGATTATAACAAATACTTATAAACACATGGACACAGTTCATTCTTCAATTATAGCCATTCTTTTATACCATGGGGCCGTGAAGCAAGTTAAGTCTTTAAACTGATGTACAAAAGATTAAACTGTAAATTGAATACCAATCAGCACTGTTTTCCCAGCACAATCAAATTTAGGCATGTTGGTGCCGGGAGGTGTTCGTTGTCGTTTGTTTCATCCATAAGATGTTCTGGGAAAAAGAGCAGAATGTATTCAAAGAACAAGATTACTGGAATGAAGTCTGGGGCGTGCTATGGGGAAGGTGTTACTGAATGGTGTTTTTAAGCTTTCTAGGGTATGCAGAAGTGGATAGTCTAGATGAATCAAACATTTCTCTGAAAAAGGCATTACTTGTTGTGCTGGGAGCCCTGGGTGTGGTTTCTTAAGAAAAGACAGCTTAAAGGCACTTTAAAAAGAACAGCAAGAGAGCTAAATCGAGAGCCCTGCACTTAATGACAAGGAGAAATTGTCTTCTTTAATTGCACTACACCAGTGAGAGGAGCGAGATGCAAAGAGATTTTCAATTTGCTCCCTGTTTAAGGGGATCAGTTTCAATCAGCCACAGAGCCCTGGGCTTCCCTCTCAGAAGACCTGGTTGTTTTTCTCCAGTACCAGAATGATTATTCTGCTCGAAGGTTTTCATCACCAAGCCCCGCCCCTAAAGCTTGCAGTTTTGCTCTCATTGGCTGCAATGCGTGGTCATGTCATCATGATTGCGCTGCATTAGTCACAAATGCATTCTTTTCTTCCCTTGAAACAAACTGTCAGATTCACTTAGAGATGATTCAGGGACTGTGGTTGTGTGGGTAAGGTGAACATGCACAGCTCTTGTAAAAGACAGAAAGGTTTTCCAAAGATGACATAGTATACAAACAGAATTTGGTAGTTCTAATGAAATAAATATTTTGTTAGGCTTTAGTAATATATAATAGTATAGCAATATTGTTTTTCAGTATGAATGAGTAATGTTGTGTAGGCCTTGATCTGTTAGTTCTGAACACGACAGTGGACTGTGTACGTGCTCTTCAGGCATTGCTGCAATAGGGACCGCAGTGAAATCAGGGCTGCACCTCAGTAATAGGAGGCCAGCTGTTTGCTTTGGGCCTTTGCTTTTGAGGCTCTTTTTTCTTGCCCAGCATTGTTATGAGTTTCTGTTTCCGCTGATCTCTGAGCCATCAATAGGCTGTAATCCTGCAGGCCATGGAACAATGACTCGAGACTCATCTCTGTCTTATTTCATTCTGTCATTTCCTCCTACCATTTCATCCTGTCATTTCCTCCTACCATTTCATCCTGTCATTTTCCAAATTTTATGTTTTCTGTAGGACACGCTCCAATGAACCAAGATGACAGTTACCGTCGAATTTTGCTTCTTATACTTACACATCGACATGATTCCAAGTATAGGCTTCACATATAACCCATGTTTATTTATTTATTGCAAACTATATGTGTGTATAACCTGCCAGTATCAGAGTGCTTTACTTTCCAAATGGATTTTATGATGTTGCCTATCAGTGAGGATATTCCTTCATAAGAGACATTTTCAGATCGACTGATGTGTCAATTTAGAATAAATTAGTTATGTTAGATCACAGCAGCTTTGTTTTGCATGCATGTTTTTTTAGGCACTATTTGACAGATATAGATGTAGATATGTGATTTTATCGAGAATCCCATTTTAGGAAAGTTTCCTGGACACAGGGGTGTTATGTGAATTACATGAATAATCGCACTGAGCTAGCAAAGGTATTCACCTCGCAGACCCCGGTGGACCTCTGAAAATGGAGGGAGGATGCAGTTTTGCAATAGCGAGTGCTCCACCTGCAAATCCCGCCCCTAACCTGCTCCACTTCTGCCCCTGTAGATTAGTGTTTCATCGCCATGGAAATTGTTTTCACTCTGCCCACGTATCTCTCACTTAAAGAAACAGAGTCTGGTTTCACGTCACGAGTGTTATTAAGCCATAAATCAGTATTGTGCCGGTGCTGATTCGTGTCGTGATGGATGATGTGGCTATAACTGTCATAAAAGGGCTGTGTGCCTGTGTTTGCTTGCAGAATCACTCTGACCTTTTGATCTTAGACACTCAATATGTGCTGTACACCCATAATATATTGATTTACTGTATGTTTCTCCATTCTGATTTTAAAAATAATACCACTTGATTCAGAAGGTATCATTGTGGCCTTGGAGTTCCAGAGCTAAGGGTGTAAAGCTTTAACAGCTTTATTGTCATTCATGAGGTACTTACTTTTATAAACATGTAGTAATACTGTTTTGAGAACTCGTATTTTAGTGAAGTTTTGCTTTTACGGGTGTCTTCAAAAAGTACTGTAGCTACATAACTTTGAGGTGTAAAATTGTAACTGAAACTTAACTTCTGAAACTTTTTTCTTTTTTTTCGTGCTTTCCATCTTAGTTTCCCCAGGTTTCATCAGAGGGTGCAACACTCGGCATGTGAAAGTAACCGTCCTCTTCCATTTCAGACATCTTGGTATAATGTTATCTAAAGCAGGAAGCAGCTGAATGTTAAGCTTACCGTGCTTCCTCTTACTACTCTTACATAATTATTAATCTTTTCTTCATCCCGCTGGATGAGCAGAGCAGGAGAACCTAAACCAACCCACTGAAAGAAAACAACTTAATTCCATCACTTACTGCTCTCTTAACAGCGAGGCCTGAAGCTTTGCGAAAGAGCAGAGATCAGTGTCGCATAGTGGTTTCACTCGATAGCTCCTCAGGCAGCATTAGCAACGGTTTGAGAGAAAGATTCCCCCCCCAGCCCACCCCCTTTCTGGTAAACTCCTAATCTGCCTCACTCAATAAAGCTGTCCTGCCATAGCTCTGAAGAACAGAGCCGCTCTGTACCACGCTGGTGTTAGATGTGGGGCACGTCGAGGTGTTTATCAGGACTGGGAAAGATGTCAAGAGAACGTCTACGTTAAGCAAGTATCATGTCTTTTAATGAAGTGACTGAGTGGGTGGCACGGTTGGTACCACGCAGGGCTATGAGATCACTTCCTGTCCCCAGATCTGTGTGCAGGGCCTGCATGTTTTCCCTGTGTTTTCATGGATTTCATCCCACAGTCCAAAAATACATGGTCTGGCTAATAGAAATGACTGAAAGTGCTAATAGTAACTGAATGTATCGCAATTAATGAACTTACCAATGGGATCAATAATGCTATCTATCTATCTGTCTGTCTATCTATCCACCCATCCATTCATCCATCCATCCATCCAGTCATCCATTCATGCTTCCTAAGCATCAAGCTCACCATGTAGTGGATAGATGGTTATATGAAAAGGATGAATTATTATCCCAAACTATTGAAGAGTTTTATGTATTCTAACTCTGTTATTTTTGACTCAATCAGAAGTGCAGGCTTAAAATATATGAAAACCCTTACGGCATCCCTTCAGATCTCAGCTGAAAAAACATTGTATTCAAACGGCAGTGTTATCCACAAAAGTATTTTACAATATATTTAGGACAGAATGAAAAGCAAATTGTAACATCAAAGGTCTGGATGCAGCATGTGTATTGGATAAGATCTTTTTTTAATCACAGTTTGCCCTAGAAGAAGCAGGAAAAGGAATGCATTGTACCGTTTAGCACGTAGCAGCTATCGTGACCAAAAACTCTACCTTTGTGCCTCTGTAGAAAATAAGGACTATGATGCATATCTGTCCTACACCAAAGTGGACCCAGACCAGTGGAATCAGGAAACCCGGGAGGAGGAACGATTCGCCCTGGAGATTCTTCCAGATGTCCTTGAAAAGCATTATGGGTATAAACTCTTCATTCCAGACAGGGACTTGATCCCAACTGGAAGTAAGTATTAGAGCTGGGTCTTTGTGAGTTCTATGTTAGATCAGATGCTGTTGTTGTTATCGTTTTTGGTTTGTAATTGTATTGTGTTTATAGTACATGTTCTGTGCATAATATTGAGCCACCAGTCATTTATCATCTATCTTTATACTTAGGCATAAGCAAAACACCTCTGTAGTAAAAAATAAATAAATAAAAAAAGCAAAATAGCCATGTATCAATATTATCCTACCATTCAGTGACATTTAATCACACATGCCAGAGAGATCATGCTTCACTGCCTCTAAAATAGTGCAGGTCGCCTGTTCAGCTTGTTATATTAGCTGGATCTGTGTGGTTTATGGTTTATGTGGCCCGTCTGTTCATTTCCATTATATTTCCAGTATTTTCTATGGAAATAGCTGCAAATAAAGATATTTATGCATTTTGGATAATGTGTCAGTGCTTTGCTGCCATCATTATTTTGCATTTCAGAGAATGAGGTGCAGGCACTGAGAAATTCTGTTCATATAACGTGTAACAGGAGAACTAAGGAACCATCCCATTTTTATTCCACAGCCTTATGCTCTCTGTCACTTGTTGTCAATGAATTGGAATATATATATATATAATA
>JAODLD010000040.1:14066150-14089602 GCA_026781065.1 Mormyrops boulengeri | reverse complement strand
CCCCCCCCCCCCCCCCCCCCCCCCCCCCCCCCCCCCCCCCCCCCCCCCCCCCCCCCCCCCCCCCCCCCCCAAAGGGCTCAGAGATGACTTTCATCAGGTTGAGGCCTAATTACATAAAGTAGACAGACCTAACTCATTGTTTTAAAGTATGGCTTTTCTTGTCTTGGGATGGAGCCGTCTCCTGGTTTGCGCTGACTCTTGTCAAGCTGGGTATTTAAGGGGGAAAGGTTTTCGGAGGGGGTGGGAGTGTGGGGCAAGGGCCAAAAGAGAAACACCTTTTCCTTGAAGAGTTTCAACTTGGTTGAAGTTCACTTTGATTAAATAAAATGCAGTGGTGATCCCATTAACCTCATAAAGTTGCAGTATTTGTATCTGAATATGTATGTATGTATTTTTATGAATGTTTGTATGACGCGTTGGGGCATCTTGATACAAGGTTGGTGTGGCTGCTATTGATAGAACAGTCTAGAATGAAGGGCGAGGCCCTTGTGTGGGCCGTAGGAGCCTCCTGTATCCAGCTCATTCATATTCCTACCTGCAGCTAAAGAGTAAAGGGGGTCTTTTTAAGGTTGCCAGGATTTACTTTATTAAGATGCAAGCAAGTGAAGCAACTCAATGCGAAAACCGAAATTGTGAACATGCTTCCAAAGTTACTGCTTGATCCTGTGTTGTCACTAATACAGTCATCAATTTTCACAAATTAACAGCATATATATTACATATGTATATAATGTATATAGCATGAATAAATTATTATGATACATAAATACCAGTCAGCCTATTTTGTTATTAGAACATCATTTATTGCCCATTTCTTGTGGTGTCTCAGTGATATTAATTCCTTGCTTTCGTAACCTTACGTGCCAGCATGTTTTTCTTAACACTCAAAGTCACCTTGTCTCACCTCTGTCGCGGCTCTCTCCCAGCGTACATCGAGGACGTGGCGCGCTGCGTGGACCAGAGCAAGCGGCTCATCATCGTCATGACGCCAAACTACGTGCTCCGGCGCGGCTGGAGCATCTTCGAGCTGGAGACGCGCCTGAGGAACATGCTGGCAACGGGAGAGATCAAGGTGATCCTGATCGAGTGCGCCGAGCTGCGCGGCATCCTGAACTATCAGGAGGTGGAGGCCCTCAAACACACCATCAAGGCGCTCTCCGTCATCAAGTGGCGGGGTCCCCAGAGCAGCAAGCTCAGCTCCAAGTTCTGGAAACATTTGCAGTACGAGATGCCCTTCAAGCGCCCGGAGCCCATCGCCGCCCATGAGCAGGTCCTGGATGTCAGTGAGCCGGGCCCCTTCGGCGAGCTCCAGACAGTCTCCGCCATCTCCATGGCGGCCGCCACCTCCACCGCCATGGCGACGGCGCACCCTGACCTGCGCTCCACCTTCCACAACAGCTACCACACCCAGATGCGGCAGAAACATTACTACCGCAGCTACGAGTACGACATCCCGCCCACCGGCACCCTAGGCAACCAGCACACCTACTGCAACATCCCCATGACTCTGCTCAATGGGCAGCGGCCACAGGCCAAGTCTCCCCGCGAGCACGGCTTGGAGGAGACGCACGCCAACAATGCCATGCTCCCGCTGTTATCCCGAGAGACCAGCATATCCAGCGTCATCTGGTGACGGCGCCGGTGACCCAGCAATCTGTTCTGCGTGAGGCGGCTTGCACGACACGGACCTCCGTGGGGTGGTTCGCGGTTCCTGGACCCTGATCGCCGCCGCTGCTGCTGCTGAACTAAATCTCTGATAGACAGGGGAAGATCCGGGCAGGGAAGAGACTGCAAAACTGAAGGATATTCATACAAACAGAAACTGCCTATTAAAACCCCCCGCAAATGTGCTGATACATGCACACTTACCAGGAAAACAGGGTCTTGTACATATATTTCTTTGTAGCATCAATGTCTTCCTGTTTTTTTTGTTTGTTTTTTGTTGTTTTTTTGGTTACCAATAATAACTTTATTTTTATTCAGTATCCAATGTTTCCAGTTCGTTTCTGCTTCGGCTTTGTTTTTAATTCGAATATAAATTCAGAAAGTCTGTATGGTAATTAGACTGGATTGCTGTATTTTGTATCTTGACTTTGTGTAGTTTAAGACTTTTTTAACACTTTCTCGGGCTTGTCTGGAGGTACCGATGTTTGATTCAAAGGAGCGACGTCATTTCTTCTTTTTTTTTGTTGGCCTGTGTAAGGTATGTATATTGACACTTAAAAATAGATTATGCAAAAGGTATAGAAGGTTGACAGTAGTCTTTTCTCCTGAGCGAAAGGACTAGCTGGGGTGAATGGAGGAGCTGTAATTCACTATCGCTGTGTCCCAGCAATGGCTCCGTCAGTCTCAATATATTTTTTCTGTTAGACAGCAGCACTGCTGTTTAGCTTGATAGTGAAATGTCTCACCATAAAAAAAACTGTAAATTATTTTAAAAGAAAAGAAGTATATTTTTATAATGGAAGAATTGTTTGGAAAGTCATCTTTACTGACCTATCATTGCACATGAGTGAATGAATGAAAAATAACAGATAAAGGTATAGATCTGGAAGCTTGGCTCACAGATCTGCCACTGCGGTGCACTGAAGCCAACAGAACGTCATGATTTCTGCTAAATTAAATTACATGTGTTCCAATGTTTCAGTCAAGTTCTCGAAATATTATTTTAAAGCCTAAGAGTTATTTTTCACAAATTAAATCAGAATTTGGGACAGAAATACATAACTTTGTGTTTCGTAGTTTCCTTTTTCCCCACCTTTGAAGGTGTCATTATATACGATTGACATTTGGAGAGAGTATCTTAGAAAAAGCTTAGTTTTCCCCATTATTTCTCACTGGACATTAAAATCCTTGACCTCTCCTTAGTGCCTCCCTGCTCCTCTATGGAAAGTGTGTCTTTACTCTAAGGTGTGAAACCTAGCATCTGCTGGTACATACACTTACCGCCAGTCTGCCTCACTGTCCCTCGACGGAAAGTGGGTCCTTAAGGTCTGGAATCCAGTATCCGTGCGTTCATGCGCTTACCTCCAGTCTGAAAGGAGCAACCATACACACTCACCCTGCCGAAAACGTCACTGTCTTTAGGTGTCTACAGCACCTTTTTCGGTGTTACCTCAGACCTTCTAAGTCATCCATTGTATGACCACACGCCTCAGGATCAAGCGAGATGTTTAACCCAAACCTTAGCGAAGAAAGTGTGGTAGGTATCACTTTACTTGATGGGGCTCAAATAATATAGAATTATACTATTACTTATGTGTAAATTAACCACAAACTAAGTCTTAGTTACACACTGATCTCATGTTAATTCATCATTAATGAATCGTGACATGTTTTATCTCAAGCAGTTACTATATATGTTACTATATCTATTAATTCTGTAAACCTTTGTGAACTACTGAAAGAACAACAAAGGAACTACTGAAGGAACAAGTATGAATGAATAACACAAGTGAAGTGCTGATCTCATGTTTGTTCATCATTAATGAATCATGACGCATATTATCTCAAGTAGCAACTACATTTGTTCATGATTTGTTCAGAATTTGTTCTTCAGTATTAACTGAGTTATTAATAAGTATTTGTGTCCTGTCAAGTAAAGTGCTACTGTGTGCTACCTGAACAAAGAAAGTGCGCTTCACTCCTTTAATGCTTTTTGAAGGCTTTTCTTCTGCAAGCTTGTGAATTGACAAAATTTATCGCCAACTCACCAGTTGGCATTATGAGAAGCAGGTGTTCATCTTAAGGATGGCGCTGACTTTTAAAGCTTTTAAAACACCAAAGCTAAACTCCATATTATATACTTAAGATATTCTAGACTGAAAGCAACTTGTTTGGTTATTGTTGAGGCTGTTGAGGTTGTCTCATCGCCATGTTCATAATGTCCCTGAAGGAAATCAATTCATGCTGATGTGTTTATTTCCTAAAAAACTAAAAACAAAACCCTTTATGCATAATAAAAACATGCTAAAAAAACCTTATATATAAATAAGGATGAGCATGGTGGTGATTAAGCTTTCAGATTTTAAGAGAATGCATACTATTATCCCAATAATTTTTGTACATAAGAGAAATGTTTAACTCAAACCACCATGTGCTTAATACATCAGGCTAAATTCTAGCCCTTTTAAACAAATGTTTAAACATATGTCCTATGTTTTGCAATTATTTCCTTGTCTTAAGTGATGTCCCTCTAAATATATAGAATGAATGTTATCTAATGACCCTGTTGGGCATTAGGGACATTGCAGAAGTCTCATCAAGTATGGTTGGTCTGATGCTCTGCTACTTTGATCCAGTTGCATGCTGGGCAGGTATGAAGGGCTCAACAGGAAGTGGTGGAGATTGTTCACTAGCTGCCCCAAAGTGATATTCTGCTCTTCATTATCACAAAACGACCAGTGTTCTAGCACAGTTGTGCCTTTTGGTTGATGAAATACCAAGAGCCTCCCAAGAGGAGGTCTGAGGTGGTTTTTCTCAGTGACCGACTGAATAAAATTCACATTCAGACCAGAATTATGCAACACAAGCAAATCTATGAGAAACGTAAAGCAGCACAAAATCGTTCTCGCAACAGGGAGACAGAATTATCAAGAGGCTCCTTTTGTTGTGTGAATATGACTTTTTGTATTTTTATTTTTAGTTTAAATGCCTGGTTAAAGTTGGTTGTGTGTTTTATGAAGACGCCAAGGTAGAAATTAAATATATATTGAAATGAAAATAATATGATGACAATCGAGCAGCACTCATAAAACCAATGTTTGAATTTTCCAAACTGAATGGATAATTGTTTGACAAACCATTTCAATAATAATACTATTATATAGCACATCAGTATATAGGCACTTTCACAGTACAGAGACTAAAGGTTAAGGGTTAAAGTTCTGTCTTTTTTGTTTTTGGTTCTTTTGTTTTTCTGTATCTAAAATGTTAATTGAAAGAAATATATATTATTATTAATAATAAAATCCCAATTTGATAATTGCTTTTTTTTCACTGAAGATGCATGTTGAGGAGTACATGGTAAATTCACTCCTATGATACTGACTTGTTTTTATGTGGTTCACGAGATCCTATCTATTTAAACAGACGGTTTTATTAAAAGTGCACCACCTCGTCAAGTTTCTGACGCACGACGGAACACCAACTTTCCTAAAGGTTTCAGTGGCATTACGTCTGACGAAAGAAACAAAATGACAATCCTTTTTACGCCAGAGTCCAGCTGACTATCCCTGTGTTAGTGCCATACCTAGTTCTTATGGATGACAAGCACAGGTCACTCCAGTAAAGCTCAACACCTTTCCGTATTTTAGGGAAGGCACTAGGAGGAATTAATGATACTCTGTCACTGCCACTAGGAGTGCCAATGTTGATTAATACTATCCCACACTGGTAATATAAATATTTCCTTAATGTAAATTGAATAAGCTCACCTGCAGAATATGACTGCTGTTGTCCTGAACAATATCTCGCTATTATTCTCTCCAGCCTTGCTATTTTTCATTAATGACATGAGGGGTGCGGTTTAAACATGAACAGAGACAATAAGATCATTAGAGTCCCCATACAGAAGGTTGGATTCATTCCTGTGTTGAAATTTCTGAGGACCACATGGATGTCACAATTCCCCAGAATCCCGTTTTGAAGGACGTGAAATGTTTAGTCTTCGGCTCCGTACCTGTTGGCATGACAACCTGAGGTTTGTATAAAAATGTAGCACTGAGGAGAGGTATTCATAAAATCACTAATGACATAACACACAATTGAAATGAAGGCATTATTGAGACCACTGAAATAGACCATATCTCAATGGTTCTTTGTTGCATATTGCAAAGATTTTTTTTTTCTATAGCATCCTAAAATTGTCTTAAATTTTGCCTAAATTGAGGTCTGAAGGTACCTAGACCATAAGGGTAGTGATTTTTCACATCGGCTTCTGCCAATCAAATATTCTGCAGACATTGTTATTATTCTGCTTGTATGAATAAACATTAGATCCTTTTTGCCAGTCGTTTCCCCCACATGCGCCGATCTGTTCGCTCCTTCAGTCCCAGCTCCACTCGGCTGTGTAAGTGGCCTGCTGTAAAGGCTAGTGTTCGCGCCAGGTGCCGTCCTGTCATCCAGCAGCCACGACAAATTCGTAAACAACTTCCTGTCTGTTGTCTGCCTCCAACAGACGTTTAGTGGAGCCTGGAACACATGTCCCCAGTCTGTGGCTACTTCCAGCCGTGTGTCCATGTACAGCCCGCCCCGTGGATTGGTCACGGCTGGCTGGGCCTCCCAGAGGGGGGCCGGCTGTGCTCGCGGAGCAACCCACTGAAACTGCACATGTGCTGTCCCCCTGATCCTGAACTTGCACATGCGTTCTCCTCCTGATCCTGAACCTGCACACACACTGTCCCCCTGATCCCGTACTTGTACATGCGCTCTCCTCCTGATCCTGAACCTGCACACACACTGTCCCCCTGATCCTGAACTTGCACATGCGCTCTCCTCCTGATCCTGAACCTGCACACACACTGTCCCCCTGATCCTGAACTTGCACATGCACTGTCCTCCTGATCCTGACCCTGCACACACACTGTCCCCCTGATCCTAAACCTGCACACACACTGTCCTCCTGATCCTGAACTTGCACATGTGCTCTCCTCCCGATCCTGAACCTGCACACACAATGTCCCCCTGATTCTGAACTTCCACATGTGCTCTCCTCCCGATCCTGACCCTGCACATATACTGCCCCCTTATCCTGAACCTGCAAACACACTGTCCTCCTGATCCTGAACCTGCACAGGCGGGTGTCACTCAAGAGAGACACAATTTCATTGGTATAAAGTTGCCGTAAATTTCTATGTGAATGTCTGGGTTTCCATGTACATAGATGCACTAGGAAGCCCCTTGTTTCACAGATCCATTGTATCCCAGTTTTCCCACCCAGATCCCTTCACACGGGGCTTCCAGGAGTTACAGGTAGAGAACCTTCTCTAAAACCCACTGACTATGATCAGTTGAGCTCCTCTGAAAAACAGTACTGACCAAATCCAAGGAGGACTGCCACCACATTGCATGCACATGTAGCAGTAAGAACAGGTGTGTTAGCATTTTAGCATCAGAGACTGATGTATGTCTTTGCAGCAACATTTGTATTACGCTCCAGGGAAGAGTCTGTCTAATAAAGAACAGAACATTGGTGTGGGCTGGGAAGGTCTCTCAGGGTCGGCAGTGGTGTGGGCTGGGAAGGTCTCTCAGAGTCAGGAGTGGTGTGGGCTGGGAAGGTCTCTCAGAGTGAGGAGTGGTGTGGGCTGGGAAGGTCTCTCAGAGTCGGCAGTGGTGTGGGCTGGGAAGGTCTCTCAGGGTCGGGAGTGGCTTGGGCTGGGAAAGTCTCTCAGGGTCGGCAGTGGTGTGGGCTGGGAAGGTCTCTCAGGGTCGGCAGTGGCGTGGGCTGGGAAGGTCTCTCAGAGTTGGGAGTGGCGTGGGCTGGGAAGGTCTCTCAGGGTCGGGAGTGGCGTGGGCTGGGAAGGTCTCTCAGGGTCGGCAGTGGCATGGGCTAGGAAGGTCTCTCAGAGTTGGGAGTGGCGTGGGCTGGGAAGGTCTCTCAGGGTCGGGAGTGGTGTGGGCTGAGAAGGTCTCTCAGGGTCGGCAGTGGTGTGGGCTGGGAAGGTCTCTCAGGGTCGGGAGTGGCGCGGGCTGGGAAGGTCACTCAGGGTCGGGAGCCTCCAGTCAAAGCCAAATGCCACACTGTCCGTCCGCTCACTATATGGGTAAAGCTTGTTAAAGCTTTCCCAAGGGCGACCTCCTTCTCATGCAAGTACTTTGTGTGAACTAAGGCCTATCGACCACTTACAGCGTACAATGGGTCAGCCGCCTCACGGCCTACATGCATTCCCAGACAGGCAGCTCCACAATTTCAGATGTGGACACAGGGGCACCAAACACAGCACTGAGAAATCAGTGCAGTCAGTGAAGACAGGGAAAAGCCTTTCAGTATCTTTCCTAAAGGATGTGGCTTGGCTTCTTGTCAGCCATTGCATGATTTGTTCCTTGTCCCCTTGGCCCTAGAAACAGGGACGTAGATGCGGAGAACATTTTATGCCACCTGTGCTCTTCTGAGAAGTCTCCTGCTGACGTTCAGGCTCCACACAAATCTTACCTACAGTAAGTCTCCTGTGCCACCTGGACTCCCAGAAAAATGGCCTCGCATCGTATTTCAGACACGCTCACCCACAGGCGCCCTTTGTTTAAGGACATTTTGATGTCTCTTTTTAACACAACTCCTGCTGATGAGGACAAACGTCTGGCAAAATTTAGAGTGAGGCGGCACAATTGTGTGCATATCCGTGTGTCTGTGTGAGTGATTAGCCGTGAAGGACTGTGATTTTTTTGTGACACTGACTTGAAGGGATAGCGTTAATAGTGAAAAGAGAAAAAAATGAAGACTGTTTCAAATGAAACTGTGAGAAAAAAATATATAATGCTTTTATCACTTATCAAGCTGAAATAATAAATCAGTTTATCCCTCCATATTGAAACTGCAAACTGAGATTTGAGCAAGCTTTAATAAATTAATATTGAGCATTATATTAGCCAAATATTTGTTCTATGGCTAAGCAGACAGAAACCTATAATATGAAAATGTAATTTATATTTAAAATTCTTTTTTGGTCTTTCTGACACCCACATAGATAGATAGATAGACAGATAGATAGATAGATAGATAAAACCCATCATTGCAGAGAATTAGAAGAACAAAGTTCAAAGGATTGTGACCAAAGTTCTAGTCAGATGTTCCTTCACAATGTGATTTTCTCTTATCAGTCACTTTTTTACAGTAATGTTATCTAGTGATGAATTACGTTCAAATTATGGTCTGCCGCTGCTTCAAAGACAAAATATTGTAACAACATTTTATAGTATTGCAATATTCTTGTAGAACACTGACATCTATTGGTTACTGTTGGCAATTCAAATACTTTTCAAGAAACGTTGGGACGACGGTGGTACGATGTAAGCAATTCTTTGAGTAAATTACAGCAAGATGAGCAGCTCCCAGATTTGCAGGGGTGGTGTAGTCGTGCGTCATTTCAACCTCTCCCGCAAAACCCGGAGAAGCTATTCCCAAAGGCAGCAGAAACGTACGAGCGGATCTCAAAGGCCCTAACAAGCTCTGCTTCCCCCTCATGCGTTCGATCAAATCAACCCAAGGGCATGAGGAGAATCATGAAAACCTGCTTAAGACTTTAGCATGCACCCCTCTTCTTTGCAAACAAACGCGATTGCTTCAGCCGGCTGTGAGCCGTTACGCCTCTTTTTTTTATAACGTCTCCCATATTGCCCATTCTCTCCAACTCTGCTGTACAACTGGACAATCACAGAAACAGTAGGCACTAGCCCATGAAAAGTACCCTCTTTCTGCGTGAATAACACCTGCCCAGGTGGTAATTTATATATTTTGCCACTGGAATGAAGGGGAAACAGATGTACTGGTGTGATTGTTGGAGTGTTGTTGTGGTGGGACCAGGGGCTTGAGGAGTGGGTCTTCTGTTTTCTTGCACTACTTTGGGTCAGCTATAGTCGTGGTAAATCAAGCATGCAAGCTCACCTTCCTTTGGCCTGGTGTTAATATTAATAAGAGATTTACTATATGACAGCTGGGGTACCATCTGCAGATGAAACTGGTCACACTATCCAGGTGAGAGGTGAAGGTCTGTTAGCCCCTTGACCCCAAAAGCCCAGATCAGGTAACCGGGGAAACCACTGCAGTTGACATCACAGCTTGACTCGCATCCACTCAATGAGCCCCAATACGTAGACAGATGTAAGCTCACCGGGCCAAGTTCAGCTCCACACTCCAGCAGCGGTGCCAGCATTGGATGAGGTCATGAAGATTTATTGCACAATGGGAAGCGAACTGGACTGAGACCAGCCACCCTCAAGACATGCCTTTCCATGGGATATGAGTATAAAATCTCAGTCTTCAAGTGGTCTTGACATTCAGCCTCTCTCGAGGCTGGGCATCACCTTCTCCTGAAAGCTCATACCTTTTTTCATTTCAGAAAAAAAGACTCAGGTTCATTACATCACCAATTAAGCAGCCTTAATTATTTGTGCACCACGACCTCCCCTTGTATAGCCCTTGATAAATGGAGCCAATTAATAATTAAATATGAGTAATGATTTATATGTAGGCAGATAAAAACATTCATGTCATCACAGGCTTTGCCTCCTTGGGCACTGGGACCCAGATCCCCTGCAGTCAGTGAAGCTCCATATTCGCCCTGAGCTCAGATATTGTGCTTCACTGTGTTTCACTGTGCTTCACTTTGCTTCACAGTGCTTCACGGTTTATCTGTGGCTTTCAGGCATTTCGGTAAATATTTGACGCCAGGCTTGCTGACACTGACAGCCGGCTGCTATGTAAGAGTTGTGATTTAGCTGTAATCGGGAGTGTAGGTTTAGGAAAGACGCGGAAAGGAAGGCGGGGGGTGGGCGTGCAGAGTGTGTAAGATTACGTTCGTGTGGGAGCAGAGTGGAGGCAGGAGCCGACTCATCCACCCATATTCACATTTAAGCTGCAGCCTTTGTCACTGCCAACTTAAGGCTGCGTTCCTCCTGTTTTCTTCATTTTCTGCTTGATGGAGGATGAACACGATAGTGCCTATGGCACCACAGCTAATGACATCAGTAACCAGATGCAACAAGACCTAAAATAAAGGTAAAATTCACCTGCCTATATATACACCATGAACTGAATTAGTGCAGCTTTATTGTACTAAAAACTTTTCTAGTTTCCTACTTTGTTAGAGCATAACAGCTTGGCAGTGGTGGATCCATTTTACTGAAACATTAATCCTCTTTTCCACAGCGAAGCAGGAAGCCCTTTTCCCACTGCCTCCTTTTTCACTGCGATCTCTGCTTCTCCGTCAAGCCCCAAGACCTCTTCAGATGACAGGCGTCACACAGAGACCCCACAGCGAGAGTGACATCATCATACAGCCGGGCATGGATTACAGCACAGCTGTGTTTCTCTTAGTAAGCAGAGGCCTAATTGACTTGTTATTATCTTTAGCAATTAGAAGCTTAATTGAAAAGAAAACAGGGCTCATCAGCGGGAAAGCAGTCAACACGAGAATAAACATATTCATAAACAAACGTGAATAAACAGGACCGAGGCATCTTTCCTGCTGCGTGTCCTCTGTCGGCAGGCAAAGGGGCGAGGTTTTTCCTCAGATTTGCATGAATCTTACTGCACTCCAACCCAGTTCACTCCTAAGAAAGCAAACAGTGGGCCAGAGCTCTTTTAATGGAAAATCTATATGAACAGAGGTTAGTTTAGCTGCCTTCAAGTGTCAGAGGATGGTCGAGGACGCCTGTGCTCCGTGACTTTGAAAGCGGGAGGTGTTTCTGATGGGGGGGGGAGGACACATGGCTAAGCCTCCCTCCAAACATACTCGATAACAGCTACAGCCCTGGATTTTACCTCCTACACTAGAGCTCATCCTTCTGGTCCCTGTGGACAGACTCCCCCCCCACCCTGATTCAAACAAACACGTACACTAACACTATCCCACGCAAAGATCGCTTCATACAAGGGAAAATGAGTCATGTCTGAATTAAACTTAGCCCCCCCCACCTCCCCGGCCCCACACGTGTGCTTGGCTAGGAACAGCGGCCTCAGCACCGAAACTCACCCCAGAGTTAGCTGCACCCCTCCCCCTCTTTTTGAGTCATAGCAGCACCTCCATTACGCAAGTGACCCAAGCTACGGCCACCCCCCCCCCCCCCCAGCATAAGGAAATGGAGCCAAAATAAACAGCTTTAAAATGCTTCCTGCCCTGGCTCTGTCAGGCCTACCTTTCACCCACAACTCCAAGACTTGCTGAAAGGTATTTCCGCAAAGCATGAACTTGGGCTGCCAGCAAGTAAGAAGGCGTTGGAATCGAGACTGGTTGGGATTACCGTATGGCAGCCGGGACGTGGGATTATCATACAGCAGGCCGGCTGTGTGGTATGGCAGGCGGGATGTGGGATTATCATACAGCAGGCCGGCTGTGTCGTATGGCACCCGGCATGTGGGATTATCATACAAAAGGCCGGCTGTGTCGTATCGCAGCCAGGATGTGGGATTATCATACAGCAGGCCAGCTGTGTTGTATGGCAGCCGGGATGTGGGATTATCATACAGCAGGCCAGCTGTGTCGTATGGCAGCCAGGATGTGGGATTATCATACAAAAGGCCGGCTGTGTCGTATGGCACCCGGCATGTGGGATTATCATACAAAAGGCCGGCTATGTCGTATGGCACCCGGCATGTGGGATTATCATACAAAAGGCTGGCTGCGTCGTGTGGCAGGCAGAATGTGGGGTTATCATATAGCAGGCCGGCTGTCTCGTATGACAGGCAGGATGTGGGATTGTCATACAGCAGGCCGGGTGTGTCGATTGGTAGGCGGGATGTGGGATTATCATAAGGCAGGCCGGCTGTGTCGTATGGCAGGCGGGATGTGGGATTATCATACAGCAGGCCGGCTGTGTGGTATGGCAGGCGGGATGTGGGATTATCATACAGCAGGCCAGCTGTGTGGTATGGCAGGGATTGTTGTACAGTCAGTAGAGCCTACAGCAGGTAGGATCATCCTGCGGCTGTGGGATTGTCATATGCTCGATTGTCACACAGTGGATAGGACTATTGTACATCTGAAGGGTTATCATAAGGCAAGTCGGTTTTCACAAAGAAGATGAGATTATCACATAACTGGGATTGTCGCATGGCCTATGTGATTATCATACAGCAGTATTGTCGCATGGCTATAGAGTTGGCAGGTGGGATTATCATATGAGGAGTCATATTTTAGTGTGATTGGCCTAATTATCATAGAGTGGGTGGGATTACCATGCAGCTTCATTAACATGGTGACTCAGTTCCAGTTATTGATTGGCAGCTGTTGGTAAGGCAACCTGTCCTGGGTTTCTCTTCTCTCATTAGCAGCTTGCTCCTGCTATGGCTGTCTAATGTGAAAGCTCTCATTCGTCACCTCCTTCTTAGACCTTGAATCCTGTCATACTCATGGCGAGATGCCCATTACCGCCGAACCTCAGCTTAGCTCGCCGCCGGCTCCTCGACGTCGCTTCGTACCATGAGAAACAACACAAAATCGCACGCACAAACGGCAGCGCCGCCGACAATAATCGGGCCCGCTAGCAAAAGCAAGTTTTCCATAAAACTGCGCTCGTTTAAGACAAAGACTTATTGACAGTGTTTGAAATGTCTTTGCATATTGCGGTGTTAGGCTTCGTGTTAAATCAGAGTACGGAAGCTGCTAGAAATTCATCTATTTTTATTCATCACCTACAGATACAAAAACACACTCACAGTAAGAGAGAGATACAAATAAATTTGACACTTTGTACCCAAGAACAAGTCACACTGTACATTTCACTGCCAGCCCCTCACCATGGGTACTAATGGGCCTAGAGCATCCTGGGAAAATCTGCAGCTGCCTGATGCAGCCAAATTTCTCTAGTTTTGCTGAACATATACAATGCAAACATCCTCGATACAAGGGTCAGTTCATACGTAAAACTTAATGCTCTTCGGTGTTCTCACACTGAGAGATTAGAGGAACATCTCTCAGACCATCAGGGACCAAAGGCAGCATCGGTGCAGCCAACAGAAGGTCAGCATCAGAGAACCCTTTCCCCAAAAGGAAATATCAAGGTTCTGCATTTGTTTACTATGACTCTTGAATCGAAAATTTAATATACTAATAATATATCTCATTTGAGGCCCTCTCAAATTTCTTGAAAGATCAGTATGGCCTTCAGCTTGATGTTCAGCAGCAGGAGGGCTTAGGTTAGATGAGCAACACAGGAAGCCACCTTCACTTCACTTCATCTGATAAAATGGCACAGCTGGGGGGGGGAGTGCAGCTTTTCTCCACTAGGGTCAGAATTCATAATGGAAGAAGTTCAGGAAGTCACAGACAAGCGCTGTCTTTCAAATGTTGGGGATCATAGGCAGAAATCTGGATCAAAGTTGGGATATACTTCTGTTGATTTCACTTCCATTTGATCTATCAAAAGTCGATGTTCATTTTCTTTTGAAGTCTATCCGGATTTCTTTCAAAGGGAGACGTAAAATATGACACTTTGATGATTAGGGTTATAGCTTACAAGAGCTAAAAAATGTACACAAATGAAAGTGCATTTTTAAATTTCTCAACTAGTTTTGCTTAAACCAACATTGCCATTAAAACATCTGAACAATTTTGTCACTGATAACCAGCGACCAATAAAATGACATGGAAGCAAATAGCCTATGTCTTATCTGGAGACTATACAGTAGCTTAATTATGGAACGTGCAGCATGCTGACATTATGGCACCAGTTTGTGAGCATTTGACTGAAAACATACTTTCATCTAATCAATAAATTTCATTGAAGATGAGGTGCAGTGTATTACATGTTCAGGGTAAATGTATGTTATTCTTCACGAGTAATTATCATTGGCTGATGGGTCAGTGACAGGGGAGGGACAAGTGACGAGGATCAGAGGTGAGTCAGTTCTGGGTTTCTGTAGCGTGACTGATGGTAACTTGACCATGCGAGAATCCCGCCCCCTTTCCAGCGCCCTCCCCAAGGTCTTCACCTTTTGGCTGCTGTTAAAACAGCAGGGTAATGAAAAACTTTTTCAACCTTATTCATCAAGCTGTCTTCTGCCACCAGCCCGCAGGAGTAATTTTCTTCCCCTGGCCATTCAGTGGATAAATGTCCATGTATCACACAGAAAGGAGGTTCTCTAGCAGAACGTGATAGATTTCCGACTTCACGGTATATGGAACTTTACTGGTCAATTTATTTAGCGTTTTGGAATTATCTGGTATTTAGTAATTCCTTTAATTTTTGTTCCGTATTTTTTTGTAATTCCCTCATGCTGAGTTTGCACTGTAGCCTCACACCTCCAGGTCTGCGTGTTGGATTTCTACCTCCAGCTCAGTGTTTGGAGATTGCATGTTCTCTCTGGGCTCGTTTTCCTCTGGAAACTCCAGGTACCTCCCGCAGTCCAAAATATGCGGTTAGATGTCTCTAAAATTTCCCTTAGTGCGAATGTTTTTCAGTATGTATCCTGCAGTGGTCTAGTATCCCACGATGCCTCATGCCCCATGCTTCTTGGGAAAGGCTCAACACACCATAAGCAATCATGAAAGATAGATGGGCGGATGGAACAGTGGACAACTGAAGAACCCAACAAGAGAGAATAATGTCCAAAGGGCAAAAAACATATTTCATTTATTATTTGTTTTTTTACAAGAAAGAAAATAGAAATATTGGCAATAGAAATCTTCTAAAATACCATTAAAAGGCATGTATAAAACACATTAATAAAATCTTACACGATCCAGTAAATAACAAAGGCAACACACAGGATCAGTCTGTCTCTTCTTCCTCTCCTCTCCAACTGTTCTGATGTTCTCCATTAAGAGTGGGATCACCATCAACCCAGTCATGACTAGAATGGTCACTCAGAAGCACCAATCCAAAAACAGCTCTGCATTACATGGGAGAATGAGGATGTCACCAACTGGTTTTCATCCATTGAAATCTGCATTGAAATCTTACATTCCTGTCCTGGTCATCTCAGTCACTATTTGCCAGAGATGGAAAGCTCAGGTTCAGAAAGTACAAATCCAGATCAGGATTTTGTTTCAACCAACCAGTTGAGTATCACATTCTCAAAGAATCACATTTGAAAAATACTCAACTGGTTGGTTGAAACAAAATCTTGGTCTGGATTTGTACTTTCTGGACCTGAACCTTCCACATCTGCTCTTTGCCATTGTGTCGACAAACTCCTTTGCGCGGCTGTATGGTAGCCCCCGGGCCCACAATCCTGCCGGTGAATTTGCTGGCTCACTGTTCTACGGTGTATCAAAAGCGAATTGTTACTGCTTGTATGCAGCTGGCCGACTCCCTCGTGTCTGACAGCCTTTGCTTTTCAGAAGCCTGCCACCCACTGTCCACTCTCTTTATTGTCTCTGTTTCCCCACAGTACGGCCACACTCAGATATGGCCCCCTCTCACCCCTTAATCTGGTGCCTCGGCTCATCCCCGGCCACCTCGCCTCAAAACCCCCTCCTTTTGTGTGTCTGAACCCCTACGCCTCTGTACAGCTGTGAACAGCCACCAGTCAGGTGCCGCAGTGACTCACACGGCCTCCTTTGTCGGCTTGACCACAGAAACCCTCTTACAGCAGCCAGATCTACCTTTGGCTTATTATCTAACATTTATTGTCATCTGGTAGTCCTTAAATATATGCTAATTGCACATAATGCCCCAAAGATACTACAGTGTACTTTTACTTACAGCAATGTCAAGAACAGAGCTAAAATTCTGCTTTTTACTTTTTTACTTTGGATGTAAATACACCTAGTGCCAGTCATTTCCTTGGAAAGGCCATTGTTTCTACATAATGAGGTCTTGTCATTTGTCAAGCTTAAAGTGTTCTTGTCATCTCCTTTTGGGTACCAGTAAAACGGCTCTTATACTGTACATCTTTGAGGGCAGATACTCTAGAAGACAAATGGGTTAATTCTCCATGCTATTTGCCTTTGGAAGTTTGAAGGAAACACTAAAGCTGGTACCATACCCAGCTGCATAAGTGGAGTATATTGTGTAGTAAATGTAGCTGGTTTAAAAGCATTTACATGTAGTTTACAACAGCAATGAAATGTAGCATGAAGGACAGGAGGGAAGAGCAGGTGCAGAGGGACCAGCGGAAGCGTCTAGAAGCATTCGGTTCAGTGATCAGTGTGGCACGTCCTCCCCTTCAGGGACCCATTAAAGTCACAGCCCAGCCTTAGCTAGAAGAGTCCTCTGATAATCGAGCTGATTGAGCTCACTGAATTGAGCGTGACACCACAGAGAAGATGTGTGGGGCAAGACCACAAAGCGTCATTTTAGATGATCTACATGGAGAGGAGATACGGGCGAACTGGGCAGCTCAGAGACCTTTTCAGGGGTGCAACTAAAAATGGGGAGGGGGCACTCTGGACCTTAAAAGCTCACGCACATGAAATATTTTGGGCAAAACAGGCAGGCGCTCAGCCCCCCACCACATGCTGACAGGAGGGTTCACAGCCTGGTACAATAACACAGAAGCGGAGATCAGTACAGAGTGCACTGAGACATGCACGACGCATCACTGGCTCCATTCTTCCTCTGATAGAGTTCATATACAACAACCACTGCCCAAACACGACTCACACAGCCCTGCATTCCTGGGCTTACCCTGTTCACAGACTGGTTTCCAAACAGAGGTCCGGCCAAAGATATAGCAGCATCAGAACTGTCACCAACTGGTTAAAGAATGGTTTTTACCCCTCTGCATCTTGTCTACTCAACAAAAAACTTCTGTACATATGTAGTACATGCTGCTGGACAGGGCCGTACTGCACAGGGCCGTACTGCACAGGGCCGTACTGCACATTGCACTACACTCAACCATTTATTTTATTTGCTCAATATTTCTTATATTCATACTCCTGCAGTTCTTGGCTATTATACACATATACACACACACACACTTCTGCTCCTTCTAGTTTTTTCCGCAGTTTATTCTGTTATAAATTCTTTCATTAATAGAGAGCACTTCAGGTTCGATTTTGATTATACTCTTCAAAAATTTTAAAATAAACATCCTTTTCTATCACTGTGTGTCTATATGGACAGGAAACAGTAGGCTGTTTAAAGACTGAAATGCCAGGACAGGAATATTAAATACGCAGTGAAGATGGGCAATAGTAACCCTTTCCAGCTGCTTGGGCTAAATGTGTTTCTGATGCCATCATTAACATGTTTAACTAATACTTGCCCTGGGAAATAGTTACGCTTCAAACACCTCTGTCGAAGTGCTCAAAATTCATCAAATAAGAACGGAGCAGTCAATCACTTTTTTGCAGACACATCCTTTCACACAAAGGCATGCCCACGCGCACACACACACACACACACAGGTTTTGTAATTATATCTTTATGGGGACTCTCCATTCATTTCTATGGGGAAAACTCTAATCCCAGCATGACATCTTTAACCCCTACCCAGCCCTAACCTTAACCATAAGTAACCAAATAAAATATGAGACTTTTGGCATTTTTAGTTTTCTGATTGCATCCACTGATCTTTGAGGGGACCTAAAAAATGATCCCCACAATGTAAAAATGACAGGTTTTTATTTATGTAATATAAACATGATCCACACACACATACACACACACATATATATACTTGTTTGATGTTTTGCGAGTGCCTTTGTTTTGTGCTGTCTAACTCTGTGACATGTTACTGACTGGATAGCGTGAGACAGGTTTCCCATATACTGATGTACCAAAGACAGATGAAAAATAATTGAATCTTGAGTTTACTGTGGGCTCAGAAAGGTGCCCATCAGTGAAGCCAAACTTACAGTCTTCTGATACTTTTTGCGTACATTATAACGGTAAATCGACAACATAAAGGTGTTTTATCTACAGAAATAGACACAAATGAGCAAGTTCTGGCATATAAGATCGCACCTTACAAACCGAGTGGAAATTTTGGGACAGAGAAGCTGACAGAGCTGTAATGCTCTGAAGAAGTCTTTTTTGGAAAATACGGAATTTACGATGCATTGATTCACATGTAGCATAAACACTTCATTTAAAACTTAATAATAATAATCACATAATGAAAAGAGTTTAATATGTCAGTCACAATGTCTTGCTTTTTATTAGTTTTTGAAAAGTCAGCTCAGCTCCCTCAAAGTACAGTATCAAAGTACTTTACTGGGTATGTGCTTCTCAGAATAGCTCACCTAGCATCCTGCGACCCAAAGCGGACTGATTTCACATTAAAGCTTTCAAAAAATAGTAAGGCGGTACGCGAGACTAAAAGACTTTGCAATAATATTGCAAATTTACTTGAATATCCACAAGAGAATGTTTTATTTGTTCATGAAATAAAGCGTCTACATGGTAATCTCACCTACTTAAATGTTGCATGTGGTTAGATCACTATAGAGACGAGCACGTCTGCTCCCTTTTCAAAACCCTATCGTCTCTTCATATTGCTTACTTGTCTTGCCTCCACGCAAAAGCCACGTGTCTCTTTCAGGAGCCGTAAAAGGTGCAGTGAATTTCGAGTATGAAATGAAGTCTGTACACTGATTCACCGTTTATTTCAAAATGCTCTGGATTTATTGACAGCTTTAAATAACAAATAACAGTTAGGCAAACTAGTGTGTGCGCTTGTGCCTTGTGCCTCCCCATCCCTTTTGCATCCTGTCCTCTCTCCTTCTCCCTAGTTATCCTGATGAGAATAATCATTTGCAAGACAGATTGATGGAGGTTTCCAGCTATTCCAGTTTATTTCCTAGGTGAGGTGATAAAATTCATGGCATCATTTCCTTTCTCTAAATGTATTTTGGTGAATTATACAAACTGACGTTAACTTGCCTGTTATTTAGCATCCATGTGTTCAGTAGAAAGGAATAGACAGTTAATTACAAACTTTGCTTTCAAGTAAATAGACAGATGATTAATTAAACCTTTGATAGTCTCCACATTTAATTCAAATTTGACTTATTTTAGTCCCATTATATGATGCATAAAACATATTTGTGTAGATTTAAACATTTATATTGCTAACACATCACTTTTGTCTAATCTGCCATCATCGTGCTGAGAAATGCACTATCCCAAAGGCATTGAATCTGAAATGACTTTGTTCTCCAAAGATAATGCCTACAGTGTTTGTCTGCCAGAAACTTTTATTTCTATGCCTGACAATTTCCCACAATTCATAATTTTATATTGTATAATTACATAGGCCTAAGTGGTGCTCTTGGTGCGTGCCTGTGTGCATTGCAGAATACATGCCTATTCGAGGAAACTTTTACTTTCAATGTTAATCGAAAAAATTGCATAAACTGATGTTTGTGTATTTTAAAATGTGTTTGATGTTGTTAAGTCACTAGTGTTTTTTCAGCTGTATTACCGGTCTTAGGAGTAAAACCTCATTTGAGGTGATATTTCAAAGAGCCAACTTTATCTATTACTGAACTATTTTCCATCCCATGTTTGTTTCCATTTACATTGAATTTCCATGTAACTTTAAGTCTCTGTGTTTCCGGATTCATTCGGGAATTCTGTTTTGGGGCAATCAATAACAGTAAAGCATGAATCAATCAGTCAATCAATCAACAGCACTATTTAGCAGTTACCTTCAAATTACTTCCATGCGTACTGGCGGTGATTGCCGCTTCGTTATAAAAGCACAATACTAAACGATCTTCCCCACAGCATCCAGATGGAATCGGCGAGAGAAGGTATAGCCTAGGCTAGGGTATTGTACATACTGTGGTTACACAAAACATCCCAGCCATTTCAGATCAATTAATGAGTAATAATGCAAGAGAGACTTAACTTTGAATTGACTGTTCATGTATTACAATCCAGGAGTTTCCCGCAGAGGTCAGGCCTATTTCCCATCCATGCGACCTCTGTGTGATTGCTGTCGGACTGGATGAAAGCGTTGATCCCTCGCAGATTTTGACGTGTAATTACAGACACAATAAAAGAATAGTTATTTACCTTACTAGCATACGTATGACTATTGCCAACGTGAATTACTCAACTGAAGTAGTCTTTAGCAGAGGCTATCGGAATCTGATTTCCCGTTTACATTTCTTGCGCCAAACCTGAATCCAGGACCGATGCTGTAGTACTTGGGTAAACACTGCCCTCTTCCGGATACAAATATTGAAATTCTTTAAATACATTCTGACTTCTGTTTCAAGCTACCGAGCATTTAAATGGGCGCTGCTTTAAAATGAAGAGTCCTTGCAATAAAACAGGTCTCCTCAGATTCAAATTTTAATAACAACCATTAATCTTAGACGTGCCAGTTGAAATATCATTATGACAAGTCATTTTAAACACAGTCTTTATGCTTCAGTTGTTGCTAAAAATTTTCTCTGTCTAAATATGCTCCTTTATAAGTCATACTATGCGCTTTGATTTGTATCAATGTCATACACGAAAGTAAGATTGATATCTTAATTATAGCGGGTGAATTATCAGATTTCCTATCGATGAATACTATGACTCGGATCACAGTATGTTATTTGCGTAGGGACCAGGTACAAACAGACTTAATGGGCAAAGCGGTAAGTCCAAAGAACAATTTAATCATAGAAAAATATGCTGTGTAACAAGAAATAATTCAGCTAGCGACAGTCTCATTTGTGGACATTGATCGTCTTTCAGTGGGCCTCTGATTTTCTTATGTCTCTGTATAGTTGTGTTTGGCTATTTCCCGTAAAGCATATCGTGTAGAAGTTGCTCCATGTTCACGGATCCGATTATCGGCTTAAAAAAGAGTTCGGCCACGACGTTTGAATTGATTGATCTCAGCATGGATAGAGCGATAAACAGTTTGGCAAATCTGGCGGAATCCTCTCTGTGGATCATTTTGACGTATTCGTTAAGTGCTTGGTGCGCTTCTCGCTGCAGGCCGTGTATGTAGTGGAGGTACTGCAGACCGACCAGGTCTGTAGGAGATAAAAAAATAAAATAAGTAAAAATTAGTAAGCTACTGTCGGCATCGGGAAAAATATAAGAACTAATATAAACAGTCCAAATAATAAAAATATACAGAATGGTAAATATTGAAATACAGGCCTACTATAACAATCAACTTATTAAATTTATTTACGAAGAATGTGTTCAATATTACCAATATACATTAATATCGTCGCCAAATTGTTCAAGCAAAAGATTACAAAAACAGATTGTCGTTGTTTTGCGGACCGCATTTCTGTACTGTAATCCACATGGGATAAACTCCAGCGCCCCCGCGCCCTTTGCGGGATTAATTCAGGGTTGAAGGAAGGATGGAGGGTTGGTGATTTCTACATTTCTGACATAAATATTAATCACTTAATTATTTAAAATAAGTTTACTAATGTATTTTAATGGAAAACCCATAGACTATAATTAGATCTTTTTTTGTCAAAGATTTTCAAACTGTTGCGCCCACCTGGATTAAAAAGGACAGCTCCCTTCAAATACGCGTATTCCTTCGTACTAATATCCAAACCCCAGCACCTGCTCAGGAAAGACTTAATGATCCGGATGTCTGCCAAAGGCACACCCTGGCAATTTCTCGACTGCCGAGTGTCGTGGAGATCTTGTCCGCCAGTTAAAATCCTCTGTAGCATGCTGTATTCGGGGGTTTCTGCCGTCTCGAAGTCCACCCTGTCCTGCGCCATGCCCAGTACCAAAAGCTGAGCCCAGCCGCCCCGCACCAGCAGCAGCTGGTCTTCGGCTGGCAGCTCTCGGAAACACGGTACATTTTTCACAAACTTGAGCGTCTTTACCAGCACGGTGGAGGCGGAATTACAAGCGATCTGCGGGCACCGCAGCCTAACTTTGGTCTCGGACACACAGGAGCACGCCTGCAGCGGGACCGCCGCACCTGATCGCCCTGGCGCTTGCCTTTCTTCCTGGCCATCGTTTTTCAAGATGCTGTAGAGGATACTGCTCTTTTGCCTCTTATCGCCGAGGCTGCGACAGTCGTCAAAGCACGCCATTCCTGCTTTTACATTTGCGATCGAGGTGTTACAATACCTGGATGCGCTCGGTGCTCCGTAACTCACAGACAGGTTTATGGTCCATGCTCTCCCGTAAGAACTTCTTAAGACTCAGATTTTCTCAGACACCTCCCACAACTTTACCCGACAGCATGACTAGAGGGAGCCAGCTACAAGGAAATGAGCAAACTAGATTAGAGGTATAACGTGACCGAGAACTGCGAAGATCCTGCATTAAAACTTACTTGCGCAAATGGAGCAAACATAGGAACAGCTGCGGTGGTTTTGCCGCTGGTCTGTTCCATTTTGTAATCCCGTTTTGTCCACACAAATGTATTTCTGTCATTTATTTCGTGTATCATGCATTGTTGTTCATAATCATGTTGAATAGTTTTTATAGTTGCAGAGATGCGAACCCTGACATCGTGTGTATGCGGCCAACATAGTAGTTGTTTTTAATTGTCGATGTTGATGATTGTGGTGATAGCTGTTTAGCCATCCATCCATCTTCTAACTGACCTCTCTTTCTGAGCAGGTTTGCAGGGTATAACAGCCAAAACAGCAACTATTATACATACTATTACACACATTATACAGACTGCGAGGCATCTGCTCAAGCTGGCCGTTTAATCCTGAGATGTGCGCGACTGACGGCTGGAATGCCCTCCAGCTCATTTTGGCGCTCGGCTTCTCTACCATGAGTTGCATTATTAATTTCTTTTCTTAGCTGAGGTCTTTATGCAAAGAGATCCCCTACTCCTTTACACAGGTATGTATGTATCACTGCAGCTACTGAGGCACCTTGCTAAGAGGTCTAAACAAAATGC
>JAODLD010000040.1:14020445-14056409 GCA_026781065.1 Mormyrops boulengeri | reverse complement strand
GCATTTTGTTTAGACCTCTTAGCAAGGTGCCTCAGTAGCTGCAGTGATACATACATACCTGTGTAAAGGAGTAGGGGGTCTCTTTGCATAAAGACCTCAGCTAAGAAAAGAAATTAATAATGCAACTCATGGTAGAGAAGCCGAGTGCCAAAATGAGCTGGAGGGCATTCCAGCCGTCAGTCGCGCACATCTCAGGATTAAACGGCCAACTTGAGCAGATGCCTCGCAGTCTGCGGGCTTCCTGCCATGGGGACGGGTGAGTCTGTTTACAGCCGCCTCCATCTCTGAAAGTCTGGCATGAACATATCTGCGGCACACAGAGCACTGAGTTTATTTGCCGGATTCAAGGCTGGATGTAATCAGCATGAGTGATTTTTATGAAGATGAAGGAATGACAATTCCTTGATGAGTATGATGCATACGTTACAAAGAGAGGGTCAAGGAAGGCTTGTAACACACTCTTGCTTGTATTCGTTGCCAATCACCATCCTCGTTATTGGTGTCTACAAAAGAAACATTATCTCCTCTGTGTCGCATTATGGTTCTCATAACGTTGCCATATATTTCATTTCAGAATCACTTTCTGGAGGTCTGTTTTTCATTCCAATGGATGATAGGAGCCATCGTTCAAGCTTTGGTCCACCAGTTGAATTGCTTTGAGTAATGGGCTGGAGCGAGTGCCAGAAAGGTCCGCTGACCCCCGGTCATCGCTGGCGTGCGCTTATCACCCTTCACAGCAGCGGTAGCGGGGCTGGCGTTCAGCCTCGAGAACCTGATAACCCATCTGCCACTGTTTCAGAGGGACCGTGGAGGACGGGCAATGGCAACGTCAATGTGATAAACATAGATCACGCTTCCATGTGATGTCATTCTTTGTACTTTTATGGTTATACTTCCCTCAAGTGTTATTTTAAGACCACTGTGAATACAGTTTTGCACTTTGAGATGGGCATTTTTTCACATTTATCATCCTTTGAATTATTTTACTAAAACTTGCTGTTATTTATGCCACACAGCTGACCATTCCGGGCCCTGAGCTACATGACTTGTCAGAGCTCGTGCTCGCCGCTAAATTCTGCGGTACATTTTCTGGTAGTTAAAAGCTTCTCTGGCTGCTTACGTTTCAGGCAGAATTATGAGCTGCCCTCTCTCTCCCTCTCTCTGCATCTCTCTCTCTCTCTCTCTCGCTGTCTCGCTCTCTCTCTCGAGTTGCCACCCTACAGCAGCCAAGCCGCCATACAGCAACAGCAGCTGCTGCTTCCTCCCGCTCGCCTTCCCTCTTGAGTCGAACCCAAGGTCAGCATGCAGCCGCGGAAGCACAAGGTCGCCCGTTCACGGCACATAAAGGGAGCAGACGGTGGAGCAGCCTTGGTGCGCCTCTCTCTCCTTTGTTGACTTAAACACCCGGGCCGACATTTGTCTGCTGTTAATGGCCTCTCTAGGAAAGGCTCGGGACAGGGTCGGATAAAATGTTTCTGCGCACTCGGACAATGAATCTTCCGCCTCTTATGTCTGATTCCCTGAGATGTTTCTAAGTTCATTTATTCAGTACCACGAACGGGCATGAATAGGTTGCCCTTGGCTGTGTCCTTCTCCTTGTGCCTCTAGAAGCCGCTGCAATAGGAGCAAACGAATAGGGGTGCTCTTATCTGAGACACAAACAAACACATCACTGGCCCAGGTACAATGGGTGGGATTTTCAGGTGTCATTCGGGCTAGCATAAAAAATGTTTAAAGTTTAAGGTTAATATTATTTTAAAACTTTTTACAGAAACTAGGCGATATAACACATTACTTGTATATATTACATTTCTACATTACCTTGCCTTTTCCAAATTTGTAATGAATTACTTTTTCTTTTGGGTTATTACACCTCAGTAATGTGTTAAAAAAAAAAACTGAAAGCACTGTTTACTTTGCCATATGTACCATTCTAGAGAACCTTATGGAAATCCCAGTGTGGGATATGGAAATTGTGGTATTACCTTTTGAGAACTATCTGCAGTAAGTGGATAAACCCAGGCTGGGAAATGGCTTTTTGGGTAGTGATGGCTAGCACTCACCTCGGCAAACTTCAATAACATTACAGACGCCATAAATAGTTCAGTGAGACCACAACCACAGACCTTGTAAAGTTCAGGGAGACCACAACCACAGAACTCGTAAAATTCAGGGAGACCACAACCACAGACCTTGTAAATTTTAGGGAGACCATGACCACAGACCTCATAAAATTCAGGGAGACCACAACCATAGACCATGCTAAGTTTGGGGAGACAACAACCACAGACCTCATAAAAATCACAGAGACCACAACCACAGACCTCATAAAATTCAGGGAGACGATAACCACAGACTTTGTAAAGTTTAGGGAGACCACAACCACAGACCTCATAAAAATCAGGGAGACCACAACCACAGACCATGCAAAGTTTGGGAGACAACAATCACATACCTCATGAAGTTCAGGGAGACCATAACTACAGACCTTGTAAAGTTCAAGGAGACAACAACAACAGACCCCTTAAACGGTTTATTGAATTCTTTTACTATTAATTGTGGATACATTTTACTCTTCTTTTCTTGATACAACTGGAAATTGTTATATAACATGGATGGGTGGATGCAAAGCAATTTGCCACAATTTACCTGTGTACTATTGTAGTATAGAAGTAAAACATTTATTTATAAAAAGAAATAATTTATGTAATGAATACATAAATATTCTCTACTTTTGTCTCATAATGATCCTTTGACCTGGAATTCAAATTCCTAAAAACCCTCAATTATAATCAAGGTCAAATTGAAATACCTAAGTGGCCATTAAAGACACATGAAAAAGGCATGCGGGGGTGGGGGGGGTGGCCATGATTGGATGATTTATTTGTTTTGGGAGGGACACAGGCGTTACACCAGACTAGGCCAAGGTGAAGGACTCCATCTGTCACAGGTCGACATTTCTCAAACTTAGAGAATCACCAAAATGACAGTGGGTGGGATTATGGTGTACTGTCATTGTCCTATTGGTCAAACTCACTTTCCATTTATATATTACTGGTTCCCACACCCCACCGACACACAGCCCAAATCCATCTTCAAACTCTGGACGTAAGGTTTGCCGGCTGAGGTAAGGGGCCCCAGAGCAGTAGTACAGACCAGGGAAACGACAATACAGGCTTGGATTGAGTCCTCGAACAACACGGCTTCAGCGAGGCAGTCAGGGAGTCAGGGACACGGCGAGGCCGCCATGCACAGTGCTGCACAGCACACACACCTGATTTTAGGCAGCTAAAACCCAGGTGAATACTGAAAAAGAAAATTTACAAAAGACTGAAAAAGTCTACGCTTCGGTTTTCCTGTGTCTCCTTCAAGGGTTTAGCAAAGCTGTCTGTCATAGATGTAGGTCAGTGATTTTAATTATTTTTTACAGCCCTGCAGCATTACAATGTACTTGAGTCCAGACTCATTTTTTATTATAAAATAAAGGTGAGCCTCCTGCTTTTTTCCCTGAAACTCATTTTGATCTGCTGTATCAGTCTATCTGTACACACATTGTGTATGTGTCTGCTTTTCCCAAAGTGAATTATGTACGTCACGAATTAAAGAGACACGTCTCAGTTCTAGTTAGTTCTCACCTGGAGCAGCGGAACAATTCTGCGATTTGTGGAGAACTCTGGGATTTATTATTATGAGCGAGGAGGTGTTAAATTCTTCTTGAGGAGGAGGCTGCTCATAGTGTGAATGCCCCACACAGAATTTTACCTTCACTACATGCTTGTGTCTAAAAATAGCAGTGGGATAATCATCAGGAGATATTCTAGTCATCTTTAATGCTGGTCAAGTGACCATTCGTGTTATATAAGGAATACAGCTGGATGTAGTCTAGGGATAGCAATGCATATTGAAAAGAATGTAAGCAGGGTGTCAACAGTAGTTGTAGAACAGCTAATGTTTTGGAGATGTGAGCAAGACCCATACTGCAGCCTCAGTAAGCCCACCAACTAGCGGAAATCTGTCCATCTTATCTTTTACGCACATCGCAGTCCCAAATCCCGAGTTCTCATCTCGTCTTTTTGAGGAAATATCACTACAGTTCTTTTTACTTCCAACAATTTTAAAAGGAGAAAAGTAGCTTTGTGTTCAGCCAGTTAATCCTGTGGCTCTAACTCTGAGTCAGTAAAGATTCTGTGGAATCACATCGTATCAGGGAGCTGGAACCCTGGGTCCAAAGGAATGGCTGACCTAAATTACCTGTAAAATCTGCCTGTTGCCATCTTTAAAAAAAAAGAAAAAAAAAAAGAACTAAATGTGGCACGGAAGGGACAAGGCCATGGTCCACAGAGGGTCTGGACGTGGGATTTTATTTCGATATAACAGCGTACATGGATTTAACACAAGCTTCCCACCATCAAGGGTTCGCTTACCAGATGCTGCCCCCAACCAGCCGTCTCTCTCTTTCCAGCTGTCACTGCCGGCTCTCTCTTTCGTAGGTCAGCATGGAGCATCTTCGCGCACATTGATGCGGCAGACAGAGGGCGAGAGGTCCTCTGCTAATAAAAGCGAGAAGGCCTTGAAGACAGATTTTCAGAAGTCGCGCTTTATGAATGGAGTCGACGTGCGCACCAACGTGCGTTACATTGAATAGGGAGATAAAGGAAGGAATGCAGCTGTAATTGAGTCAGATGTGCGCCGATTCAAAGGAGGAGGAACATGAGAAGAAACTGACAAATGATTTGCATTCCTTTTTTAAGTGCTTAATCATACACAGTTTATCTTCTAGGAAATTAGGTGCTGAACGTGGAAATAACAATTGCAACACAAAACACATTTGCACTACTTTCATTACCACTAGGATATTTTTTACCACCATAGGATATTCAAAGTCAACGTCAAAGTAAACTTTATTGTCATCTCAACCAAATAAATTGTACAGTGAGCTCAGGGTCTGCAGTATATTCAAATATTTTTCTTGCTATTTATAGCAAATACGTTTTTGAGCAATAAAAGGTACAACACTAATAAACTCATCCATCCATCCATTAGTCGTCTAATTGCTTATCCTGGTGAGGAGGGTGGGGGTAACAACCCCATACTGCTTACAATTAATAGCTAACAACTAATAAATTAGCAGCAAACATCCTTAAGCATCATTTTGCCAGCTTCTAACCTTCTTTCATTTCATTTTGGACACTACCGCAGTATTTTTTTATCTTCTTTCAATACTGTTTGTTCTCAAGCTAACATCTCAGCACTTGAACAAAACAATTGATGGAGCACAAGCTGCATGTTATCTACTCAACTAAATGAAATTTGAATCAGGGTGCTGATTGAAAAGTTGGGCCACAATTCACAGCACTCCTTGGGTCTTTGCAAGTCCAAAACATGATGCTGCTCAGATAAATCATTTGTTTGCTTATAATTTATCCCCATCAGACTCCTGTCCACTACTGGGTGAGACATGCCTCAGACGTCTGCTGTCGTAGTCAGACAACCGTTAGATGAACAAAGGATGACAAAAGGGAGCTGCGATTACAGCCTCGGTGTGCTGAAGAAGCCAGCAAACACACTGGCTATGTGATACTGCCAGTTGGAGGAAAATAGCAACAAAATGGAGCAAAACCATGTTTTGAAGGTAGCAGCACATTGCAGGCTGTTGATTCTATTTTAGATGTAAAGCGGAGGCAAAAATTTGATTTCTATCAGCACATGGAGCTGAAACACAAAGCTGATCATGGTATGATGGGTGCCTTTTAATCCTACCCACCCACCAGCTGCCAGTTTCGTAGCCCGTGGAGGATAGAGCTGGAGCTAATTTCTACTAAATCCTAAAAGCCCAGCCACTTCAAGGATAAATTACAATTTTCTACCTACATTTTATTTTATTAATTGACCTAGCAGTCAAACCCATTGGTTTCAAAGGTCATCACGTAACTTTAAGGACATGACATTGCAAGCTGAGGGTTGCCCGGGAATGGCAAATCATTCTGATGGTATGGCTGGTGTCAGGCTTTACCAAAATAATGCAGGGAGGGGGCTTAAAGCAACATGCGAGACACTGCGGTTACCGCTGAAGCATTATCGTGAATTTAACCCCAAATTCCAAGCAGTAAAACATCTGACATAAGAGTGAGCCAGAGTTTGTGGTTTCACACGGCCGGCGTTAGCCTTCACGAGGAAACATTCGGCAAGGATAAAACAGGATATGAGCCCTTGAAATTAGACTGTTTTTAGCCACGTCATCCCAAATAACACCTCCCAAATGCTACTGATAATGGGCTTGGATACCAACGTGTGCAGGGAAAACACAGATTTCTTTCTGACATGTCCACGCAAAACGCTGAAAACGCTGGAAATGTCCCACTCAACTGCTTGACTTTTGTTCTGTTTACCAGTTTAGCTTTATCTCTGGACTAATCGTAATGTTACAGCTGAGCAATACCTGATGTACAGCTCTGTTTTTCCTCCCAGTTAATTATCTTGGTGGTACGGCCTTGATACAAGGGCATTGTGACACTAATCAGTGATGCTGCTTCAGGGTTTCAGTGTCCACATTCTCAGTAGACATCAAAAATCCAACCCCGACCCACGCAACATGAACTCCACAAATTTCAGTGTGTACCAGAAAGAGCAATGGTGCTGCCCTCTGCTGACACTTCTTAGAAAATGCAAATAAGCAAAGATATAATGAAAAATGGTGCAAACAAATGTATCTAAACAGGCATATATAAGACCTAGAGCTAATTGAGCATATTTCTAACTTTTTTACTAACTTTTGAGTATAGCATTTTTAAACAATATCATTCCACTATTATTAGGGGGATTTTCTCTTGAATTAGTAAGTGTAATAAATGCTATACTGTTAGCATACTATACTGTAATACTATAGTATCCTATAATGCTATACTGTTAGCATACTATACTGTAATACTATAGTATCCTATAATGCTATACTGCTATAGCTGTTAACTTGCAGTTATTGGCGTTTAAGGTTGATACAGCTATGATATAATGGTAATTTGACCCTGATTTGTGTTTTGAATCAATGTTGCAGCAAATCCAAACTCTTCTGTGACAATGGCTGCTTCCATGTTCCGATTAAGATGAAGGAAAAACCAGGAGACAACAGACGGGTAAGACTCTGCAGGTGATTATATTCACATGACCAAATATTGGTTCAGCAGGAGATGGGGGTATTTTGTGCCACCTACCCACCCACCAGCTGCCAGTTTCGTAGCCCGTGGAGGATAGGGCTGGAGCTAATTCATACTAAATCCTAAAAGCCCAGCCACTTCAAGGATAAATTACAATTTTATACCTACAAGTAGTTTTCATCATCAGTAAAAGTACATACCATTTAGCACTAGATTATCCACATTACACTATTATTAGCAAAAAGATCTTATAAATTTGAACATTTCACACTCATTTGCCCTCTGTCTTGGGTTTCGGGCTGAAGAAACACGACATGGTCTTCATCCCGGTCTTGTCCACTTTGGCTAGAGATTTCTGCACAGCTGTCATCTTCTTTGGGGGCTGTTGTGTTAAAACACGTAACTTTACACCAGACCCTTTTTCTACAATATAGTTACATGCATACAATTTACTCACTTTTAATATTGTGAATTTTTATTAAATTACATACAAGTTCTTTACTAGAAGGCCAAAATGCTTTTATTCATCCTCTGGCTAAAAGATATTAAAAGACATTCATCTTTTGACAGAAGCAAGCCATAAATAAATATGCAATAGATCTAAAATTAAAACTGAATACATCTCAAAGCATATAATATATGAAGTTTCTCTTTAAAAGTTATCATATTTCAGGTATTTCAGCACAATTTTTCTCTCTTCATTAAAAAAACACTGAAAACTCACTTTTCTAGCAAAGTCTCTACCATTGAACTTGGTGTAGTCTTCCGTTGCCTCTACAGGCTTGTCAGACAGTTTCCGCTTCTGTGAAATACAAAATGTAGTTGCATCTCCATCACCTGGGCCACCACAAGCCCAGATACTTAAGTCAAACACACAAACCACTGTCCTGAACTACAATTACATGCTATTTTAGTAGCTAGTTATCAATATGAAACACTTAACTGCAGCAAAATCATTTTAATTTTGACAGGCAAATTTCATTTGTCCAAGAATAACAAAGCTCAGTCAGCAAGTGCTGAAGGTTTCAGGGGTATGTTTACCAACCAGTTACAAAATTTAACACCAAACATGCCACACATTCCTTACCTTATTTGGAGGTTCTGCCTTTTTGGGACTTGAAACATCAGGTAACCTTGCCAAATAAAAGTGACCAAATTCTGAGTGTGAATATTCTCTATAGCGTTTTGTATGGGTCTCTCACAACGGGTAAGGACACATACTGTAAATGCTTCTGGAGGTCTCTGCTCAAGTCTTCACTCAGATACTCTGATATTAATCCATGGGCATATCGTAGATACTCTTCTGCTCAACAAAGACAAGCAAGCATTAGCACAGATAAAATCACAGTGTCTGCTGCCAATTCTCATACATGCAGCACCAAAATTATCATTTAAGGACAAAAAGTATTTGCAAGCAACAAAAAAAACCTAAAGATGGCCAAATCCTAAAATTGTTTTTGGTTGCAATACAAAATCTGAGCAGGAGAAAATCTTCACTGAATGAAAGAGTCTGCTAAACAAATCTAAAAAAAGAGAATGCCACATATGCATACTATACCGTCCAGAACATCAGATTCCTTCTTCACTCTGATGTAGGTTGTGGATTTCACGCCCCCACCAACTGAAATGTTACTGTTCTTAAGAACCTTCACAACCTTATCCACCTGAGGAAAGAAATTTGAGCTTTAAGAACACAAAAAAACCTTTAAACAGAACAAACTATAATAAAAACACTCAACACAAACCTTTTTCTTTAACCACTCCATTGTCGTCTTCTGGCTGTATCTGTGGAACTTCTGATTTCCAACTTCTAAAACACAATGACGTGAGGTAGAACAATACTGAAGCAGCTGACATTGCTAGTGTTGCAGCTAGAAACATTCTTCAGACGTATTAGCTTGTTTTATTCTCGTATTATTTTTCTCGTGAAATCTCCCAAGATGTAACATTGTGTGAAAGCAGGCCAGCCCACCTTTCTCCTCTGCAATATGGGCAAGTGAAGCATGTTCCTCCAAACAATTCAATAGCCTAGTGCAGGCTGGGAAATCTTCATCCATGACCATTTGCTGCACGGGTTGAAATTTTCCCTGCAGGACAAAAGTAAAAATAGTGTAGTACCAAAGAAGCGTGATACTGTTTGAACAATACAGTCCAAAGCATTGACTGACTTATAAGCTTACTAAACAGTCCACCACTGCTATTAGGAAGCACCTGCCGTACTGATCATCTGCCAAATAGATGAATGTAAATGAAGTAATACAAAAATTATGTTTTAACTTACCTCTTTTTCTGCTTTTATCAGGTAGGGCAAAACAAGGTAGAGTGGATCCACTGGAGTGATGTACAAAAGTCTTCCATCTATAGAAGTCATAGATGTCAATGTAAATGTCATCGAAATTTTGTAAAACGAAAATCACTGACATTTTTCCTCCGCGTTGTTTATTGAACGTGCTAGTGAAAGTCTGTAAAACATAAACGCTGACTGAGTTTCCTGCACAAGCAGATGTGCCAAGTGGCCATGAACGACATATAGCAGAGGTCAGGATGAAAACAGTTTGGCTGATTGTGAAAGCACATACTAAATATCGTTATGATCTAGCAATGACATATAAACAGCGATTAAAAGTTTGCTTTCTTTATATATCCCAAATGAAATATCAATAGGATTGAAACAATTGTCTTTTAATCATCTGCGCATTCTGTGTTTGTCTTTTTTTAATAAGTATATCAGTCAAACTACAATCCAGGTTTTTTTTTTCCTTTTTTTTAAGATCTGGATCTTTCATATATGGACAAACGCAAACTGTTTCTTAGAAAAGAATATGATAATATAAACACCATAATGCTGATTTTAAAATCTAAACTATGCATAAGTAGCAAAGAAGGAGCTGAACTTGGAGGAGCAGGTGAGTGTGGTGTAGCTACCTCTGTTCACTGTTTGGCCAATGAACCAGGAGTGGTGGTCTTCCTTAAAGGCCTTCATCTCAAACACACTGGTGTCACCACCGGTAAACATGTAGAGCGATACCAAACCTGGAGAGAGACACACAAAGCATGAGCCTGAATGAAACGTGTTTCGACAGAACCTGTCATTTATACATGTCACCACCTCCAGGATATACTTGTGATAACTATCATATGCAGGCAAAGTTCAAATGAAACTTTGACAGTTTTCAGTACAGAAACAATTGTGAAGATCAACCTTCACTTTGATGTAGATGCATTCATAATTTTGGTAGCTTCTTGATGTGACTTTCAACACTGACTGCAGCTTACCTGTAGAAGGATTTTTTAACTGGACTAAGACTGGGTCTCTGCTATCCTTTTTTGATGTACTGATTGCAGAGTCTGCAAACAGATAGCGATCAGGGAACACAATAAAATCATATTTATTAAAATCTTTTATATCTACAAGACAGTTGTATCTTGTCGTAATGATTCGTGTACAGTGTAAGATACTGTACAAGGTACCTTTGGTCAAAGCAGTTTCCACTTTATCACGTAATTACTTACATTGAACTGTATTTTTGTGTTATATGCATCTTGATGTTAACCTCACAAATGCACAGATATGCGTATAGATATACTCTACATACTCCAACACTGGATCTCCATCTAAGATAGCTTCATATTTTAGTCTAAAAAAAACTGTACTTTCCCATATCCCTGAGGTTATAATACATATTGTACTTTACGGCACAAATATCGCTTGCACTAGTTTTTGCTCTATTGCACTGGTAAGAAACGTCCATGACGGCATTGTTTTAAAGTTTAAGGTCAGTATAGCGATTGTCAGTTATCAGATCAATTATTAGCAGGTATTAAAGCAACTTGAACCGAAAGTGAAAGCGGAATAGTTACCTGAAGCAACAACGACCCATGTATCAGTCCCTGTGCTCGGAGAACGCTTCTTTTTTGTGGCCATGTTGGACAATCCCGTTTCGTTTACACGCAACCTTTACTGCAATTTAATTATAATAATCGCAATTTTGCTGTTGGCGTACAACTCCACTTCTAATATCTTTTCGGTGCAGATAACGGGCTGCTCTTTTGTCTGCGGAACGCAAAAAAATGGCGGCAAAAAAAAGAGTCATTCCATTTCCAAATGCATTTTCTATACACTTATGACAAATGTATCATTTGGTCTTTTTATAATCTAAGACGACGAATTAAATGCATGTTTTAATATGTACATGAATGTTCCCGTTTTGGTCATGGTTACATTTGAATCTTTTTTCTTCTTTTTCTTACCCCTTCCAATGGATTGTCCCATGTCGTCATCTTACAGCTGCGAAAGAGTATTTCCATAATTTGCGGAATGACGTATTGTAGTTCACGAACTCCGCTATGAGAGATAAGGTGACTGATGCAGTTTGACTATAAAACTTTTTTACTTTTAATTTTACTTATAACACGTGCACTCATGATATAAGTTTTGGTTTTTTGATGTTGGCGAAAGATTGCGGAAGCTCAAACACGACGCGTAGGCTAAAAACAATACTGAAAATTATCACAGAAAATCATATAATATATAGATATTAGTGATACATAATATTTGTTAGTATATAGTGTATAATTAATATTTCAAGCCTTGGCATAGGTACGCAGCACATTCTTGTCTCGGCAACCAGCCTCATTCCCGTTGTAACCTGTAATTATTGGAAGTGCCCAAATATTATTCGCGAATTTTTACATTCACCGGGGTTTTTCGGGATGGAACCCTCTCGAATCTGAAGGGGGTATTACTGGATATATTGTGTGGAAAATAACCAAGGTTTATAAATAGTTTATGAAATACACATTTTGCTGAAAAGCACAGTGGAATGTTGCTTTAACTAAATTAATCAAGTCAGCAGAAGTGCTATAATTTAATGCAAATTACATAACACCAGATTTAATAGTACCAAATTCGTGGATGGTACTTAAAATTGCAGTTTCAAAATAATCTGGTCACATAGTTTTGCACTACCTGCAATAACAAATGCGGTTTGTAAATTTGTGTTGAAATGGCACGACAAAACACTGTTTGGTTATTTCCACTTACAAAAGTATGACATCTGCACAGTAAGGGTTTGTGTTGTCTTAGGCCTAATTAGCATAGGCCTGCATAATTACTTGAATACAATTTTTATTATTTACATGATCGTGACTTGTAATGGGCATCACATGCAAATTGTTTGTTCTTTATTTGTGGACTCATCATTTGTAGTTTGCCCTTCATTCTGCATTACATTCTGTTACTGTTCCATTTCCACTAAGTCAAAAGCAGCGCTCAGCGCCATTATTATGTGTTTCCGTATAACGTCACTAGGGGGCAGCCTAGAACAAGTTATGCTCCTAAAGTGGCCCCGCTAATATAGCAGGTTTGAAGAAGTCGTAGAAATGGCGGGCTAGCAGAATTTTAAATGCGGGTCGTAAATCATGATTTACAATAGGCGCGTTACAAGTGGGGTTTTCCCGGGGGAGTATGGTGTCTTGTATTTGAGTCATTGTAGTTGTCAAGTTATCAAAAATGAATTATGACTGAAGTTGCTTTAGATTCGTCTAATTATGCTCTTTGTAAATGGGCAAAGAATGGCTTACTGAAAATAATGGAACAAACTATCTAAGAGCGAAAATATTTTCGATGCAACTTTTTATTGTCTATAGGCTGTTTTATCTATCGTAGTCATAATTTGCTGGGGGAAAACTTTGCGTCAACGTAGTCCATGTGCCATTTGTTCGTCCATCCAGTCTTCCAAACGTTTACACTGGTCAGGATCTCGGTTGCAACTTGTTCATTCTAAGGTCATTCATGCGATTTTTTCAACAGCTCAGTCGAAGAAACCTGTTAAAGTACAGGAAAAAAGAACAGATAATTTAGCCAAGATTTCAGTTTAAAATATCTGACTTTATATGCCAGTTCATTCCACAATCAGACGTAATTCTAAGCGCTGATATGTATTATTGCCACAAACATTTGATTAGTGGTACGATCGAAATAAAGACCATGACAGTGATTTATTAAAACTTTATGAGATGGGTTCAGCGTTGTTTGTAAATATATAATGATTTTTGTTTAGACCCAATCTTATTTTTGTTATTAATGGGCTCTTTTATTTCAGGTTTCAGAACGTTTTCTATTTTAAGCAGATGTTGATAAGCAACCGTCCGTATGTACTTATTTTGAGCACCATTAAGTAACGATCCGTATGTAGGTCTATTGTGTATATTGTGAATACCAAGATAGTTATAGTTAAATAAAAATTAAATAATTAGTGGAAAAGCCTGTTTACCAATCAAATTTAAAACTAAAACGAGCTTCTGTGACAAACGAATATGATTAAAATGAAATAAAAATATCATGAAACCCGTACCATCACTACGTTTCTGATTCCCTAAATTATTTTTGTCATCATAAAAGGGACGACGGTTTTTGAATAGCCTACTTTTAACCACTTCTTTAAACACGTATTACATGAATCCATACGTTGCCGTGAATTTACGGATAAATATATGCAGCGTTAAAACAAGAGGAAAACTATTATAGAAAATTTAAGAATTAAATTTAAGAAAATTCTTAATGCCCAAATTCACCAGGTCAGTTAAAATAACAATAAATAAAAATATATATTTATTTTTAATTAAGAATAATGCTGATAATTGGTTACAGAGCAGAACACAATCCCAGATGTCTGGTGGGAGTGGGGGGTTAGTCACATTGTCTCACACCCTTTGCCCTTGAAACCAGACGTATGAGTCAGGGCCCCGTTTCTCTATGCATTTCTGGGAGGCAGGGTCCGAGAGTGTCATTCGGGGGTGGGGGGACTCTGCCTGAAGATATTAGCCCAAATCTGTCTTTTTTCCATTTGTTTATATGATCTTGCTCCAGACATCACCAGAGTGTTTCTAAGATGACTCGCTGGTGTGGCCAGACTAGAACCTCTGCTATTGTGGTAAATAAATTCATCCCCACATCACAGAGATTTTCCGTATGAGAGTAGCCAGGGCCCCAGGAAAACTCAGAACATTCCTGCACTCGCAATGTCAGATTTTAGGGGTCTCCCTTTTCATTTCAGTAGACTGGACAAGCTTCTACATATTGACTGTCACACAAGGGTCTCCCAGATGGATTCAGGCTGTGGTGTGTGATTCATTGTTAGTTCTGTCTGAGAGTCATTCACCCGCATCATGTTCTGAACATCAAGATCTGCTCACTTCACACAGTTTTGTCTTTGAGGTTAATTGTGATGCCAGTGCTTTTGCCCAGAAGGGTTGTCAGGGCGACTTGAAAGGCTAAACTGGAATTCTAAACTTTGCTCTTTGACTGTACCCTATACCATTACACATGCGGATATGTCATCTATAGACTACAAAATGTACAGTGTTGGGTTCTCAGTCTTGCTCACTGCTTAATAATATTTCAAGGAATATATACACTGTGAACAGCTTTCTATAATAGGCGCCAGTGAATGTTTTTTTGAGAGGCCGTCTCTTCAATTCTGGATACACATCCATACACATAAACAAAGGGTCTGACCCTTACGGTTAAGTGTCAGCGTCACAGGGGTACCATGTGAGTGATATCCTTAAGGTATGCAATATGAAGTTTTATACCCTTGGTTGATTCCTATTCCAGAATTTGTTCATGTGAAGTCTGGATGTTCACGTGGATTTCCAAAACATATGGCCTGATGAACTGGTGTCTCTGACTTGCCCATACTGTGTGAGTGGATGTGTGTCCTGCGATGGACCGGCATCCCATGTCCACCTGGTATATTCTCCAAGCTCACTGTGACCCGACCCAGTTCTGGATTAGTAATTATGGCAAACTGAATGATGGATATACACTGAGGTGTGGAATGTAATTGAAAAAGAGTTACCAGTCATCAGGGACTGTTTATTTATTTGTTAATCATATAGCAGGATTGTTTTATGTATTACCAGCCTTTTGTCTGAAAAAAAAATAGGTTTTAACATTGAGGAATGAATGTACTATTTTGAAGTTGTACATGCAGATGGTCTGTGGCTCTGCTAACTGAGATGTTTCTCCTGACGAAGCCTTGGTCAGCATTCTTCTTATCTGGTCATGCCACCATGACAGCCTGGGCAGGAAGAGCAGTAGACACTGTGACTAAGGGAAAGCTGAATCTAGAGAGGAGTTATCTCAGTGTAACAGGTTCATATGGGACCTAGATAGGGCCGACACTGGTCACTTAGTCATTTCCTTGGAGTAGCTACTTATGATCGTTCACACTCTGTCATGGTGTCAAGGAACACTGTCTCTTGTGACAATTCTGTTATTAATCATGTGTTCTTCTATTATTTTTTAAACCACATTTTGATTTTTTTGAGAACAATATGTTGAGCTTTCACTGCTTTTTGCTGACAAGCCCGCCATGTTATTTACATAACACAAGAGGAAATGCATTAAGATTAACTTTTGGTCAGGCAAACCGCAAACCTTTGATAGGACATTCTGTCCTCTAATGATGATTTTCTAATATGGCTGATTAAAAACATGGTGCCTGAGTTCTGGTCATTCCTACGGACACTTAGGAACACGTCACCACTCCACTGATTAGGATTGTGATATGTGATGGTAGGTTTTTTTCACATTTCCACGGTCTTACTCCTGTTGACTTAGCCAGGTGATGCTGCGAGTGAAGCCCACTTACCCCATCCCAGCAAGGGGACACAGAAGCCAACATATTAATCAATAAATGACACACTATGATTCCATTTTGGAACCTGCATTTTTAGAGCTATGCATTGTGGGGAAAAATAAACAGTTAGAGTACCCCAATACGTTTTCAAAAAAGAGTGGGATCTAGGAATTGTTGACTCAGTGTGTGTGATGTGACATTGTGTGTAAGTCTTTTCAACCTGTCATTGATAGAGAACGATAACCATGGTTAGATAGTTACAATGAAAAGAGCAGTAAACTACACAGTGTTGTATGAAGCGACAAATACACTGTGCAACGTATCAAAGTAGTATTTTGGCACATGAGTGCATTCCTACATCTCACTTCTCTCTTGCTCTGGTGTTGTGAAGGGTGATGTCATGGTTCAGATGTCAAGGTCACCTTGTGGTCGTCATGGTGTCACGCACAGAACAAACAGAGGCAGTGTTTTGTAGAGGCCTGTCACACACCCACTGATGAGGCCCACCCATCCACGCTCTATGATCACTCCAGCTCTGTAAGTGGGGGCTGGAAACAGTCGCTCTTTCCACAACACGTGGACCGTGAAGCAGACCATTGTTTAAGTTGTCGTGGTGACTTATTATCGGAGACATTGTGCCTGGTTGCGTGGTGTTCCAGGTCCGTCTTCTGTTCTTGCACCACAGATGTATCTGCCGTAGTGAAATGTCTGCAACTAAAATAATTGGGAATATTTGGGAGTGAGTCAGGTGTAATTTCACAGTCTAGACCAGCAAGTATCCTTGAGAAACTTCTTTGGAATTTTAGGGATTTTAAACATTTTTTAGAACTGTCAACGTGTACAGACAATTTCTCACAAATTTCGCGTCATGTTGTGGAATCGTTGAGTGGGCAGGATGGGTGGGGGATTTTTGGCCCCACAGCTTCAGTGTGATATCCATTTTTTTCTGTCTGCATGCTTTCTGTGCGGTTGAGCACATTTTGTCCAGTTAATCTTCTTGCCCACCACAGTACAAAGATATGTTGATTATGTTGATTATTTGAATTGGTGTCTCTAAATTACCCATTGTATGTGTGTTTGTCTGGGTTTGTACACTGTTTAAAACCCTATATTGATTCAGACTGGCTGTAGATCACTTATCGAAGTAGATTAACCTGATTCTTGATCGTGGGTAATGAAAGGAAATATTATATGTTATAAGCAGTTGAATTTTACAAGGTATTAATCCTTTTCTCCCATTTACTCAAAAAAAGCAGAAAATCGATAAATTGCAACTGAACTTAGAAGTTTATTAGCAGGAATGGACTTCAGGGCCAGGTGCATAGTGCCAGTAAAACGTCTCCATCCAACAGCAGCGCTACAGCTAAGGCTGACTGCTTCATCAGTTGAACTTATTCAGTCATTATATAACTTGGAAATAAGATGGATTTGCACCAGCGTCGTCTTGCTGAAGAACAAAACGTAGGATGCTGCTGATGTCAAACACGCATGTGCATTTGGGACTAGATGTTGGACATCACTGGAGAAAACGTCAACATGTGCTGGCCAAAGACTTGCTAAACACTCGCTAGGTTATGCACATCGTCCCGTCCCCCCCCCTTTTTGGCACAAGCAAGTTGGTTTGCAGCACCTCCAGGGAGACATTACTGCACGAAAAAGAAAATACACACTTTAAAAGCTCTGTGTTTTCAATTTGCTGCCACATGGTTCAAATTAGCTTCGTATTTATTGAGGTCGGTAAGTGGGCAAGTTACCCCGTGGGAAGGAACCAGGTCTGTGGAGGATTGATCAGAGCGAGGTAGGTCCCAGAGGGTCAAGGTTCACTAAAGATGTCCTTCAAAACTTGCAAAACAGGACCCGTAGTCCCATGTAATTTGAAAACTTGACTGGAAATTTATTTTCATAATTTTTATTTACGACAGAAGGTAACCTTTAAAACGGGTTTAAAGTCACGTAAGTTCACATTTGACAGGAAAATGCGCTGCAGCTGTTAGGCAGTAATCTGTCTATTTAAATCTCAATGTTGAGGATGATCAGCATGCAGTCCTACAGTCCAATGTGTTTCAAAACTCAGCAGGCAAACACTTTTTTATACAGTATTTATTTATTTGTCACAATTATCTTAATTCATTTAGTTCCCAAGAAATATAAGAGATTTCTGAAAACCGTACTTTAATAAAACACTGGACTTTTTTCACTAAATACCCACTGCTTAACTGCACCTCTAATTCACCTCTTACTCCATTGTCACAGAAAGGTTTTTATAATGAACTTCTGGAATGACATTGAGTCAGAGTAAATAAATTGTGCCAGTCTGTTTCCGTGGTTATTGTGTCCGTTTGTTTGCCAGAGTGACGGGGGTGGACTGAGAGCATCCTTTCTCAGCAACTGAGCCTTTCAATACAACCAGACCGCAATCAGATGAAGCTCTGTGGCCAGTGTGTGTGTGTGCGTGTGAGCGTGTGCGTGTGTGTGTGAGCGGGTATACCTATCCTTATGGGGACACAATGTCCCCATAACGTGATAAATATCCGTTTTTTTCCCTTATGGGGACTGGTTTCCTAGTCCCCATAAGGGAAAACTCTATTTTATAAAAATCGGTGACTGCTATGAAAAAACTAAAAATGCAAGAACTCTAGTATTTTGCTTGGTTACTTATGGTTATGGTTAGGGCAGGGTGGGGGTTAAGGTTGTCATAGTTAGCGTTAGCATTTTTCCCATAGAAACGAATGAGCGGGCCCCATAAGGATAGGTATACCAGACGTGTGCGTGCGTGTGTGTGTGTGTGTGTGTGTGTGTGTGTGTGTGTGTGTCTCCCTCTCTCTCTTCCCATGGTATTAAGAGTCATGCAGTCTTTAGGATGAGGAAGGGCAGTGTTGGGGATGGGGGTGGGGACTTTAGACAGGGATACACTCCAGAAAGCACGAGTGTTGGATTGTTAGCATCAATTTGTAGAGTAATTGTGGAAATAATTCAGATGACTAAGGTCAGCTGGAACCAATGATGGGAACTGACATGTGTTCCAACAAGCCTCAGTTAGAGCCAGGAACTAGGGCCCGTTTTGTCAAACACTGTGGCTTCACATGCACCACCTCTCAGTTTTGAGACTGCTTCAGTATTTCATGGGATGCGTGACTCCAGGGTACTCCTGCAGTGTGCAGGTTATATGCCTGTTTCCTAAAGCAAATACCTGATTTACTGTACAAAGCAAGCAGTTTAGTGGTTAAGGGGATGGACTCTGACTCTGAAGGTTGCTTCCCTCAAGATCTTGCTGTAGTACCTTTGAACAAAGTATCCAAGCTACATTTGACCAGTAAAAATGTCAAGCTGTACAAGTGACATTAAAATGCTTGTTCTTTCAGCTAAAACCTTGAGTTAAGTAACAACTCCCTCTCCTTGATGTAGGAACATTCATGACCCAGATTTCCACTTATCTGAATATGAGTAATAACGATTTCCCAGCTTTTCTATTTCCAAACCCCATTTTCAGTTGCCTATACCTTTTTGTTGGCCCTCTCTCCTCGTCACCTGACCAACTTCTCCAATTTGTAAGTAAATAGTTTTATTGTATGCCTTATTATTTTAAATTATACCTATTGTTATCTAACACTCTATAAACACTACAATACATATTACATGAATAAATGACATATATTGTAGCTAATTGTGTAGAGCAGTCTTTCCCAACATGGTCTTCAGGGACCCAGAGGCGGACCACGTTTTTTCTCCTTCCCAGACAGTCCACATTTTTGAGGGAGCTAAAACAGGGACTGTCTGTGGGTCCCCGAGGACCATGTTGTTAATCATTAGCATAAAGACTAAACACCTGTTAAGAGTTGGGGTTCTCAATAGTAGCTTAGTGTTTCAGTAGGTAGCACTGTGTCCTTGATTCTCTAGCTTGAGGACTGCGAATCCTGCCTGTGCTCTGTATATGTTTCCGTGTTTTCCCTGTGTTGTGAGCATTCCCTTACGCAGTTCTCTCCATGCAGTGAGGCTAATTAGAGTTTCTTGCCTTGTAGAGTACATGTGTGCTCTGCCAGTGACTGGGATCCCATCAGAGGTGAATATATACATTGTGCCCTGTGCTTCCAGGAATCAGATCCCGCCCCAAGACCCTGTCCTGGGTATTTGGAAGACAGCTGGATAATTTTATATATTTAGCTGTCTGCTTTTCTCAGAATTTATTAAGACACCCTTTGCAAAAAATAACATTAATAATTATTCTGTATGTTTAGATTCATTTTTCAGCAGGTGGCATTTGTCTGGAAAGGTTAGTAAGTTTCCATATAAAATATAAAAGCAATTCTTCTTTACAATTTTTCAGGTTCTGAACTGAATTTTTAGGAATAAATTGGGTTTGTAAACCAAGGCGTAGGTAAACATGTTTTGTCAGGTGTAATCCAATGTAAAATGTAATATAAAACGTTGGATGGAAAAGGAGAAGAGGCAGTCTATAGAGTAACCTCTACATAATTATGTTTGGTGGTTGATCACAAATAGCTTTTCCTGGAAACAAAAACACAGAAAACTGTGTTCTGCTTTCTGTCACAAAGCTGTCCATCTACAAATTACAATTTTTAAGTAACAATGGATTTTGAGGGCCAATATTTGCTAGATCTTATCAGGTTTCTCCATTTACTTACATGTTGCCATTTTTTCCTTTATCAGATCACAGTGTACGCATGACTCAAGATGCTCTTGAAAGGAAGACTTTGCTGAGCCTGAAAATAGCAAGGAGAGGGATCTGGCATCCTAAGATGACATCATTGTCCATGATGTCATCCAGGGTGGGGGGTGACTTTGGACCATGTGACTGGTGGAGTGAAGTCACATTCAATTTTTACCTTCATGTCACATGACATTAATAAATTACCTCAAAGTCAATGCGGTCCACACCGAAAAGTGAGCTTTTCCTGTGTTTACCCTCACTCTGCGGAAAAAAGTGGTTATCTATGTAAGTAATTTTTTTAAAAGACGGAAATGCAATATTTTTTTTGCTTTGTCTGATTTGAGCTCGGATGAGACAATCATTTCGTTTATATCAGGTGACGCTTATGTTATCGACAGCGGGTCTGTGCTGTCCAGGCTCGTCCAGCTCCGGGCCTCCCAACCGTGTTCAGCCACTTGGCAGGAAGTGGAGGATGTAACAAAGTGCACGGTGCAGGCCATTAGGACGGCCCATATCCATCTTTGTTAGTTTCTGATAATGTCATGTGGGGGCAGGCGGCACGCAAACCCCACCCTGCAAACCTCGGTACCTCCAGCCATTACCTCATGCTCGTAACATCGTTCCTTCAGCCTCACCTTGTATGACTGCAGTAATGCCATTTTTTTGCTGAAAAAAGAATATTACTACTACAATCTTGTCCTTTGCTGGACTTCAGCTCCTTTATATGAACATTTTCCAGTTTAAATACAAATAGTTGCAATAGCCATCAGATACCATAGTATTAATTTTCTATGATTTTTATGTTTATAAACTATGAAACATTGCATGACAACGCAAAACAATAATAACAATCGTTGATAGCACTTTACTTAAAGCAGTCATCCTAATGCATTATAGATACCTTCATAATGCATTATAATACATTCATAAAGTATTATAAAGATGGCTTTAACCATTTATAAAAATGCATAACACATTATAGTCATGTTTATTATGCATTATGAATGCTCTGTGAAGCTCTAATCTATAATGCACTATAGGTACCTTCATAATGCATTATAATGGCCAGTATAAGAATTAAGGATGCTTTATACTCTTTATAATAATTCATGAATTCATGCATTATGAAGGTATCTATAATGCATTGTACTTGTCTGCTTTAAGTAAAGTGTTACCCAATCTTTTTTCTTTGATTTTTAGTATCAAACTTGTCAATTGCAACATTAATACATCTTTCTTTTTTCTGTGGAGAAATCATCAAGCTAAAAGCAATAATTCAAATGTAGTATTTCACATGGAACAGCAGAAGCGTGCATTAGATTACATGACACACCTGAGTGACAGGTACCTGGAGGTCACTTTTCCTAGTCACTGTACCTGAAACAGTGCCTGAAGCCTTTGAGCAACACTTATGTACAATCTGGTCTACATTAGTCTCAAGGATAAACATGGCCAAGGTTCAGAATGAAAGGTGGTTTGGTGTAGGACCTTACTGTGTTTAAACAGCAAAAGACTCAGGGAGCCCTGCCCACAGAGGTGCAACAAGGGTTCGTTTGTTGTTCGCTTGTCACTCAGTGGGCTGCGTGAGTCAACGTTATGCTGGCCTGTTGACTTCAATTCAGTGCATCTACGTCTTTTGAGTCGCCACGTTTCTTGGAGTGAAGAATCAAATTATTACAGAACTTAACTCCAACACTGCAAGCTAGTATAATTTATATGTCCTTTAGCTGCAGCTGTGACTTACAAAAAGCCTAGAGTGGTTGAGAGACAGAAGCTGCACTGTGCCACACTGGGCATGTAGCTTGCTTGCAGTGAAAAAGCCATGAATGTAACCAGCTGAGCCTTTTGCTGTACCTGGACAGCATCACCACATCCAGAGACAAATGGACAAGCTGGATGTGACAGACAGGCCAAGCCAGCAAGCTGCCTCCTAGGTGGTGTGTTTTTCACTAACTCTAAATATTTTGGCTGGATGTTGTATTCAGGGCATATGGTATTATGCAGGTGGAAGGGGTCAATCCCATAGTATGGGCTAAAAATTATGGAGCCTAGACTGCCGTTGTAAAAAGAGGGAGAGGGTTGGATTTGTCCGGGGAGGGGATGGGTGTTTTTCCCTTTTTCTCTATCTTTCACTTCCGGCAGTAACTGGCAGAGCAACCCACAGTGTGACAGGTGTAAGAAATAGGAAGGTCTCTGACAGGCAGTACGGATAAATTCACATAAAGGTGTGGTATCAAATACATGGTTGTACAAGAACCAAAGACTACAAGTATCATTTAAGGTAACTCAAAGCCTACCCATCTATAAACGCTTATCTTGGCCAGAATCATGGGGACACACTGGCAGCGGTACACACTGGATGAGATGCCAGTCCATTACAGGGCCATTTAAAGACACCATTGAGCCTAACTGCATGTCTTTGGACTGTGGACAATCTGCACTGCAAAGTGAGAAGTTCTGAGGCACCAGAGCTACCCACAGAGTGCCCAGTTTAACTGAAAGTGCACAGTTTAATTTGAGTGAATGGTCACTGATTTAAATTTTTGTCATTGTTTAGTTGAGGAAGGCACAGTAGGCAATGTCCACACAGGATAGATGTACAATGTCCACACAGGATAGATGTACAATGTCCACACAGGATAGATGTACAATGTCAGCAAACAGGGGTTATGCTCTTTGGAATATTAAACTGGCAGTTTACTTCGGGTTTTTAATTTTCTATTTTAAAAACAGAGATCTTGGACAGAGACTAGCTGTGAACATTAAATTAAATTCACAATGTTTTTTTTGTTATGCAAAATTCTCAGCCTTAAAACGTTTTCTGAGGATTCTCCAAATGGTTGCAACTAGTAGTGTTGTTTCCCAGTCTATCCCTTTGTCTCTGTGCCAACCAAATAAAAAATAAGTATTATATTTTGGTCTTATTTAGATGAGGCAGTAATCTGAATTTCAGTAAATATTTTAGAAGCAAAGAAGATTAGTAAAGTCAGAATTGTTCATTTCTGAGCTTCTTCCCTCACACACGCACACATAGATTCAGCCACAATCGTTTTGCTTACCTGTGACATCCAACAACCTTTGTGTAACTGCATCAGCCCTTTCAACCTTCTCAAAATGTTTTCTGTTAGGGCTGCAGAAAAGAATTTGAGGAAGCAGAACCATTCTTCGCACGGCGAAAAGAGTGGTAAGTAAAATGGCTTAAGCGCACTACGGATTGATTTAGATAATTGAGCTGTACGTCAGCTTAGCATTACCGGATTATGGAAGCATTTTTTATATTTTGAGCACCAGCATGATGTCATTTGGCATCCAGGAGTTTCAAATTAATCTCCAAGCTAATACATGCTGATATAACTTATCTTGCACAATACTAATACAGAAGTACGGTTAAGAGACTACCTTGTTAATTGGTTTTACGTGCCAGGAGGACAAAATATGATGAATTGTTGCTGTGATACTGACTGGCTTTGAAACGGTATGGCCGCCAGCTCCCTAGTTTCTGGAGCCCGTTCATGAGCACGTTGAAGTTCTCAGGACTTCTTGCCAGTTCTCTCAGCGTTCCGCGTCTCGAAACGCGCGACAAACAGCTTTTGTATAGCTTCGGGGGGGGAAAAGAAAGAATGCCGCTGAAATCTATAGATCTATTGTGCGCTATTAAATTTATGGTAGCATCTTTGTTCAATGCAACATTGTGAAGACATTCCCCCTGACCAAGGATGAGAATTTATGGCCTTAAAGATAAAGTCATCTGATGTCAGACTTGTCGTTAATACTAAAGTTAGATCCTCTGCTGTTTTGCTGAAGTTCTTTTCAGTCACTTGGAAAAAAAAATGGCAAATGTTCCATTAATGTGAGGAACATGCACTGGTTTCTTAAAAGGCTGGGACAGTATATTCTGATGTGTTGTGTTGGCCTAAAATGATCTGGAAACTGGACACCTTTTGTTTTCTTAAAGCAGATGAGAGCTTCTTGCCCTAAACAAGCATGCAGTGCTGTTCCTGAGGGACCTGAACTCAGTGTTTGTTTAGTCTACGAAGCATTAGAAAAAGAGCACAGCCGGAATGGGGGGGGCAGCCATGCTCCACGCTCTGTGCACATGGCCACGTCGTGTTTACGCAGCTTTAGACGGCCCCTCTGTGTCCGTTGTACGAGGATGGCTTTCCCACCATGCGACGTGACCCAGGACCGACCCTCTATCAAGCGACAGAGAGGTGTTTACGCACATTCAACACAGCGGACCCTGTTTTGGCACAAATTCCCCCACACACCCCCTGATCACTCATTCTGTGCTTAGATCAAAACTTTATTTCTGTCTGGGGATCACCAAAGTGTGTGTGAGAGTGTGTAAGCAATGAAAAATTCTGAAAATATGAACTCAAGGCATTTCCCTTTAGTAGAATACAGTACATGAATCTGCAGCCCAAGTACTTTGAGCATCACGGGACGAACCCCTGTGATAAGGTGTGAGGGGTTAGTAAGACTCAGTGCAGCCCACGGCAATATAAATCACAATGATTTAGCCTTGTCTTTTCAATTCCCTTAAGTGAAGCGTATCGTCGATTAAGAGGGGGTCAGCAAGACAATCATTTTTATCAGAATGGACCAACTCCAAGGATGTCATCATCCATAATGAGGATCGTAGAAATGGTTCAGTGGCTCGTCTCGCTATCCATCAACTGATAGTGATTTTTCAAGTCAAATCACAGGCCATTTTGAATACATACTGCTTGCATCTTTTATTTTTCAGTCTGTGAAATATTTCATTCTACAGTTCAAACTCTCATAACCTTTCCCAGCGGATGTCACAGACTCACTGCACAGGGTCGGGGTGCTGATGTAAACAGGAAACCGTCAGTGGTCGAGAAAAACTTCACCTCCTAGGAGATACTGCTTCATATCATGGCTCTCAACAGAAACGATCCAAAAGATTGAATCACTGGGATATGGCCGATGGTTATTTCAAGATTGCTGCTTTGCCCAGAGTGATTATTCCTCTGTAAAAAAAATGTAGTTACTAAAATAGAGCTGTGTTTGGTCACGTTGTCTAGTCCATTGGGTCGTCTAATGAAGAAATTACGTTGGATAACTTACAGTAAGTGTCTGGCATCTCTTTTATGAGACACCAGTGGGCAGGTGGGCCGGGGGGGGTGGGGCGCTCTTCATGTAGACAACAGTGGTGCATTGTGTGGACTGTGACTAAGCCTGCAGTTTTGGGAGAGGTGCCCCCACGTGGGGCCTGCTGTGGAAACTGCTGGGAATCAGGCGATAATCAAGCTGGAGAAATGGTCAGATCTTTCAAAGAGGGGCTCGGCTACAATAACTTTGTTACATTGTTACATCTTCATTCTGCCTGTATACAGGCGATACGCAGGTGATTTAAATGTTTGACCGGATTAATAATCAGAGATTTTGCTGAAATCCACCGACTGACGTGGGATCCTGCTCTGGAGGGGATTCCTTAGAATTAGACGCTGCTTTCCAGGTGGAACCGGAGTCTCATTACATAAACTGCAGATCAGCATATCAGGAGCCGGAGTCGCAGGCATTGCTGGGGCACATGGAGAAGAAAACTGGCACTAAGAAATGGGAGAAATGGCACTTCCATAAGGCTGAACTGTGCATCTACACCCCCTGGGCAGCAGGCATGGTGTCAGGCTGGATTGGTTGGGGGAGCAATTAGAGATTTTGGGGGGTGGGCACCTTTGTGTTTTATATATATACATATACACACACATATACATATAGATAGATAGACTATCACTAAATCACTGAAATCACTAAAGTTTTTCCAGTTTGTGAACATTTCTAGGAGGGGAACAAGAAAAATCTGGGGGGTGTTGCCTGGCCACGCTAGGCAGAACATGCTGGAAGCACATTGACTGGTAGCAGAAGATCTGTGCTCCTCCGTGCTCCTCCGTGCTCCTCCGTGTTCTGGCCCGTTGAGGTGAATGGTGAGGCAAGCCGTTATTTCATGTGTGTATCCCTGGATTCATCTGTTTATTGCCTTAGCTTTCAAATGTAAACTAGTAAATTTTATACGTCACGTGGCTAAAGCCACAATGGCCGCTCTACTTTCTTAGACGCTAAGACGGTTGGGGTTAGCAGGAAACTATGCTGGCCCAGCCATGATGTCATTACAGCTCCCCGTTCTGCCCTCTTAGATTTGTGTGCAATGTTTGGCCTAATTCTACATAATGTCAGGTTGTTCTCAGTTCAAGCTGCTGGTAAACTTTATTTTGTGCTTTTGACTGCATAATGAAAGACCAGCTGCTATTCGAAAGCTATTCCCCTCTGGAAACTTTATTTTTTTTGCTGTTTAGTATCACGGATGTCTAAGCCATTGATATATAAATACAGGTACCGCATGAATAACGACATATGGAATGGCCATTATCCCGCTAACATACATATATTATTTCTGAGTCATGATGGCCAGTCGTTAGGTTTAACAGCAGTCGCGCAGCGGGCAGTACGCTCACAAGGCTGCCCGCACTGGCCAACCAGACAAGACAGTGTGTGGCAGCTTTGTTTACGTTCAGTGTTTGGCTGTCGACATACGTATACAAACGAAAGTGTCCACAGTGCTTATTTCTGTGTTTGTTTGATACAGTACCACTATTTACAAATGACATGCAAGAGAAGAAGTGAAGTTCTGGTGGTGGTAGCAACTTGTATCTTATAATGTCGGACTTACGACCTAATCGATATTCAGCTAGGGGCCTGTATCACAATGCAGGATTTCATGCTTAGCTGAAGAACCAGTCGGATTTAAGGTATCGCAGTTTGAATGATTGGTAACACTTTACTTGACCGAGCATGAATAATATAGTATTATACTATTACTTGCGTATTAATTAACCACAAACTAACTCTTAGTTGCATACTGATCTGATCTGTTAATTCATCATTAATGAACCGTGACTCATGTTTTATCGCAAGCAGTCACTATACTTGTTAATATATCTGTTCATTCTGTAAACCTTTCTGAACTACTGAAGGTACAAGTCACGAATAACACGTTAAAAAATGACCTTATGTTTGTTCATCATTAATGAATCATGATACATCTTTCATCCCAAGCAGTTACTATAGTGTTACTATATCTGTTAATTCTGTAAACTTTTGTGAACTATTGAAGGAACAAGTAATGAATAACACAAGTGAAAAAGTGATCTCACGTTTGTTCATCATTAATGAGTCGTGATGCATATTTTTTCTCAAGTAACAACTTTATTTGTTCAGGAATTGTTCATGATTTGAAGTCGTTATTCAACATCATTTTAAGGGCATATGCAAGTACAAAGAACTAGAGTGCTGGGAGTACGCACACTGCGCTGCTGCGCGGCGGGATAGTGGCCAGAAGTCGTACTAGGCAGAATTGGCGCGCAGAAAAAAAAGTGATATTGCGGACAGGAAATGGGAGCCCAACAAACACAATTTGGACTTACAGTTCTCTTCGTTTGTATGTCTGAAAGTTTGTAAAGTTGAAAGTTCATAAATAGAGGAGCTTCTGTACTTAGCTCTCGTCTTCTTATACCTGACTGTTTTTCTTCTTGCCTTCTCCCTATATGCTTGGCTCAGTGGTGGAGAGAGCCCAACACCATATTGAAGTTGTGTATCAACATCGGGGGAGTGCATTGTCCTGACAGCTCAAAAAAAAATAAAAAATCAAGTTGCTACGCTTTGAAATGTGTTTGCTTAATGACAGTGTGGCTCTCCTATGCCCTGGGTCTTTAATTTCTTTAGGCCACAAGATTTCAAGTCTCCTGTTATTTAGATACATCGGCTGGGGTCCCCGAAGAAGAGGAGGAGATTGAACAACCAAGGGCAAGAACAACATTATTGAAAAACATTAATTATTGTTCCATTCTATCCAATGTCAAAAGACATCAGTGAAGTTCCACCCCACTGAAGACCCACATAAATAGAAAAGCCCTCAATATTTCTTGCAGAACCCTCTGAATTTGCGCCAAGACTCAAACAGCAGGTCTTTATAAACTCCCCCACTACCACTGCCCCACCCATCTTTTTTTGAGGCGAGGCAGCTAAATGGAGTATAAGGAGCCACATTTCTGCGGAGACAGAAGGACAAAGGAGTTTGTTATTGAAGGCCACCCACTTATTTTGGCTCTCAGTGAAAAACAGTACCGATGAAAATATACATGGCTATTTTTCTGCTTGCACTGTAGCGTGGAGCAATTGTAGATATAAAACTATTTAGTGTGGCTTTGCAGATATAAACCTGCTGTTAGTGTTCTTCTCCACTTCAGGTATCAGGCAATACATTGAAAGGGTTCCTAGGCAACTGACACCAGGACAGGAATCAATGAATGTCAGACGGATTCAACACTCTTCCCAACTTCAGCAACAGTTTTCAGCCACAAGGGAGTGAATGTTGGATCAGGAGCAGGGACGATTTTGAAAACGCTTACTGGAAAGCGTATTACTGCAGGGGCGCGGGGAGGAAGATTCCAGACATTCCAGTTTCGTTTTTCGCCGATTTCCAGGCAGAAGCATACAGTCGATTTATACACTGCCGTGTCATTACAAATGTATTTTACATTACAGAAGTGCTCCACATTGCATTCTTTCCCAAAATGAAACCACTCTTCCTGCCCATATTTGGAAGAGAAAGGAAGGGAATCCCAGGTGATGACTCATGGCTTTCTGACGCTTAAGGCGCGCATGGCCTCAGTGGAAGAAACACACTCATTCATTTTTAGACAAATGAGACGTGAGGGAAACATATTATTCAGCGGCCTTGCTTTGAGAAAAATGTCGCGGTGCCTATTTTACTTAATGCATTGGCCCCTCTCATCCCTACTTGTCCTACCATCGGGGGTGTATCGTGGATTTGTTGGGCTTCTCTATTAAAGTTCCAGGATCAGTGTATTCGTCTTTGGGTCGTGTCACAAACTTGAAAGTAATTTCCATAACCAGGAGGGAATCAAAGCCTAGTGGGCCAGGATAGCGAAGCCTCGACTCAGCAGGCTGCCTGGCTTTCAGTCTGAATGCCTTCTCCTTTGTGTCCTACTGGGGGCACTCTAACGTATCACCTTGGAGATCTAGTAGCCCAAGGCAGGAGTGGAACATGAAAGAAGCGTGGGCGTCACACGAAACAGCCACACCATTTTCTCAGCAGTACTGTGCTTATGAGAAATACTACATCTGTACAACATTCACGAAACACCACAGGGTTCTGTATAATACTAGCACAAAACTTCAAAGACATTTAGTAAATATAAAAAGTTAAAATTTGAAGCGATTTATTTTTTTTAATTGTAGCTAAACATAATTCAAGTACCACAGTACTATATTAGTATATTATTTTACCTTATGTTCTTTTGTGTCATTGGGTTTTTAATGAAGCAATTCAGTACCTAGCTCTATTTGGACTTTATCAGCCTTGTGGCTATGTGTGCTTATCAGTTAATATAGGCAAATTTACTTTAATGAATAGGATTCGCATTCCCATTTTCACAGCATGGTACTCACACCACCGAGTTCACATTTTCCTAAAACCCAGTGCACATCCTTTCTTTACTAGCAACATCCATTTCTCTCCTACCTGCACCAAAGGATTCTGTGGGAAAACCAAGTCATGTAAATAATGACACCCAAGGATCTGCGATTTAACAAGCGAAGCAGGCTGATTAAAAGACGATGAGCACAAATATACATGGCAAATACTGATGTTTTCCATACAACTCAGACAATAAATGAAGCATCTGGAAATTCACTGGCTCTCCATCTCTGGTGCACACCGAAGCAGAGGAGGATTGGTGTCAGCCATTGTGCGCATGCCCTGTAATGTGCTGGCTTAAGGTTCAGGGTGTCCCCTGCCTTGTGTCCTGTGTTTCATAGAAATGGGTTCCATGCTGACCGCCATCCTGCATTAGATAAGTAGTACGGAAAGGAGACGGAAGGATGAATCGGATGTACGCTTGCTGCCAAAGAACTCAATCAGAACGTGCGGATCATGTATCTTTTTCCTTACCTCATCTCTGACCAAAAGATGATCCAGTCTCTTCTGAGAAGTAAGTTGGTACTGAAAACTGTCAGCGGGTGTGACATCTGGGTCCCTGGATGCTCTATATTATATATTTCAAACCATTGCTTTGATAAACAGTAATGATAATGTAAATGCTGCACTGTAATGTCAATGCCTAACTAAGTAAAGTTTATATATAGTTTACATATGCATGTACAATATGTATATCCTGAAACAGACATATAATTTTGAAACAGATCATTTCATAGCAGGATATAACCTCGTTACGCTTCCAAGTTCTCCCTTCATCTTTTTTGTGTCTTAAGCAAACAAACACAGCCATTAAGTTAAAGATTGCAATCTCAGCTCATTTTATCCAATGGCAGGACCCCTGTCCTTCTGCCAGCTGCTGATGGCGCTGACGAGGAGAGGAGCAGGATAGATGGACAGTAGATGACATGGGGGTGGGGGGCATGTGTCTCTTTCTGCATGACAGAAATGCCAAGTTATCTGCCAGGTGCCTGCCGGGATGGGAGGCATGCTGGGGGGAGGGGTTTAATCTGCCCTGCATTTGCCTCACAGCCTGAGAGGCAGAGGAACAAAACACTAGGCTTGGGTAGTATCGTATTATTCACCCATTATGCCGTCCATGATATTTTCAGAGATATTGGTATTTTCCAAAAGCAACATTATTCCAGAATTTTAAAATATCTGCGATAAAATTCACTGAGCAGAAGGGGGTCCACCCACAACAATATTTTACCAAAACTGAGTGGGATGAATGCTACAATATACCATATTCCTGACCAATCCTACGGCACTCAGCTTAGAAACACGTGATGAGACACTTTGCCCGTGAAGCGGACCGCATTGCTGATTGGCTTCCACTAATGGCGCCTTTCCACTGCCACCGAGAGCTGAGCCGTACCTGACCCGTATCGCAAACTGGCGCTTTTCCATTGCAAAGTATGCAAGCCATACGCGAGCCATAACGGCGCTGGCATGGTCTGGCTTACTAACAGGGCCGAAAGCGTGACCAAACTGAACCGGTTGTGTCGCCACCATCTGATTGGTTGAAATGTACAGAGATGCCGGTGTTTTGTGGATGGGTTATCTGAAGGAAAAAGCCTACATTCAGTATGTTATTCATTTTTAGTAACAATGCACATCACGATGCATTCTCGAAAAACTCAGAACTTTAAAATTTCCGACCTCTTATTTAAAAATGTACTAGAGAACAACTGAACAAAATTGCGTGGTAATGCAAATTTATGCAAGCAAATGCTAATTCAGGTAACATTTGATATTTGCATAACATGGCGATTAGTACAGAGTAAAGATAATTTTTAAAAAAACAATAATTACACATAGTAAATCATGATGTACCATGTAAGCAGTAAATAAGCGTCACTATAGCTATATGTCACATAACTGCACTGGAAGAAAATTTCACGAAGCAGAACTTTCTCCCGAATGTTGGAAGCGATGCTGTTTGTTTCAAGTTCCTCATTTGTTTGTATACATGTCTGTTCTGACTGGGAAAAACCTGCCAGATAGACCACCCTTTTGGTGCATAAAAAGACCAATGCTACTGACTTTTGTTGCAAGAATCACTGCTGAAACGAGCTGTACAGGAACCACAGAACAATGCAAAAGAAAGTGCAGAATCTGTGCCAGCCGCCATGGATAGGGAATAAGGGAACATGCAGACTTGACTGTGAAAAGGGGTCAAAACCAGGCCTAAATTTAGAGCCCTGTATGTGTCTGCATGTTGACAAGGGACTCCTGTACTGCAGCCTCTGTCAATCCAGCCTCCTGCAACTCCACGCAGAAAGGCAAGCTTTGTTCTGCCCCTGCCACTAAAAAAAGAGTAGAAAAAATGCAATTCAACAGAAGTTCTTTTTTGAAAATGAAAAAAAAGAGCTCTCATTGAAAGTTCTTGCTCACTGCATGTTATCCATCCACATATCTCTTTCTTTCCCTGGCTCCTTTTCAACCCATAAACATATGCAAACTAAATTAAATCCAAAGGTCAAACTCTCCCGCAAAGAAGAGTTTCAGCTAGTGACGTTACATACAGAGGAGCTCTTGTGTTTCCGCGAGCGTGCCTCGTGTTTCCGTGCTGCTGTGCAGTAATTCCCCCCGCCCCCCCATGATCTTACGAGGTGAATGTATTGTCTCTCCAGCCGGGACTGGCTGGGGCACAGGGCTGCTGTGATCTCTCGTGATAAGGGAGAATGTTTGGTTTGAGGCAGGAGCCACTTGTTTTGTCTGCGCTCACAGGAAAACACGGAAAATGATCTGGAGAGAGAGGTTATCTCGTGAGTCGTCTCCACTGCTTTATCCGCGAATTTCATCAGCAAAGGGACTTTTTATAAAAAGAGGAGTAACGTCACCTGTATTACTTTTTTCCAAGACGGGGTTGCTTGCAGCTAGCTAAAGATATGTGAACTAGGTGAGATCAGCTGCTGATTCTTGGTGGACTTGGATGATCTGCAATTAATGCATGCCTGTACATGCGTGTGCATGATGCATGATACTAACATATGAGCCATAGGGTGAAAATAGAGAAAGTGGGAATGCTTTCAATCATGGGATCTGGGCGTCTCAGCCGACGCAGAAACGTTAAACTGAGACATGTCCAAGCACGCTGAGCAAAACTACCGTTCTTACAACTTTTTCCTAAGGCCTGCTGGAAACACTCACCAGATCGTGTGGCTCATTGAATGTCCCGTGTTCGCTCTGAAGCCAGATGCGTAACTAACCTGTGGACACATGTCCGGATGAAGGCACGCAAACGCTGCGCCGCTCCGATGACGCCACTCTCGAGTTCCTTCATTACAGAAACCACTGGATGCCAGCATGAGACTTAGAGCAAGTGGATCAGCTTGAACATCCACAATTAAAGTCTCACTACTGTAACTAAAAACCTACCAGCAACCTGAGCTCATGACTGTAAGTGCACGTATCTTCGGAGCTCATGTCATGTGAGCAACTGAATGAGAAGCAGCACTTATACTAGGAAAATTCTCCGAGGCAAATAAAAAATATGTACTTGATTATATATGATGGCTGTATAGAAATTGTATTCCCAATTTCTTCCAGAAGACTGGGTTATCTTACCCGCTCTCACCTTTCTAGCAAATTCATAAGCTGATTTGTATATCCATATTTTTGGCTTGGGTGAATTTTTCTCTTGGGACTAATTTTGGGAAATGCAACACGTTTTTCAGCATTAATCACTCTTCCAGTCAGTGCTCCATACGATCATGAGTCGTGAGTGATTTCAGTAGCACACGTGGGATTGAAGGGCAGGGATTGAAGCATGCGTGATTCCTACACCCCCTCCTCTCGAAGAACGGCTGATGGAAGTGGGATAACACCGAGTGGGGCGGTGCTGTCAGGCTACACTTCCGCTCCTCTCTGTAAATGTTTCCACTTCTCTCGCGTTCGGCGAGTGGCTCCGATGAGAGTCCCACCGTGGCATGGCTTCAAAGCGCCCTTGGTCACACAGGCGCCTCTCCCTTCCCTTCCTCGTTAGGAAAACAAGCTAATTAGTGGCTCGTTAATGGGCCGTGCTATTAGTGCCTTTAGGATAGTGAAAGCAGCACGCCAGTGGTGATTAGCAAACATCAGCGTCCCGGCCTCCAACGTGAACCAACCCAGAATGTGGAGAGCATGCAAAAAAAATCAGCGCAGCACACGTGGCCCTGTTGCTTCAGCAGCCTACAGGTCTCACCCACCAGATGAGAAACAGAGACCGTGCCTCGGTTTATTGGAGAAATCTGGGAGTGACAGAAAAGTAACTGGCCTTAAGAAGTGACTTGAGGAACACCCAGGATCTTCAGTGTGCCTGTGGTGATCAAATTTTCATGGAGGAAAACCTGAGAATGATGCAGACGATAGGCACGGCCTCCCGCGATACGACGTAGATGGGGGATGTTTCGGAGGAGCCGGAGTACAGGGCCGAGGATGGCAGATGCAGGGCTGAGGAGGGGGTCCTGGCAGAAGGCCCCGTTGTTCGCCCACCTCAAATCTCCATCCGCCCCAAAGCCAACACACAAGCCGAGCTTGGGCCTGTCGCAATCTGGAGAATGTTAGTGCCGCCCCAGTTGCCCGGGCCACTCCCGCTCCCTTCACAGCCTACCACTCCTGCCCATGGTCTTCCCACCCTAAATTTAGAGCCGTCCTTCAGGTGTCCCGGGGCCAGGGACGAGAAAGGGGCTGATGGCACTGTGGCATTTGATCCAAGACAGACGTGCTCACCGGCACGCCCAGGACCCCTACACTCACCCCTAATTATAGATACAGCGTATTAATCATCAGCTACCTCTCTGACCACCTCTGTTTTCAAAGTTGACCCTCTAACGTCGAGAGCCACTCTCATCAAGCGCCACTCATTGGCCAGCTGTCACCGCTGACATCATTAGATTATGAATCAGCTGTGCTTCGATTAATGGGCAACTCATTCTCTTGTCATTTTGTTATTTTTAATGGAAATTTTGCTTGGCAACAAAATGAAAATGAAATGAGGCTTTATTTGCCCTTTTGTAGAAGTATATTGGAATGTGTTAGTTTTCACAAATCCCCTCTTGCTCTCCTTTTTTAAGATATACACACTAATAGCGGTGGGTGGCAAAAAAAATTAAGAGGCAAGAAGATACATTTTATAGTATTACAAGAGTGATTTTTTCTGGAAAAGGGTGAAAATGTGCTTTTAAATGTCATTAAAATTATAGCATTGAATTATTTCAGAATTGCATTATCTGACATTTTATATATATAGGTTTTACATATATATATATACACACACACATAAATAATTCTAAAAAACAGAGGAAGTACAAGTATATATATATATATACACACACACACACATAAATAATTCTAAAAAACAGAGGAAGTACAACCTCTACTTCAATGGACCTTTGATACACACATGTATAGAGGTGAAAGCTTGGAGTCGGAGAATAGGATCAGTTGTCCATCCTGTACCCCTGGAGCATTTTTTGGTGGGCAGAGGGGTTAAGGGTCTTGCTCAAGGGTGCAGCAGAGATATGGCTACTCTATTGAGTACAGGAGTTAATGCGTAAGTGCATCCAAGAACAGGTCTGTGTTTTACTCAGTCGCATGAATAACGCTTCACTCCATAAAAAAAAAAAACAATTAAAAGGAGTGTGTGTTCTCTGAGTCAGGAGTGACACGCTTTATCTGAGCGAAAACCACAGAGTGAAATGACTGTTTACTGCTGAGCCTTGTGGTGCGATGGCGGCGGCGGAGAACTGCAATTAAACTCATCTTCCCACAGCCTGCCCCCTTCCTTCCTTCCCTCCCTTTTTTAATATAGTAACGGCAGCTAACAGGACCGGGCCTGGCAGCAAGCCGACAGACGGAGCCCGGTTTCTGGCTCGCTCTCTTGTGAGCGGCACCATGCAGCGCGTGTTTGAGGCTCAGAAAGCTCGCTTGCTGCTTCCATGCCAGCTTGTATATTTACTCCTGTTTGGTAGC
>JAODLD010000040.1:13993620-14012997 GCA_026781065.1 Mormyrops boulengeri | reverse complement strand
CAGAAATGTTCCTCAGAGTCCATTTCTGTACCTTAAAAGGCAGAATTACCTACAGCTAAGGGTACAATTGGCAGACCCTCGAGGGTACAGCCCCAGTGACAAGCAAAGGTACAAATTTGTACCTTTTTTTCTGAGAGTGGTATATGTCTTGCATTTAGATTTATGCTAAGTATGCACAGGTAGTTCTACCATCTAGCAGTTCCTTTCCAATTAGGCACAACTGATGCTTAAAAAAGAAGCCCGACCATGTCTTGCCCCAGTGTAAGTATTTAACACAGTCCGAAGACCTGACCAGCCAGTCAAGAGTAACTGATTGTGTAGACCACAAAGGTCACAGATGCTCCTGCAAGACCTCTCATCATATTACACTTTTAGTCTTATTCACTCCCAGGCGGGATCAGTGCAACCCCAAGCTGACGGGGCACAAGGTGGAGCTGTAGAGCAAGCAGTGTGGATGAGATGGACAAGATGTCACAACCCTGACAATGCACCAGTGTATTGTGAGCGATTCTACCACTGTCATGCAAAAACAGAGCAAACGGCAGCAAGCAAACGGGGATTTATCTGTTATTCCGACCAGGCCAGGCCATTGACTGTAGGGTGATGACATGCAATAGAGTAATGATTACTGGAATTATCTGCGTAAAATTGTTAGCTGTTACAGCAGACTGTTAGATAAAACACAACAAACAATTGTGTTACAATGTACTACAGAGAATAATTACCTTAATCAAGAATAGTCAGTTCCCTGGGACACCTATATTGACACTGAATTTTAAGAGCTGTAGACTTCAAACACAAAGCACTCTTTGCTTTGGCCTTATGGTTGTAGGTTTCACTCCACCAAATCAGGGATAAATGATTGAAAATGTAACCTTTATACTCTTCAATTTTGGTTTCACAACATTTATTGAAATCCCCTGTTCTGAAGGGGATTTTTTTGTGAAAAAACATTAGTATGCCTCTTCCTAACTGTACGATAGAACAACATCTAACTAATCAGACTAAAAGTGACCACATAAAGAGGTGGAGAAAGGTTGATGGCAGTCTCCCACCCTGATAGTTCCTGGTATAGAGAAGGACTGAAACACTGGTGCTTTTGTCACGCTATAGAAGGCAATGGAAACACAAACCTTTGTGGTGTGTCTTGGTATGGCTCAACAAGGGAAAATAAGACATTGGGCTAACCAAGCCACTTGAGCTGTGGAGGTCAAAGGAAAAACCTATTCATTTATTTTCTCAGCCACTTGCGGAGTTATGTGAACTAAGTGAGTTATAAGTGAGTTGTTTACACTACATCTGAATAAAGGTGTCCTCAAGGAACTCCTTAAAGAAACATTCCTCTGATCAAACGCTAGGTCAGTTTTCTCTTTCAGCTGGCATATTATACATTCATATATATATATATATATATATATATACACACACACACACACACACACACACACACACATATATGCTGTATAGATAGAAAGAGAGAGATAGTGTATGTGTGTGTGAGAGTGAGAGAGAGGCAGAGATTGAGAGAGAATACATCTGGAGCATAAAAACATTAAGAGCAGACAGCATCTCGGTGGGTCTTGAAACAAGGACAATCAGTTCAAAAGTCAAATATAAAAATAATTTACATGAATTACATAAATTTCATCAATCAGTTTATCAATACTGTTGTTTTTTTTTTTTTAGATTAAGGCCCATATCAGTTGTTGTTTGTCAAAATAGGATTACTCTAAACAGGAGTTGTAATATAAACCCACACAGGATGGACATTTTCATCTAGTATTATGCAGTCCAGGAAAATAGGAGAGATCCAGGATGTAAGCTATTTGGCTATGTTTGTCTAATTTGATATGAATCAGAACTTGTAAAGAAAGCTGTAGAAAATTTGGCGTACCAGTGTGAATGGTTCATGTGAGTCAAGGCAGAGAATCTTACCCTGGTTTTACTCTTTTGCATTCATTCTAATATATTAAACATTAACCATTTAATTACAGACCCAACAAGGTTTTGGTTGGATCTGTAATGAAACAGTTAATATTTAATTTATTAGATTGACCACATATATGTAAACATGGAGTCATCGCACTGCAGTACTATTCTTTTAAAAAAGAATTGCATGCAAACCCTAATATTTAATCTTTGTTAAATGTATTTAGAGGATGTTGTACACATAGCAGGACTGGTGCCTTGGTTCTCAGAATCTGCAACATGTAAAAAGACTGATATTTTAAGAATTAACCAACAATGTTTCATTAGCCTATAGTGAGTCATTTACAAATTCCTCTCACGTGTTATGACCTTTCAGTTGTCCCTTATATATAATATGTCAAGTTATTGATATGTAGCAAACTTATAGTGTTCTAACACCATGATCAGAGAGCTGCTTATCTTTCAGTTGGGACTTTTATCCCCCAAATAAATCTTGAAGCTCGGATTTGACTTCTTCAATTATGTTCCAGTTTCACTCCACGTTTAGCCATTCATAGAGTACTTTGATATTTTTCTGATATTATCTAACTATTACTATTAAGCTTCAAGAGTAAATGTCTGAATTTCAGAAGTCAATCCAAAATATCATACTGATTTGACCTCAGATAACCCTTGCCTGTAATTTGAAAACAGTGATAAGAGGGAAGATGCAATGCCTGTCACTGAAGCTGAATGGAGACCCTTAAATCTATCTGTATACTGAGGTTTCCTATGAACAAGCTCTCCAGGTCATGGTGAAATGCACTGCTAGTGTATGCAAATGATTCGATTTGAATTGGAATGCAGATCATCTCTGGCCTGCACTCATATTCGGACAAGAAGAGAGGAGGGTATTATTTAACATTGCCTCCCTCCCAAAAAAAAGATTAGCTAAAGACATCGACAGGGGTTAGCGTCTGTCTCAGCACCAGTTCTCAGAGATCTAGCAACAAGCCTCTGCCAGAGATAACCTTTAATGAAAAAGCTACAAGATTGGGCTGATTATTTTAATACTTTGCATCTCAGCTGCATGTCAGCCTACACAAATGCAAATGACGAGAAGGGGCACAAAAAAAAAAAAAAACGTTACCAGACATTCAAAAGCCGGCAACACAAGCTGCACGCAGAACGCACCCAAAGAAGCTTCTGGACTGAATCACATCACAAGAAGTGCACAGGGCTGTGCAAAACTGAAACTCTGTCACAGGCGACTTTTGCTGCATCCGTCAGTTTGTCATTGTGTGAGTCACTAGTTTGTTTCTGATATGTTTCACAGTTTGAGGCCTCTTTTAGGGAAGGGAATGATAGCCTTCTCATATCACATGGGCAGTGGCAAAGTCACATGGCCCAGTAGAAGGACACATGTTGATTGACACAAGAACATGTTGTACAACCCAAATTCTATCAACGTTCTTTGTGTTTATTTTTAATAAGTACTACTTTGCACTACATGTAAAAGTTTACACATCACCTCTGGCACAATTCCTTGCTCTGACTGCTCTATTATAGGAGCCTTGGAGGTTAATGCCTTGAATTTCCAGTAACTTTCCCAGGAGATGCTTGACACGGGAAGAGACTTTTTGATTATCGAGCAAATCCTGGGTCAGCAGCTCCGTGATTCCAGACAACAGTGACATGAGTGCGCAAACATGTACTGACCTCCAGCTGACTGGATGAGACCTGACAAAGAGCTTTTCTATCTGCAAGAAGCACAAAGTTTCATGCAGGGCATATGAACCCTAAGCTTCTTCGGCTACTGTACAAGACCCTCCAATAGCATTTCCCCTACCTCATGATTTTAGGATCATACTTCTAACCTTATATTGTGTATATGGTGCTATCCCTGTTTAAGAGGGGTTTCTTTAAAAAGGCCATTGACATAGTCAGATATCATTAAAGATACTATAACAAGACCTTTCCTATTATTTGAACCAGTGACCTTATAGTTGGAAGTCCATGCTCTATGGTACTAGCCTCCCTTAAATTACATTTATAGTGGGAGGGATTTAAACCTACACTCCACAGGAGTCCTCAAAAGATCATCATTTGATTTAGAGAATAATACTGTAAGGTCAACATGTGTCCTTCTTTATAGACCTGTATATATGCCATCATGTGTAGGGGTAGACACAAATAGTAACACTCAGTTTCAATCTGACAACATTATACTCAACCTGTCATCACTGCTGGTTTGATATGGTAAAATGAGTATGGGTGTTTACGTGTAGGGATTTTGTTTTGACAGGTTTATGTGTCATAATATTATGTAGGCCTGTAATGTAGGCCTACCTAACTTGGTTTAGTTGCGGGAGGCTGATATGTAACAAGTTTATGTGTGAAGGCAATAATATTATTCCTGTAAATGAGTGTGCTCAGAATGGAAAGTAATTTTTTGATGTGTTTTTTTTATGAATGAATAACATCAAGCACTCTCTGGCAGAATCACATTTTGGAATGTTAATGTTGCTGTGTTAAATTAGCAGGCCAATCTTACATATAAGATTATGTTTAATGATTAGAAAAAATCCATTTCATTTAACCTGAAGAATTTTTCATTCTGCACAACTGCTGAAGCCATAGTCATCATCCATTACTGAATCATACAGCACTGTAATTGTGCTGTTGATTTTTCCTATTTGACCTGACATGATTTGACCTTAGCTTACCTCTGAATACGTTTTTTTGTGTGCCATTCCACACACCGCAACCGGGTTGCTCCAGTCTGCACAAGTTTTTTGATTTGATGAATACATGCTCGTTTTGTTTCACATCAAACAACACAGGACTTTTCTTTTTTTGGAAAATTTTCAAAACAATTAATAATCTTCAAAGAAAAATTACCCCTAATCAGTAATACCTCATTTCCAGGTATTGCATGTTACTTTGATAAAGCGAGCAATTTTCTGCTCTTTTGGGGAATTCAAATCGCAATCATATATAAAATTCTCTCGTTGAAACAGAACTTATTACAAAGCTGGCGTATGTTTTGATGAAATACACGTTTGGGCTACCATCTGTTTAGGCTGGTAAGAATTTATTGCGTAATGCTGACAGAAAAATGTTTTTCCCATTAAACAATCAAATTTTGATAGTTTGATAAATGAATATTCCATTCGAATATTCCATTTTTAAAAGGTAGTATTTTTACATATGACTGAATGCATTTTCTTCGACCTTACCTTTAAAACAGCTACATCCATTGGTCTGAATTGTTATCGATGATTATTGGTTTCGACCTCAGATATTTTACCTTCTCCAAAACTTCTGTATTGTATATCAGACCGGAGATAAGATTTTGAAAACGGATATTCTGTGCATATGTAAATATTTAACAGCCTCCGTAGTTTGATAATTGTATTTCCTAAAAACAAAACTAAATTCTAAGATATATCATCTGCACAATCGATGTCCGGAAAAAAAACAAATATATAAAAATGTAAAATACAAAGAAGAAAGGCCATTTCATTTTTATGAGGATTCATTATTGCTTTTTGCCCAGGCTTATGAGAAGTACGACACAGTCTACATAAACTTTTTTTATACATCGATATCAATGCGTATAATTATAATACAATTCTCGCTTGCATTTCATTCTCATTATGCTATCTTAAAGCAGTGTATTTATTTTGTCGTTCTTTAACCTGTAAAGTGACGTTGATCTTGAGGATCCAGCGTTTTTTTTTTTCTTCAGTTTAATTTGGTAAAAAAGCAGTAGCGAATGTTTCACAAATTCCCTTTCAAAAGTTATTGTATTGGCTTCAGGACTCATAAATCTGATGTCCCTGAAATCTATAGTTACATTATCTCGAAAAAGATCCCATTATAATTCCTCATGAGTGTAAGATTTAAAGAATAATGACGTCAAGAAAATCGTGTCTGAATTATATCAGCGCAACATCTGTTGACGAATCTAATATTTGCAATGATTTTTTTTAATCATATGTATTTTTTTCTGTTTACAATGCAATGACTGAATTTTTAAAATAATCATTTACTAAAAGTTAAGACACGTACTTTTTGAATTTTACTTATCTGGCTTATATGTAGTTTCAAAACACGGTCATAATTACGCAAATACATAACATACGTTATGTAAACACATTTACCACACTTGCTTGTCTGGAAATTCCAGATCTTCCAATTAATTTAAATATATAGTCCTGGTTATAATGTGCAAATTGTTGTTTTTTTTTGATAATGTTACAGCCAAGCTTGCAGTTAAACTATACAATATTGATTCTGTTACTACAGCAACTTAAACCGGCAACATTTCATTATTGAAATATCTACCTCACAGCCAAAAATACAACTTTTTAGAAACGTGCAGATGCTTTTCAGAATTTAGTCATTTCTAGCCTGTTTGCCTAATGCGATTTGTTGCAGTGAATTCGGATTTGTAACGGAGTTTTTGCGACTTTGGATTCGGCCAGTTAAGGCTCTGGAAGTGAGCTTAATGGTCATCGATAACGCATGGGCTTTCATCTCAACGAAACACAGCACATACATATTAAAGCCATTGTACATAAAGATGATTGTTTTACAGAATCAACACTAATGACGTTATAATGAAGCGGCCTTTCAAAATCTCTGCTGAAGTTTTCCGGAGGCAAAGAAGCGTGTCCCTACGGCCAAACACTCCAACAGTGTTGTACAAATAGTATAATATATTATTAACTTGTTGTACAAAACAACAAGACGATCTTAAAAGTTAAATTAAACATTTAAGAATTCAGGTGAATGGCAGGGTAATTTAGGGCAACCCGTAAATGCCGTTAAAGAATGCAATTTATAGCCTGCTGTACAATGCAGTGCTGTTTTTAACACGACTGTGTTTATTGTAATGTATCTTGGTTTCACTACGCAAAAAACAAGGTAATTCCAGGAAAAATGTCGTCAGTTCACCGCAACTAAAAGTAATCTATGAGTATAGGAGGGTTTCTCTGTGGTCTCGTTTTTAAAGGTAGTTTCTACAAGTTTAATTTCATGAAAAGGGGAAAAAGTGTACGTCTCATCTACAACAAGATATTGATGATTGATTCTAAAGTCTTAATACACAACCGAATTATCACTGTTAATCGTAAATTAGATACAATTTCAGCGTATAAGATGCTTATGCATCGTAAGATGTACCTATAGTAAATTAGGCCTATTCAGTACAACGGTGAATAAAATTTGATTGTTAGACCGTTACCAAATGAAAAAGAAATACGACGTGTGTGTAAAATTATATTAATGTACTTGATAAAAGGCTTAATTTAAATGTATATTCAAGACAATGACCTTTAATGTATTAATTTGTTCAGTCTGTGACTAATAGCCTGTCTGACAGCATAAATCGCTTTTACAATATTGAAGTCGAAAAGGCTAATCAATACAGCAGAGGACAAATTATCTCAATATGCCATTTTTAATGTATATATAAACACTATACAAATACATATAAATTAACTATTTAATCGTAAATGGGATCAGGTATAGGCCCTACTTAAAATTACTTTAAATAAGCGTTATGTTCTCGCATATATTTATCACAGTTGGTTGATCTCCGCATGCTACCGTTATCTCAGGCTTGGATATTTAATGGATTATTACGTCCTTATAGCTATTTTTTATACTTACTTTGCAAATATGCAGCTGTTTTGCACAGTGTATATACAACGCAATGGCCTGGCCTATGTACCTATCGTAAATATCGTTAAAACACAATATCTGAGTTTTAATAACGCTTAAGTTAAAATGCCACCCGCAAACGTTGTATAAGGTAAATCTAATACTCTTTAGAATCTGTCAGTTTCTTACAAATTATGTTTTACTTATTTATCGGTGTTTACCTAAGCATCTTTAGCCGTTGTCGATGTCAGTGCTTATAAGTGTAATCACCTTCATCACTTATTTCAAATGATCACTTCATCTGATAGGCCATGTTTGCGCCGCGCTGCAAATTAAAGACATAAATGAATACATTAAGACTTAATTTACGCATAATTTTTTATAACAAAAAAACAAACAATTAAAACCACTTTTATCCGCTCTTTTTGGCGTTTCCCATTCGCTTACGGCGATCTCGGCGTATATTCCACCTGTTACTCCGCACAGCGTCACGTGTTCTTAAAGAACAATTAGTGGTTTGAAAAATGATAACAAAAACATTTGACATTTTAATCAACGGGGGATCTTTCTGTTCATACCCGACGTCGTACAGTGTACAATGTTTACTTAAAGTAAGTAAATTGATAAGCAAACTTCCTGATGCAACTCGGCTGTAATCAGGAGCAATATAGGCTACTGCACTTTCGATTAACCGCGATCCTGTGTCCGTCACAAATTCCTCTCCATGCAACAATGTAGCGCGAGAAGGTGCGCCCCGGTACCACTCATCGATTCAAAGCGTTTTGTCCATGCATGAAAGGATTTTCCCAAACCTGCATAACCTCCCTGTGATTCTAACTGGCAGTTAATAACGCAGGCCGAGTGGCTAGCCATAGCGGTCGGATGAGTTGGTTGGCGTACTGCTTTCACTGCCTGATCCATATGCCCGGTATTGTGCGCCTCTCTCACTCCCTATAGACCTCCTCTCCAGCGGCGTGTGCTGAACGTCCTCGAGTCTGCTGGGGTGCTCCGGTGTGGAAGATACCGAGATTTGTCGTGAAGCACGTGATCACGGCGATCCCACCAAGATTTTCGGGGTAGAGGGTTTTACTTTTGTGTATGAGGTCGTGTGTTCTGCTTTTTTTTTTTTTCGAAATGCCGCCGCTCCGCCTCCTCTTTTCGCAACATTGACGCAATGTATAAATACTGGAACAAAAGGACAACTTCCTTGAAGCTTGCTGAAACTGCATTTTAAAAGCAAGAGCGTTCAGTGCGTAGCATATAGAAATCTAAAAAATGGAATTTAATTCTGTCATCGCGGCCGGCTGTCGACGTGCACGTTTGGATGGACAGCGCTTTCTATGTATCGGGCGCCTAAGTAAGTGTGATTAACAAATTATCTTTCGCCTTTTGCTACTCTTAATATGCATATCCATATGCCTCGAAGGAAGCATTTGTTCGGGAGTCGTCTTTTAATCAAAATAAAAGTATTTTAAAATTCGAGTTTTCATGTATAAATGACAAAGTTGCTCACTGAAATGCCAGGGTACATGCGATGATGACAAGCTGGTGGCTACTACAGCAAAATATCTTCTAGTTTATAAAAAACTACCGTAGCCTAAAAACTGTAAACAAGCAAGTTGTGTAGTAGCTATAGTAGTAGTGAAATAAACAGCACTCGCATTGATAGATTTGGACACGTATCTGGAGGCTGATAATAGCCTACTTAGTCATTAGTCGTTATACATAATGTATTTATATAACAGAGATTAATGTCATTGTTGTTTTGTTGTGCATTTTTTGGAAGTACTGCTACCTTGGTAGGACCAGAATATTTGTTGTTACTGTTGGCTATATTTTAGTCGCTTACTTGTCCTTTGGTATAATGACACTACATCTTGATTTAGGTTCATTTAACTGAATGCTCACTCGTGTATGGTGTCATTACCGGGCTCAGCCTGGTTCTAAATTTAACATCTCTCCAAGGGAGTTTGCGGAGCCAAGGCGACTGGGGTGCCGGTTTTGTTATACGTTGCATGCGATTAGTTGTCGTACGCCAGATGTAAACAGTAGAAATGAATCGATCGGTCTTTAAAGCATCCCGCATGCTTTGTTGCTGCTGCTGGCGAAGCCGCAGCGTACCGTGCCTTACTCGAGTTCTCGCCGCGATTCGTGCGGCGTGTCGAACAAAGGAGCCGCGGACACTCCGGTTCGGCAAAGAGCGGCATTAGACAGCAGCCACTCTGTTTACAATAATAACAGGATCCTCATGACATCACGTAACAGACAGCGGTCTCCGCCAGAGAAAAAACTTCGGAGGCATCGGCGACACGCTAAATTTGGAAAGCGGTTACATCATCTGAGTGAAAACCACGTGGGGCGGGATTTCCGCTCGACTTGAAGCTTGGTGCCTTTATTGCCACTCCAGAAAGCGGACTGAATCCAGTTTATTTCGGGCAGTGACTGCCGTACGAATACCGTAGAAGTGCCTCGGATAGCTGACTACTTTTTTGGAAGCAGCTCAATAAATTACTGTAATTGTGGAGGTTCCTTATCTATTTACTGAGCTTACACACATATATATTGATAACCAACCATGGAATAAATAATGTGTCAAAATGTGTCTTTGCAGATAAAGTCTGATAAATTTCTACAATATGTTTGCTAAAAGCAAAACAGCTGTTCGTATGAACACTTGTGCATGTGTTGGTATTACAAAAGATTTACATTATACTTAATGTATACACCTCATGTAAATCACATATATATTTATTAATTATTACACCCAAACCACTACTATGTGTTGGTATCAGACCATTTTTATTTATTTTCTTTTTCTATGGTTTTTTACGTCAAGTTTTGGAGTCGCATTTCTCTAACGCCCTTTGAGTAAATTATGTCTCTGCTACTTGTGTTGCGAAGCTGTGCTAGAATAGGTAACGTTTTATTCATCATATGATTATGACACTACGTCCAGGAATGGAGAAATGGTGAGGTTACACAAGGCCATTTTTTGCGTTCTCACATTTAGTAGGCTACAATCTTCGGACGTCATTTGGTCTAGTTAAAATACGGCTTTCTACAAATGACTAAATTGACCAAATATATTCTTTAAATCAATAAGTGCAGAGTTTAAATGCGCCCGGACCTCAAAAGATTACGATAGAGTAAAACGACGCAGCTCCTGCGAGTCTGCGAGTATTCATTTAAGATGCTGAGAAATGCTAAGGTTTTAAGGCCTGAAACGGCATCCGTGTTCTCAGCTATTTTTTGTAAGCAGACAGACGGCTGTCCTTAAAACTGTTCGCTAATTTTTGAGTTCTTTTCTGTAAAAGGGACACGCACCTGTTGCGAGATGAGCGCTGATTGGCTTGTCTAAAGTGGAATAACAAAATGTGAATTTTGTCTTGCGCACCAGTAAGCAATGCATGTCAGTTTTCCGAGTAGGACTTCGTCGTGTCTCCCGCATATGTAGGCCTGTAAACTGTAGGCTAATTGTAATATTTGTAATTCAGACGGTGGTTATTGCTTTTGATCGTTGGGCCGTATTATATAAACCGTGTCACTTTTTTATCACAACAATTTCTAGTTACTTTAAAAAGTGTAATGTGTTTATGTATGTATGTATTTGTCTGTGTATAATTTAAATGCATAGATTTAAATATAAAATAATCACATTTTAACGGTGTCTGCCATATCATAATACTGAACTAGACTGTTGCACAATAATTAAAACTGCTCCTAGCCTCCTAGACTGATTGTAATAATCTAACATGAATCATCTTCTTTAATTATTCAGCTGAATCAGTTACGAATAGTTGAAACGTTTTATTTTTAATGAAGCCAAACACACCCGTAAATTTTCACTAGGAAATTCACCTACAGATGTGAATGTCAGTTATTTGCTCTAGTTATTAGTGATGGACATTCAAAACTGATCAAGTAGAGGCTTGCCAAAGACGTAGATTGACACACTCAGTGTCCCCAGCATCATGGTAATGAGCCCTTGTTGTAGTACTGCATCGAGTTTATGCTTCCCTTTTCCTTTACGCCATGAAGTCGTCGTGTTTGTACATGATTTGCTACCTGCATTACAAGATAGTATCTATGAGTCAGCAGATGGCGTAGTGGTGAGGGACATGCACCCACAGCATACAGTTTTGCTGGATTTAGCTGCTATGCCCTTGAAAAAAGTTCTTTATGTAAATTTCTCAAGAAGCCAATTATACAAATGAGAGGGAAAACAACCTTTAAGTGCAACATATAAAGTGTCAACTAAACAAATGTAAAAAGGGTGTGTTGTAATATTAAAGGCAAGAACAGACCTAATGTCGAAAAGCTTTTTGAAAAAAGTTTTAAAAATTATTTTAAATAGTGTTTGTGTATAGTATGCAACCAGTAGTGGCTTAACTTTTTATTGAAAGTAGTTCTGTAATTATCTTGATACTTTATACATTTGGTTTTTAATGGCAACCTTTATAGTTACATTTTAATGTCTGAATGACTGGAAAAGACAGTTATTCAATGTAATAATTTGTAATTAGCCATTAATGCTTCAAATGAATAGAATTCTGTTGATTTCAAACGCCGATTAACTGTTCCTGTTACAGTTAAGAATGCTGGAAGATGACAAAGAATGACAATATGGGAGGGACGAGTTTGTCAAATGCTATGGTTGTGCATTATTTGTGCATTAAATGAAAGGATAAACAGTTTTTTTCCTTTATTCTTACTTCCCTCCAGTCCTTATCACAATGCATATCTAATTATCTTCAATTAAAGATGCGGCATTTGTGTTGCATAGTAACTCATTATTTTTTTTTAGGAAATTTAATACTTGTGTACACCGTTTCTTGATACAGTCTTGATATGGACAGACAGAAAACTGTAGTGAAGTGATTTTTTTCTTTGTTTAACCATCTCGTAAAATTCTGTTCCGTTTGTGTACATCCACCACACTTACCCTGGCTGTTATGAGTTACACTGCTGACCTGATTCATAGGTGGAGGGCTTATCTTTGGGTCTGTAGATGAGCTAGATTTTTAGCAATCAAATTTAAATTATATTTTGCCAAATCGAAACATTGTACAGGTCTATATTTTTCAGCCTTTTTGAATGCTGTAAATCTTAAAACAGTAATGTATTACCGTAAACCTTTTTAGACTATAAAATAATTATGTATAGCGAATTATAGTGATGTAGAAGTCGGGAGACACTAATATCAAGTAGTGCTTGGTTCAGTTTTACTAAACATCCCTGAACTTGAGGTTCCACTTAATGTCACTTAAGGACTTAAAGTCTCTCAAAGTAATCTTGTTCTTTGATAATAAACTTGGTTATTTTTGAATAGAAGTTCCTTACACTGATATTCATTTCTTAAGATTAATTGGGATATACATATACTAGAGATTATTTAGAGTGCCTGCAGTGATGGTGCCCTTCACTGGACATTAGAAAAGAACAGAGAAGGAGTGTTCTTGTCCAATGAAAAATGCGCTCATTGGCCCCTCAGCTACAGAAGGGAGACTCCAGCCAGAATTGTGTAGGAGTCTGATTTGCCTCTCTAACCCTTATTTAATGATTTTTTTTTTTTGCCGCTGTGTGTAGTTTATGTGGTATTCCTCCAAGTTTTGACTTTTTTCAGGGCAGGACGAAATGACATAGGCTGTGCACAGTTCAGGCCAACAATTTAGAAACCTAGGAAAGTTACTGTGTGTTTAATCTGTTCTGTCCGATATTTATGGTTTGTGTTATTTGATATATAAAACACTGCAATGTAATACAGATGTTTTTTGAGCAACCCTCCACCTTTCAAAAAACCATTTGTCAATCTCACCATATGTTAAGGAATGTGTTATGTGTTACTGTGATCTTTTGAACAGGAAAACATGTTCTCGCCATCATGAGAATTGATTTATTTCCCATAAAGGGAAGGGTACATGAAAATCTTGAGTCAGGCAGTAAATTGGTGAATGAGGCACTAATGCAAATAGCTAACTGGTTTGTGTTCAGAAAGGTTAAAGGGCGCTGTTGTATTTTCAGGGTGAGCTGTGGCTATCTATTGGTTATTGACAGATGTGTTGTCACTGGAGTGTGCTGGCTTGGCCCATATATAAGAGAAGTGCACTTCAAAAACTCCACACCCCCCCCCCCCCTCACAGCACACACACACACACACACTTTAAAGAATCACAAGGGTGCAGCTGCCACAGATGTCTTTTGGAAGGGGAGCAAGATGGGGGAGGGTTTTGTATCAATGGGAGGAGAAGACTCATGACCCTCCATCCCCCCTCCTCCGCCGCAGCCCTTGCTCCCCACCCTTTGCAGCCACCTCACGCCCCACGATCACAGGGAATCAAAGCTTTGTTTGAAAAGTGATGTAGAAGAGACAATTGGCCAGAGAACTTATTCCCTGCAACTGTTTACGGTAATCCAGTCTTTTCATTCTCCGTCACTATGTAAGCCTTAATACGTGAACCTGGGTTGTACAAATCCACTTCACTGAAGAGTTCATTTATTAATAAATAAACTATTACCTATATATATGCACCTCTGTCAGGCTGTTAAGAAAACCTCAGATGGATACACATTTTAAATGTGCTATCACTGATCTGGGTCCTATTCAAACTGTTAATCTATTGACCTTCACGATTTTACCATACATGAAATATGTTTGTTGCGAACATGAGTTTTGTGTACGATTCTGCAAATCAGGCATCTGAGAAAGATTTTAGCAAAAAGAAATTTTACAGAAGATGTCACATGAACTATTGCCGTAATCTGAGTATGGGTGTAGAAGAATGAAAATAAACCTCTAGTCAAAGATGATGACTATCAAGAGAATTGTGCAGTGTCTGAAAATACTTTTATTACATTAAGAAAATAAAAGGACCCGTGTAGGAGGGACATCTGGTAATAGTACAGTAGTTGTGAATATTTTAGCTTGTTTTGTTATATACCACAAGTTCATGTCGCTTGTGTGCTTACATTACTATACTACAGAATAACTTATACCTTGTTCAATGGATAGACAGTTATATTAAAAGAATTGTCTTACGAAACAAATGTTACATTTAAGACAATTAACCATTTTAATAATGAATAATGCTGCAGCTGGTCTTACTCTGTCTAATATGAGAGTACCACTGCATAGCTTTCTACCTCAGCTCCATCAGTGAGGCAGATCTGATGAACATTTAGCAACATGATACCATGTGCGGCACCCCAATGCAAACGCAGGAGCTGATGCCGATTCCTTTTTCCGGGTGCCATTGGGAAAGGTGCTCACCTTGGTGATTATATGAGCACTGAAAGGTCTCAGGGTCACACTGTCAGCTGCAAAGAAGATATATTTCTGAAGAGACTCTCTTGCCTGAGTTCTGCAGAAGCATTTCACACTAACTATGGGAGATACCTAGCTAATGCACATCTCTTCACAACAGAATTAAGTACATTTGTTGTTCTTTTGCACCAGTATGCTATACACTGCGTTATGATTTTGGATGAGCATATTTTTGGCACTTGTACTACTTTCTCCTTACTGGTAATCTACACGGTCCCACCTGGGTGGGGAGGTTGGGTATTTTGCTGGGTCATCCTATGTTTTCTAAATAACTGTGTAACACGACTGTTCTTTCAGCTGAATTTCCTGTCCAAACCAGTTTATTTGGAAGTAAGCCAGTTTTTTTTTTCCCCGGAGCCCATTGTCCACATTTCATTCCAGGCAACAACACAAATTTACAGTGAACCACAGCGTGGAGCCCATTTTTGCAACTTTATTTTAAATATTTTTTTTTACACAAATGCAATATAAGAAAGCATATACGTGTAATTACAAAAACTGCCAGTTTCCTATTCATAAAACTACTTTCAGAAAAGAAAAAAAAATCTTTCAAAATAAAAATAGTACAGATTATCCATTGTTTCTAGATCTTGAAGTATGTTAGACAAAGCATTTTCAAGCCAAAATAAATCTAGGTAATGTGAACAATATATGATTCAGGAATTATTCTGATTGTCTAATTTGCTGTCGCATGAAAAATCTCGTTAAGTTTACCGCTTTAGAGCACCTGGGGTTTGCATTTCTGCTGCCTGGGGTGTGCCATGTTCTTGTCTGATACAGGAAGCTTCTCGCAGTCCCTTCTGTGCTGGCTAGACAAGCAAAAAAAAAAAAAAAACCACCAGGCCCAGTCTTCAGGCAGATTGCAATGTGTTTCCCCTGGGGTGGAAAAAGATCTCATACTGCGTTGGCCTCTTTACAGAGTACCATTTGTATTTTTTTCACAATTTTCTTTTCACCATCTAGCCCATGCAACCCCCGAACCCTAGAAAGCGTTCGAGTCCGAAACATTTTCCAGGGTGAGCGTGCTGTGGTGTGGTCTTACGTTTCCTCTATGACAGTCTACGATATGCCTCTTCTCCACTTGGTCTGACCTTGTAATTAAAATTGGTGGTGCGAATCAGAAAGGGTGCAGTACTATCTCTCAGTTGGAGGTAAACATTTTAGTAAATTAGAAATATTATAGGACTCCAGGTGCTGGATTTCAGGAGCATGTATTTACTATGAGGAGGCTACCTTGTCTCTTAATCGCACCCTGGCACATCTCTGCAGCATCTTGAGAGATTGGCTAACTCTGCTGTGAATGAATTAGCCAGATGGCACACCAAAGATGTCAATTCTGAATAGTTACAACTTAACTTTTAAAAGCTTGATTTTTTTTTTACAGTCAGATTTTAAGGAGCAGTAAAATAAGGTAATAGTTTGATCTGTTGCCAGAGAAAGGGCTGTTCAGTCCTGCTCACCTTGACACGGTCCTAAGGCCAGCCCTCAGCTGAATCAGCAAAAACATATTTAATTAGGCTACTATGTATGGGGTGTTAAAAAATGGTATAATCATCAAACTGAAGCTGAATGCAGGAACAGCACCCATGCCACGGTATGAAAGCTAGATGGCCTGGCAAAGTATGACTGTGAATTGTTTTACCGTAAGGAGTCTTTATGGGCACAGCTGAGGGTTGTGGCAGGCGGTTTGAGTGGGTGGGTGTGGTTAGGAACCCTTTTACCACTATTATCCCCGTCACCCGATTCAGTACTGAGCTCCATGCTACGGATGGCCATTTTCACCATGTGGAGCAGAAAAAAACACATTCATCTCAGAATTCTGACTTCTGAAGTCGAAATTCTAACTTTTTTTAGCAGTCAGCGTCACCTCCTCTGCAGGATGCTGATTAAGAATATATCCCAAACAAACATTCACATAATGTATCCTTCTGGCAAGTAGTTTGGATTTCATGTTAGCTCGCTACATTTTGAAAACCGTAAAACAGGGTGGCACTAGCCTGCCTTCATTGCCTTGGTTTCAGTTAATTTTGTGTTGCCAGTGTTTGCCTTGGACTCCAAGTTGCTTCAAAGACACGATTAACTGAAAGACACATTTGATGACTGTAATTAGAACATATATTCTGTGCGATATTAGGGTCTGTAGCAGCCGATAATGTAATAACTACAGTTAATGTAATTGCTGCCAATAACGTAATGATTTTTCCTATTTTGTGTAATAAAAATCGATAATAGTGTAATGCGTTGATTCAGAAATGTTAGTACAGTATGGGTTATTAAAGTTATTACTTTATCGGCTTTTACTACACTGACAACAGAAAATTATTATGTTACTGGCAGTTATTACATTAACAGCATTAAATTATTGAATGCTACAGGGTCTTGTAGGTCTAATGCACAAAGCACTAACATTAGATATGCCTGTATCACACCTGATTAGGCAAAAGATAAGTTATATTGCCCCTTCTCATTTCATACCTGGTTAACGTTTACAGGATAATTATTACTGCAAGTTCCGATGTAGGCTACCACTCACACACACAAGTGGAAATATTAGAATGCCAGGACAGAGCAGACGCAGCCATTGTAGCCTTCGCTCCTGTCTGCTACTGTACGCGCGTCGCACTGAACCATTACAGTGCGAGCAGGATACTTGTTGGTTGTTACTCAGTTACGGTAAATAAAGTAAGAATTGTGAGGGGGAAAGTCAGGATTTAGACTTAATTCTGAGATAAATGTGTTTTCTCCTCCAGATGGCGGAAACGGGCTTCCATACCATGTAGACAGACACCCTGCTTAAAGTTACCTACGCGTCCTCTGCAGCCAGTGTCCATGTAAACGGGCAAATGCGTTTGCACAAGCGTATGACAAAAATCACTATTGCTTCAATGCAACTGATGACCGCAAGAATCACAATTTGGGTGGAAAGACTGTAAACATTTCAGATAAAAAAAAAAAAAGAATCTGGAAAAACTACTGTCTGAACTGACTACCGATCGCCATTTAGTACCAAAAGAACCGGGTTCGATTCCACGATAAAAAAAACCAAAAATGTTGCCAGCCATTTCACATTGAAAAGAAAACTGCTAATACTGGTGTATTTACCCACGAAGGATTTTATAGCCACCCAGCTTACTGCTGCGCAAATTTTTAACCGCGATTATTTTAATATGCAAAGATAACAGGCGAAGGTTTACCCACGTGTCAGCACGCATTACACGCTGCCCCCAAATTTCGCAGTAAGGGGAAACGGCTTTAATCTACGTTAATGATGCAGCTTTAACCCTTCGCCGCTTCCAGTTTCAACTCCGACTAGCTAAAAACTCCGCTCCCCCCCTCCACCGGTTGGAGAGAGAGCCAGGGGTAAGCTGGGAGTCGGTTTGAGACGGCGCGTCGCCTCGCCTCGCCGTCCAATCGGCGGCGCGGCGCAGACTCCCGGCATGCCCGGTCCGGCAGGGCGGGGGCGGCTCCGGCTGCTCTGGCGGATTTGAATGTGGAGACCAGGTTTCGGCGCCATTTTCGAGTGGAGAGCGATTATTGCGGCGGCGGGTAGGGAGAGCTGTCGGGGTGGACGAGCCGACGCGCTTCGCCTTTTATAACTCTTATTATTATTATTAAGTCTTAAAAACTTCTCGAAATGAAAAGAAATGCGGACGGTAAGGGGAGAGCGTAGAGGGAGCCGCGTGAGGGGAGGATACGGACTAACAGAAGATAAGGCAGACAAGACGGGGGACGTTAACCGAAGAAAGGCATATGCGGATTCCGGGGTTAACAAATACCCGGAAAATCTTAAAAAATGCCCTCCGAAAAAATATGTAAAAATGTTTCAAAATTATTTCAAACACATGTCGTTGGATTTGAGGCGTTTGCGCTTGAACCGAAGCCGTTTTTGGTGCTTTTTTACGTTGAGTTTGAGCGGGAGTGGCGTCGGGCTGTCATCGCCGCAAGCTAGTTAACCAGCTAACCTTAACTAGGGAACACTGGTTACACTCGCGGCATTTTCACTTTTATTTTTTAATTACTATTTTATTTTATTTTTTTTAGAAACACTAATATGCAGCTAGATTCGAATGGCTATTTGCAGAATATTTTTCGGATTTTTTCTTTCCTTCACCCTCACCTTTTCTGGTGAAGAGACGCTTATTTTGAAGCCGTCTGTTTCGGAGCCTTTGTGGTCTTGCTGCTACCAGAGGTAAGTCTAACAACTCCGGGCTAACGGCCATGTGTCACGGACTTGATCTGGTCCTGTGACTGTCTTCCATGTTCAGCCCCGGTCTGGTTGATACCTATTTAGCCTCAGTCAGCTAAGGGACCGTTAAACTCGCCGGCGACGTTGTTGTGTATGTAACCGGGTGGCGTCGGCTACTTTCTCCCCTGCCGAGCGTCGTGGGGGGGGGCCGGGCCCCCCCGGGCGCGGCGGCGGGGGGGGGGGGGGGGGCGGGGGGGGGGGGGGGGGGGGGGGTTGTTGGTGGGGTGGGGGG
>JAODLD010000040.1:13981863-13993520 GCA_026781065.1 Mormyrops boulengeri | reverse complement strand
CCCCCCCCGAACGGTATAAACGGCGAATTCTGGTTACCCTCCGGTCAGCATGTCGTTTTCATTTTGGAGGTGAGGGGTGTCGGTGTCCTGCCAGCTCCCTTCGGCCCCCCAAGTACTCGAGTGGTGGCTTTAGGTGGCTTTCCTTTCAGTCAGATACTTATTAGAAGATTATTGGCACGTTGTCCGGCAAACGGTCACTTTCCAGCCATAAGTCAACGACTATATGGGGAGACCGAGGAGGACTTGTATTGTCGCGTAAAGCTAAATGCAACCTTAGATAATTGTAGAGGAGTTTTAAATATTCATCGTTTTTGACCTTTTTTTTTGTAATTTGTCATGCAACTATTGGCCTGTTAGGTTGCTAACTCAGGAGGTTAAAAGGTATTGCTGTAAAGCTTAGATTAATACGAAGCCGAGGTAATCTGACACGTTATTTGTCAGCCTGGGCGATTTGTTTCTAAGCTATTCGGTTTGACAGTGGATATGACAAGGCGAATGACTTGTAGGGTTTCTGTGGGCTCCCGGTTTGCCGGCACGTTTAATTGTAATGCTGTCTGAGTGCTGGGCATTGTCAGGGGCCGACATGAAAGGAGCGGGGTTGCTGCGGGTCTCGCTTATTGACCTCTTCTTTAGAAAAGGCCATCGTGACTGTGTTAACAGAAGGATACCATGACTATATTAAAACGCCCATATAGGGCCCGTTTTGGAGTAGATTTAATTATAAAGTGATCAATCCCTGGGAACCGCACTTGCTTTCGGCCATTCTTTTGAGGAAGTTGGAGTTTGATTCAAAATTACGTTTGTTTGAAGCTTTAGGGCTTTTTACAAAGCGCTGATCACCATTTGTAGTCCCTGTCGAAGTCTGTCAGGTTTGTGTGGTGATATTTTTAGTGGTGAGGAACAGTGACCCCAGCGATTAAAATGTACATGGACTAAAATAACCGTTTCAGTTCTGCACTCTTCTGTCATCCAAGCTAATTGTTAGAGCCACTCTAAGGTTCTCTCGTGTTTTATATTAAGTAGTACGTGTGTGTTTTTTTTTCGAACACCCCGTTCATTTCTTTCTTTTTTTTTTGCACGAAATACAAGGAAGAACTTTAGAACATTTTAGCTGTAATTGTTTGATAATCACTTATGTACAGTTAGGAAATAGCAGTTTACTACAAAATAAAGCAATTTTACGTCTTTACAGTTGTTTTAAAAGTTTAGAAGGATCTACTTCAGCATTTAGCCACAATGGAAAATCGGTTGAAAACTGGGTAAAATCTTTGCCAATTTGAAAAAATTATATAAACCTGTAGGAGGTTGTTCTGAATATTGTGAAAGAATTATTTTTTTGTGGCATATTTTGGCACTTGTGCCAAGTCAGAAATCTAACATACCAGAAGTTTTTAAATGTTTGTCATAAGAACCTGAAATGCTGCAAGTTATATGTTTAAAAGACAGAATGTTGTATTTTGTTATGAAATTTGCTTCTGTATTCTGATTTTTAAATAATGCCTGTATTTTGAGAACTTATTTGCTGGGAAAACATTGTCAAGTTGGAATTTATTCTTCAAGTGTTCCAAGACATTTTGAAATATCACGTATTCAGTTTCTTTGGTATACTTACAGTATTAGATGGGTCTGAAGTACAGATTAAATGTAATGACACATATAATTAGTTCTGATTTTATGCATTACATTGAATTGTGGCTATTTTGTAAAGTCCAGGTTTGTACTGTCAATTATAGTGACTATGCCATTTTTTGGTTTTGTGAGGGGAATTTCTTTTCTCTTTACACTTTCTTCTCTCTCCCCCACACATGAACAGAAATTCACATACATATCGCACACACACTATCCAAAACAAAACAAAAATTTTATAGCAAACTAGACCACTGTCATAGTGATAAGATGGGGGTGTTACTGTGCTTAGTCAGCTTTGGGTTCTGGACTGATATGGTTATTCAAGGGTTTACGAGCCAGTGTGTACAATATAATTTTGATAGTCGTTCATTAATAAGTTACTTTTTTCTGGACTGAAAAAATTTACATGCATTGTCATTTATTTTTGTGGTCACACTATCTTTGCATAAATTTATTAGTCACTTTTGTTGTATTGAAAAACACTTTAATGAGTTAACAGAATTATGTGAAATTGTAGTGGGTCTAACGTGCAGTGGAGCTATTTTGACAGTTTTCATTATTTTTCTGTTGAGTTTGCATTTGTTTGGTAAGTTTAAATAGGTTGCTTCAGAAGTTATATGTATTTTGATTCATATTAATTTTCTGAAAGTATGTGTGGATATATTCCTATTACACTTGTGTGTGTGCCCTTAGTTTTGGGATATGATTAGTTTGAAAATGTAGCATTTATTGAAATGAGTGGGCTAGTCTGTTTTAATATGAACATTATGAAACTAGATTTTTTTTTGCAATGTAGGCCCTTTCCATTGCTCTAGTAGTTCTACACCAGTCACTTTTTCATTTGTTCACATATGTGGTAGGAAGCAGTTGTGCTCCTTAAAAACTGTTAAGGATTTACATTCACTATAATTGAAGCAAGGCTTTAGTTGTGCTTTCTTGGTTTGGTTTTACATACCACAAGTAAGCAGAATGCCACAAAAAGGAGATCCTGATGATGGTCGTAAAAAGAGGAAAAATGTGTTGCATGGCAAGGTTGACTGCAGAAGCCAGCATCTGTCTTGAATGTTTTTTTTTTTTCCTTCAGAGGTATTGCATTGAAACTCTTTGTGGCAAAAGACAATTATACCCTGACTTGAACAGATATTTATTCATTGTTTCATTATTTTCTCCCAATGGGGTGTGTGTGTGTGTGTGTGTGTGTGTGTGTGTGTGTGTGCGCGCGCACGCATATATTTGCCCAGCAAGTTTTTTTTTCCTCCTGTGTGTATGTAAAGGAAATAATTCATTGCTCCATAGAAAAACACTCATTCTCATTCATTGTTATTAATTGGCCGGGCTGGTTTTTGGTGGGAAAACTGTTTTAGGTTAGTTGGCAGATTCATCTTGGGCTTTTGAAAAATTATCATGCCAGTTTTTTTGAATTCCACATTGATTATTTAAATGATGACTATAAGGTGTGCTCAGTTCTGTTCGTTTTTTTTTTTGTGTAATAGAAATAATTATTGAATTTGACGTAGTTGTTGCATTTATCTTACTGGTTTATCCCTGAAATTGTTTCATATTAATTTGTTACTCCTGTATATCGCCAATATGTTTAATTGAGATTCTGCTATGTTTTCTTTTGCTTTTATGGCGAACCAGTGTAATTGTAAAATATGTAAAATTAAATTTGTGATTTAATTGGAGCTCACCACATTAATAGTGATGTACATGATATAGATTATAGGTATTAAAAGCATTTCAATTACACCCAGTTTAGTTAACGATACCTTAATCAAAAAATTTTTATTTTTTTTTTGGAGTAGCTTCCATTTGTTCCAGACATATATTTGTTAGTGATTTAATAGCTATGCCTTGTTTGAGAACCAGGTGTACTCATTTATAATAATTAGTTTTATGTGAATTATGGTGATATATATAATTGGCAGTGACACTGAAAAGTGAACACAATCGCACACTTCACCTTGTATTCACAAAGTAATCTGGTCTGGGAATTCTTTCCATTAGATTGCTTGTGAAACAATCTTTTTCACATTTATAGAACTCATAGGAGTGGTGATCTGTAAAATATGTTGACATTTTGTCTGTCTTTTTTCTTCTGCATTTTCTCATAGAAGGATGGCTACTCCATAAAATATTCACACAAAACAGTTTAGTGGTTCTATTTTAGATAAGGAATGATTAGAAAAATTCATCATATCTAGCAGGAACAATTTGGGGTTCTCATATCAGTGGTATATGGTCTTTATTTTGGGGGATGTAACCGGTGTTACACTTATTGACCTAGATTAGGATATAAGCGTAAAATTTCTACACTAATCTCCATTGTTTGGACGCTACCAAGAAATAAATGTCTCCTTTCTCTTAAGACCTGTAGAGTCTGTCAGTTAACATTGTCAGATGAGGTGAACATGCTACTGGGGGTTATTTGAAAACTCTGAACACATGGGCCTCATGCACAGTATTTACTTATTCCTTAAATGCCTGAAAGTGACACTAATGATTGCTTTGAATTTGAATAACAGAAATATGAAAGTTTTAGAAATTTCAGGAATTGTTGCCAAATTGTGTGAATTTGTTCTATTTGATTCTTTTACAGTTTTACAGTACTGTTCTTCTAATTGCCTGTTTAATATAACAGACAATAAGCTGTAATATAGTCATATTCAGTTGTGCTTAAGAACTTTTTTCCCTCAAATTGTAGGGTATAAGGAAAACATGGTACACGTTGTCCACCATTTATTGTAGCAAGTTTCCATTAAGCTTGCTACCTCTTATTTTAAATCGCTGTGGTTCAGAGATGGCAGTCTAGTTTTGTTGTCCAGTTCAGTGATAAAGTGGGCTTGATACAACTTTCTCGTTAGCTTCTTTTGTTATAAAACCTAGGAGTTAAGAAGGATGTTTAGCTTGGAGTACTAAAATGATTTTTTTTGTAAAATCTTTCTAATGTCTTGTACTTTGCTAGTGCATTAGTTAATTTACTAAAATGGCTAATTCATATGGGGAATGTGTAGTTAAAAACAGTGTTTTTGCAGTCTAGAGAATGGAATGTAATGCTACATTCTGTAGGGTATAAAGAAAAAAACACTGGATGATGACACTGGGTGGCTACTAACTTAAAGGTTTAATTTTATTTTTAAAATTCCTCTGACACACTGCTGGACACTCATATGCAAGATGTATAATTTTTAAATAGTTAATCAATGTGAATTGATATTTGGCTGCATTTCTCTTGGTATTTTTCAGTACCATGATATTCTGAATTGACAGAACTGGCACGAGTTTTTCATAATGTTACCTGATTTGTTCTAATGAAGCAGACCTGTTAGTGAGTTAAATGTTCATTAGTTCATTAGTTTTTAGACTAATGAAGATGTGAGTAGCGATAAGTGGAGCAATGAACACGGGTCTGAAATGCAGAGAGGTTTACACATTTTAGTTTTAGGATGTAAATTAGTTTTATTAGTCATAGACTCAGTTTTTTTCGGCAATTTGGAATTAAACGTATTTAACGTATGTGTGCGCATATTTAATTTACTGTGATTTTGAAACTCTAGATTTCAGTTCCTTTTTAAAAGTTAATATTAAGTTTTTTTTCCTTAGGCACTCACACAACTTAAAAATGCACTGATTGTGACCTTAATTGACTTAAAATAGGAAAAATGCATACCTTTTTTGGAATAAAGAATTCTGCTATTTTTAAGACTTGGGAATTGAGTATTAAATTGTGTTTTGTCAACAGATGAAGTAGCAGGAAAGCCTCCCCTGTGATTCCTGTTAACTGTCTTGTAAGCTTGTGCCCTTTGCTCTGTTACACATTTTATGTTCTGTGGAATTCTATGGTGTTGAAGTGGCAAGAAATTAATTCAATGTTTCTTGTTTTACAGTTTCCAGAATAATAGGAATGGCAACCTGACTTAAATTCAAATTCAGATACATATCATACATATCTTATCATTGTTTTGGTAATATTAGTTATGATAAAAGTGTTGAAAATAACAATAGAATCCTGCACAGTAATTTGAGTGTAGCTGTGTTATTTTAGCAGTATAATTTTTTTGAAAAATTTACACATCTGTGAGGTGTGCCACCTTTATTTTTTTAAATATTGCATTATTACATATATTTAAAAAATCTGAGATGAGTCAGTGGTGAGAGATCCACTCATAGTTAATGATTGCATCATTTCTCTTGTGGGCCAGCATTCATTTCTGAGTTCTGTGAGTTGTGGCTACAGAGTTTTAAAAAGATAGTGATTCATTTGACTTTTGGTAATTGGATGAGGTATAAATGTAGTTATGGGGTTTTTTTAAGCCTAACACGTCAAACTTGTAGCACAGTGGCTTCTCTGGGTTTTTAGGAAACGGGCATAGTGTGTATTAAATGTGTACTTAGTTTCCTGCAACCTTTTCTCTGATGGATAATATTGAGACTGAAGGCTGTGGTGAGCAAGGAACCAGGCAATTTTCAAGACCTGACATTAAAACAGTGGACAGACTTGTAATGTTGCATCTGAACTGATGTTTACCTTTTTTGTGGATAGTCCTTATGTCTAGATATTAAAATATGCAAAACTTTGTTAGATGGAAGGTCTTGAAAATCCCATGGACCAGAAATTTAACTATCTGGTGAACAAAAGGCAGTCCCTTTGTAGAGGATATAGGAATCACTGATATCTGTTTGGTTATGCATTTCAAGTAATCAGACAGTCGGCAATACTCCTCACCTAATAGTTAATGTCCAACTACATGAATACAAAGGCTCGACTAGGGTTTACCCTTGTCATGCTTTTAATAATATTAAACATCTACTTCAGAGTGTACTGGTAACAAGCAGCATTTTATTCTCACCCTAGAAATATAGCTTTTCCCTCCACTCTGTCCCCCCGCCCCATCCCACAATGCTCATGGCCCACACACACCTTCAAAGAGAGTTCATTGGATGTAGGCATAATAGAAAACCTGACTTCCTTTTGGTCTTGCAATTTGATGAGGCAGACTCTCAAAATTTGCCGGTAATTGTGATTAAGGCCATATGCGTTCAGCTGACCTTCACTTTTCAAGTTCACTGAGGACATGTAAGGTCTCTGCTTAATCTTGATTGAAGGTAAATAAAAAGGAAAAAATTACAAAACCTAGGAGCTAAAGATTAGCTGCAGATTTTTTTCCCTGACCTATTTAGTAGAATTATTTTTAACTGTTTTTGTATGTATTCATTCACTCCAGTAAGTACTTTCAGAGGACAAGTATGGCTTTGGAGTTTTGTGTACCTTAAGTGTGAATATGGGAAAGAATTTAAATCTGCAGAAAATTTTGGTGGTATTACTTTAAGAATCGCCCCAAACCAGTCTTACATAGGTCCAGTCGTCTGACTTTAATCTTAATTTATAGGCTTCACGTTTATGTTGTTTGATATGTGGAGGAATTTGATTAAAATCACTTGAATCATTTTCAATTTTGGAAGTGGGTTTAAAATTGATATATTGATGTTGCATCATATCACATGGAACTAATTTTTATAAAATGTATATTTTTGGTCATGAGACAGTGTTCAAATATGTAGCAAATCAAACTCAAATTTTCCAAAATCACTTTTAAGTCAGTTTATTCAGTAAGTGTATTGTATTCCTGTTTTTATCAATATCTGGTATTGTTATAATTTTTATATAATATATAATGTAGAACTACCCTTTCCCCTTTGCTTCAGAATCATTGTCTGTAGGTGGTGTTTCCTATGGTTTAGTTTCTAGCAAAACTTGACATGGTTTTTAAAGCTATTTGTTGAATTATTTTTGAGTGAATAATCAAAGCCAAATGTGCTAGTGGGATTCAGCTTCGGATCTAAGTTTTCCTCATGCTACCTACTGGATTTGATAGTACTTGTACCAGAGCAGTTTGGCCAAGTTAAACTTACCTTTACCACCACTGTTTTGTTCAAATTAATACCACGTATACTGCAATATACACAAGCAGGCCACCCATACTCATTGATTTTCATCTAAGTACAAAAATCAGGCATCTGACATTAACAGGATATCTCGACCTATAACAGAAGCTTAAAACATCACTCCTGACATCAGTGTGTATTAGTTTGAAGTTATGCTTTTTCTTTTGAAAAAGTTAAACCCTTTCCTCTTTTAGTAACCTTAATTTCCTTGTGCACATCACTTTCAAAATGAATTTTAATTGAAAGGAAGTTGGGAGTAATGGTGTATTATGTACAAAGCAAATGCATTTAATAAACTACCCAAACTGTCTGCTGTGTGGTGGCAAAATATGGCACTTTTATTAAAACTCATTCTGTCCAGTTTGAAATTTAACTTTTATGTGTATGTCTAGGTCCAGTAATCTTAGATGTTAAATATTTGATAAAAGGCAATATAGCATCAGTGTAGGGCTGGCCGACATTATATTCATATTATATCGCACATGTGCAATAATCAAAAGAGCTTCAGATGACTGCCGAAACATTTGACCAGATGCAAGCTTTTCGGTACTATACAAACGCCTTCAATTTGGTAAGCAGATGACTAGTACGCCTAAAATATTAATGAGATGTGGTTTGTGACACCTAAAAGTTAGTAATCAGTATAAATTTGGCAAGTGTTTGCCAGTCATCTGAAGCCCTGGTGATTATTGCGCATGTGCAATATAATATCGATATTATATCGCTCAGCCCTACATCAGTGGGAGTGTATATTCTAAATAGACATCAGTTTTTAAAATGTTTTTTTTGTTCTTTTTTTGCACATTGGAATTGAAGTTTTTGTTGCTTTTGGGATACATATATTTTAGTGTCTGGATAGCTGCAGTTTAAGGAAAATAAATCATGGTATTGGTGCTTAACTGCTTTTTAATTTCATACAGTATGTTTCCACTCTAGAGTATTCATACACTAAGGTATATTAATTCTGTATTTTCCAGCTAATATAGATTGATATGGTACTTTTTGTCAATTTTGTCACTTGATTTTACTTTTTTAAAAGAATGAATAAAACTAAGGAACTCTAAATGTTGGTCATTACACCATTGCATATAAAATTATAGACAATAAATGGCCTGAATGTTGTATGTGCTAATGGGGGCTGAGGAAGAGTAGCACATTTCATTGTGTGCATATACTTTCACACAATCCCCCTCTCACTCAAGGCATTACTCTTCAGTACCATTTATCTGGTAAAATGCAGTTGGCAGCTGACTATTTACCAAGGCAAAGAACTTGAGTGAAGTTTCTGGGCTAAATGTAGTTTCCACTGTTTTCAAGGCATGGTTGGAATAAGCGTTAAAGATTTTTGGATAGAAGAAATATATTAAATCAGGAAACGGTATATGGAATAGTACATGTGCCATGTGTTTTTGACTCATAATAATGTGTCATATTTCAGATATGGCCTGTATTGCAGATGCTATAAGAATGTCATCCTAAATTACAACATTCATCTAATTGGTGTGGATTTATGATGTTTAGTCATTTTTTTTTTTTTTTTGTCTCAATTTTTTTAAATTCTTTCTTAAAATAGTTTGGAGGTGCAAACACATCCAAGTTGTAAATTTGTACACAGCAAACCCAGGTAAATTTTTTAATGACCTGGATTTTTCTTGGGCCAGCTTAGGCAAGTTGCCCTTGAGTGCTTCAGCGTAACACGTACTGATGCTGTCCCTCTTCAGCTTATCTGTATTTTATATCTTCTGATTTTGGTGGTTGAGACAAATGTACACTTTGAGCCATAAACAACATGACCACTTTGACCAGTATAGTTCTTCGAGTACACTAAGCAGACAAACATGTGAATGTGAAACATGAGTAAACTGCTGAATAATAAATGCTCAAGTGAAGGACCATGCAAAAGTCAAACACAGAATTTTTTTGTCATGATAATTTGTTAGCATTAGCAGAATGCCATGAGAGCAGTTTGACAAATTAAAAATCATGTTCAGAAGTATGTTCCATTAGGAATTATGCAGTAACCTTAATGCTTCATGTAGGCATGTAAATAAGTAGGTTTACCCATATGCTTGGTGTCATTGAGATATTCGGCTGTCTAGAAAACTGGCTGTGAGTTTCCATTACCTCTGTTGCGAAAAAGACCAAACCTAATCTGGAATGTAACAAGATAAGTAAACTTGAAGTTCAGTTGTTCATAAAACTTGTGCCTTGCAATTTGATTTCTGCCGTCCAAATGGTATGTTAATACTTTTTGCAATTCAAAGCATGTAATTACCCACTAGATAGGTATGTCTTTGTGAAATCATACATTAGATGCTCAGTTAAAGAATGAAAATGGAACAAAATTCATGTACGAGCTTCTTAAATATCTGTGGGTGAATAGGGCTGCCACTAACAACTATTTTTAGTAGTATGCCTAAAATAATAGAGGTTTTGTCATGTCCATAGGTTGTAGTAATCTGTATAAATTGAGTGTACCCTTATGCTTATAAAATTCGGTTAGCAGTGTGTGCCACATGCGAAATCATGGAAGGGATAAGCACTAAAGTCAAGAAAGGGACAGCTCAGCAATCACATTTTAAAACTTTAAAAAAAAAAAAAAAACTTTTTAAAGGAGATATTGTGGTTAAACAAGGTAAAAAGACAGTGGGTGGCAGTACTTTTTGCAGTTTAAAGTCCATTTTATGGTAAATATAGGGCTTAATTTTCATTTCAGTTCATGATTTTTTTTATTTATTTTTTTTTTAAGTGTGTTTTTGTTTCCGTTTTAGTTTGATAACACTGGTCCCAACAAGCCCAACACACACACACTGGCACTGTCAATCAATGTGGCATAAGCCCTTAACATTGTCACCTTCACATTTTCTAAAACCCTTATTCAATGGAGATTCTAACATAGCAGGCAGACAACATTATGGCTGTAAGTGCACGTAGCAGCTATAAAGACAAGATATGTAAAAACCTCCCTGTATTAATGATAATTTAATAAACATGAAATGACAACATTTAAGGTGGTTTTGCAGAATAGCACCTGTGTGTGTTCTCTTCAGGTGCTTGTGCATAGTGCTAGTGTCGCCGTGGTATGTCATTGAAACTTTGCACCGTGTACAAACCACCTTTTTGTTTGGTGAAAATTTGAAGTGCTCCCATAACTATATAGTGATATTGAAGGAAAACATTCATTATAATGAAGCATTTCAGACATCAAAAAGGTAATTTTATTACAATTTTTATAAAAAGGACATGTCGATTTAAAAAATACTGATGTTGACCCATTTTCAGCCTTGATGTCATCAGCGACGTTGACTAATCACAGCAGCCCTAGTGGGGAACATTTTCAACACCAGCTATTATATATTCTACAGCAGCAATTCTCAAGCCATGTGTTGCAACCCAAATTTGGGTCGTGGCAAGTTCTGAAAGGGTCGTGAGGCAGAGTTGGAAATGTAAGCATTTTAAAACTAGCAAGCTCCTATGCTGATCCACGTTCAGATTTCCTAGCATCAATCCTAGAATTAATGGGTCTATGGTCTTCAAATACTTAGCACAACACTAATGAACACTCAACCAATCCAAGAAGTCAAACCACAGATGCTTAATTTAAAATTCAGTGGCACATCGAATTAGATTTGTGCGATAGGCATTGATTGATGCAAATTGCAGAGTAAACTGCGCGCTTGATCATGCTGTTAATTTAAACCTGTACCTCATATAGGGTTGCGACTGAGCTGGCATGGTAAAAATTGGGTTGTGGTGCAAAAAGTTTGAGAACCACTTTTCTACAGACTTCTGGTCTTTTACCAGAGTATGGCCTGCTACTGCTGTTTAAATTTATGACACTTGAATATTCTTTGTGGTTTGTTGTATAGTTAGCCAATTTCTGCAAATTGCAGAGTACAGGATTCTGTATACATTAGAACCTTTTATTGACTTGCTATTTTTGGCAGAGGTAATAATCAAAATTCCAGGGATAAATCTGGGTGCTATTCCAGTGTTGTGCTGGTATGGCAGATGTGGGGGGGGGGGGGGGGGGGGGGGGGGGGGGGGGGGGGGGGGGGGGGGGGGGGGGCGGGGGGGGGGGG
>JAODLD010000040.1:13958772-13981763 GCA_026781065.1 Mormyrops boulengeri | reverse complement strand
TGGAATACAGATACAGCTGTTGAGTCACTCCTTACTTGCTTTTGCATGGTAGGTTACACTGGTAGGTTGAATCGGCTGGTTGTATAGCATTAATTTCAAATATTGGATAGTTACTAGGGATGAGTCGGCATTGGCGTTTATTCGAGAATGTGAGTAAAATAAAATCTTAAAATTGAATGTTATATGAACTGTTTTATTTTGCAGAAATATGACTTGTAGAATTTAGAATTAGAATTTAGGGGTCATTGACACAACACAGCACACAGTGCACAACAACGAAATGTATCCTGCATTTAACCCATATGTGATGTCGTGACATAGCAAGGGGCAACTAATTCAGCGCTTGGGTGGTACTTTGCTCAGGGTACCTCTTTGGTGCCTTGCTGGTTGGGGATTCGAACCTGCAATCTTTCAATTACAAGTGCACTTCCCTAACCATAATGTGTTCATTCTAAGTTTGCGGTGAGTAGCTTAGCGGGCTAAGTCTCTGCCTGTGATCAGATGATTGCCGGTGTGAGCCTCGGCCTCGATAGAACAGTCACGTGTCCGTGGGCCCTTGAGGAAGGCCCTTAACCCCCAGTTTCAGGGGCGCTCCATGTTAGCTGATCCTGTGTTGTGACCCTCAAACTATGGAGAGCAAGGTGGGGTCAGCAAAAAGAAGCATTCTAATGTACCTGTAGTTGTGTAAGTCGCAAATAAAGCATGTTTGTTTTATTGTTTTAAGTTTGTGGTTTATTCGTCCAGAAGTTTCTGCATGAGCTCTGCATGTGCTCTTCAAGCCAGTCGTAATCATTTTCACCCATTCAATTATCAGTTTGGAGTAGCCTAGCCAGTAAAGCTAGATATGTATTGTTAGGATTGTATAATTTTAAATAATCACCATTCGCTGTAAATGACCAAGGTTAATCAAATAATATTCCAGTAATAACTGGTGAAATTCGCCTAGTCATTTTTATCTGAAATGACCATCCCTAGTAGTGAATAAAATACTTTATGTTGCTGATTTTTGAAAGGATGACAATTTTATAGACATCTTTGATTGTGAAGTGTTTTATCAGGGTTTCGCAATATTTCTAATTAGACCCTGACAGTCAAGCGGTGGCATCATCATATAAATTGATGTGATGTATTTTTATTTTTTTTTTTACTAGCAGAGTATAAGGGACTTCGTGAAATGTTAGCTTTGCTTTTGGTGCTGCTAGATCACTTTTTGTTCCACAGGAAATGTATTAAATGATGCATGTGTCTGTTCTGCACTGGAATGACCGATCTCATGTCTTACTGTCCCTATTTTGCAGGTGGACTTCAACACTGGGAATCTGCTTAAGTGAGGTCTGGTAGTGCTGTAGCAGCACAGAATGGTTTGTGGGAGCTACTGGGACGCAGACCGTCCTGTGCTGCCTCAGTAATGCCTGGACAGATCGCCTTCACTGCAAACAGGCAAAAAGCATTTAAAGCAGTGGGGGAGGACTAGAAAAGCAGACTGAGCACAGGTCTTCATCCCGCGTCTGGCCGCCATGCTGTAGCAGCACGTAAATATTGGAGTTCAAACCCTGCTGATGCCTCCAGTATTGCTCGTGCTGCTGGAGTAAAAGCTAGCCACTGCCATCTGTTGGCCATTCCTCATCAAGTGATTTCAAAAAGGGCAGTCATGCAGTTCTTACACACCAATTACTAAATGGAAAGTCTTGAGTTCATTATCTAATGGTAATTATGTGGTAAATGGCAGTTTGTGTCTTATAGAACAGAGGTAATTGTCTTTTGGATACCCATTGCTTGGCTGCCCAGCGAACGAAGTGAAACCAAAGGAGACTCACACAAGGGAGAAACAAACCTTTTTAATGTGAATGTCATTGTATTTTGTTCACTTTAAAATAAATCCTCACTTTATAATTCAAAGATATGAATTTTCTTTTACTGTTAACATGTAACATTTAAACCATGCAGATATTTTAATACATTTAAAATAGTCATTAACTGCTGACCCTTTTTACATTAAGACACTTCACTGAAAGGTTTAGTACATTAATTCTAAGTTTATACAATAAGTATCCACTTTTGTATATACAAAAATACACATCAGACTTGTTTCATGCTATGGTAATTATCCCTACTTCCATTCTTATATGGTACACAAATGTTTTAAACCATTATGGCATAATTATGAAATGTGTGTCGTGTGATTCCTGACCCCACCCACCCCAGACAAATAAAATTTGGCTATCCATTTCTGCAGGATCAACGACTGATAAAGCTAACATAAGCAAAAGGTTTAAACCTTTCACTGGGAGAGGCCTGGTACCTGCCAAGTTAATCCTTTTTAACTGAAGCGCCAATAAACCATCTGCAACGAGGTTTACCGTTGAGATTAAGAGATCAAAGCTGGCGCAAATATAAGTAGGGTCTTCTGGTTATGCCAGAAACCTTTGGTAGCGCACCCAGTACCAGGTACCTAATAAAAAGGTTACAGTAGTTAACACCTACAGTGCTTTTTGAGGTGGTACTCTGTATTTGATCAATTCAAAACACCTGTACTGTGACCCTAACTAGGATAAGCTGGAAGGATGCATAAAAACCTACAATATGGGTATGGCTCAAGTGTAGTTTCAAAAGTTGCTAGTGGAAGATTGATTCTCCATACTGTTTATCCAGTACAGGGTCACTTTTGAGCCTAAAGCCCATCTAATGAATTCTGTACATGGAAGAACAGCCTAAAAAATGTGAGTCTCATAATGGACCGGCATCATACAATTACCAAATTTGAGCCTGAATGTTTTTGGACTGCAGGAGGAAACCCATGCAGAAGCATACAATCGCCTCACGCTGAGTTGGGGGTGGGCACTGATGTCTTACACAGAGCTGGGGGGTGGGCACTGAAACCTCACATGGAGATGAGGGGCGGGCACTGAAGCCTCACACGGAGATGAGGGGTGGGCACTGAAGCCTCACACGGAGATGCGGGGCGGGCACTGAACCCTCACACAGCGATGGGGGGGCGGGCACTGAAGCCTCACAGAGATGGGCGGGCACTGAAGCCTCACACGGAGATGGGGGTGGGCACTGAAGCCTCACACGGAGATGGGGGTGGGCACTGAAGCCTCATGGAGCTCGGGGCAGGCACTGAAGCCTCACACGGAGATGAGGGTAGGCACTGAAGCCTCACACCTCCAAGGTTGTGAAATGCGTTGTTATTCATCCATTATCCAATAACAGCCTGTGCTAGACATCACTACATTACTGTTAAGTACTGGTTGTGAACTATATATAGAATAAGATGTTTTCTGCCACTTTTAAAGTGTTGGCAATTTTAAACTACTGTATGTAAACAAATCACTGCTTTAATATATTAAGTTGGTCTTCCATGAGCACATAAATCTAAAGCTAGTCATTTCTGTGCTACAATGAATGTATAGTTGGTCTTTTACAGCAAGAAAAAATGATATATTTTCCATTCTCTTTTAAACAACCATCAGTTCAAGTAAACCCCCTTTTATAGGAAGAAATTCAGAACTTCTTACATTCAAAAATGTTCGAATTTGAGGCATCATCATTATTTCTTTTAATTTTTTTTCAGGCAAGGATTTGCTAACTAGAAACTTTCTAAACAGTTATTTTATTTATTTTATATTATATATTTATTTTAATTTCTTGCGATTGATAAAGTGCATACTGTACTTTTAAAAATTACCATGCAATGTAACATCACGTCTTATTTTCACATTGTTGGAATATTAAGATTTGATCATTTTCGCCATTATTTTTTAGCCGATTAATTGTATGGAATCTGTTGGACTTCTTTAGGCATCCTTTGGTCAGCCACAGATAGCACAGGACAAATTACAGAGCCCCCAAACCACGTAACTGTCACAGTTTACCATCAGCAATGGACCTGAGCAGCTTCTCCCAGTCTGGTGAATGAAAACCCAAATTAATATGGGCACAATATGCAAACACACAATTAATGGAAAGTGTAGTGCTCACAGGTTGCACACAAATTGCAAAATGCCTACTTGCAGAACTGTGGTCCCTAGTTACATTTCAGTCATCAAAATCCTTTAGTTGTTCCTTTCAAAAAAAATGTCAGAATACGTGTAACTGATTCGTAGAAGCATAAAAATGCACCAAAAAAACCCATTGGACTTTTTAGATCATTCATTTATCACATGTAAACTTCAATACCACCGGCAGAAACAAATTCACCACGTCAGAAGGGGGTCCCTTTGTTGTACCCTTAAACAATACATCCTCTGGGTTGATGTACAGCCTCAGCCTTGAGTTCAAGACCTCTGACAAAGCAGCATTGATCTCTATCCTCCTGAGTCACCCAGATCTCTGATTATCTGTTTTACAGAAATACCAGAACTGTACAAACAGATTAAAAAACAGTTTGTTTAAATACAACAACCAGCTAATTCACAATGTATACTGCACCTCATCAGTATTGGTTACTGTCATGGGCTCAGTACAGTCACACTAGAAAATCTTTCATTTTGGAGTATTATTGTGTAAGTTTCTTCTTTCAATATAATGATTCCAACTTTGAAAGTGGGGCTATACTGTATCGGGATTTTCTGCCATTACTAACTCTCGGAAGTTACAACAGCACAGGAATCCCAACACAACTGAGAAACAATTCATTCAAATTAAATTCCCTTACAATTCTGTCTCATACATATTATTCATAAAAGAATCAATGATATAATATGCAATTCGCTACTGTGTCATTTCAAATGTAAACATACAGTGGATATGCAAATTTAAAGTAATTTATAATAACACATAAAATCCACTGTCATATCCAAGAAATCAAATGCAAGTTTTTGCAGCAATTCAAACAGAAACACAAGTACGGCGGCTGCTTCGCTCCAGCGTTGGGTGGCGTAACTAGCAAGATCATTTGCCGCAGGTAAGTACGGATGACTCACGGAACTCATGCAGGACAGGTCTGGGGACGCTAAAAAGAAAAGTGCACAAAGAAAAAGGCATGCGGCCACGACGAGAGCCCACAGCACCTTGCAACAGCCAGTAGCTGAGACACGTCGTGCCTTATTCTCATGAGGAGCAGCCAGTTTGTCCACATCTTTGAGCCTCACGGTGTCCCAGCTCTTCAGGTCGAAAGTTTTCAAAGGAGGGCCCACATCCATGCATGTCCGAGAGGGTATAGAGGTTTCCTGTATGACCTTTAACTTTTCCCTAAATTCCTGCATCTGCTGGAGAAAGTACAGCGGGTCAGGCACATCCCTGAAAGACTCCGCGATAGTGAGCGCACGCTTCTGTTCCTCCAGTACCGCGCTCAGTTTGTTTATCTCTGGGTCGTATGCTTGCATTACCATCAGTTTCAACGTCTCGAAATCCGAGAGTATTTCGTTTTTCTTTTGCTCCAGGATTTTGACCAGCTTGTCGAAGTACTCCGTCACCCTGTCAGCGTCTCTGGACACCGCCTGCAGAGACTTCTTTTTATTTGTTTCCAAAGAGTCCAAACAGGACAGGATGTCGGTGCTGCGCCAACTTTCAAAACTCCGGAAAAGCTCTTCAAACGCCACCCTCTCTTGTTCATACGCCTCCTGTAAAGCACAAAATGTATGCCCTGTGTGATCCCCAGTTGTTGCGCAAAACCCACAGATAAGTTTACAGTCTGTTGCACAGAATATATTCAGCGGCTGTCCATGATGCGCCCTGCAAAGGGACATCTTCGGCATAATCTTAATCTTATTGTACTTCTCCACTATCCCGCGAAGGGAGTAGTTCACTTGCAAACTGTTTACACCGTTGTGGGGGGTTTCTTTTCGGCAAGTGGGGCATTTAAAGGGCGGTCTCCACAAAGGCCCCCTATTGCCCTCCAAGATACCCTCTAAACATTTCTTGCAGAAGCTGTGGGAACAAGGAAGGACTCGGGGGTCTTCATACAGACAGCAGCAGATCGCGCATGTAAGATCTTCTTCAAGAAGCTCCATTGCTGGATGATAGATAGATAGATAGATAGACAGATGGATAAAATGACTCGTCAGAAATTCACGGTGCAATCCACCGAGCTGCAACAGGAATTTCGAATATAAAAGAATAATTAAATTCTGCTTCAACGTGATCGAAGAACAGAGATAAATAATCAGCGACATGTAAACACTAGCCACGTTACTCGTATCAGCCTACGCTTTTATTTCCGGAAAAACATGCAGTATGAGGGAAGTTAATATTTAGCTAGCGTAATTCTTTACCCTGTCAGAAAAAGAAATCAATATGGCTATCTACATACAAGCCGTACATACTTCGGGTTGGTTTCCGAATAATTATTGCAGACCCCGTACGCTTAAAAGCCAGAATACAGAAGGATCTCACGTACCAGCTGTCCCGACTCACAGCAGAAAGCAATCATGGCGCTTGTTACCGTGCAGACTTTGACCTTTCGCGGGAAATATTAACCGCTTCAGGGCCGCAATGAAGCTATGTGTAGTACGCGGCATCTTGCAACTCCAATGCCACTGTGTGGCTATGGCAAGTAAGCACAGCATTGTGTGTGATTCCTATGAAATTATATTTTCCTACTTGTGTCATATTTCTCGCAACGGAGTCACTGTTTTACCGAAACAAAGTAACTACTTAAAGGATTATTGTCTTAACATTAAACAACACCTTTTATCTGTCAGTTACGGCCGCGGACCCTCTTGTTTCTCGTTCATTAGGGGGCGCCCGCTGTCCTGGAGCGCCCTCCACTGGGCTCGCTTATCCCAGGACTCTGCCAAGAAGCTCACTGCCTGTTCTGGTTCCGGGTGTCCTGCTTGTCACTTGTCAAATGGCCTCGGTTGTCTCCTGCATTTTGGGGTGCTGTACAGACAGGAGGCCTGGGCATGTACCTCTTCAAGAAATGCCTGTAGTGCAGTTAGACACACAGCATATGGGTAAGCGTTACTTTAGCTCTCATTCAAACGTAAAACAGTGCTGCCGTCTACGAACATTCGTTGGTGAGACGTACTGGTGAAAAAAGTGAAATGGGCTGGGGAGAAAAGTTTCAGACTTAAAATCGAGTATTCGTAATCATTGTATCCCAGACGTACCAGAGTAGTTCAAAGGTTAGTAAACAAAAGAATCGAAAGGGATCTGGGTTACCCTTAAAAGAGAAACTTTAGAAATACAACGTTGGTATGACAATAGGTGGTTTACCTCACTTCACGCTTACAATAAATGAATTTCTTTTTTTAGATATAGTAATAAAGAACGATTAAGTTAAATACTGAAGACGACTGCAATACGCTGAGTAAGAACGCTCGTTATGCTGTTTATTGTTCAACCGTGTTACTATTACAGGTTCAGATGTGGTTGTGATTAAGAGTGGTAGACGGATATGTGGTACGGGTTGCTGCCTTTCCAATGCTCCACTACATCAGAACAAGAGCTACTTTGAGATCAAGATTCATTCCATGGGTAGGTTTTGCAGTTATTGTAACTGGGATTGTAGTGTGTGAATTAAATGTCAGAGTTATGCCTGAAATGGAGATGTTTTGATTGCCTGTCAAAATATTGCTTCTCTCCAAACTTCCAGGTTCCTCAACGGATAATACACAATTAAGATATTTTAAATGTTTCTAATCTATCTTTGGTGGGATCTGTCATTGCTGGTGTTGGACACTTTTCATGTTTTCACATGGGATGTTCCACTGCTGTCTTCTGCAGGATTGTGGGGTGTAGGTGTGGCCACTTCAAAAGCTAACCTCAATCAGATCCCTATGGGACAGGATGCCCACAGTCTAGTCCTCAGAAATGACGGTTCGGTGTACCATAAGAATGAGGAGAAGAATCGGTTACCAGCAAATAGCCTACCACAAGAGGGCGATGTTGTGGTGAGTGACTACAGGGGCTGGTGGATAATTCGGATATGTAGTGCCTCCATCTATAGTTGATACTGCTTCTCCTTCATGACATGGTGAAAGCCACATTGTGTAAAAAAAATCGTAGGTGTGGGAATTGGAGGACTGCGTGCATGCAAGAAGCTATGTTGCCTGCAAATTAGTTATGAGGTAAAAGCTTTCCCTGTCTTTCCCTTGGCCATTTTTATTAAATATTAGTGAGGCAGATGATGCATTACAAGCATACAGCCATAAAGGAGCCAGCTTAGGTACCGGATATGCAAGATAGAATTAGACCAAGAGCTAAACAAAACTTTGCTAGAAAGTGCACAATACATAAAAAGAGTGTCCACTGTTGCCAAGACAATAACCAAGAGATAGATGATGAAGACGGACATTAGGACATTGATGGGAAAAGTTAGTTGAGGTGTTCCTGGAAAACTGAGGCTTGAGACTTTTTTCTTGAAGGTTGAAACATTTTGCATATTCCAACTTACTTAATTGGCCAATGGAGAGAAAGGGAGGGGTTTTCATTTTATGGCTTGAACCATGTCTGGTGAAGCTCTAAAATGACTCAGTGGGTTTACAAGGAATCTTTTCATTGAAGCATAACAAAGTGCTTTTTGTAAACATTCTTCTACTGTTTTCCTATCCCCTTTCAGGGCGTAACATATGACCATGTTGATCTGAATTTGTATTTGAATGGAAAGAACATGCACTGTCCAGCCTCAGGAATCCATGGAACAGTTTTCCCTGTTGTATATGGTAAAGTATTTGAGCTTACTGTCCTGTTGACTTTTCTTGACAATGCTGACGATCATTGTGAAATAACTTCTTGGAACCACTTCTGCATCATAAGGTGCACTGTTATCTGTGCCACCAGGTGGCGATAAATCCTTGATCCATTTTGCACAAGTACTTCATTCAAAGTAGGATTGTGGAAAACCTGGAGCTTATCCCTGGTATTGCAGAGTACAAGAAGACAGGCCGTACACTCAACAAGATGTCATACACGCACATAATATGGACAATATAGATCAACATGAATCACCATCTTGGAAACGTACTTGATCACAAAGAGAGCATACACACACACACACACACACACACACAGACCTGTATCAATATCTTTGTGGGGACTGTCCTATCATTTCTATGGACAAAACCCAAATCCTAACAATGACAACCTTAACCCCTACCCAGCCCTAACCTTAACCATGAGTAACCAAACAAAATACAAGACTTTTGGCATTTTTAGTTTTTTGATTGCAATGACAGATTTTTATAAAGTTGAATTTCCACTTGTGGGGACCGAAAAAATGGTCCCCAGAATGTCAAAATAACAGATTTCTATCACACTCTGGGGACCTTTTGGGACTCTGCAAGGACATTAGTCAAATGCATAACACTGGAGGGGTGGGAAAACAGTGCTATTCACTCAGCAATTGGGCCGCCCTTGGAGGCAATAAATGTTTGATGGCAAACATCTGTTAAATAGCTGGTACATAACAGAAAAAAAACAGATCAGAGATTATTATTTAATGGAAATACCCAGAGAATGGTTAGAAGAACTTCAAGTAGAGCTGGTTTGTCACACCATAGGTAAGACTTAATTTGTATATAAAATGAGTGGGGAATCCACAAATACACTGTTCTGTTCTGGGTCCTCTGTAGTCATTCACTGATCTCATCTCACCATTCCAGTGGATGACAGCGCCATCTTAGACTGCCACTTCAGTGATTTCAACCATGCACCACCCCACGGTTTTGACAAAATAATGTTTGAGAAGCAGATCTTCTGAGAGTCAGTGCTGCACCAGTCGGCAGTGAACTGCATCCCTGTGCCAGTCTCTCTCCACCCAGTTCTGCATCTCTTCTTCTGTGTATTATGCAATACAGCTGTGTACAACTAAGCCCGGGTTGAGTCTTGTCATACTGTGCTTTGATTTGCTGCTGCAAAAGCCTTGTTTAAATTAAAATATATTCGTAAGAAGTACCCCTGAAGCTGGACCCATGTTATTAAAGGCAACGTCTGGACATTTACATAAGCGAATGGAGCAAAAGTATCCTTGGATATTTACTGAAATGTGTTAGAGTATTGATCCATCCATCTTCTATACAGTGGAACAGCACAAGGCCATAAAGCCTGTTTTTGAAACACTACTGGCAAAAATGATTTTAAATTTATGGCTACCATTAACTATAGTCACTATGTGCAAACTTAAAATGTTAACTAATTTACTATTGATTCATGGCATGACTGAATTTACAAAGTATGGAAGGTTGTTTCACAACTGCCTGGTCGGTAGGCTATGAGGAGTAACTCTAGCAAGTTTATTGATCATATATTACCTGTCTGTGAGACAGGTAATGCGCCATAGGAATGCCGTGCTATAATGAACGAATCGATATGAATGAGTGGACGTTTTGTCATGGCATGGCACTTGTCGAATCTGCAATATTCAGACATACTGTATGTAAATCTCATTTTACACACAAATAAATAACACAGTGCTGACTTTCCGCTGAACAGCCGACTTTTATGTGCCGTTAAGATAAAGGCGAATGATGGTCATAAATTAGGATTTTTAAATTAAACTCACAATTAAAAAATTACCTAAATTGGGGTGCCGTTCGTGCCACGCCCTGCGCATGCTCCTTTGATAAGAAATCGTTACAAGGAAAAACACAGCTGTCCTTTTCTTTGATAAAAAGTTCAATCAGTAGGCATATTTCAATACAACCAATCCAGCCCATTTATTATGCATTATCGAAATAACTATATTGTTACGCATACAGATATTCAGAATATTACTAAATATTTCACAATATTTTTCCTCATAACCTTCAGTTGTGGTGTCTTATTTTAACGGTGGGAAATCCATAATAATAGGAGCCACACGGTGGCCGCGCGGGTACAAGTTTTGAACTCCACCCTCGATGTAAAGTTTGCGTGCTGTCGGGTTTTTCAAAGACGTGCAGTAAGGTTAATTGTAGTGCACTTGACGCGTGCTGCAGATGTAAATTAAAATGGTAAACTCGAAGTACAGAAAATCTGCAAAACGTATAAAAATGTAGCGAGCCTTGTACATGCATTACAGCCGTGGCTAGGAAGAAGACATCAAAAAAGCTTTGGACATCACTTATAGTAAGGCCTAATTTATAATTCCACAGAATGAAAATCAATTTATATTTATTACTAACTCCCTAAATATTGATAAATATTTCTGAATCACCGTCTGTTTTAATTTCCATTAAGTGTCTGTTGAACCAGAACAACATTAATTCCGGTTCTCCAATCCGGTAGCTGTTACTTGCAACTACCCGCAGCCCTTCATATTCTCTTCTACTCGATTAACTCTCCTTATGTAGGGCTCCCCGTTTCTGGTCCTGGAGGGCCTACACTTTTTGCACATTTCCCTACTCAAACACCTACTAAACCTGGCCATTAGTGCGCTGAATAAGGTGTGCGTGAGCATGAGAATCTGCAACACAGTGTTGGCCCTCCAGGACCGGAATTAGGGAACCCTGTAGTATTTCTTCGTCGACCTAACTGTAAAAGGCGGCGCTCTGGTGCAGTATACGCCGGTGGTCGTATAGCCCCGCCCCTTTCATACCTCAAGCCTTCATTGCGTGGCGGAGCTCCTCCTCCGCGTCGCGACGCTTCTCCACCCCGGCCCCGCCACTCCAGCTTCCGGGCGTAGCGGAACCACGCCCCCACGTCGGGCCGCTTCCCCCTCCCCTCCGATCTTCCTCAGTCTTCGGTGTCACTGGAGCTCGGAGCGCCGGACTGCAACTCGCACGACGCAGCGCGTTAAAGAGCCATGGCAGAAAGCGCCGGCTTGGAAAACCATCGCATCAAGAGCTTCAAAAACAAGGGCCGCGATGTCGAGGTGAGACGGGGGGCAGGAGAAAGAGCGGGGCCGTGGGAGTGAGGGAGGGGGGGGGTTACGAAGGAGGAACATGCGATCGGGGGGCTCTAAGCTCCGGCCTTGTGACGAGCTGGCGGGCTGAATCTCTGGGAGTCAGTGTTCAGGAAACCCCCTGCACCGGCTTCGTCATGCGGGCGCGGCCCGGGGCTGTTTCTGCTCTTTCTCTCTCCGTAAGGTATCCCTAAAAACAGCAGCGTTTCTTAGCGTGGCGTCGGTGAGAAGCGCCGCGTTGGGCGCCCTGAGCCCAAGCCGCGCACGGCCCTCCGCCTGGCGCCGCGCTAACAGGCCCGTCCAGCGACGGCAGTGTGGCAGCGGACTGCAGGATAAATGGCGCCTGACAGGCGCAGCGACACCGGGATGCGACGCCGGATCTAACCAGTTAAACCGGCAAAGGAGAAGCGCCTTCCGCTGGATTTATGCGCAGCTTTTTCGTCCACGTCTTTAGTTACGCTAGTGTAGGTAAAGCTGGTTATTAGCAGCTAGTCGTCGGCGGTTAGCCGCTTAACCCGGTTTATCCCCCGGCGGGCCTGAGCCTAAGTGCCGGTATCTCAACGGCTCGCATTTTTAGTTTCCCCGATTTTATTACTGGTTAATAAATGATGTTTTTCGCCTTCACCAAGAATGCGCAAATCCATGCGCTTCGCCATATCGTCGTCTGTCCATCCTTAACGTTTAAGCGTCATTAGGCGAGTACCGGTATATGTTCCAATTAAATTGTCAAAGTCTGTTCTTCTGCAAATCATGTGAAATTGGATTCAACGGATTATGATTTTCTCAACTGGCGCGCCACATGCCAGGCTTTAAAGCTGGTTCCGCCTGCGCAGGGGCATCCTGTTGTATTTTATCGTTTTTGACATGCATCCGCAGCACGCACGCACACACACACACACACACACACACACACAAATAAAATGCGCACCGTTTGTCGGGCCCGCGGTGCAGGGAGCTTCGGCATGCGTGTGGCTCGGTACCGCGTCTTACATGTGCAGTAGCTAAACTATACGGTGACAGCGGTGTCCAGTGATGGGTTGACAGTACAGCACGTCTGCAGGTGCATTTAAATTGGGAGATTCGACAAATGAGTGTGACTGTAATGTAACGTGGTAGTGGTATGCTTTCATTTATGTATTTAAAATTATGGCTGTATAACAGAAGGCAAATACTTGTGTTAGCTGTACCATTTGAATATGAAGTGTGTTCTGTATTTTTTTTCACCCCGTGCACCTTGCTGTGCTCTGATTGATGAAGCCTGGAAACAATGGCCATCCATTAAGCATAAATTTTGAGGGAAGTCTTCTCAAGCAAAGATGTGGGTGGAATTTACATCCAGACCTTTTCTTTAGACACATGGCAGATGCTCAGCTGAGCGCGAACGGTGTTGGCGTACCCTTCTGTCTCCTCAGTTTCCTTCTGAGTAACATGTAGTGTGTAGTTTTCAGCGTAGGGACTGAAGATTCTACAGGTTATAGCGGTTACTGACTTTTACCAGATGTGCTGTTATTTTAATGTATTTCTAAATGGGAGATTTGGCTGTAGAAGTTTGAGTCCTTGTGCTGATGGAGTTTGCCGCTAATGTGTGTGACGGTAGAGTGAGTTGTTCAACTCGCCACAGATGAACAGTGAGATCTCATTTAAATTTTAAAGGAATTTATGCTGAGACTGAGGGTAAATAAATCGTTTAGTGGGGTTCGCATTCAGGCAGTTGCTCATGTTAGCTTTTCAGACATCTCATAATGTGACTACGAGGATCAGGAGGCCAGCCTGTCGGCCTGCTGTTTTTTAAGTTTTGAAAAGCAGAGGTCTGGCCCTGGTGGACTTAAGTGCATAATCCCAGAATGGCTATTTCCTACAATTGTTTAATTTAGAAACATAAAAAAGATAGTTCCCCTTCTTTTTCAGAATTTGCTGAGCTGATGGTAGTCTGTCAGTTCAGCTGGCACAGATGAAATGGCAGACTGAAATGCCATTTGAGTGCTTCATGGTCATTTTGGAAGATTTGTACATTTCTCATCCTGCCCCCAAATAACACCTCCACTGTATTTTCACATCTTTTCCTGACTGGCTATCCTCTTTACTCGATATAGAAATGGCCTAGGAATAAATTAATGAACATTTGGTGTATAATGTCATGCATCCCACAATCGTGGGGCAGGATCTATGTTTGAAAGCATAAATGCACAAGCATGATCTGTGCGAAGGTAAGTGACAGTTAGCTGGGAATTAGTCGCCTTAGGGAAGACTTTCTGTTGGGTTGGTATAACACACATATGCAGGCCTGCTTTGGTAAACCAAGCACATGGTTTAGGTCTCGACTTCACTTCCTGCCATTTTGGTGCCGTGACTCAGTTTGAACGAGCATACTCGAGCATCTAAGTGTCTATACTCTGATTGTTGTGTTGGATCGTGATATGCTCAGGTCAGTCAATAACTATTTCATCGTATTTAATATTTTATTAAATAAATGATTACCATAATCGTGAACCGGCTTTGTTTAAAAGAATCCATCAATCACACTCTTGTAATGGAACATTCATGCTGGGCTGTCTGGCTAGTGTCTCCAGTGTTGTGCTGTTCCACACTTGAACGTCATGCTTGTTTTGCTAGGTACACTTTGCCACGAGAGCTTTCTAGGTGTGAACTTTTTCTGGGCCTAGTATGCAGGGATGTTGGGTGGGTTTGACTCAGTCCGGTACATCTGTGCCCTTTCTTGTGTGGTCTCAATAGCTGAGGGCAAGCTGAACCAGAACTTTTGACACGTAAAAGATCAGAATGTGAGAGCGCAGAGAGCTGGTTTTATCCATTGGTGTGAGATGATCTGTAACTATCATGAGTTGGGTAACAGACCTCAGTCTCTGCAGCCTTTAAGTGAGTTTCAGATTAAAAATAGTAAATGTCACAGCCAACCTAGGTAGTCCATTCTGACCTCAAAATGATTTAACTTCTGTCAACATTGGCAAAGTAAGTAGCTCGGGAAACACAATCTTGAATATGACTGCACAGGCCTCCCCATAACGCTTCTGCTTTCCAGAAAGGTGGAGATGCAGGACTCTCGGATCACGTGCTAAATCCGGAGATGAAAAGGCAGACATGTGAGGATGTTGTTTTTGAAGTGGCAGAACCGGTGTCAGTCTCATGTGGACCCCAGACCATATGGCCACAGATAGCAGCGGTACTCCAGGTTCTGTCCAAAATATCTTGGAGGGCAGGATTGAGTCTTCTCAAAAGACAAGCTGGACGCTTTAAATTCCTGTATTTAGCTGTGTGTTTGGTAAAACATACTTACAAAATGGAATGGTTTGCCAAATGGTTTATAAGTGTCAAACTGATCGTGAGTTTTTGTATCTGAAATTAGTGGATTGTGCTGCAGCCTGTGACGGGTTTATGATAATCCCACCCTCCAGGGGTTTAAAGCCTGATTTCAACAAAGTAAAGAATTAAAAATGCCACAGAACAATTAAGCAACTCTTTTTTTTTTTTGTTATTAATGGTATTCCTTAACATATTCATTCATATTTTAAAAGGACTAAATGACTGATATGACAAAGATGTAGCCTTTTAAAAAGAGGCAATTATTTTGGGAATGAAGTTGAGTGAAATGCTTAAAATTGATATATGAACACAATCCACTGCCTTAATTGCATTTGAGGAAAGGTTATGTTTACAGGCCTTTTCACACAGCTCTTTTAATTTTAAATGGAACCAAACCTTTGGAGTAATGTCTTAAGTCTTTAAATATTGTCCTGCTAGGAATTTCAGTTGTGTAAGTAGCATGCATGCACTTATCTTACGAAGAGCAAATTTTAATTTAGTAGTAGTAGCAGCAGTCTAGTAGGTGGGTTATCGTGTATAGCTATTTATATAACCAATTTAACAATTTGGCCTATACAGTTATGAGAAAATGATTTGTTTTTCCTGAATTAGATATTTTGATCATTAAGGGATTACGGGATAACGCAAACTTGCTACTGGCAGTCTTCATGCAAGAAGTGGTTTGAATGTTATCAGATCCTAAGCCCTGATGTTGATGGCCTATGTCTAGCATTGATGATTCATACTGCTATCTTGGTTGACTGGTCACACTTTAGTCAGTACGTCATCATATTGTCTTTGTCAAATTTGATTGCTGTTGAGTTGATGTATTTGAAGAGCAGTGACAAGAAAGAAATAAGATCTGTAAGTGACCCTCAATGGTGGAATGGTCTTGGCTGAGAATAACGTCCAAGTCACCAGTTTAACATGGATTTTTTTCACTTAGCGTTTAGACCATTCACCCTGTCTATTGTATGAACTTCAGGCAACACACCTACCGCGATGATCCTCACTTCCTGTGTAACAGTCTTCTCATGTGCTAGCTAGGACAGATATGGGTAAAAGGATGAAAACCATAGGGGTGTGAATGCGTAATGGATAAATCCAGCACCTCAGTTCTTCTACCTCACATTTATCTTTCTCCCGCCTCTTTTACACTGTCCCAGTGTTTGAGTGTGTAGAGAAAGGAGCCTGAAACATTGCTTCTAATCCACTTTAATTGAATATTCCAGTGATGTGGCTTGTGACAATGATGTTTGCTCAAGCTCCTTTGGAGGTACGCATTTGATGACATCAGCACAGTCCTTCTTCTGGGACGTGTTGCGTACACAACAGGGTCTACTCAGGCTCTGACATGTAATACAGTGCAAGTTTATCCAGGGCTGGTTCTCAAGCAGTGACTGCTAATGAAACGAATGTGAAATGTGAAGCTTGATGTTGCTCAGATTTGCAGAATGTCAAGTTCAAAACCATGCCAAATTAATTCCCATCGCAGCTTCAGTAGAGTGTCGTCTTTACCTAGTGTGAAGCAATCTAGCATCAAGATTTTTAAAAACTACATTGATTTTATTGATATTGGAATTCATATATTTGATGTCGTATCACTTGGCCAAAAATATACTATCTTGTTTATTTCTAGAATCATTGTTTGCGGTTAATTGATATTAGTGTTTTGATTACAAAAGTCCGTCCTACAAGGAGCATGTTATAGCTTAAAATATTCAACCAAGGCCACATTTCATATGTGTATGGACACATTTAATGCAAGGGTTTATTTTCTTCACAGGGTGTGGGATATTAAAAATTCCATTATTTTAAATTTTAGTTTTTTACACCTGGTTGACATTATAGGACCCCTCTGAAAAGCATATTGTGCTGGACTGTTCCGCTAATCATGTCATTAGACAGCGATTCTTTTCTATTACATTGCAAAAAAAAAATTGTGTCACCAAGCAGGTTTTTAGAACTTTTATTGCAAGTATGTTTGCACACCTTGTAGTAATGTATATGTGCATTTTATTTTATCTTAATTTCTTTCTCTTTTCAGTTTTGCGAGATATTTTATGATATTTACCCATATATATATCGATTAATTTATATATGTGTGTGTGTGTGCTATCAGCTGATGCCCCTTTTAAAAGCTGAAGCCACACAGCTGTCATCAGCAGAACCAGGACCAACCTGTTCCTGACCATGTACCAGCAGCAACATTCAGGCTTGCTGAAAAGGTGGTTACCTGCAGAACGCGGGCTCCTTCCCAGCAGGCCAGATAGTTTGCGATCACTAAAGCCCCTTAGACTGAGATACTGTGTTGGTCAGCTGAGATCCAGGATTGTCTTAATCCTTTTTTATGTTAACTGACTTTGGGAGTGGTGCAGCACCCTAGAATTCAATCAGTTTGAATTTTCTGGGGTCATCTGGGTGTAGACAACGCAGACATTTCATAGAAATAGTCAGACATCCTCTGTTGACTTGCAACTGAAGGAAGCCGGAAGATGCAGTGATGTTCCATTCCTGCAGAACATCTGATCTTAAGTTTAAAAGGTGCTTGTAAAAATAAACCCATGATTTGATTAACAAGTCGCTCATCTGCAATCTTTATGTGACCTCCTCAGGGATGGTTGTGATACCCTGATTATATAAGTGACTATTTAGGATTGTAACATGAACCAGGATGGCGCATCACAAGGTCTGAGGAGATCCAACACCAGCCAGCCTATTTCCAGCTCCGTGTTTTGCAGGGTTTTTTTTTCCCCCCTCTTCCTCCTAGTCCTGACTGTTCTCTTTCAGTGGTGCTCCTTTGACTTCACTGGAATAAATCTAAGTAAAATTTTGTTAGGAATTTTCTCCCCAAATGCTCCTATGTAGGGCGATGCTCACATCTTACGTTATATAGCTTCTTGAGAATGTAGGAAACTGTGTCGTGGGGGGAGGGGGGGGAGAGTGCTACGTATGTGTGACACGCAGCGGCTGTGTAGGAATTTGTCTTGCAGTGCTGGTGGCCACAGAAGCTTGGTCAACACCAGCGCTACGTCCTGCTGTGATGGAGTGGCCAGCCTGCGTCTGTCAGGGATGCCGGCCGTGTTTATTCCTGTTCTACATCTGTTTCTTGATTACATTTTTACGTTTTATTTACTTAGCAGACACTTTTGTCCAATATCCGAGGATGGGTCAGACTGTCCTTGTAGAAACTGGAGGCCCAATGATGAAATCACTTTGCCAATACTGGGTTTGGAACCAGCTACCTTCCGAACACAGACACCACCCGCTCTTGATGTATTCTTCGTTATGGTGGTCATTTGGCTTATGTAGGCTATTGTTAGTGTCACGTGGGGGGATAGAATGATGAATTTATACAGATACCTGCTATTAATTATGCGGATAAACATTGTATGAGCACCCAGTTTTAAGGAACTGTTTTATCTTATCTCTATCTCATAATGCAAACCACCAGCATTTTGTATAGATGTTCTGTTTTTTGTTACATTAGTAATACTTGGTTTGTAAGAAGTGATAAAAGTTGTTATGGGTTTTAGAAGTGATTTTTAACCTGATCATGGTTTAAAAAGCAACATAATTAAAATAAATCTTCATTGAGACTGTTGGGTACTCATCCTTTGTAGACTTGATGGATGGAGACCAAAGTTGCTTATCTTGCCACTCTCTGTATCTTTCAGACTATGAGAAGACATCGGAATGAAGTCACAGTAGAGCTGAGAAAGGTATGTGCCCGCTTTTTACTGAGTATAGGTACCGGCAGATGTTCTGGGGGGGCATCCAGCCAACATGCGGAGGCCTGGTGCCAAGAGGCCTGATTCGTTCTTCTGGACTCATTGAATAAATCTCCCGTTGAGGGTCATTGAAGGTTAATACCATCCAGTGTGCAAAGTTAGGTGGTGTGTTGGGTTATATTGCTCCCAACCCTTCTTGGCGACTGGGGTGCCGGAGTGTATTCTGGTGCTGAAGGTGACCCTCCGGTAACCTGTGGGGCCGCTGGCATGTGGTCTGTAGGAGGAGCATTAGTTCTGTCCCGTCTTCCAAACCTGGTCATGCGCCTTCTGCTGCACATCATCCATAGACTTCTATCAGCGGTCCAGCCTGGCTCCTTCAATCTCCTCACATTCTTCCTGCCAGTTTGCTCGAACGGACGATTGGCCCTGCTGCCGTTTTTCTGCAGAATGTTTCTTGTTCTCGCTGTGTTTCTGGAAGGTCTTCAATCTCATTGAGCTCTTGTATCGATGATGCTCACACAGTTTTGAAGGAACAACCCTGACTATCATCTCCGTTACCTGGTAGCAGAGACCTGGTTAAACAAGAGCTCATTTTAACATTTTAACAAGTTGCTTCTTGGTTTGGCTTCATCAGCAATGGATTGGTTTGGTCTAAGCTGTACCAGGTAGGGCAGCTGATCTAATGCATGGATCAACAATGTTTTTACATATACACTGTAATGGAATACAGTATAACCCTAAGAAAAGTGTAGACAGACTTCTGAGTTAAAGGTTAGTATGTTTCTGCTTTGGTCTTTATTTTTCCATGAGAATTTCCAAGCTTGTCATAGGCAAATAAAATATGAATGGGTGTGTATACGTGTGATGGCTTCTGTGTGGTGATTGGTACATTGTGGTTTGGTGTCTCCCCTGTGTGTTACACCAACTGCTTCATATTCATCCTGTCATTCCCAGACCACAGTCTCCTCTGCCTGTGTTTCTGGCACCAGCTGCCCTGCGTGGGACTGGGCCTGGGCCTGGACCAGGAGAGGCTGCTGCTCTATCACCGACCTCTGTGGGTGCTGATGGGCTGGCTTGGAGTGGGTGGCTCAGGAGTGGTCATGTGATGCTTGACTCCAGCAGAATCTTTCAGTTCATTCTGGTGGACATTAAACACAAGGATGTAATAGTAACAGAAGGGCCACAATGGTCCATTGTCCTCTTTCTCCAGCAGCCCTGATCTCACATGTTCTGTCAGGGTTGCTGGCACCATGAAGTGCCTGAAACTGATGTTTCGGTGTACATGCAAGAAGGAGATGGTTGGTTTCAGGGAATATTGGGTATATGACAGCCCTTCTGCATTGTGACAGGTGACCCACGTGGCCCTGTCAGAGCTGATAATCACCTGAGCCGTGAGCAGTCCCACAGCAGGAGCAGCCAGGCACTACATGCACAGCTCTGGCGCACTTTTCCAGATGGGGGTGTTTTTAATGTCCGTGGGGATGTTCATTATGTGTGCGGACCTGGGGCTTACAGGGTCTGTTATTCCCCTTACTGTTTGGGCAGACCTTCGGGAGTCAGACCCGGCTATCATATGAAGCTGTTTCTCAGCTTTGTTCCCCGATTCCCCCCCCCCCACCTCATGAGCCTCTTCTTCCACTTGATCCCTCTGAGGAGGCTGTGATCTCATCAGAGAGGTGGCTCCACAGCATCGTGCACTGTGGACGTTGTTGGCCAGCTCCTCTCGAGTCTGGGCCGCCGCTGCACTGTGTTTCAGGACCCAAACAAACTGCCGCAGTGGCTGATTTGGTAAGGAGGGATCTCACAGCAGTCCTAAATGTATTTATCACCTAAGCCAGCTAGGAAAGCTCAGTGTAAAGGAAGTGGACTCTGTGGGGAAAGGAGAAGCTCCCCTTTGCATCAGAGTCTCTCCGATTAGTCATCACGAACGTCACTGGCAGCCTGCAGAATGCATCGCGGGATCGTTCAGATCTGCCTCTCGGAGTGAGTGAGAGAAAGAGAGGCCAAGACGCTGGGAGGGATTAAGCCGTGATTGTTTTAATTGTCTCAATTAATTTGCAGCACGCTCTCAGCTGGTAGGGGCCTGGTCAACGGGAGTTGAGGAAATGCTATCGCTCTGACCAGATGTCGTAGGTGACTCCAAGCAAAGCCGTCTGCCGAGTTTGGGCTTTCAATCTCGGTTCCGGGGGCCCTAAATCGACTGGATTTTCTAAAACGCTGTCAGCATGGGTGATGTTACACTGAATTGTCTTGTTGAATAAGATTGTGTGATTCCGAAATATCCATGGAGGGGTCATCCCTCTCGCAAACTCAAAACTGAGTCATCTCGTGGTACCTCAAAAAAAACAAAACAAACATCAATAATGATTCATAAATTATGGCAATTTACATAGATAATGGGAGGGAAACTCCATGCTAAATAGATTTTAAAAGGTCTTGTATTACTTCTAGACTGACTAATGGAATAGTCTAGTGCTTCGTGTGTATACATGATTGGCCTTGACTGCTCTATCAGTTGAGCAGTAAGTTTGGCTGATGTTCAGGTTCCACAGATGTATTGGTGGAAAACCCTCTAAACAGTTGTAATGTCTCTCTTAAACAATTATGTTGAGAAAAGTAACATCAATGGAATATCCTGCCTTCATACCCTCATTTCTTATTGTCATCTTTTTTATTCTCCTGCCAAATTTTATGACCAGTAAAAAAAAAAAAGTGAACAATTTTTAGTAATATTTTTTTCAACCTACAGTGATTTTTCACCTTAGAGTATCATAACTGTTTAAAACGTTTGCTTGAACCCAGTAGCTCAGTTTTCTGTGGATAATACCATTTTCAAAGGGCTTGTGGCTGAGTTGAGGGAGTTCGTAAATGATCCATCCAACCCGAATAATTATGAAAGAAATGTCCATCTGTTGCAGTGCTTGTTTGTTTCAGTTTTTCACCAAGAAAATTATACGCTTTCATCACACATTACCAATTCTTCTTGGACATAAGTTATAGCCAGACTTATGCCTTGGAAATCATTTTTCACGCCTTATTAATCTTCCCACATTAAAAATTTTTCTTCCTTCTCCTTAAGAACAAAAGAGATGAGCACCTGTTGAAGAAGAGAAATGTACCACAAGAGGAAAGCCTGGAGGATTCAGACTTCGATGCTGATTTCAAAGGGGTAAGCCTCCTGTCCGCGTGTTCCTGCCTGAAGTCACGTCCCACCTTTGCCGTTGCTTTCACAGCACAGTCACCCAATGGCCAACCTTCAGGGGACTATCCTTCATGCAATAGTCTGCTAATGTCCCTTACAAGGCTGGCAGTTCCTCGGCCGGTCATGTAGGTGCTTTGGAAGTGAAGTTGGCCAGGTCACCAGCAGTCCGACTGGCTTTAAAATTCATGGAAACATTCCAGGACTGGGTCGGTTACATTAATGACTTGTTTTTTTTTTTTTCTTGTCTCTTTTTATAGCAAAATGTGACACTAGATGCCATTTTACAGGTAAGACAGCAGCGACACTCCTATGTCCATAAGGCTTATGGGGGCGTTTTGTGAGCTGCATGCTGCTTCTCATCTACTTGCATCTTTCATTGGATGTCTTGAAATGTGCGTCTAACATTCATTTTTGTTTTATTGAAGAATGCGACCAGCGACAATGCAGTAGTGCAGCTCAGCGCTGTCCAAGCAGCCAGGTATGCACGTCAGTGTCTGTAAACGTATAAAAATGGCGGGATCTCCAAAAGGAACCTACGCTACGGCAGTGCCCTGCGCAGTCAGCTTCGGGGCTCGTTTGTGCACTATAGTGTACGTATCGGGTCAGCTCTTGCCATTACAAGTTGTAGTCTTTAAATGTCTATTCATAACTTCTCTTGCAGGAAACTACTTTCCAGTGATCGGAATCCCCCCATCGATGACTTAATAAAGTCGGGAATCCTTCCTATCCTGGTGAAATGCCTGGAGAGGGATGACAAGTGAGTGTTTGCTGGGGGGGGGGCACTTCCACCCACCGGTGTTAATGGGATGGCGGCGATCCAAAGTGGATGGTGCTTCATTACATCAGACAGACAGGCCTGGGGGGGGGGGGGGATGCCATGGGCTGCCGTTGGGGGCAAAAGGCCGTTGCCCGGGTGTGGGGGGAGTGGTGTGGTTTGCCCGTCCACGTACCAGGGGGTTATTGGGAGGGGCCCAGG
>JAODLD010000040.1:13929676-13952767 GCA_026781065.1 Mormyrops boulengeri | reverse complement strand
CCCCCCCCACTCACCCGGTGTGACCGGGTCCAGTCTTCAGCCCCCCCCCCCCACCCCCGGCGCCTCTTTCCCACCCCCCACCCCCCCCCCCCCCCCCCCCCCAACCCACCAGAGAAGTAATTCCAGGCTCACTAAGCTGACTCAACTTTACTCTGTGAAGGAGGAGGTATTTTTCCTTCTCTGCATAAATATAGTGCAGCCTCACCGTTTTTTGCAGTCCATCTCTGGCATCAGCCAAAGGAGTATTCACGCTCTGCCTTTGCTCCTCTGTCCGCTGTGCCTGCAGGGTGATTTTGGCACGCAGAAGGAGGCAGCCTGGGCGATTAGCAACTTGACAATAAGTGGAAGGAAAGATCAGGTAAGTTATTTTTTTGTGAACATAGTCCCCGCCCTAGGTTAGGTCAGTGGGCCATTTGTTTGCCGCCATTTTGAAAAGTTGACCTTTTTTTTTCTTGTAGGTGGAGTACCTGGTCCAGCAGAATGTGATACCACCCTTCTGTAACCTCCTCTCAGTTAAGGACTCTCAGGTCGTTCAGGTGGTCCTTGACGGGCTTAAGAACATCCTGATAATGGCAGGGGAGGAGGCCAGCACGATTGCGGAGATTATCGAAGAGTGTGGAGGTAGGGGCTGGTGAAACACGCGGGTGGGGCATGTGGTGCGACCATTTCTGGGATGTTTAACAGGGAGCTGGTCACGGAATGACCTGGATTTCCATTGTTGTGGATTTTTTTCGCAGTATTAATGCATTTCCATCTTAATTACAGGTCTGGAGAAGATAGAGAGCCTTCAGCAGCATGAAAATGAGGATATCTACAAGTTAGCGTTTGAAATTATCGACCAGTACTTTTCAGGGGATGATGTGAGTGTGGCACCCAATTTAATGCCATGGGGAAAAAAAATAATTACAGGCTACTTTAGATGAAGCGATATATCTGTTGTGGTTCTCTGTATTTATATATACCACAGACTGTATCACTATGACAAACTAAGGATGCGATCGATGAATTAACATTTTTATGGTCTGTGCAGTGTGTATCTGAGTTTCATGATGGCGCCTTATCTTGTCTGAGATGAACGGGGCTGCCTTTGGATGTAACCTGTTCCAAACACTGTTCTGCAGATTGACGAGGATCCCAGTTTGATCCCTGAAGCCACCCAAGGCGGCACCTTCAACTTTGACCCCACCTCCAGCCTGCAGACCAAGGAGTTCAAGTTCTAGAGCAGATGTGCGGGTCGCCCCGCTGCCCAGCACTTCATCACCTTCAGAACATCATGACAGACCCCACCGCTAACCTGAAACATACACCGTCGCCATGCACTAAAGGATCACAGACTTCGTCAGGCGTCGACTGCAGACGTCCCTAAACATTACAGAATCTGGAAGAAAAACAAAAACAGGAACAAAAAACTAACTCATGAGTGTCACTCTGCAGTTGCCAAATGTCTTTCTCACACACAGACTTTAAGGAATTTGTGTGCATGAACGTACACACCCATCATGCTGGTAAGGGAGCAGACCCCTGACCTTCTTCCCCCTGACTGAGGGTTGCTTTGTTCTTTTATTGTTTTTCCCGTTGGCTTTGTTTCCTGGATTCACCTCAGTCTCACTCAGTTGACCACCTAGAACACCACCCTGGTTGAAGATGTTCCACCCCCAAGTCATGTGTCAGTGTGACGCGACTGTGTCAGCCTCCCCGCGGGAAAAGCCCTGGTCAAATCCAACTGGCGTGGGGGTACACTAATGGTCAACTTGGAGTTCTTTAGTGACCTATCACTGCTGTTCTTAATTTTGGTTTTGTCCTGAGTCATCATGGAGGATGCCTTTTATGTATGGGGGAGGGTGGTACAGAGTCAGAATTAAAGACCTATTACTCAGTGACGAGAGTTGACACGAAAAGATGAATTTCACTCAATCTGGGAAAAAAAAAACACAAAGGAAGGGAAAACTAATTTTTGTAGCACTGATCTCTCTCTGGGCCTGGAAAGCAGGAGTCAAAAAGGTGAAAAGTTTGGAAAGCCGTAGTCCACTGGAGCTACAGAAGATGAATGACAATGGAATTATGTTTTGTTTTTTTTGTCATTTGTGGGTGGGGTATAAAGACTGGATTCATGCTGCAGTACTGATGTTGCAGCCCCTGGTCACTGGAGAGAGGAGAGAGCCGGTCCTCCTCCCTCTGTTCTCCGGCTCCCGGTGGAGTTCTGAGGTAAAAACTCTGAGATGTAATGTAATACTCTTCCCTCTCCTCAAGGAACAGCTTCAATCTGCAGACCTGTTACTGCTGCTCTGTTTTTGGATAATTTTGTCCCCCTGCCTTTTTTTGTTTTCCTTTTAGCATCGTGCATTTTACGTTAAAATCACTAAGAATGCAGTAACGGTCATATAAATTGTTCCTGTTTGACGCGTGGAGTGCCTGACACTCAACTCATCAAATTGTGTAGATCGGCTGAGTTTTTTCTGTGTTAACGTAAAAAGCAGAGCCCTCAGATTAGTTGCGAAGAAATGAGTGATTCTTGTGATCCTTGACTATACAGCGTATACGCTTTCTTTGCCCTTCCAAGTTTTCCTCAAAGACTACCTGCTATCAACCTGATCGTACAAGTGAAGCATTTCTTTTTGAACTTTCAAGTAATATAGCGCCCGTCTAAGTGTGTGCCGCAGCCGATAGCCGGTCACCGGAACGCCGTAGGATGACAGCATTGAGCCCGCCGCAGACGTGGCCAGGGAGCTGCCTTCCCGCCACACGCACGCCCACGCGGTGAGGTAACGCTCCTAGACATGGGTCTCTCGCTGTTGTTACTGGACGTTTTCCCCTTCGCTTCCCTGTGCATTTTATTTTGTAAAAGAAGATTGTAAACGGAAATTTCACTTTTTTTTTTTTTTTTGGACTAATGTAGTTGCGTCATGGCTGCTAACTACTGAAAAGACGCGTGAAGCCAGGTCAAGCAGCCAGGCCTTTGTGGACTAACCATTCATTATTGATGAACAAACCGTTAGCAGGTGTACAGTCAAGAGCTAGACGAGTCTAGACACCTAAACAGAGCCACTTTAAAGATTGCAATTTAGTCTTGTATCAAAAACTGATACAAGCTTCTGTTCATTGCAAGATTTTTACTTGCTAAAAAAACTTGTTTTAAATAGGAATAAAGCAACAGCATTTTGGCCTCTGATTGTTTATATCTTTTTATAAATTTTAGATTGAATTTCTCTTTAAGGTGGCTCATTGTTCCTTTCAACTCTTGTGCATATTAAAGATAAGAATGAGTTGAAATTCATTGTGCCTTTTGTTTTTCATTTCTAAGCAACAAGGAAAAAAAAAACATTTCTTAAGCACTGAAGCCTAACTTATGGAGGTGTGTAAGAAATGGATTATTTGGGGAGGTGTTTCGCTCTCACTGGACAGCACTACCAATAGGGCTTCTCTCTTTTCTGTAATGCAGAGCAGGATTGTTTGACCGCAGCTCTGCTGGCTGACCATTGTATTCCACTGCCACTCTTCACTTCCTCCCCTGACCATATCACTCCCATAGCGCCAAACAGCCATACCTATCGCCAGTCAGAGGGGTTTAAACCAGCCTCGGCGGCAACATGAAATCTCGCTTCCATCACTCCCTCAGGACATGGTCTCTGTATTAATGATGCTAACCAAAATAAAACTTGTTAGCCATTGACTCCTTGTTGCTTCAAGTGTCCTGATTTGACGTCTCTGTGTATTTTTATATCTGCTTTTCTACCTTATTTTTGCAAATGGTAAACGTGTACTATATAAGCAATGTTCATTTACAGATCATTTCTGGTCCGTCACGGGTCTGTGTGGCCTCCCCTCCGTCTTTTTGGAGAGTCGACATCCAAAGCTATTTTAGTTACCGTAAATTACATAAAGGAGATGCAAAATGGAGTACAAACCTGTGTAAGACGGCAGTCTCCCTGCATCAGAGCGTGAATAGATCCCATTGTCAGAAGTTCGTGAACGTTTTGGATCAAACCGAGCTGCTTTTCATACCCTGCTTGTGCGTGGGCTGTTCTGCCTCGTGGTGCTCCTTTTAACACTTCCTTTAATAACAGCTAATTATCGGCATAAATATACAGGGCTTAAGTCAAAAAGGGGGAGGAATTAAGCATTAGAATTCCCAATCAATGGCTTTTTATGTTCAGTCTTTACAGAGCGCCGGGCCCTCTCTGTTTTATAGTAATACATCCAGCTTGAACTTTGAAATTATGACCCATAGAGATTTTCTTAGTTAAACCACTATAAATAGGAAAACCACCTTCAAGCAAAGCTTTCATAGTGTCGCATAAAGCAAAGGGCTTTTAAGGAGCAGGTTCCAACAGAGCTAAACAAGATGAATCCTGATAATCCAGAGATGACGCCCCACGTCATAAAATTGTTCATGAAACTAAGGCTGTCATTTAAAACATCTAGCACCTGTCAACAATTTTGGAAGTAAAAGAAAAAGCCAGAAAACTGATGCCTTGTGGGAATGGAGAGGTAAAAAATGCATTTTGATTAAATTGTCTAGTCTGGCGGTGTGTATAATGTAGAGACTGGAATTTAGTAGTTAGACCTATATCTTTGTGTAAAGAAACTACAAATAAAGCTGGAAAATCTCCCTTTACGGTCTTCAGTATTAATATAGTAGAATGAATGGGGTACATTAACAAAATACTATTTCGTATAACTTAAGCGAATACGTACATATGTATATGTGTGATTCCAAAGATCTTATTACGTAAGCCCCAAAATTCAATACCCTTTGCCCACAGCACCCAACACACAAAAGGGGAGGAGTTAAAAACAAAAGACTCTACACACTTTAACAAAACAACTCTGGGACCCAGGCTATAATACAACAACCGAAATCTCAGTAACCTCAGGTATCTGATCAACCGATATTTTTTCCCACCTTTTACTCTGATACCTAGATAATGATGGCCCGTACCATTACAACCCTAAAGGGGGGGAAGGTGAAGAACACAGTTTACAATACATGTAACAAACATAACACATTTCCTCTTGTTAACAGTTAAAAGGATAATACACATAATTTGAATAACTAGCAAAATTAAACACACTTTATTTACCAACTTAATCCCCTGTCACCACACCAGAAACTCGTAATCCTCCTTTCCAACCTGCTCCATACTGAAAAGTCTAATCACTGGGTACCCCATAAAACATCTACATTTCGCCATGGGACTCTTTTAATGGTTGCACTTCCCCTGGTAAGTTTGAATGAATCATCTGCAGAATTAAGCTGTTCTTTATTCCATTCTGTGCATTTAACTAATCAATAAATCGATGTTTTAATAATGACTGAGTCATCAAATGAATAGTATTACTCTGTGTCCAGCTTAGCAGAAAACATTGTCTCTAAGAACTGTGTAAAAACTTGGGGTAAGCGCTTTACCAAAGCGAGGACCAGCACAATGTGGCGACACTAAGGTCATTCAACAGTCATTTAACCTACTGAATACCTTGGTGTAGTTTTATTGTGGCTGGACACTAAAATTGTTCCTAACATATTTTAAAGCAAAATATCTTTTCTGCATTCCATATGTTTTGGACATTATATAGAGGAGCTTATGGACCGGAAGCACATGTATCCGATAATATTTAATTTGGCTACATTTATCCCCCCAATAAACAGAACTTTGTATTTAAATTCTGTTCCCCGTCCCAGTATTTTGTATTGCTTGTATTGTATGTTTAATCATTCCTGGTTTCTTTACAGCAAAAAAATCATGATCATTATTATTATTATTATATTTTTTTTTAAACAGTTCATAAATTCATAAATGTTATTTATGAATTTTCAGTTTCACCAAATGTATGGAATTGGACCAGTTGGGTCTTCCTGGTTTGTCTGTTGCAGGGATTCACAACAGTGGTCATAAAGAGTTTAATTACACCCTCCCCCCCCCCTCCACACTGAAGCCCTGCTGGAAGTATTTTCTCCCAGAACTGTTAAATAATAAAGCAGAAAAAAAAGGATGACTTCAATTTTTAATTAACAATGGGAAGCACTGAATCATTATCGGTAGTTTTTTTAAATATATACCATATATATATACCACTTACTACTCCTACTCCTACCACTACTACTACTAATAATAAATCTAATAATACACAATGAGCAGCTCAGAATGTTCCTTATGCATAAATTGTATTGTCTCGTTCCAATAGGCTGTGTGTGTGCATTTATGTAGGAGTAACCTAGGATTTGCTGTGTGCTACAGGCTAACCTTACAGTTAGCCTGTAGCATGATAAACACTGAATTAGGGTGACACAAAACTTTGCTTTGTTCTACAGGCAACTTGCTAACAACTTCTTAGGCAGACATATTAACTGCTGAAATGTCCTGCCAAGCATAGCAGTAGATTTGACCCAAGACAGGGCGTGTATTCCCTGATGTTTGCTTGGTGTGACCCATCTCGAAATGCACTGTTAATGGAGTGAGGTGTCCCATGAAATTTCCAGACTGCATCACTGATGTTGGTATCTTTCGTGTGAAACGTCCACAGTAAAAGTTTTGTTTTCCTTCCCCTATGTCATTTTCCTGCTCACATTTACCCATGATGCACCTCAGCCTAGGCATAATGCACATCCTAGAGTTATTCCCCCCCCCCACAATGTATGTCTGCAGTTACAAAGAAAATATATGTGGTTACCTTGCAATATCTAGAGGGGATAGACATTACAGATGGATTATATAAGCCCTGGCATCTAAACTGATAACTTCATATTATTTGCTATAATTTGCATTTTTTTCTTGGCACCCCCCTCCCAGGTTACAACCATAGAACTGATTCGTTTTTTGAAGCCTTAATTAAACCAGAAATGAGGTTTATAACCGACATGTAGAGTTGAGCTGTGTGTATTGTAGTTAGGCTTGACTGGAGCTATTCCGGTAAACCTTAGAGATGATCTGCTGCAATTAACAAACATTGCTTTTTGCATGTTCCTCACTAAAACCCTTGGTTTATCTGCAAAGGGCCGGTGTGTGTGCCGGTTTTTGGGGTAACCTTTAGGTCAGCTGTTCAAACCCAGGTGTGAGGACTCTTCAACCAATCAGTCCTCTAATTAGTGACCTAATCAGGGAGTTCCAGCGAAAACCTGCCTACACAGCGGCCCTTTGCGGATAAGATTGGACACCCCTGATATGATATATACAAGATGAATAACATAATGATATATAAATATATAGGATTAATTCCATGTTTCACAAACATCATGTCGGTAATGTTGAGGGCAGGGGTGCCTCTAGACCAGGGGTGTCAAACTCCAGTCCTAGGGGGCCGGAACCCAGGACAGTTTTTGGTTTGCCCTCATTTAACACACCTGATACAACTCCTTGTGCTAATTACCATGTCGCTCTGGAGCTGAATCATTTGTGGTGGAACAGGGAAAGAACTAAGACCTACACAGGGCTCCGGCCCCCCGGGACTGCAGTTTGACACTCCTGCTCTAGACCAGTCCAATCACTCACCTAATTTTTAAGGCCTCTGTCACTCAGGGGCCCTTTGAGAACCCCCCTGTCATAGTTGTCTTTTCAGCTCCATCAGTAGCGCTTCTAATCACATTTGGATAATAAGGGTGGTGATTATGAAGTTTTTTTTGTTTGACTTGGTCCAGGGATGGAGTCCCAAGTAAGCAGTTTGTCATCAGCCTTGTCCTACTGTGTCACTGTGTGTCTTGGAATCGGATCAAGACCAGTCTAAACAAGGACGGTCTGTATGTGGAGTGGCCCAGTCCTCCTAACCTCACAGCATGATGGATTTGGTGGATGAGAGAGAGATCTTCTTGCAATATAATACTTTCTTTGCATATTGTAAATTATTTGCATGTGGAAATACATTTTTCAAATTAATTATCATAATAATGTTATATCAGTTATATTGAAACATTTATGAACCATCAAAACATAAACATGTAAAATCGATTACATCACCTCAAAGACATCTGCCTTAATTTATAAAAGATACGAGTTATCATGATTTCTCTCTCCCATGGCATCCTGTAAAATTCCCGACATTTAAACTACTAAAACTTATCCTTTTCACACTTTTTAGCAATTGGTTTGAAAAGACCACTTAACATTACTTTTTGCATTTGTAGTTGGAAACTATTTGCGGTTTAAAAAACACACGTGTACGAACTTGACGTATCTGCGCTTAACGTCAAAATGAAACTTTCAGGAAAAACCGGGACAGCAGCTCGGAGAAGCTTCTCGCAGGGAAGTCCAGTTTCAGATTGATGCTGGTTTGTTTTTGCAAGGTTATTGATTTTCTAATTTTTTTAAAAGGAAAAGCTTTTTCTCCTTTGCATAATAAACCTTGTGACAATGGGGTCTTGTTGATCTCGCTTATTTAGCGTTTCCGGTTTCCTGAATTGGCAGCTGCTGCAGGATGTTCGGAGGTTCTGGCGAGGGCTAGGTTTTATTTTGATCATTTGGTTTTGGTTTTGCTTTGTATTACGGAACTTTTATCTAGCTATTATCTCGTATCATATAAGATCATTCTTATGCATTTTCTTTCCGGAACATAAGAAGCATTACATTATAGTCAGTCATTTCATTTGCTGGGACGTTGCAGGTAATTGTTCTCGGATTTCTAGTAGAGACGAAGTAACGATTGGGAGACTGGATGGTTATCTGTTCGGGAGGTATCTGTTCGGGAGGTATTAGCATAGGCGTATTAGAGTCGGGTTTTTCATACGACGTAAGTTAACTGAACTTAAATTGTTACATCTTTAGTGCATTTGTTTTCATCAAATGGAAATGATTTGAATTAATGTATGGAAATCGGTGAGTTCTCTAAATGCAGCTGTAAATGTGAAGTATTTCCAGAAAGCAATTTTTCAGAAAGTGTCCCATTTTAACAATGCTCATTCTATAATAGATATATGACTTTGTGATCATTTATTTGCCGTGTCCACTATTTCTAGGATTCCCAGCAAACTCTCCCGGTAATCCCACCTCATCTCACCCTGCTTCAATCTGCTCTTCCATGGTGGACGTGGGCAAGTGGCCCCTCCTCAGCCTGCTGGGGCCTCTGGAAATTGCATCCATCCGTCAGGCCTGTGTCTTTGGCACGTCTGCCAGCGAGGGTATATACTGCACGCAGGACAATGAGGTGAGAGGCAGTGAGTGTCTGAGAGGCGAACATCAACTCGCCGCCCATAAACGGCTATTAAGAACTTGAGACGTTACCGACGGAGTCATCTGGTTCGAAAATGTGTTTTTTTTCCAGCGCTTCAGTCTTGCCTTAGCGATTCGCATTAATTCTCATGAATACATTGAATACCAATTTAGATTTGAATTTATGGGAGTTCATAAGTCAGTTTGTGCGTATTGGTCTGCATATACGTATAATACACAGCCCTTTATCGCTTCTTGGCCTTTTGGCTAAGATAAGGGTAGATTTTCCCTGGAATATCCCCTTGCATTTTTTTCTTTTTGCTAAATTTTGTTGAACTAGCTGCATTGGCCGCAGTGACCCTAAAATAAAGTTTCTTACATGCATACAACATTGTTATTATTATTATTATTATTATTATTATTATTATTTATTAAACCAAAAAAAGATATTCTGGGCTCAACTCTACAAAATATTATAACTTACCGTGTCTCATTCTATCCCTGCTTTTCAGTTTTTCGATTTATGTTCCAGAATTTACTAACTGACATCAGTGATTAGAGAAACTGGCGTTCAGCACCATTGTTTGAACTGAGAAATGGGATAAATTTACATTCACCCCCCCCAGGTCTACGTGCTTGGGTTGAACTGCAGTAACTGCCTGGGAACAGGGGACAACCAGAGTACCATGATGCCTAAGAAAGTGGAATGTCTGAGTGGCAAAAAGGTGCTCAGCTTCAGCACTGGCAGTGGGCCGCACATCCTGCTGGCTACTGAAGGTCTGCAGCTGGGGTTCTGAAGCCATTCACTGACTTTCCTTACTGTTGTTTCTACTTATTGGGTTTCCAATTACCTTCAAGCACCTTTTCAGTCACCCATTGCTATTGTTGGCTTGCAATTATTCAGCTAGATATGGTTATAGTATTTTATTGTAATATGCACCCTGATTAAACTGTTTAGAGCTTTTTGAGAGCTGTTACCCTAGACAGTTTTTAAATAAATATTATTGTGCAAATGTTTTCAAAAGAGAGCCTGCCCTTCAGCATTTTTGTGGAATGACACAGTTCAGATATTTTTTTTTGTTGTTTTCCTCTAGAGGGTGAGCTGTTTGCTTGGGGACACAATGGCTATAATCAGTTGGGCAATGGGACAACAAATCAGAGCATGGTGCCAATTCTTCTATCCGCCAACTTCCTGGACAAGAAGGTGACGGAGGTGGCCTGTGGCTCTCATCACTCCCTGGCCCGTACCAGCGAAGGAGAGGTGAGTTCAGTGGCGGATAAATGCTAAGGTTCCCCCCCCCCCCGCCGCTGTGGTCCGGTAAAAGGGCATTTATAAGCCCCTGGCGCAGGGCGACATTCACCGCACCTTAATTAACACCGAACAGGCTGTTGATTGATGAACGAATCCTGCAGTTCAAATCGTGTGGAATGAAGCGCATTAGTTCTGGGTTTGCTATAGATTTTCAGTCGTGTTAAATGAACGTTGCGGGGCACACATGAGCTCGGTGGGTACCACTGTTGCTGCTTCATATCTCCCTCCCCCAACCTTACTGCAAAAAAACGGCTCTTTTATAAATGGAACTATATAAAGGTAGGCTATCTGGAAGATCAGTCTGCACGCTGTCAGATTCCAGGCTGGGACTTAGAACTGTATCATACAGAATCCTCTTCCTTTAGGAGGATTCGCCCCACCTTAAGGCTGCATAAAACCACATCACCATATGATGTATTATTGCACAGAATTATAGATTTAGATGCTTTAAATTATTTCATGCGAAACACGATTTTATAGACAAATCTAGATTTCTGTTAGCCACACACCATAATATAGTACATACTTTATAATATATATATATATACACACACACACACGCTGTTTAGGTGTCAGAGCTTAGAAACGACTCCAGTAGGGGAATGATAGCTGGAAACAGAAGATTTTTTTTCTCTGGCATAATTCCTTTAATAAATCTGGAGCATAATGCTATATATCTTTGTTTGCCCCATTATCAATATGATCAGTGTGTTCTCTGTGGCATGTTCCAGGTCTGACCTGTCCGAATTATTGTGACAGAATTCATGTTGCCATCACATTAAGTGGCATGCTTTCTGCTTATTTTCTCATCAGTTCTCTACCCAAGCTTTTCAAAGACCATGTGAGCCTGGCCATATTAATCCTGACATGACTACTGCTTCTCTGACACTGCACCGTGTGCCGACGTTAAATGCCAGCATTCTGTGTGCTCTACTGTACACACGTTATGAGCTTACCATGCCGTGAAAATCTTGTTTCAGACTGTCTGATTACCTGATGTCCTTTTATATGCCCCAGAATCTTTTACTTTTTTTTTAAATCATGAAATAATCTGCATCTAACTTAAGGCTTGTTGGCAAGGCGAGTCCTTTGTATGCCTGTACGGTTCCCTTATGCTCCTTTATGCTCTCAGGTGTATGCATGGGGCTTCAACAACTGTGGCCAGGTGGGATCTGGATCTACAGCCAACCAGCCCACACCACGTAAGGTGTCCAACTGCCTGCAGAACAGGGTGGTGATCGGCATCGCCTGCGGCCAGAGCTCCTCCATGGCGGTGCTGGACAACGGTGAGGTGAGAGGCCGTCTCCATCTGTCTGCCGGGCTGTGTGGGGGCTGAAACGCCAGAGTGCCCGCTGTTTCCCAACTGTCAGTCAGAGCAAGAAGCGCCTGTTGGCCGTTTAGGAAGATTCAAGCCATCCATGCATCATTTCTTAGGCACAGACATCTGCTGCTGTTCCTGGACCAGTTCTGAGCACATTTTCTGTGCGTCTTTACTTCAGTCTATAAACAGTATTACATTAGCCTAGATATCCAAAGGCAGGGAAAATCAACTGTGCTCGGGATCCAGATCTTTTAAGCTTTTCTAGAAGGAACCATAAACTCAAGATGTCCCAGAGTTGATAACATTTATATATTAGAAGCTTAATATTAACAACAGTTTTCTAACCTTGTACTTCATGCATGCTTCATGCGTTGCCTCTACCCGGCTTACAGGTGTGCGGCTGGGGCTATAATGGGAACGGCCAGCTGGGCCTGGGCAACAGTGCCAACCAGCTGAGTCCATGTCGATTGGCAGCACTTCAAAACTTCTGTGTGTTACAGGTAAGGGTGGACTGGGCATGTGGCACTGTGCCTGGGGTCCAGGACACTCCTCGAAACACTGTTCCCTAGACACAATAATAATAATAGATACTTCATTGATCTCCATGGGGAAATTCTCCTTATTTCTCCCCCAACTTGCTCTTTGTAGAGTAAGCTGTCCACGAAGGGCAGCCACTTGTTGGGGCGCCTGGGGAGCTGGGTGTTAAGGGCCTTGCTCTAGGACCCGCAGACGTGCTGAGGCTGGGTTCGAACTGGCAACCTTCTGATTATAGGCACACAGGCTTAGCCCACTGAGCCGCGATGCATTGCATTGCGTACTGCTCAGAATAATTTATGGTATCCTGTTGATTGCTGACGTAAGGTTTTGCGTGTAAGTACTGCTCTGACAAAGAAACATGACCTTTGGTCACTTAAGATTTTAACCATTTTTAAGATTCATTCCCATGAATCTACAGAAGTTTCTATAAATGAGAGCGAATTTGGGACATAGAGCAGGGACAAAAACCTTTGTTTTGTGGGTGCTCGGGGAGCAGTGGGATCCTAAGCCCTTTGGATTGGGAGACCCAGATTCTTATCAGGCTCACTGGACATGTATATATCCTGTTTATAAGTGGCTGGTCCCTATAGCAGGGCGCAGAGAAGGTTACCAACAGGCAGATGAAAGACTGCCTTTAACACGCAACATTCATCAAAAGGGTATCATAAATGTGTCGGACTCCCAGTCACAATGCCTCAAACCTCAATCCAAGATAAAGGGTCTAATACAGGGGTAGGGAACCTGATCCATGGAGGGCCGGTGTGGGTGCGGGTTTTTGGGATGGCCTCTTAATCAGCCAGTAACAGAGGGTCCCCAGGACTGGAGTCAGAGGTCATCGATCTAACTACACAACATCAGTGCCCGTTGACCCATGATAACGTGGTCGGGTGCTTTGATCCCCACTGCACTGCTCTACCTCCTTGGTCTTTCTTGTGCTTTTCTGGTTGCAGACAATGGTTAATTCCTTAAATCTGGCTGCTGGCCAATAATAGCTGGTCCAGGTTTCTGCAAAGTAATATACACGAGCATGTGTTGCCTGGCCGAGAGTTATACTAGTGTATTTCGGTGGAGTGTAATAAATTGGAAGCCTATACCAGCATAATTGGAGGCCTATACCAACATAATTGACTCTAAGATATTTACACAAAACTGACTTTAGCAAAAACTAAAATAATAAATCACTCCTGTAGGGTGGGGTGTGCCCAGTATCAGCCCAGTTCAAGGTTGGTGTCCCTGGCAGTCGCTTGGCCTGACAGTTCTGCTCTGGTTTATAGGTCGCCTTTGGCAGTGCTCATACAATGGCCCTGACAGACGGTGGCTTGCTCTACGCCTGGGGGTGCAACACGTTTGGCCAGCTGGGTACAGGCAACAAGACCAACGAGTTCAGCCCTGTGCAAGTCATGGTTGAGAAGGAGAGGTAGGAGAGCGTTAATGCTCACCGAGCCTCTAACTGCAGACATCAGCAGAGCCACCCCTCCCCCGTCACTCAGTTCGTTGTTATTCTAATGGGTGATACCATCATAGCATTAATTTAAATTAGACGATCAATTGTGTAAAATGTCAAATCAATTGTGTAATAAATGTTTACTTATAATGGATGGATATGTTCTGTATATACATGATGCATTCCATTATATTGGCTCCTTATTTTTAGACGGAATATACTCTATAGAAGTTTTTTTTCTTCATTTTTCAGCAGGCTTACTGTCAATGCATATTACACCACAGTTATTAGTACTCTTGACAGTTATCCATTTTTTTCCAGAATATTTGCGCTTTTTAATTTTTTAAGAGGTTGAGACTTCAGCATAAAAACGATGACAGGAAAATGCATATTTATTTATTTTTAAGGTTATTTTTAACCAGTGTTACTGTCTGAGCATTGGTATCAGACTCTTTCTCGCTGTGGCTGTGAGTGCTGGATCCTTTGAGTTTACAGTAGGTTACGTTTTTGTGGTTTTTCATATACATTTGTGGACTGGATTTGACAGTGTTAGTGACCCACAGTTGCCTGAAGAAAGTTATGGATTAATAGAACCGTCGACCTTCACCATAAATAAAACATTAAAGAAGTGGTAAAGGGGTGTTTTACTGATTAAACTCATATTAGCGCATAGTTCAAGAATGCAGGCGCCGTCAAATGTGGTAGGAGAAGCTGCGATGGGTGGCACTGCGGGGGAGGTGTAAGAACACGTGTGAAATGTGGAATGAAAGTCATATTCCTCGTTAATAAAAGCGGGTGGGTCAGACTGCTGGCTGTGTCCCTCTCGCTGCTCTACAGCGACACCTGCTGTCACCTGGACGCAAGTGCAATTGAGTGAATAGTTCTCTTTCTTCACTGCGTGATGGAAAGTGAGAAAAGGTGGGTGGCACTCATCTAGGCAAGGGTGCGCTACCTATAACCCTCCTTAAGTGTCTGGAGAAAGGGGAACTCCAGATTTGGATTAAAGAGGAAAAATTAATAAAATCGTAATGATATAAAATAAGTAAATATGCTATGCTAAAAAGCAGTGGTACTGTAGCCTTTTAGGAACTGCAATGGTATAGCAGGAACACAGATATCAGCCACAAATTGAGCATGATTGAGACTCCTGTGGCACCTGTGGAATGGTCATGCTTGATGTCACTCTTTTCCAACCCCCTGCTCCAGCAGGGTCATCGAGATCGCAGCCTGTCATTCCACGAACACGTCAGCCGCCAGGACGCAGAGTGGCCAGGTGTTCATGTGGGGCCAGTGCCGGGGCCAGTCCGTAGTGCTGCCGCACCTCACCCATTTCACCAGCACGGATGATGTCTTCGCCTGCTTCGCCACACCCCCTGTCATGTGGCGCCTGCTGTCCGTGGGTGCGTGTGCCAGGCGTGTAGAAGACCTGTGCTCTGTGTTTATTGCATCTCTTTTCATGCTAATGGGTGTACATGGACCTGGGAAATTACTACTACGCGTGATGCCTCACCCTGCCCTGATAAGCAGTGGGAGGAGTGTATTAGGACAAGGGTTGAGATTTTATAATAATTATTGCTTATCTTGGGTGTATCAGTTTCATACCCATGTTTACAATCACCTGCAGTCTTATATAAATCAGTTTAAAAAACAAATTTATCTGAGATGTTTAAGCCTCTGCCCCAGCTCTGCATGTGTGGAATTTGCATGTTCTCCCCGTGTCATTGTGAGGATTCCCCGTGTTTCCATGGGGATCTCCGTTTCCTCTCACAGTCCAAAAACATGCTGAAGTTGTCAATTGGAGCTGCCAAACTGTCCATAGGTGTGATTGTGCATGTGAATGGTGTCTGTGCCCTGTGATTGGTTGGTGCCCCATACTATGTTGTTCCCTGTGTTGTGCCTGTAGCTTCTGGGATAGGCTCTGGACTCCCGCAACCTGCATAGGACAAAGGGGTACAGAAAATGGGCGAATGGCTTTGCCTGAGGTCTTTCCACTTTTGGTCCCAGATCACGATGACTCTCTAACAGTGGCCCAGTCCTTGAAAAATGAGTTTGACAACCCAGAGACGTCAGACCTCAAGTTCTGCGTGGAAAGGAAGTACATTCATGTCCATAAGGCTTTCCTGAAAATCAGGTGAGGTTTTTTTTTCGTTCTCATAAATTGTCTTTGGCTGCAGAAAGGAAAAATTAGCAATATTGACAGTTGTCTTCTCTGTCTAGGTGTAAACACTTCCGCTCCATGTTTCAGTCGCACTGGTCTGAAGATATGAAGGAGGAGATCGAGCTCGACCAATACTCCTATCCTGTGTATCGTGCCTTCCTGGAGTTCCTCTATACAGACAACGTGGACCTGTCCCCTGAACATGCCATTGGTCAGGCCAACAAAACCTTGGCTTCTCCTGTGGTTTGATGGCAGTGCATAATGGGATCCCACTTGCACAGTTTCCATTTTTTCCTACACAGCCTCCTATCCTGAAATAATACTTGGCTATATTTGTTCAGCAGCTTTATGCAGGAAAGTCTTAGGCAAATCACTTAATGTTATTTTTAATGTTAGCTTTTCAGGATATTCTACAGTCTGCTTCCCCAGGTTGCTTTACTGCTGTATAATCATCTCATGGCTTCCCTATGGACGTGAAGTTCTCACATCTTGCAGGCCTGCTGGACCTGGCTACTTCCTATTGTGAGAACCGGCTGAAGAGACTGTGTCAGAACATCATCAAGGGAGGAATCACGGTGGAGAATGCCTTCATTCTGCTGTCTGCAGCCATCAAATACGAAGCACAGGTGAGCCGGCAGCCCATTACACAGGAGACAGCTTGGACCTATTTCACAAATTAATCATATGCAAAGTACAGTTTTTTGAGGAAACCTGCAATACATCTATTTATCATTTTTCTGTCAGTAGTACATCTTATGAATACATTTCTTTTGGTCCGAGTGTCTTTTGATTTGAATGGTGCTTCCCGTTTCTGTTCCCAGGATCTTGAGGAGTTCTGCTTCAAGTACTGTGTGAACCACCTGACTCAGGTCACACAGACTGAGGCCTTCTGGCAGATTGAGGGCAACCAGCTCAAGGAGTTCATAAGCAAAGCCAGCCAAGGTGGAGCCTTCAAAAACTGACACGAAGCACGGCATTCTCCTTTTCTGTACCAACAGGTGGTGCTGATGGAGATGAGCGGGACATGGCCATCAGTGAGACTGTGCAGTTTCACCTGTCAGCGTTCCTGGGCATGCTGTGTCAGTATCATAGCTTTACAGAAGTAGGAACGATGCAATGTTTCACTTTAGAAAGCGTCAGTTTGAGCATTTTATTAATATAGAACCTGCAGAATTAAGTCACGACTGGTTGGGGGAAAAATGAATTTATATACAACTGTCACAGTATATAAAACTACTATAAAAAAATTATTATTCCTATACTTTTCCACCCTCTCTGCTAGAGTAGTTTGCAGGGCCAGCATGGAGGGATCACTCTTTCCACAGTGTACTGGCTTTGGTGATGTCACTGCTGAAGTGCTTTGGAAAGTATGAGCAGCTCTTCCAAAGAACTGCTTAAATGAAGAACTGAGGATGTGGACTGCAAAGTCCGTACCCAGGACACTGCTGGTCTGCTCTTATTGTTCAACTAAAATAAACGGCACCTGTTATGGTCAGGTTAGTTTGGACCTTCATACAGGATTGATCTTGGATATCGCTATGAATAAACATTTAAATAAGTGAATGAATATTGAATAAATATCATTTACTTTGGGTGAATTTTTCTTCTCTGGAGTGGACTGCAGTTCTGAATTTGAATATATTTTGGAATAAAGCTTTTTTTAAGTTTCATGCAGTGCTGTGTCTTCAGAAAACACTAAGGTGACAAAATAAATTTATCTGATCTGATTCAGTTCAAACACGCAACTCATTGAAGACAGATTTTGAATAGAAATTTTGGAGACAATCAAAAACCTAATAACACATATACAGACACACAGGTTTGTTGTGATGGTTATTTTTTCCTAAAGAATTTTATGCAGGATTTAACCATAACCATATCTTCTTAGTTCTGTACTCCAGACCCTGACACTAGTGCGATCAAGAATGTTTCAGATTAACTTCTTTACATATGGCTTTACCCATGCTGTTGGAGAACTGTTGACCTCAATTGGGGATATAGTTAGGTGGTGGAAATAATATTTTGAGGATCTGCTGAATCCCATTGATACAACTTCCTTGGAGGAAGTAGAGCTGGAAGACTTGGGAGGGGACTTGCCCATCTTTAGGGCTGAGGTCATGAAGTAGTCAAAAAACTCTTTGGGGGTAAGGCTCTGCAGGGGGATGACATTCACCCTGAATTCTTGACGGCTCGATGTTGTTGGGCTGTCTTAGCTGACATGCCTCTTCAACACTACAAGGACATCGGGGACAGTGCCTTTGGATTGGCAGACTGCGGTGGTAGTCCGAATCTTTAAGAAAGGGGACCAGAGGATGTGTCCCAACTTCAGGGGGATCACACTCCCTCAGCCTCCCTGGTCCGGTCTATGCAGGGGTACTGGAGAGGAGGGCCTGTTCATTGGTCGAACCTCAGATTCCAGAGGAACAATATGGATTCCATCCTGGCCGCAGAACACTGAACCAGCTTTTTACCCTCACAAGGATACTGGAGGGTTCATGGGATTTTGCCAAACCGGTCAACATGTTTTGTGGACTTGGAAAAGGTATATGATCGTATCCCTCAGGGGGTCCTGTGGGGGGTGTTTCAGGATTATGGGGTACGGAGTCCATTGTTGCGAGTCATCAGGTCCCTGTACAAGTGGAGCAAAAGCTTGGTTCACATTGCCAGCAGTAAGTCGGACTTGTTCCTGGTGGGTGTTGGACTCCATCAGGGCTGCCCTTCTGTTCATAATTTTTCATTTATATGGACTGAATTTCTAGGCATAGCCAAGGGGCGGAGGGGGTCAAGATCAGGGGCCTTAGGATCTTGTTTTTGCTTTTTGCAGATGATGTGGTCCTGTTGGCTCCAGCATGCACTGGGGTAGTTTGCAGCTGAGTGTGGGGCGGCCGGGATGAGGATCAGCACCTCCAAGTCTGAGGCCATAGTTCTCGACCGGAAAAGGGTGGATTGCCCGTTCCAGGTGGGGGATGAGTTGCTGCCCCATGTGGAGGAGTTTAAGTACCTTGGGGTCTTGAAGAAGGGAGTGGGAGATGGACGGATGGACTGGTGCAGCATCAGCAGTAATGCAGATACTGAACCATTCTGTCTTACCAAAGAGGGAGTAGAGCTGGAAGGGGAAACTCGATTTACCAGTCGATCTACATTCCTACCCTCACCTTCGGTCATGAGGTCTTAGTAGTGACCGAAAGAATGACATCGCAGATACAGGCTGCAGAAATGAGTTTCCTCCGCAGTGTCTGGGTTCAGCCTTGGAGACAGAGTGAGGATCTTGGACATTCGGGGGGGGGGGACACAGGGTAGAGCCACGGCAACTCCCCATCAAAAGGAGCCAGTTGTGGTGGTTAAGGCATCTATCTAGGATGCCACCTGGACGGCTCCCTGCAGAGGTGTTCTCAGGCAAGTCCAACTAGGAGGAGATCCTCAGGCAGACCCAGGACACACTGGGGAGATTGTATCTCTCGGCTGGCTGGGAACGCCTTGGTATTCCCCCGGTGGAGCTAGAGGAGGTGGCTGGTGAGAGGGAGGTCTGGGCATGTACCTGCTGTACCTGGGACCCGACCCGACCCTGGATAAGCGGTGGAAGATGGATGGAGATATGGTGTGCTGACTTTGGGCTGGAGCCTTTGTCATGGAATTAAAACTTTGGCTATTATTGTTGAATGAATTTCTATGGAAACTACAGTCCTTGTTGAACATCATTGTCCAACATGCATGGTACATCCTCTTGCCCAGGCTCTTCTGCCATTCACTCTCTCCTGAAAGATACAGTGGTACCTCTGGAAACAAACAATTCATTCCAGAAGGCTAGTCGAGTTGATATTTGATCAAGGTCCAAGTCAAATTTCCACATAAGAAATAATGTAAATGAATTTAATCTGTTCCAGAACCCCCAAATTATTTAAACTTATCTACCTACCTGACTAATGATACAAAAGCATTAACAAAACTAATACACACATACAAAAGCAATAAACATGAAGTAAATGACAATCCCATATTCCAAAGTGAAAGCAGACACACGTGCACCACCTTCAAGTATCACTATAATTTCCTTTTCGAGTTCCACAGTTACTCTCACTACCGTCCTCTTTGGATTGCTGCTATCACTAATTAATTTCTTAGGTGCCATAATTAATATATCACTAACTGTACTATAGATAAAGCACAAAAAATGTACACTAAACACAGCTTTCACACATCGAACTCGGTCGAGAGGTACCGTGAGACTGAAAGCTATTCATAGGCATCTGCGTCCCAGCAGGTCCGTTTGACTTTGTGTCAGCCCATCAGAGACGTTTCTCGATCCGTACAAGTTTTAGCGGATCTGTTTTGGTTTGTCGTGTTCCAAGTTTTTGGTCAATTTGCGGCTAGGTTATTCTCGACCGGCCCATTCGGGGTGAGAACTGGTAGAGTTGAACGTGTCTCAACCCATACAAGTTTTAGCAGGAATGGTCAAGTTCCAAGGTTTCGGTCGAGGTACAAGTTGGAAAAAATTCAACAGACCCGTTCGATGTCCGAGGTGGTCGACTTAAGAGGCATTTGAGTTCCAAGGTTCTACTGTACTTGTCTTCCGTCTTCTTGATTCATGCTTAGCACGTGATGTCATTTTAATCACCAATGGTGCACATAAAGTCACACAGGTGCAGTTTGTATTACAATTTATGAGAGTATATGGGCTAAATCAGCTGTGTCTAATTTCATTGCGTTTTATAATTATCCTATAAAGATTTAGTGGTTCCTACTTTCACCAAATGTTATTAGCAGTTGAGAAAACCACGATCAAACATTATAGATGCGTTTTAAATATTATATCCATCAGTCCATCTTCCAACCTCATATCCTGGTCAGGATCAGAGGGGGGTTGGAACCTATCCCAGTCAACATGGAGCATATTGTTGGGGTATGCCCTGGAGAGGATGCCAGTCCATCACGGGGCACATACATGAACACACCCACAGCCACACACTATTGGCAAGTGAGAGATGCAAGCAGGCTTCAACATACTTTTGTCCAAACTCTTTCTTTCTTTGCATCCAGCATACACCCATATTTGGCAAACAGAAACTTGGCTCCGTATTCAGATGTGTGTTTATACAGGCTTACCAAATTTGGTCAGCTGCCTGGCATGAGATTTTCAATGTGAGACAAGTCTGCACACACATTTACTTGTTACAGTTCTATTACTTTGTAAATAGTCTATAGGGTTTGCAAACTACCCCAGCGTTTCGGATGTAGCTAATTTTTGGTCTATAATAGAATAATTTGGATTTGCAGTAAGGTGTCTTGCGTGAGCGTCAGAGTCTGAAAGCGTGTCATGCCAGATGTGTGAGAGTTAGCAACCCTGGTTCATAGAGACAAAGTATGCAAACCAACACTACTGGTACTTGTAGCCAGGCTACAGGAGTGGGTGTTGACCAGCTGGTACTTGTAGCCAGGCTACAGGAGTGGGTGTTGAGACAGGAACTAGCTAGCCCTACCCATGATACACCTTTCCATTTACTCATATGCCCAAGGTTTTGGGCCCCTTGCTTCTATTCCAGTAAGAAATGTAGTTTTGATTCAGCCTGGCACTGCTCCCTGCACCCGAGTCCGACCCACTGTTGTCCATTATCATAAATCGTGTGATATTGTTCATTTATACTTAAACAGTGAGCAGTACATTATTTTCACGGGGTGACATTGTGAGGTGGGAAGCAATGCACTTTCAATCAGGGACCTTTCTATTCGTGGCTTGCTGTTGCGTTTACTGGGCACGTTCAAATGAAAGGTCTTGAAAATATTTCTCTGGCTCATTATCCAAACCATGCTAGCGTGACTCCGGGTTATTGCTCGTATTTAATGGCCCGACCCTGTCTCAGCCCGACTGCCATCCCCAAGGCTGACGTGAGATTTTCATTTTGAGGTTAGTCTGCTTACAGATGTATGTAACAGTTCTATTACATTCTAAATAGCCAGTAGGGTTTGCAAACTACTCCAACGCTTTTGATGTAGCTAATTTTAGGTTTATAATGGAATAATAATATAAATTCGCGAGTGTCACACCACATGCGTGAGAGTTGGCGTCCCCGATCCCACGTCCCACCGCAGACGTGTCTCCCAATCGGCGATGTAACGCCAAGCAAGCGCCGGTTCTCACTCGTCCGCCGATTTGCTGACCGCGGTTCCGCCTTCGCCTGCCAACGTCACACGAACTAGGAAGCAGTCGAAGTGATCTGACGTTAAAGGGCTGCATTTGTCGATGCACTTGAAAATCCAGCGGGGGCAAAAAAATAAAGGTTTCAAAGGATACGGTATTGTAATCAATGAGTGCGTTGTTACTGAATGGCGACGTCGGAGTCTCGCTGCAATGACACAGATCCGGGGAGACGCCGCGCCGGCGATGATGTTGGCAGAGAGGGCAGGGACGTGAGGGAGGCGAGCACGCAGACAGACAGCAAAGTGCAAGGTGAGAACGTTACGGGGATCCGGCGTTATAGAAAACAAACAAACACACAAAGGCAAACAGCACTGTTAATGAAGGTTAATATCCATGGATTTGAATTAGGTCTCGCATGGTTCACTCTTCCTTAAGTCAGACTATAACACGTATTTGTGTTATATAGATGATACGTCCTATATTATTTTATTATTTATTTTTGAACGATTATGACGGTTAAGTCCAGAGGTCTGGAGATTATCTTAGGCGGAAGGGGGCTGGGGTACACCCTGGACAGGATTCCAGTTCATTTCAGGGCATGTATATACACTACAGGCAGATGACAGATGCCATCTAGCATGAACTTTGACTGTGGGAGGAGACTCAGTGGGAACATGCAGACTCCACAGAGAGCAGCACTTTTAACCCCCATGCCCCAGGAGGTGTGACCCCCACTTACTTACCTCTGACACTCTGTAAAATCTCATCACAGCAAATAGTGTACACTTTAGATTTCATACATGCATAACTGCAAAATGTTACTGGCAAAGACCCATCTGTTTAATACCGTGAAGGCAGTCGTCTGTCAAAAGACAAATAATTATTGCCAATGTGTAATAAATATGTACTCAGTGGCTGCTTACTGAATTGACCCATAGAAATTTTCAATACCAGTACCAGGACGATACCTTAATAAGAACATAAGAACATAAGAAATTTACAAACGAGAGGAGGCCATTCGGCCCATCAAGCTCGTTTGGGGAGAA
>JAODLD010000040.1:13902624-13929576 GCA_026781065.1 Mormyrops boulengeri | reverse complement strand
GGAAGCATCAACATATACACCGAGGTCTTTCTCGTAATCAGCTACCTTTATTTCCGTGGAACCCATAAAATATCTGTGCTTTATATTTCTACTCCCTGCGTGGATTAATACTTGTTCTCAATACTGGTTCCTGAACAATACTTTTTCTAAATCAGTATGCTTATAAATCAATCTCAGCAACAAGAAGAATGCATTAAACATCGCAACAATAATCTTTTATATGAACAAGTCTTATTAGTCATTGGTTAGTTACTGGAGGGAACGATCGCAGTCATAATGGGGGACAGCCTTTTATTTATATTTTACCAGGGCTCTCAAGTTTCATCAAAAGTGTGGAGTGAGAATATATCTGTTAGGGGCGCAGCGTGTATCTCACGGTCAATACGTGACACTTGAGAGGCCTGCCTACCACATTCATCGGATCTTGCTCTGCCACTTGCACCTTGTCTGTACTCCGTTAGTGTCCAGTGCACATTGACATCTCAGTCTGCATACTCTGGAAAATACTGTCATATTTTAAAATGAAAGGTAAAGGGAAATTAAATGCTGTGCTTTCAATATAGTCAAAAAATACAGGAAACGCCACATACGGAAAAACTTTAACTTTAAAGTAACTACATCACAATTACAAATGCTGTGGTGGCACGTCAATTAACAGGAAGCATTAGTTGTGAAAGAGACCTAACCGGTGCCCTTGGATCCCCAGAAGTTTTTCTTTCCTCCCCTCCCTTGTTCTTGTATTATTCTGTGTACATATAGTAATGTACTACAATAATAATAGATACTTTATTGATCCCCGGGGGGAAATTATCCTTACGCCTCGCCCAACTTGCTCTTTGTAGAGTAAGCTGTCCGTGAAGGGCAGCCACCTGTTGGGGCGCCTGGGGCGCTGGGCGTTAAGGGCCTTGCTCAAGGACCTGCAGACATGCTGTTGGCTGGCTTTGAACCGGCGACCTTGTGATTACAGACACACAGGCTTAGCCCACTGAGCCACATGCTGCCTGCAACACACTTATGTAATACGCCTTGAGACAACTCTGTTGTGAAAGGCTTAATATAAAAATGAACGGAATTGAACCGTACTGACAATAAGCCCATTGATATGTCTTCAATGCAACATGACACAATAGCAGTTAGCAGTGTTTCCAAGCTTATAGCCAGTGCCTGAATTACACCGATCACAGTAATCGTCTCAGAAATCATGAGATCACATACCGAACACAGACAAACTACACTGGCATAGAGTTATAACTGGTCCTCACCAACAGTGATTGAGGGCCACTTAGAAGGATAGTTGATAGCCAGTAGAAAGCGCTCAACCAACAATGTGTTTGTATGGGTGGTCAACTTGTGGGAGGGTTTAGAACTAATGATTGTTCTGCCTGTTTGTATAACAGGAGAGGTATATGAGGCTATTTTACAGGGCCAGGTGCTCCCTGTGGTGCAAACGCTGTTCCCTCATGTCGATTCCCATACCATAATGATGACGCCCCCATACATACCACTAAACAAGTTAAACATTTTCTTCATGAACACCAGAATGAAATCACGCACCTTCGCCGGCCTCCCCAATCACCGGATATAAACATAATTGAACCTTTGTGGGAAGTTCTGCAGCACGGAGTGCCGAGATGATCAGTGGAATCACAGTTTGACTGGAACAACAGCACTGCAGTAGAATGTTCATCTTCAGAGATCTTCAGAGTCCAAATGTCATTTATTGTTACAAAGTGTTTTAGTGGTAATTTTGAGCAACTTAGTCTTTGTGCTGTTTTTCAGGTCATGGTCCCAGACTTTCAAAAGTTAATTTGTTCACGTTACTGAGCCTCTGGATGGAACTTTTCCCCAGAAAGGAGAAAGAAACTTTCCCAGCACAAACTGAAAGATGGCAGGTAAAACAGGCATTTGTTGCAGGGAAGCAGTACTATCTAATGTCTTTAGCTGCCTTTACTCATTCAGATAAAGCTTTAGTCCAAACTGAATGATAGGTTACAGAACACAGCTGTATTAGAAGAAAGTCACAGAGACCTTCAACACACTAAGTAGGGGTTACATACAAACAGGCTTGTTTTTCTCCTGTTTTTCTACACTGAAGTCCAGACACAGAAATCTGCTGGGACATTTTGATGACCCTGAGCAGTTACTGTCACCTTTTTCATTCTTCAGGTCCGAAGCACAGGGCTGGTGGTGGTTCGGGAACGCAGTGTCACAGGTCTGCATTGCTCCGGCACGGACCTGCACGCAGGTCAGATCGCCGTGATTAAGCATGGGCCAAGACTCAGGGGTTGTGACCTCTACTTTTCTAGAAAGCCCTGCTCCACGTGCCTGAAGATGATCATCAATGGTATCGGGCCTCTCGTTACTGATTTAATGTGTTCATTTTATTTTTACATGCTGTAATTAAAAGGTGCAATGCAGTGGAACAGCCTAGATGGGATGTCAGTCCATCACAGGGCTTATACACACACAATGACATATACTATGTACATCATATTCTATGGGCAATTTAGAGATGCCAGTTTAATTAACTTCATGTCTTTGAACTGAAGGAGCAAACTCATACAGAATGCATGTGATTATGGTGTGATTCAGTGGACTGTTTACCAGTACCATAAACCAGTAATGCTCAATCCTGTTCCTGGCAGCCTCTCTGCCAGAATGTTTTCATTCCAACCCACACTGTTTTCAACTTGGCACATTCATTATTAGCCTATTAAGGACCATATATGCCTAATTAAGGTAGGGCTGGAATGAAAACATTCTGGCTAGGGGTGCACCAGGAACAGGACTGACATAAACCATGCATTTGTGTGTGTGAGCCCCTCTGCTGGCCACAAGCAGTCACTACATTAAATATTAAACAAAGGCCTACCTCATTTAGTACATGCTGAAGCAGCATGTTCTGCAAGTTAACTAGCCAAGTATGATCTTCTGACTGTTCTTGCTAGCTATTTAGTTTTTGAAGCATTCTGAGGTGGGTGAGGAGCCCCCCCCCCCCACTTACACTGAATGTATAATCTCAGTAAAACACAGCACTTCATGAATCCGAAAGGAATGGTAGAAATAAGGGCTAGGGATTTATACAAAGGATTAACTGGAATTAATCAGGAAATACATCGCAATCGAAATGCCATTAGCTGTTTTGCTTTCCGTTTCAGCTGGAGTCCATCAGATATCTTACTGGCCAGGCGACCCAGAGATGAGCCTCCTGGCAGGTTCTAGTGACAGCAGCCACGACTGCAGGCTGGGGTGCAGTTCCCAGGAGGCCGTGCTGGACGCCAAGGCAGCGGAGAGGCTGAAGTCCAACAGTCGGCCGCACATCTGCATCCTCCTCCAGGCGCTACCCAGTGGCATGCAGCAGTTTGTGGAGGAAACCTCCAAAGGAGATTTCCTGGGCAGGATTGCTCAGGATGATCAATGCCTGGATGTGGGGGAGCTCTTTAGGGAGCAGCAGAAGCGCAATCTGGGTGATTTCAACAGAGCGTTCTTTGTTCAAGACCAGTCAGAGCACCGTGACATCCTTACCAAAATGGGGCTGGAGAACTTCTGCATAGAGCCCAATTTCAGCAACCTGCGGCAGAATATGAGGGACCTGATTGCAGTGCTGGCGTCTGTGGCGTCCAGCCTCCTGGATCACGGCCAACGTTATGGCTTCTATGGCAACGGCCCCGCACAGCCCGGCAGGCCGCTGTCGCAGGAGTTCGCTAAACACTGCATCATACAAGCCCAGCTGCTGGCATACAGAACTGGTGAGGCAAACACCGCCACTCCTGACTGATAGCTTTTTTTAGGCACTTTTATGTCAAAAATTATGGTGAAGCACATGAAGGCAATTATCTCTGAGAATCATGACACAATAGAGTATCCAGATAAAATTTCTAAGCGGAAAGAAATTTTATTTTATCACGAATTCAGGACGTATCATTGCATGACCTTAATTCTCAGTTTCTTTATTTCTCCGTGTTGAAGTCAAGAAATTGTATTTTATACCCTTTGTGTTATCTTTCTGATATCGGTATCAAGATACATTTTTGTTTTTATTTCCATTCATAATATTACTCTTTTAGCACTACAGAACAGAAGAGAATAGGCTGTATGATTGATAAATGTTGTGTAGGAATCGTATGAAACAAATTGCTGCTTTGAATTACCAGAGATCTAGAGACATGGATTTTTATGCAGGTCCGTTTTTAAATTAATTTCAGATGTAATACTAATATTTAATATTCAGTGTGTCAGTGATGTAAGTATTGCAAAATGTCTTTGTCCTTTATAGAAGATCCAAAAGTGGGGGTTGGTGCCGTTATATGGGCGGAAGGGAAATCTGTGAGTAAACAATGTGAATGAATTTTATTATGCAGGTGTGTGATATGTATCGTATATCTGTATCGTGGTATATAATGATCATTAGTACTTATTCTTGACCAAAAACCTAGACTGCAAGGATTCTTCAGTCTGACATAGATGCCCAATTTTAGGGGAACTGCGACGGGACGGGGCGCATGTACCTCGTGGGCTCTGGGTACAACGCCTACCCAGTGGGCTCAGAGTACGCCGAATTCCCCCAGATGGACAACAAGCAGCAGGACCGGTACAGCAGGAAGTACAGATATATCATCCACGCTGAGCAGAACGCACTGACTTTCAGGTGCAGAACTTGACCCAAGCATACAGGTGCAGGGCCTGTAATGCATGTGTGATGACGAAGTCTGAACAGTATCATTTTTCTTGTATGGTGCAGGTGTGCGGAGCTCAGGGAGGACGAAAACACGACAATCTTTGTCACGAAATGCCCATGTGACGAGTGTGTGCCTTTGATTAAGGGGGCAGGCATCAAGCAGATATACACCTCAGATATGGACAGTGGCAAAGACAAGCATGACATCTCGTACCTCCAGTTTGAGAATCTCCAGGGAGTGCAGAAGTTTGTTGTAAGTAGGGCTGCAAAAAAACGATTATTTTAATAATTAATTGATCGTGCGATCAAGTGAACAACTAACCAATTAGGTGGTCCGAAAGACAGGGGTTTAAAGCAGGGGTAGGGAACCTGATTCATGGAGAGCCGGTGTGGCTGCAGGTTTTTGGGATGGCCTCTCAATCAACAGTTTAATGAAAAGTTCAAATGCTTTATTTTAAAAAAATGTGACTTAAAAGGTATTTTTTTTAAGTTACAGTTCTAACAGAAGTAGGAACTATGCTTAACACACCAACGTTAATGTTGCTAGGTGGTGAAGCAAGCCGTACAGACACGTGCAGCAAACCACGAAAATGCAACCAGTTCATGACAAAATTCTCTGTCAACTATTTTTATTACTGATTATCAATGTTGCTGAATAGTTGTTGCAGCCCTAGTTGTAAGTGTTCACCGCTGTCTGGTGACATTGCTGACATGCGTTTCTTTCTCGTGCGAAACTGGCTAGAAGTGATTAAACTAGCTATTCAGTGATAAGGTGTGTATGTAATATAAGAATTGTATATCTGTTTGTAGTGGCAGAGGAATTCACAAGTTTGTCCAGGGCAGCTGAATTCCTGTTTGTCCAGTAAGTATTTTTATTATGATCTGAGGGCTGACAGTGCAGGACTTTCTGTGTGCTTTTCTGCACACAATCCAGGTCCCGCAGCTTTGCTTACATTTTGACATGAGTACAAAAAAGTAGCGTACTGACCCATCATTTCTGATTGCAGATGGCTGCATGGGGAAGCACAGCAGAGAGACACAGGAGGATCACCCCCTGCTGAGTAAGAGGCAGCGTTTTTAAGTATCAGAAAAAAATGACTTGAAGATCCTGGCATACTCAAAACTAAAGGTTTTTTTGGATTCTAGTCCTCAGAATATTTACCGAGTGTAGGAATCATGCTCAGGAATCGTTTACAATGCGTTGTGAAATGGATTTTACAGAAACCTCAAAGCAAGCAGGCAAACTTCTGGAACAAAGGGTTGCACATTTAGTGTTTTGCACAAGGCATGCATTTATATTCAGTCATGAAACAAACAGAACATGTCACTTTCTGCATTTAAACACTTTCATTCGACCAGACTGAGGACCTGGTTTGTCACCCCAGTTAATCTGACTTGTCCTATGTAACATTTCAGTAAACTGATTTAAAATAAACTGAAAATGATAAAATATAATAAAAATGTGTGTTGCAACAATCATCTGCAAAAAAAACCGCCTACTCGAGAACTGGATTGACTGCAAGGAGAGGGAAAAAAACCATTAAATCACAGAACCAGCTGAGTTCACTATTATTTGATATGAAATAATGTTTTACGCAGGATCCACATACTTTATTTAAAGAGGCTAATGTTACAATACCTTTTGTTAAACAAACACTACGTGAGCATTGACTTAAGTATTATTTGTTCAGAAAATGTATACATGCATAAACCAAACAGGTAAAGCTAACCTAACTGCATTTCAATTACATTTGATGCGACTAAAGATGTTCACAGGACAGCCGTTAGTTTTGACTTTATTATAAAAAAGGCTGAATTAAATGTGGGGAATTGTGCAAAACGGTTAACGAAGCATGTAATTCAGACTTAGTGTTAAAATTTGTATATTTATAATTAGTGTAACAACGTTTCAGATAAATATGAGAATATCGCACTCAAAGTATAGCTTAATATGCCTACAGTGTGGGTCAACTGTCTAAAGCAATTAGTGAAAATACATCAATTTTGCATTATTTTCTTATGTAATACTATATATTTTCATTACAAATTATCAGTATAATTTGAGTGATAATCTGAATCTCGTATACATGAACTTCAGAATTTATAAAATGGATGGATGGACAGTATCTGGTATTTCCTCCTTTAATGAAAGCGTGCACCATATGGTCTCAAACTGTTGAGCCCCACTGTACATACTCATTAAAGGTATTAACTAATTCTTTCCAGTGTTCAACATGATGATATTTTTAATGCTGGCCATGGTTTACACTTTCGAAATCAGATCCAACGCGTTTCCCTGCCTTTAGCTTTAAGACTCATTAATAGTGAATATCGCCAATGACACCTTCGACAAACGACACTTCCACCACACTAAAAGAAATCCGCTGCTGTTAACACAGTTAGTTTAGCAACAAAGCTGTAAAATGGGGGTCTTTACCTTAAAGTCCCATCGATATCTATCGACAAATGATAGGTTTGCCGGGAACACAACATTTAAAAATCCCAAGTTCAAGGAAACGAAGAACGTGCCAACCGGAAGCACATGGTCGAAAATAAAAGCCGAAGTACTTGATTGGTTAGTTAATTACTTCCGGCAGGATTTTAGCCAATAACGTGGAGCCGAGACGTTTTGAATGGGGAGGCAGTGCCCTTCGTGTGCTTTGGAGAAGCAATATGGAACCTCACACCAAAAAATGGGAATTACATAGCATTAAGTTTATTCACCATTTATTCGCCTGCATCAGCCATACAACCAAGTAAGTGCCAATGTATATCTGTACATTTTTTGTAATTTGAGTGGCGCACAACAGGGAAAAAGCTATTTTAAGCCACATCTTATTGTTATATGTAAAATTTTAAAATGAAGTCAACATTTATACTTAAAACGGATTCTTTGATCAGTAAGAAGAAATACAACAAACTGATTTTAACCTGGTAGTAGATGCAAAACGTCAGCGTTACCTCACCAGAGTAATTTGAAGTATACCAATTTTTTCAGCTTCAAACCCTGAACGAGTCATGATAGCTCTACCAACATTCTTGGAAAGATTACCTGTCATTCTGTCAGTAATTTTTAATGTCTTATACATGTCTAATACTGACTGATCGTTAAAGTAGTATTGGCGAGCTCTCAACAATTAAAGCGTTTCATTTGTGGACATATGATTTGACCAGGAAAAGTCATTTTTGGAGTTTGTGATGGATCTGCTTCATTGCTAGCGATGATATATTCTTGAGACGAAGGAATACAGTTGCCAATTAAATGTTTAAAGCTACTGTACTAAACCACACGTTAGATCCACGTAATTGAGTTAAACCCCACATTGGACGTAATATTTTTCAGAGGAGTCTTATGAGGCCTATTTAAATATGGAATGCCAAGAAATGGTTGGTCCTGTCGTCCACGTCACCTTCTTTAAATTTCTTCAGGTTCCTGCCAAAAGGCAACCAAATCCCAAAATGGTCTATTTCTTCCTAGATCAAACACGTAAATGCCAGTCAGAAATTATTGTAACACATTCCTTACAGCAGGAGTGGGGAACCTGTTCCATGGAGAGCCGGTGTGGGTGCGGTTTTTGGGATAGCCTCTCAGTCAGCCAATAACAATGGGTCCCCAGGACTGGAGTTGAGAACCGCTGTTTGGCTGACGTGAGAGGCCATCCCAAAAACCGCACCCACACCGGCCCTCCATGGAACAGGTATTCCACCCCTGCTTTACAAGAATGGGAAACTTGTTAAATAACAATGCTGCCTTGAAATATCTCTGAACAATGCTTAAATAGCTTTCATGACAATAAAACTTAAAATAACATAAGTACAATTAACACCTGTGTTCCAAATCAGAAAGTATGGCAAAAACATAAATAGAAAATAATACAAGTACTAATATTAGAATTGCACTCTTCATAATTATAATTTGATTGCATTCTGCCAAAGTAAACTATATATGTGTTTGACTTCATGTTTACCACTGAACTGGTTATTTTAATCTCCATCGCTATTGTGTTTGGACGGGTGGCGTGGATTTCAACACATTAACTCCCAATAATTTTTCAAAGACAAACTGCTAAATGTGGTCACAATTTTTCACTGTTTCTGCACGACTGATGGATGTGTAAAGCCAAAGATTTAAATGAATTTAAATGGAGGACTACTATTTTGTTGGGATAATATTAATAAGTAGTAAAAGTATGTTCAGGATTTAAATCTGATAGTGTTACCCATATCAACACAGCAATAAACTCGGAGAAAAGAAAATTGTGAATGCATAATAAAAAATGATTGATGACTGACACCATGTTTCATACAGTTAAACCACAGTGCAAACGGCACAAAAAGTACATACTAGCAAAGTAGCAATCTGCTGAATCATTCATTCCTTGCACTTCTTACTTACACTTTGCATTTCAATATGGAATATTAAGCAGTCAGTTATTTTAAATAGTCCATATCTGAAATGTACATTTCAACTTAAGGACTTCAATGCCATCATTCAATGAGCCATTTATGAAAGGAAATAAAGCTTCCGCTGAAGTTGTTATAACCTTTGGTTTGCCCTCCGAAAGGAATCACCTTTCATGTGGAAAAAAAATGATAAAATGGTAACACTCCTACTGCACTTGCGATAAATGTTCCTCATGACAGTGAGATTGATGGAAAACTGTGACTTCCTGCAGGCTATTTAAGGAACATATAAATGTTTCAAAGACTTTAAATAGAATTTTGATATATACTATTATTGGTAAATTCCAAAAAAAAAAAAAGAATTCTTCTATGAAGCAGGTTTCTTCAAGTCTCGTATCTGTTTGATGAGGTAGGTCTTCTCGTCATTGAACTGCTCGTCATCTGCACGATCTTTCTGGAAGTTGCTGAGGAAGTTGATTAGCTTGGTTTGGTTCTTAAAGAGAATGTCCACGATTGGCTGTGTTTTATTTGGGTTGGCCACAAACACCTGGAGGAGATAAGTAGGAAAGTAGGAAATTAACATCTAACGAAAACCAAAAACTTAGGAACACAGATCAAAACTGATCTCAGGCACATGAGCACGCAAGAACCAAAGATTATAGTTTTTTTTTTTTTGAAGAGTAAACTTAGAAACCATATTGACAATAATAGCATGTCAAGATTATGCTCTACCTTGAAGACATGGAAGGCCTCAAACTGGATGTTGGGGCTTTTGTCCCTCAGCAGATTCATCATGAGTTTCAGGTTTTCAGGCTTGCTAATGTAGCGTGTCATCACTGAAAAGTTGTGTCTGTCCAGCAACAGCTCTCCCAGGAGCTATAGCACACAGCCAGAACTTAGGGGTGCAGAGTTCCCCTCCACTGCACAGCTCACACACCATAAGTAAGAATTTAATTTACTCTGTTCTCCTACAAGCTTTTATATTTATATTTTATTACAGATACGTGTCTTATTAGTAAACAAATAAATAGCATTATTAATACCTTCAATGACTGTCTCTTTGTCACATAGTTCTCCGAATGCAGCAGTTTCTCATAGTCCCCAAAAACCTGTCGCAATATAAAACAGCTTATTTTATTCAGTCTGAATTTTGTTTTTCCAGGTCATACTACCGCTGTGCATGCACCTTTCTGCTGCAGGAAAGGAACAGCTGTAGCCTGCTCATATGTTTGCTTTTTTCTTACATTTAAAAGCTATACATATTTTTTCACACCCAAAGTCGGTTACTACAAGCCACTGCAAGAACATAAGTAAATGCCGGATTATTATTTTGAAATTGCATCCCAATTACTTCATACATTCGCTTCCGAAAATCTGACATTTTATCATAATGTATATCATTTTGTCATCGTTAAATAAGGATTCTACTATATGTGCATAAGAGCACTCCAAATGGCAGGTCATTTTACCCAGCTGGGGTTATGTGGATAGCAGCTTTTAATAATCTTTCAAACATTTCAACCAGCCTCAGATGAGATAAATTTGCTCATTCATGCCACTACTAAAAATAATTTCATGTTTACACTTCTCCCCAGGCAGAGGTACAAAAATGCAGATGTTTCGTACTAATTTTTTCATGAAGTAACCCTCATACATACCGTTTCATAGTTTTGCTCTAAAAATTCTGCTACTATGACCTTGTGCCTTGTTAGTAAATCCTGTAAAATAAAATTAAAGTTGTTTAACAGAATTTTCTGATCAAAAATGAACCAAGACCCATGAAAAAAGGATGATTTGTCAATACAGGTCATTCACCAATTAGGACTTCTGACCTTGAATGTGGCGAAGGCATCAGATGCGATGTCAAAGATTGACATTTCCACATAATTGAAGAAATCCCGGAAGTGTTCTGAGTATAGGATGATGCGGGCGAGGGGCTCGTGCCTGATACACTCCCGTAGCATGATCCCACAATTCAGGGCCACATGAGGTGTCTCATATCTGCAGGATAAGACCCCACGATCTTGAACCTCAACTGTTCCTGTGATAATATGTTTGACTGCATTCCAAAGCACTCACACAACAATATTGAAAAAGAATAATACTAGAAAATGTACCCCTTGAGAAGGATGAAGAGCACCTCTTGGTGGGAACAGAAATACTCCACAGTTGGGCTGCGGGTTCCAATCTGCCTCCGAAGGATATTGTTAAAGATCTGACACACGTCCTTTTTTCCCTGCAGATTTGGGAAACAATCCAGAGCAAGGGTCAGTTTATAGTTTTGACTGTTTTACATTATTGGGTACTGGTTCCAAGCGGAGATAGCAAAGCGATCCTGACCAGTGGGTATAACAGCCACATCCTTGGGTAAGACCTCACCTCAAAGTCAATGACTTGCAGATTTTCAATGAGCGACACGAGGAGGCCGCTGTTGTAGAGTTCTTGGGCAAGCTGGGCCACGGACTCAGTGTGTGGCTCCTTGTCATTGGTTCCATACAGGATTTCCTTCATTGCGACAAGACATTTGGATACTTCCTCTGATGCCTGAAGAAAACATATTCAAGACATGTATAAAAGCAGAGTTGGGTAATTCCGGTTCAGAGAGTTAAAGTCCAGACCGGGATTGCGTTTCAACCAACCAGTTGAGTACTCTATGACTGTGGCTCTTTATGGTCAACTGGTTGGTTGAAACAAAATCTTGGTCTGGACTTTTACTCTCTGGACCTGAATTCTGTATAGAGGATCATTTTCCTATAGGCAGCTTAGCAAATCCTTTTAAAAAGAAAACATCTGAATGGAAGTGAATGAAATGAGTACAGTAGAAGCTACTAGAATGACAAAAGGCCTGATTTCAGATTGACCTGAAATGAGCACCTGCATCACAAGTAGCAGACTGATATATATTGTCAATTTTCTTCCTACAATTACTGTAAAATTTTGAACACTATCAGAATGTGCAGTATGCCACCCTTTTACAAAGGTGGGAAAACTCTCAGAACGTTAATTTCTCATCTTATAATACTTATATAGTAATACAGACAACACTGTCACTATATATTGCAATAATAAAGCCACTTGATAGGGATGTCCTGGATCACTAGCTGGCTGGTAAAATGTCTTCTGATGTTAATTTTCTATTACGTAAATGCATAATTAATGTGCCCTCCATGCCTGGCAAAGGTTTATCATGATCATACTGTAAAAAAAAGACATTGAGATCATTATGACTTTGAATAGATTCAAAGGGCAGAGGAATCTGAAGACAGAATGGGAGAGTTTACTTTGGTGTGTCCTTGTATAAGCAGGTAGGTGAACCAAACGACATCCTACTTTGTGCTTAAACAAGTGAAACACAAACTTACTTTATACAGCAATTAATTAATTACACATGAGTAAGGGGGGCCTCAAAACACTCAAGCCCTCCCTCTCTCGCACCTTCTCAGTCTTCTTGTCCTGCTTGACGAGGATGGCCATATTCTCTTTTAGCGTTTTTGCAATCTCAGTGGGATTCTTGTGGGATTTACCGAATAGCGGCATAGCTACAGCTTCTCCGTGTCTCACTTCAGAGCCTGTGATGGCACAGAGATGACTTTGTCATGGCATATCCAAATGATCATGTACAAGATAAACCATTATTTAACTTGCCACAGTCGCCACAGAAAGAAGCATAAAAGAACGGATAGCACTTCTTTAGTGTCCAACAATCAGTGGGTTTGGCATTTTTGTAAAATTTTACAAGGATTTTCAGTTTACCTCTGGTAATCTAATAAAACGTCATTGAGAAAAATGCCAGATTAATGCAATGGCACACATCCAACCGTAGTAACATTAACAATCCGAACACCAGGAGGTCATTTTATAGATTCAGCCAGATTCACAATGGCTAGAGACTCACTCTGTGTTAACAGCACGGCAGGTTTCAGAATTTACCCTGAGACATCAAAGATGTTTACAGCTCTACCCACGTCCCAGAGATAGAGGTGTGATCCATCTTCTTTACGACAGAACACTGATGGTCAGTTTTCCATAGCTTCAAAATAAACCACACTTTCAATGATTCTGCTCAATCCAAGCATAATATCAAAGACCAAGAATTACTTCATATCCTCAGAGCACACCTCAAATTAGTAGGTAATATTCATCCATCCGTTTTCTGTAATCACTTATTATTCAGGGTCATGGGGGGGTCTGGAACATATCCTAGAGGCTGTGGATGCAAGGCAGGGAAGAACCCAGGATGAGGTGCCAACCCATCACAGGACACAGTCACACATGCACACCTATGGGCAATTTGGTAACTCCAATCAACCTCAGCATGTTTTTGGACTGTGGAGGGAAACTGGAGTACCCCATGACAACACGGGGAAAACATGCACACTCCACACACACGGAGCCATGGCGGAGACTCGAACCCTAGTCCCAGAGGTGTGAGGCAACAGCACTAACCACTGTGCCAGCGTGCCACTCCCTAGTACACAGGTGTCAGACTCCAGTCCTGGGGGGCCAGAGCCCTGCACATTTTTGGATTTCCCCTCGTTTAACACACCTGATTCAACTTCTTGTGCTAATTACCACATAGCTCTTGAGCTGAATCATTTGTGTTGGAACAGGGAAAGAACTAAGCTACACAGGGCTCCGGCCCCCCGGGACTGCAGTTTGACACCCCTGCCCTAGTGCATATGATTATGCTTGTTTATGATAAAATGTTTTTATTCAATGGCAACTGACAAAACAAGGCAGATACCTTGTGACAGGTAATCACTGGTACTGTGCAGCTGGGCACTGCATTTGCTCCTCGAGTCCTGTGGGGCGTGCGTGAGTGCTCACCAAGAGTGCGTCACCACTGTCACTGTAAACACTGGCGATCTTTCCACTGCGGCGCTGTCCAAAGGATTCATTAAGAGCCCCACCAAAGAAAGCCAGTCAACCCCATCCATGCCATTCGCATGTTCCTGCTGATCATATCACTTCACATGAGGCCCAGGATTAAGCTGCTGTAACACAGCTTTAATAAAGCACACATGACACCAATTAGTGTATATCCACTGAATGAGTATGACAACTGAAAAGATACTAAAGCCTTTAGCCACAAGACCATCAACAGAATATCTACACAGACAGAAGCGCCTCTAATACAATAACTCCCCTGTTGAAATGCTAGGTGCTCTTGCTAGGACATAATGGCCAAGGGACTTTTACTGGGCTCCAGGCCCTATGCCCACACCTTCAGCTAACAGCTGTACCCACCCATAAAAGACATCAGTTTGGGTTGCTGCATTGGCTTCGCGGAGTCGAAGGCTGCTGGTAGAGGGAGATAAACACCTTGGGATCCACATTGTCGCATCTTCTGAATTTAGTAGTTCCTTAGTGCTGACAGTGTTGGAATACGTATTCTATGTGTGACAGAGCTTGAAATCTTCCTTTGTATTATAGGGTAATGATATATTTAACACAAGGATTAGGTTACATGCTAAATCTAGTTCTTCAGGTTCAACACCAACAGGAAATGCATTTGCAGTTGGCTTGAAGTTTAAGTATGATGTCAACAGCTTGATATGTAGCACCCAAACAGACCTGAGAAGGAAAATGATATAATCTATAATTCAATTTAGAAAAAAAAAACTTAATTTACAGAGTAGTACTTGCATCAATGAGCATTTTCACAACAACCCAGGGTGGAAATTGTCTGTAGACATCAAAGAAGTCTTTAGTCAGTATAGCAGACAAACCTGTCAATATAGTATTTCACCATCCAACAGTAAACAAATCACAGGCTACTTCACAAACAGAGTAAAAGGCCTTAGAATGACCATCATACCTTGCATTCCTATAGATTTAGAAAGCATAGTCATTCAAACATGTATTAGTCCATTAACAGCCGAGAGCTGCATTAATATAACTACAGCACTGTAATTCAGATTTTATACGTAGCTGAAAACAGAGGGAAAAGATGATAATTATACAAGGCGCCGATTAGAACGGACAGGCTAAATGAAGTTCGGGTTTTATTGAAGGTCAGATAGCGAGCTTCGTACTCAGCTCGCCGGCTATATCTCTGCATGACGTTTGCGGCGCTCCAAACAGACCATGCGTCGATCTTAACAAGGCGACGCCACTGACGCTGCTGTCTAAAAACGACTGTATTTGCAGTCCTATGGCCCGACTTCAGCCTCCCGATTTATTTACAGAATGAACTGCAAAACAAGCACACACCCTAGAAATTTTTATGTCAACATCTGGTACCCGTGTATTGTCTGTATGCGAAATGACTTGCAATTATTTTATTTCCTAACTGTAGCTCAGACTTGACACCGTAGCCATTAAGCATGGCTCTTATAACACATGAAACAGCCCACGTCCCGCATAAGCAAATAACGCGATCGGGACCCCAGCTTTTAACACTGAAGCGTCCTGATGCGCTTCCTCCGACACTGAAGCGTGACATGCGCAAAGCGCACCTAAATTACTACAGTACAAACCGAAGACAACACAGAAACGATTCAGGAATGCTCGCCTATTATTATTATTATTATTATTATTATTATTGTGTTCTGTCGACGCAAGTTTTAAAGTGTCAAAGGCATCATCGTGTTGTAAAACGATCAGACAGCTTGGTCTGATCCACTTCGGTCTCTCGAATGATGAATACTTACAGCGCAAGGTTATATTTCGTATCTTTTTCGGATCTCGGTTGTCTGGCTTGTCTCTCTTGTCTTTCTTTTTTTCTAGTCACGCCAGCGATGTGTACACTGGGATAAACGTCAGAGCAATGTGCGTATGAGCAAACGGAGCGATGCGGACTCTTTTAAGAGGCCAGTGCAGAATTTCGCTGAGACTGATCAACGGTACGGGATAGTATATCGCGCTCCCGTCTCACATTTGAGTACTGTCATACTTTAGCTTTTATTTGCAACGCTGGTAATAATATAAAAACAACTACAACAACTACAATAACATGATTTTATGCGTGGATCACGTGACCACGCCAAAGAGAGAGAGAAAAAATGAAACTACTTGTTGAGTAACGCCCGATGTTAACCCAATATAAATGTCCCTGTGTATAATCAATCGGTATTAATTATATTTAACCATGGATATGCACACACCACACACCAAGTCAAATCGGATAAAACGTTGGATAAAAAGGTGAGGTGTTTATAATGTGCACTTTTGTCTCATATAAAGGGTGTGATGAACATTTCCCATGTACATGTAACAAAATTGGCATTTTATACAATCACTTCACAATTCCATATCCAAAAAATTGATATTTTCTGTTAATATATGTAAATATAAGGTAGTATAATTGGTCTGAGAAATAATTTAAATGAACAAATTAGCAAAAAATTAAAATGTCAAATCTTAAATAGTATAGTTTATGAGCTCTCCTAGCCTTACTACAATTAAATCTTTCTCCATTTTCAGCTTTCTCTGTAGTATATCAAACTCCTTCAAAAAACACAACCGGTTTGGTCAAAGATAACGTTAAAGGGGTTTGTTGATATATCTGCAGTTTTAATCTTCACAGTTCACCTGAAAATACTCCCCAGTCAACAAGAGTGTATCTATGAACTGAAATGCTGGCCATACTAGTAATCACAATAAATACTTGCATGTAAGGTACAGGACATGTGCTGCAGCAGTACTGTATGAGAGCTTTAGGCAGTTAATGTCTAAGGCTGTCTGTCTGGGTAGTAAGTGTATATTTGCTAAGAAAAAAAATAATGTAATATTTATGTAACACGTGCTAATTAACGGTAACTAATAAAATTAACAAGAATTTCTTCTGTTCTCTAAAAAGTTACAGATATGTAGTTGGATGGCTAGATGAACACCGCTTCAGTTCCCAAACCTCTCCTCAGGGGCACCCCAGCTATTCCATGTATTTGTAAAATTTCACCATCAGCTCATTAAATTCATTAGTTAAATAACTCAATGAGGTATTGATTAGCCAAAGATGGTGCTCTAGTGGTTGAGTCAAAAAATGCATTGATGTGATGCGGTGGTCATCAACCCTGCTCCTGAAGATCTCCCACCTTGCAGATCTTAGGTACAGCCCGAGTTCAGCAGCATCTCAGTATTAGAGCCAACTGTTAGCTTCAACGTAGCTGTCTCCAGTACTTATCAAGTGTGTTAAAGTAGGGCTGCACCTAAGCCTTGCAGGGTGGTGGATCTGGAGCAGGGTTGCTGACCACTGGTGCACTGGAAAGTTGCTACAAATACTCCAGTGGTTTTAGGAGAGGTTTTTTAAATGGCTAATCTGACACACTTTGACAGACATAATTATAGTTTACACCAATATGAAGACTATTTAAACATTTCTTTCTTTGACTGACTATGACTTTTGCACAGTACTGTATAACTCGAGATTTCCATGACGAAACAGTCACTATCTCACTGAGTGAGACAGTGAGATAGTGGAAGACACTTTGATCCTGCCTGTACACATGAAAAGGAGTCATGAAGCAGAATACATCTTATATCCCAAACCAAAGAAAAAAATATGCATCATCATAGATCTGTGAAAGTTTAAGTTATAATCTTTATATACAGTATATATATATACATTTTATATTAAAACATCTGTACAACTATGCAATGCTTTACAAGATATCTGTACATGAGTTTATAATGGATTCATACAACTGTAACTAACTTCTGTCAGCATTTCAGAACTGATTAAAATAATGTAATTTTTGATTTAAATCTATACAGTATTTATATGTACACAGAGGAGAAATCTGGGTGATCAAGAGAGCTATCAGACTAGTACTATCACAATAAAACAAAGCTGAGGCTCAGTGTCTTATAATGTTTCAAAAAATACCCAAGCCTCACTATCCTGGTGGTGCAGGACACATCACAGTTAAAGATCAAATTGAGGCTTGAAGATCAGTTGTAGCTGTACATATTTGTATTAAGAGAGGGTCATTCTTTCTTTGTGAACATTTCTAGGGGATTCGCCAGGATCTTGGATACAGACCAACATCATCAGTAGAAACAAATATTCAGGACAAAAGAAGAGCCCACTGAGGCACACAGTCTAGTAATCCAGTGCAGGGAGCTGTTCTTGGGCTTGAGGTTTAGGGAAAAGGATTAGGACTATTTCTGTCTGCTCCTAGGTGCTTCAGTTCCATCAACTCTCCTCACATACAGGATGACTTGCCATTGGATGATCTCCAATATCCGTGTTGACGTCCATGTCACTTCCATGTCATTAATGTTCTAGGGGCTGGGTGCATGACTTTGCAGGGAGAGCAGTGGAGTAGAATAGTTTTGGCCACCAGGTGGCACTTAACATCTGGGTGGATGGGGACCTCAGGCTTTGATGTCAGAGAAGCTGGTGTAGGTTTCACTACAGCTGGAGGAGGTGCTGAGGTCACCTGAGCCACTGCCCTCTAAACGACAGAAACAACAGCAACGTCAGAAGAGATTGAATGCTGACCACAACGCTGGCAGATTTCGCAGTCATCTAATGCGTCATTTTAATTAAAGCAATTATATAGTTAAACTAAAGTAATTGTATGTTATTATGGACCTTGTATTTGATTGGCAATTATGGAAGATGTATGAATTAATGGTTTATTAATATGACCAGTGTATTTCACCTGAACTGCTGAGAGACTGTATAGACTTGGACTGTTTGAGTAGAGGTGCCACATTAGACGCTGGAATCCATCCCTCTTTGTTGGTTGTCAGGTTACATACAAACCTAAAGTAGGCAAAGAACAAAAACATCATTCAAGTGGACCTGAATTAACTTTTGTAATATGACTGAATTATAATCCCAACAATTTGGGTCCAGCTACAGGCACCTAGGACAGTGTTATCATAACTTATACCACGGCACTGTTGAATTCTCGAATATAATTGGTCAGAAGGGATTTGACTGATTTTCTATAACTGCACTGTAGTGCTGGTCAGGTGAATCACACTAGTAAATCAATGCACAATTATAATCTTCAATTCTAACTAACATTCCTAAACAGAAACTATAAAAGCAAAGAAATTGCTACAAATCAATTAGACAACAACACTGCTTTAGTCTGAGGACCAGAACCTGTAGTCAGTGATTAAATACCAAATTTATTTACTGGTGTCATGCACTTGTAGTCTTGTCATACTTTACAGTCCTATTCAACCTGCCTAAATGAGATGGTATGAAAGTGTGGTTTTAAAAATTGGTTAACACTAAGTAAGTCGGATTTTACCCATAATGCAGTTGAATGTCAGGAAGTACATAAAGCTAAAACAAAGGCTGAGTATATATTTACATTTCTTTGCCTTCACAGCCTGTGTTTGAAAATGTATAATGCATTTACCTGCTTATACAATGGTTTCTACACACTTGGCTTGCATGTTTGTACATAAAGAATGGCCTTTACACTTAGCAGCAGGCAATTTCTACCTAATGACTCACTTCTAGTCTTAGCAATGAGCTATTGAGTATTACTGGTGGCTTGGGTCATGAATAAAGAAATATTTAATAGTAGTAGGCTTGGGCGATGTATAATTTTTCATACCTTCCAGACGTTTCACAGCGCTATACGGTATTTTGACTGTATTGTAAAAAGCGATGTTATTCTGTTATTTTAAAATCCCTCAGCACCCCTTGAGACTGATACATTTCGCTGAAAGTAAATACCACAGTACGGTAACATTATATGCTGTCCAAGCCTAAACAATAGTTCTACTAATAAATAAGTATTCAGTTCCTAAATGTGAAGATAATGTCTTCAGGTAAAAACATGTAAGCCAAATGTGTGGTAACCTTAGTATTAGCGGGTTAATGCACTGCAAGCCGTGCATCATGCGTTTTTAAATCCACGTGTCAGGTGCTTCTTCATCTCTGCAGCCATATGTTTAAAAACGTATAATGTACGGCTTGTCATGTATCACGGGCGTGGTTAGGTCCGATCACTCAGGATTGTAGCCCCGAGTATTTTAAGCCTAACCCTGAGTACTTTAGCCCTGATGCCAATTTACCTTCAAAGAAAAAAAAACAGAAAAAGACAAGCTCCAGGCAAACTTGACTTATCCCCTGGTCTTTTCAGTAGCTATAAACGCCCCCGTCACACATGAACTCTTACGAACTGAACGTGGACACACTGTGCAGTAACAAGGATCAAGAATTTGACAGTAATATATCGGCATACAGCTCACCACTGTCCATCGTCTCCTTCCTTCACCAGCTGCACCATGTCCCCGCTCTTCACTGACACGTCCCGAGGCTCTCCACTGTCATAGTCTGCCTCCACTATATATATCCCAGGAGACTGGGGATAGACCACACTGTTATGAAGTATGCAGTCACAGAGGATTCTGTACGTTAATAAATGTGAACACAAGAACAGTCTAATTGGTCTATGCAGTGAAGATCAATGGGTAATCAGACATTCCAGCTCACCAGTTTCTTGCCCCCCTCATCCTCGGGGTCGGAGTTCAGGGGGTCCTCCGTGCTGGAGGAGTCATCATTGTCCTCTGAAGGTTCTGTTGAAGCCTTGGGCCAGTCTAGCAGAAGGGGAGGAGACAAGAGGTATGTGTGTAGGGTGTTGGTGGTCTAGTGATTAGGATGCTTGCTTCTGGACCAAAAGATTGTGGGTTTGAGTCCCACCTCTAGTACTACCATCATTGCGTCCTTAATTAAGCAAGACCCTTAACCCCAACTTGCTCCAGGGGGGCTGTCCCTGAATTTAGAAAAATGTAAGTCGCTCTGGATGAGTGTGTCTGCTAAATGCTGTAAATGTGTGGTAGTTAAGGTCCTACACAGCTGTACTGATTGACGAAAGGTCGCTTTGCTGGACCCCAAGATTAGGAAGTATGACCTTAGCATCAACCTGTTACCTCACCATTACCTCTGTATTCCATTTCAATTACCTCTCTGTTACCTCTCCATTACCTCTCCTTCAGCCACACACATCCACAGGCAACTGTAGGCCAGGGGTGCCCAGCTCCAGTCCTGGAGAGCCCAAGCCCTGCACATTGTTGCATTTCCCCTCATGTAACACACCTGTGTGGTGGAACAGGGAGAGAACTAGGCTGTGCAAGGCCGGGGTTCTCCAGGACTGGAGCCAGAAGCCCCTGCTCTAGGCTCTTCTTCCAGAGGGTGCCAGGTGAGAGACCCTAACCAGTTATTCATCCAGATAAATAAGTTTGTAAAAAAAAAAAGGCAGTACATTTACAACAAATTACTATTACACGTTGATATGACTACCATAAGCCACAATTTTAAATATAATTTTTACAATATAATTTCATTTTACTGAACTTCATATGGTCAAATTGCATTTTCATCAGGCACATACGGGATGTACTTGTAAGTGCACCCTCTATATCCTGGTAAGTCTCCTTTGCACAGATCTATGCACACAGATCCACATGTGCTGTCACTTTGCAGCCACACTGACATATGAATTGTAACCTCATTATGCCACTTGGAATTACGCTGCTCCAGAAGTGTCCGATTTAATCCCTGGTGTTACTGAAAGGAGCCCGCTATACCATTTTATCATGTGAATTTACAATAAGTATCCAATAAATGACAGAACAGTAACAACCTATAAACCATAATAAGGGTACTCAAGCATACACGAGCGACAATTACTATGTTGGAGAAATAATAAGTTTAAACTGTCTTGATTTAACATTTTTCAGATATAAATTTGTAACAGTGACGTCAGGCAAATAAGGCTAGTGTTTACATTCCTACGAAGACTGGAAGTGAGAGAGAGGCAGCGGGGGGGGGCGCAAGGAGGACAAAATACCTCTTAAGGGAGTGAGGTCACTCTTAATTTCGTGCAGTTTGATTTTGTTTTCGGGGCTGGTGGGAGATCCTGGCAGCCATGTTTGAAAATTACAGAAATGCAGAAAATCACACACTCAGAAAAATCTGTCAACCATAAAACAAGCACCTAGATGCAATGGAGGTGTGACTATTAGACAAATACCCTGAAGTACTATGAGGTGTCAAAGGTTTAACACTATGAAATACAATCTATCAGTCTATGGAAATTACATGGTACCTGAAACCAAGTGGTGCATGATGGGCAATGTTAGGCTTTTAACAGCAGGAGACTCAAATTCTGTTAAAGGAAGCATGTCATATTTCACCTCCCATTCTGCAAGGTTTAATATTTTTCGTCTGAAAGTAACATTTGACTCAATACAATATATAACTATACAATGAGTAAATAATTTCTTCCATACTCAAGAAAGCCTTTTGTCCTAAAATTTCTAATATCTGGAAATCAGCAGAAAACTAGTTTTCCATAGAACATTCCTTAAAGTAATTTTGAAAAATCAAGTGTGTGTTTTAGTTCAGGTCTTACTTTGCATCTTAAGTGTTACCATGGCCATGCAGCATGGATTTAGTCACGCTTTTAGAAAGGTAAAATTTCACAGTAAAACTGTTGAAATTTTCAGAATCTTCATTTTACTGTGTAACAGTAAAGCATTTACATTAAATTAATACCCTATGGGTTTGTAGTCATAGATCAATAGAGGCTGCCATACTGATGTATAGCTTTACCTTTCTGCGTCTTCAGGCTGGTAAAACCTTGCAAAGTAAAGCGCTTTTTAGCTACAGCCGCCCTTTCTGTGGTCGGGCTTGTGACAGTCTCATCTAGTCAAGTCAGCAGACAAGGGGACAGGGGAAAAGAAATGGAATGAGCAAGAAAACAGAGAAGGTGGAAAGAGAAAGAAGGCAAATAAAACAAAAAAAGGTTAGTCTTTGCATCAGAGAAGTGAGAGGAAGGCATAAAGAGAGACTATCCAGAAAAGTCTCAACACACAGAGAGGCTATCCAGAAAAGTCTCAAAGCATAAAGAGAAACTATCCAGAAAAGTCTCAACACAAAGAGAGGCTATCCAGAAAAGTCTCAACACATAAATAGAGACTATCCAGAAAAGTCTCAACACATAGAGAGGCTATCCAGAAAAGTCTCAAAGCATAAAGAGAGACTATCCAGAAAAGTCTCAACACATAGAGTGGCTATCCAGAAAAGTCTCAAAACATAGAGAGTCTATCCAGAAAAGTCTCAAAGCATAAAGAGAGGCTATCCAGAAAAGTCTCAACACATAAAGAGAGGCTATCCAGAAAAGTCTCAAAGCATAAAGACAGGCTGTCCAGAAAAGTCTCAAGGCATGCTGAGTGAGAACACTGGAGACCTCCCTTAGAATTCCAGCGTGATTCACAGAAAGTGGAATAGAAATTCTGATTCTTAAAGGTAGTGTATGTGATTTTAATCCAGTACAGTTGTTAAATTCGGCAAATCTCTCCTTACAGTCCGCTAGCTGTCCTGAAAAAAAACCCAGGTGTTTCTGCGCAGCCCCGCCTCTGTAAACGGGAAAAAAACAAAAGTGGCATGGACCGACCTAATCAGCAACAGGGGGCGCTTATGCTCATGCACAGACAGGGGGAGTGGCTTTGGAGGGGTGTCTGAAGCAAGGGGGTGGGATCGTGTTGTGTGGCTCGGCCCTAGACGGTGTGATTTTTTTCGCTTTCATAGGGGCTGAGTAGAATCACTAGGTATTTTTTTTCAGTGCACAAACAGAAGGGATAGCTAGAGGACTGTGAGGAGAAATTTGCTCAATTTGACAAAAAGTGTATCAGATTAAAATCATATGCCCTACCTTTAACCCCAGATGCATCACCACTGAATTGAATCTGCATGTGTAAGTGGATGGACTGTTCTGTATTAGCCCGTAATGCAGCTGATGATTTTGCTAGTGAGAATTTTACTTACACAAAAATGTTCTGAGGGCAGGAAAAAAAATGATTGGTTGAGAGAGATAACCAATCGGATTGTAGAGGAGGTGGGTCTAAGCAACTAGTGGAAGTGGGACCAGGACATCTGATTGGTTGGTCCCGCCTCCTTTAGTTGCTTGGACCCACTTCCTTTACAATCTGATTGGTTATCTCTCTAAACCAATCATTTTTCATTCTGCCCTCAGAACATTTTTGTGTAAGTAAAACTCCCATGAGTGATGATTTTGATTGGAGTTTTATTACAATCAGCATATATTATTGTCTTACCTTTCACTTTGTCTGTGATATGAGAGGGTGAGGAATTAGACTCTGGATCACAAACCTTCTTCTCCTCTCCCTTCTTTATGCTTTTCTGACCACTTTTGACTGGACTGTGGAGGTAAAAGGTACAACTTTATAAAAAAAAAAAAGCAGACCTGTCTTTTAAAAAAAAGGATTACACCTAAAACAGTGACTGATAAAAAGGCATTTGGAAATGCTTGTCACATAAGAAAATGAGAAACTCTGAGCCATTTTAATGTGGTTTGTCAGAAAATCACACCTCAGGTTTGCAGTTGCAGGGGTCACAGCAAGAGACTGTAACAGCTGCTCTGGTGTCCTTTGCTGGCTGGCATCTGAAAGGCCAAAAGAACCCAACAAAACAAAAATGATCCCAAGAAAAAATATATTCTTACTGTGTATGTCAAAGACTCGATCTTTACATGAGAGTTCAAGCACCATTTAATAAACTAAAAGAATGTGTTGATCAGTCAGGAGTGATTCCTCGTAGACGCACATTCCTCAGAGGCTTGCGATCAGAGTACCAGCAGAACCCCCAAGCTTACCCTTACAGGCTTTCAGCTGTCCGGTTAGGACTTTTCGTATTTCATTCACCCACGCTGTCTTAATATCAGCCGTTGGGGCCTTAAAAAAAGGATGGGATGCGTCACTCCTCTGTTTTAAGTGAGGATGATACATCTGCATATTTATCAAATGCACAAGTAGGAGTACAGATACACTGGAATAATTCTTTTCACATATTCCATTTTGCTTTCTTCTGTGACAAACACGCATATAAGAGCCCCAGAAGCTGCGGACAATAGCGAGCCATCCGTGGATCCCATATGTAACGTGATTTTTATGTACTTAGATATGGTAATTGATAAATTACACACAGTACAACATTACCAACATTAAATACAGTACTGTAACTGAAAGTGCAGATACTGAAAGCCTAGATACGGGGGGATGACAGTATACAGTTGTTTATTTTGTTATTCTGTGGATGGCTGGTGCATGCGTAGAGAAGCTTTCTCTTGCCTGCGCTATGTACACCTCCTCTCTGGAATTAGACCAGATCTCAAACTTCTTGCTGTCTCCTTTCACATTCTCTGTGATGCCCACAGCACTCATCTGTAACAGACAGAGTGGAAGCGTCATTCAGCTTAACAGACAGATCTTCAGAAGATTAAGCCAAGGAAATGTTGTTGTGGAACAACGTCTGCAAGTTTTTGGTGTCCGCTCAAGGTACTACAACAGCCTCAGGAAGATCCAGGAGCCAAAATAAAGGAACGTACAGTACTGTGCAAAAGTCTTAGGTAGCCAAAGAAAATGATGTTTAAATCTTCATGTTGGTGGAAAACTATACTGTTATGCCTGTCAAACTATGTCAGCTTTGCCACTTCAAACCTTTTGCTAAACTCACCCCAGTATTTGCAGCAACCATCCAACGCACCCATGTATTTCTTAACACGACCACAAGCACACGTCATATAGCTGATCAATATCTCATTGGCTTTTTGAACTAATTAAAATTAATCAATTAAGCTGATGGTGAAATTGAATAAATACGTAGAATGGCTGAGGTGCCCCTGAGGAGAGGTTTGGGAACCAAAGCGACGCTCATCCAGCCATACAAATAGATATCAGTGACTTTTTGGAGAAAAGAAGACATTCTTACTAGCTTTTAATGTGTTATTCTTAATGTGCATGTGTTCAAATGCCAAATTGTGCTTTTTGTTCGGAGCAAAAGTACACTTACTACATAGATAAATAGCATTTCTTTTGACTGCCTAAGACTTTTGTGCAGTACTTTGAATAAAAAAGTACAACAGAGCTGGTACAGTCAGGCACCAAAATCCCCCACAACGTTGCTTCAGTCTTAACGCAACCTAATCGATTGTCCCGTTGCTGCACTCCAGCAGTCCCAGTGCTGCCCACGTGCCGCAAACTCACGTTGAGCGAGTGTTTGAAGCTGTAGGAGGGGGCTTTTTCGTAGCCCTCCCCACTCTCCTCTCTCCTCTTGCAGAAGAGCAGTGCTTTCTCATGCAGGAACAGGTGCCGCTGCATTGGTTTAAAGCGTGCCAGGTCCTTCACTTTGGCATGGGCCTTTTTGTGCTCTATCCAGACACTGAATGAGCCCTGCATCAGAAGCCTGCCCAGGTCGCTCAGGTTACCCTATCAGAGACACACACTTCTCTTACGCTCCGCCTTTAATCTCATTACCACACGTCAAGGCTGTGTATGACACTCATGCATAACCTTTGGTTCAACAGCCGATTCCTTGTTAAATCACTGGACTCGAGCCAGTTGCTCAGCTGCCAAGTCCCTCACCTCATATCCAGTGATGGCAATGAGGTGCATGGAGTCATTGAGGGCTTTTAGGATGCCCAGAATGGCTGAGAGCGCCTCCTGCAGGTCCTCTGCCCCCTCACAGCCTTTGCTGTACTTTATAAGCTCCTATCAGGAGACATAGACACAGACCAATAGACACACGGTGGTTACATAAGATGATCTTACACTCAGTGGCCATTTTATTTTCATACAGTGTATAGAGTTTACAGAAAATAGTATGTAAAACAAAGCAATACACACTCAGTGGCATTTGCATGGCCAAAAGCGCCTTAATGAGCAATGCCTCATGTTAAAGCTAAAGTGTAGGTAACAAGTACGAACATAACAGCATAGTGGTGTTTTTGAAAACTTTCTATGAATGCAGAGCTCATCAACACTCAGTGTTTCCCAACCCATTCCTTGGGGAACACCGGACAGTCCACGTTTTTGCTCCCTCCCAGCTCCCAGCCAATCAGGAACACCGAATACCTAGTACATGTGCGCTGGGACCT
>JAODLD010000040.1:13866434-13902524 GCA_026781065.1 Mormyrops boulengeri | reverse complement strand
GGAACACCGAATACCTAGTACATGTGCGCTGGGACCTGAGACAAAGCAAAAACGTGGACTGTCCGGTGTTCCCCGAGGACTGGGTTGGGAAACACTGGTCTACACTATAAGTGGTTCTGCATGTGACAGTGGGTCCTCCCCAGTACTAGGTAAGGGGAACTAACGAGGTAGCTTTGGAGTGCATTACTTTTTCATTAAAGGCTAAAAAAAAATGATCCACTAGTCTTATGTTAGCTAGTGCATTGAAACTGCAATGAAAAATCTCAGAAGAAGTTCTTACTCTCAGTAACAGCTGGTACTTGGTAATCCTCTGCACTGGTTTCAACAGGTAGGAATCCAGGCCCAGTTTGTGTTCAAGTTTTTTTTGACACTCCTATTCAACCAGAATAAAACAAAATGAGAGCTGAGAGGTGATGATAGGACACTCTGGGAACGGATGAAAAATGGTCTGTATAGAAGGTGGTGCCGATGTTGGCATAAAAATATTCAGAGGACAAATGATCTGCAGACCAACGTGAAGAAATCCTGAAATACAAGTAGTATCACTATACGTAGGAAAAGATTAAAATAAGATGGGGACATTTCTAAAAGAAAGTCTATGGGTGGTGGATAGCGGGGAATCGTTATGGATGAGAGTGAAAATAAGAGACGAGTGTTTGTGGAGTAAGACGAAGGTAAAAGGGGACGTGCGGCGAACCTGGAAGAAGGCGCAGTCCGAGCACTGCCTCCAGAGGCTCTCAGAGCGAGGCTTGTTCTGGCAGTACTTCTCATAGATCTGCAGGTCCGTCATCTGACAAAGAGCAAGATGGTCAGACATACCTATGAAGCTTATGAATTATGAGGCTTAATTGTATATTATATTTTATATACGTCAAAGTATAGAGATGATATATTTCATGTATTATATACCTGACAATATAATTTACATTTTTAAATACATTTTAGATTTGTTTTCATTTACATTCTCTATTTTGTATATTACATATAGTAGTAATTATGATTGTTGTAGTAATCACTTTGACCAATACAATTTGCACAGCATCCGTAGATGCACTCTCTACCTCTGCAATCCTTCAAGGTTATTCTATGTATTTTTTTGTACTTGAGCTACTGGACGCCTAAATTTCTTTCAGGATCAATAAAGCATCCATCCATCCATCCATCCATCCATCCATCCATCCATCCATCCATCCATCCATCCAATCCAATCTAATGAACACTGTCCAACAAGTCCCACATCCTTGATGCAAAGATTCAGACTCACCCTCTGTAGAAAACAACGACCCACCAACTCAGGACATTCAGTGTAAGTCTCCAGCTCCCTCAGAAAGTTCCTAGACAGACAGATGGTAAGGCACAGCTGTTTAATTTGTTTCGTATCATTATCTACACTGCTTGTACAGTAATTCTTAACTGTACTGTGATATACTGCAGTAATAAATGATGACACGTTCCACACACATACAGCAGTAGTCGATGAAATGTATGCCATCATAAAACAGTCACACAAGGGGCTGTGTTATATAATTTGATTTTAAATGATTTGCCCTTTAATAATTATAAATACCACCCAGAATTTCTTACCACACAACAAAAAATGACGTGTTTTTAAAGGATCCTCATTCACTTTAACTATAGCTAGTATCTAACTGACATCAATGGGAAACAGTATGATCTCACCTCTTATGAAACTGGTATATCTCAGGCATGTTGCCAAAGAGCACATCCTTCTTGTTCAGCAGCACACTAGGGATGAGATGTATCATTGCTGGATTCTCCATCTCTGCACCATAGCCCTGGAACAAAACACAAATGATTTGGGAGGAGTTCTTTGGAACCCATTAATCAAATACACTTCCAGGATGTGCCTAATGGTGGTCACTGTGTAACGTAGGAGTTAAAGCCAAATAACATATCACCTAGTCCCAACTAGAGGAACTTTATTTAAGATAAGGCTCTATAGATATGTAATAAGTTAATAGGGCTGGGCAATAGCTAAAAAAATAATATGTGATATTTTAATTTTAAAATTCCAGGATACATGATAATATTGAGTCGCAAAAAGTCACAAACACACACGCACATACGCACCAAGTGAGGCGCCATCATTACGACATTGGATGTGTACATACACTGAAACCTTCGTGTACCATAAAAGGAGTTAAAAATATTACCAACGTGTGTGTATTGTTTAAACTGTGTCAGAAACGTAGGCTACAAGGCTGAACTGAAAGCCAAATCATAAATCTTTGTTATCTTGTGCATAGCCTAACCCTACTTCCCTGATGGATGAGGTAATTTCCGGTTAGTAACTGTCAGATATCGACACTGGGTTACTTGCATGATATCGTTGATTACCGATAATATCGTCATACTGTCCAGCCCTATACAGTAAGTGAAACAGCATAATGCATATTGACAATAATTGTCTACTAACCTGAAGCACACAAAGTAACTCCTCTACATACACCCTCTCTGTCTCCAGCAGTTCGTTCATCACATGCCTGCAGGAAAGCAAACCACATTGATTCTCTCATCAGTGCAACTATGTCACACAATAATAAAAATAAGGTAATATGATCACCCAATTTTATATGAGACAATCATATTTCCACTTAAAACTTTAGAATAACACCAAACCTCACCGCCTTAGAATTGCCAGATTGTCCTCTTCCTCAGAGAGCGACCCATGCTTGCTGTCGCCCTGCAGATTAAGCTCGACCTGATATTTAACACAGATAAAGCCTTGCTGAAACCATACAGCGTTTTATGGGAGAAACCACCCCCTGATCATATTACCTTCAAAGACTTCTCATTTTCTGGGACTCTCAGCTTTATGAAATGTGAGGTAGAGAAATCAGTGCTCACCTTTGTATAGTTCATCCCGTTAAGTTGGTCAGCATCACTACTGATTTTCTCAGGGCCGAGGTGAACTGAAAGGGAGGAAGGGCGGCCATCTTTGAAGAGGTACCATCAACATTACCCCTGACTTAGATGATTTTGGTACTTTTAACACGTATGTTATTTTATCTATCCCCTTTGCTAGTGATGAGGCAATGGCCAGTTAATCCATCAGAAGATGGAGGCAAGTTGAAGGTACAATAAGAGTGAGTCTGGAGAAGCAAGCCATTCAAGGTCTCACCTGGGGAGGAAACGGTTGACTTCATAGAGGCCTCAGGGCTGGGGGCAACGGGCTGGACGGGGCGAGTCTGCTTGGCCGCCAGCTTCTTCAGGCTGACACGACGCTTGTCAAACATCTCCTCCATGGACACCTGTTTCTGGAACACCTTCTCCACATGATCCTACCATGACCAGCATGGGACACACGCAAAACATGAGCAATTGTGCCAGTATAATGACGATACACTGCAGAATGTGCAATGCCGTCATTAAGCATAATTTAAATGAACATTTGTGTTAATTTGTGTTAATGTCCCCCTTCACCTAGACAAACAGTTTTTTTTTCCTAGACGTTGTCACTGTCATCCAAATGGAACTACTGATAAATTTTCGGACACAATTGTCCATTATCTCCCCATGCTACAAGGCTCACCCTGAATTCACCATTCAGCACAGCATCATAGTCCCTCCAAATGATGTCAAGATCTATGTCTTGACTCTGCTGCCCCCTGGTGCTGAGGTAGTGCTCCAACTCTTGCAATGCAGACTCGGCCCCTTCCTGAGACTGGCACTTGTCCACGGGCTGGGAGGCAAGTAGGTAGATGCCATCCTCACACCACTTAGCAACCTGTTGAAAGAGGAAGTCAACACAGATCTTTTGGCATGCGGAAGCAGGATCGAACCAGAGAAAAGCGATCAGTTCAAATCCATCACAAACAAGCTTTGGATCATCTGGCATGTGACAAATGATGGAAAACAAGTTTGACAAGAGAAATTCCTAACAGAAATTTTTTTAGACTGACAGGGAACATTCCAGTCAGTGAATATACGAAATATGAATCCATGTCAGAAATATACCTTACAAAGTACCAACCATAGAAAATCGCTACAGAACAAATGACATAAGAGTGACTGACTGCAACAAGTATGTGTTCTGAAAGGTTCTAAGTTTATCTCACAGAAATAACTATACATAGCAAAGCAAATGAAGGACAGCAAATAAGCATAAATAGGTCTACGCTGTAAATGCTTCTGTTCACACTTAAAGCAAATCTCTATTTGCATGAATTGTCTTTGCACGCTCCATGCGAGCTGCACCGGTATATAAAAATGTTGTTGTGTCCCATGTGTGGGCTGTGCATGTAAACAACGCCACCTTCTCTAGGTTCTGGTGCAGCTCCATAGCTTTAAGCAGGTGGGTCTTCTTGGCCTTCAGGTCTGAGCTGAGGTCCTCGCTGGTGGCCTGCAGCTCACTGCACTTGAGCAGGATGGAGTCCATGGCGTAGTGGAAGCTCTCAACGAGTTGGTCTCCCTGACAGGCTAATTCCTGAGCTCGCTGAACACAATCCTGTATTCACAATTAAAACATTTGGTCATGTCCACTGGCGGCAATATTGACTGAAATACTTGATATCCCACACAGCGGGGGTGGGGGAGGGTGGAGGGGTGACTGACAGGTATGTTTTCCTGGGCCCTGGATTGGAGGGGGCTAAAGGGGACTGTACCGCATTCGGAAGAACATACCAAGGAGGCTCAAGGTGACATTTTATCAGACGACACAAAATTCTTTGCTACACCCCTGCAAAAAGCATAAGGCGGAAGGTTGGAGCACACTGTGAACTGGGGCAGGATGCCAGTCAATCACAGGGAACGCACATTCACATGCTTGCACACTGGGGGGGTGGGAGGAGGGGGGTGCTAGCACAGGATTGAGAACCACTGCTGTATATGAAGCCACTTATTCTTGTAACAGGTAATTAGCCTGAATGAAACCTGCAAACGGGAGTTTATTGTCCTGTCTTCACATTTATATCTTGTTCTAATGAGCGTCAGTGTAGAATAATGAAGCAGTCCCTTACGCAGACTTTCTCCTCAAGGCTGCTGACGTCCTTCAGCATGTGCTCCACATGAGCCGGGCCCATTGCAACCTCCGAGAACATGGGCCCCTTCAAGTATTCTGCCAGAAGGTCCAGTTGTGCTCGCACCTGTGCAGCCAGCAGCAGGCACACTCAGCATTGTGTCACGTGTTAGGGTTGCCCCGCCCACCCCAGGCTGACCCCACCCCTCCCCCACACTCACCTCCTGGAATTTGTGCTCAAAGTGACGGAGCTGCAGACATTGCTCCAGCTTGGTGTGGTGCCGTTCCCAGAATTCATCAAATGCCGCCTCGGTCTCGTCCAGCTGGGACAGAAGCCTGCGAAGTGGGCAAGGTTTGAGGGTAGGGGAGGGGGCTAGGACTAATATTATCTTTTAGAAAATATCCTCCACATAATAGTCTATCTATGTGCAAAACTCTTAATACAACAAATCAGGGATGTTTCTTGGATTTGATCCTCAGGGGGGGCTCAGCACCTTGAAGAGATATGGGATGCCACCCCCCCCCACAAATGCAAAGCCTTAAATTGTTTAGACACCCATCACAACATCCAATGTAACTCATTTCAGACAATCAAAGGCTATATGACAGTACTAGGTTAAAAAACTCATCATTGTGACATCACAGTATGACTGTGGACGTAGTTTACCAGAAGGCTCCAGCAATCTCCAGTATCTGACCCTAAATAACATTTCTTAATTGTCTAAACCTTCTATCCAGTTACAAAAACAAAAACTGTTATACTTTGGGACCACCTAAACTACTATCATGTGGTTGAAATAAACAATTTGTTTGAACATCCACAATCTTTCAATGTTCCTGAGTGCTGACTCACCTCTGCACGGTGCTCAGGTTCTCCAGCTCGTCCTGGTTCATGCTGTAATCTGGTTCCTTCAGCAGTGGCTCATTGATGCTCTCCAGCAAAGTGTTTCCCTGGCTGAGGGCAACCACCAGATCCTTCTGCAATAGAAACACACAGGAGTCACCAAGAGATCCCTACAAACAAGGGCATCATTGTGTTTTTAATACCTAGGGTCAGGGGTTTGGGGGGTATAGGAACAGAACAATGACATGACTGAATTAAATCCATCTTCTCACATTATCCTGTATGACCTTACATGTATAAATAGTGTTGGGGAAGTTACTCTCAAAAGTGATCCATTATAGACAGAGGTGGAAAGTTCAGGGCCAAAGAGTACAAATCCAAAATAACTTCCCCAAAGCTGTATGTATACTTATGTATAGGCTACCTGTCCATTGTTTATGTGTATGAAACTGAAATCATCAGCTAAAAGTTTCGGTCAGTAGCTTAAATGAGAACTGAATTTTCCTGACAAGTTTATTCATATTTTAAAAAGCAAAATCCTGGAAAATATTGGGTGGGACAAAATTGTAAATATTGAGTTGGATGTGTCTCACCCCCCTGCCCATGAGTAATTCCTATGCCTAAAAATATTTATATACAAACATTGGTGGAGGTACTGAACTTTATCTTTTATTTCATCACAGAGGAATATTAACTATATGTCATAATAATATTCAATAACGTTTATCAGTTGTTTGAATTACAGTTTAAATTACAAATCTAAATAAAATTGTGTTTGGTCTTCAAGACCAGCATTACCAACATGGTTGATCTTGTGCTTACCTTCATTTTGTCCTTCTTCTCAGTGTGAGCATCCAGAAGATCATTGGTGGCCTGGATGTCTCTAGGCAGCTCAGTCTCAGCCAGTTCTGTCCCGAAGGACTGGAGTGCCTGAGCGGTCATCTTGACCATCAACGCGAAACCCTCAATGGCCTGCAACAGACGTGAGGATGGAGTCTGGCCCGTATATGATTGTAATATCAAACATGCATGTTTTACCATATAAATGCCAAACATCAGTATAAAACTATACAAAATATACTGGCTTCCAGAAATCCCAAACCAATAGCACTGCACATACATTCTTTGCTTTTTGTGCATTCTGTGACTCAGCTCGTATTGTAACCGATGTTCAGCAGAGCTCTTATAAGAGTATTTTGAGCAGGACTTACAGTTCGATGTGAAATCCACTTTTCATGGCAATACTCTTGGGTTCCCCCCAGCTCCTGTGTCAGCTGAGTCCTGTCAATGAAGCTGTGAAGTTCAGTCACTGAACTGAGCATGATCACCTGTGAAGGAGCAACGTGAGAAGAGCAGGCGCTATGCATGCGTTCCTCCAAAGTCTCCCTTGCTCACAATTAGAAGACAGCTCAGAAGGTTCCTAAAGAGATTCTTTATTAAAATGCAAAATCCCTTGTTTAGGTGGGGACACTTACAGGCACCTTCATTTTAAACTCATCCTTGTTGAACATGAAATAAAGGTCAGACAAGGTACGATGGAGCAGGTTTGTGGGACGCAACACCAGCACCACCGCCAGGTCCCCTGGAAATGAGCTCTGTGGAGCGGATAGAGACAGACAAACAATATAGTTTCTTACGTGAATAAAAAGGTCCTGTCAGGACAGGAGGCAATAGCCAATGGCAGCACAACATTCTCAACCAATGGAATTAGTGGCCAAACAGACAGGGCATCAAATGCAGGGTCTCTAGCACATGGGCTGAAATATCAGCCGACTCATGAGCCCAGTATCTTAGACCAGTGATTCCCAATCCGGTCCTCAGGAACCCACAGTCGGTCCACATTTTTGCTCCCTCTGAGTTCCCTGTCAGACAGTTCACATTTTTGCTCCCTCCCAGCTCCTGAGGGTCTTTCTGTGGGTCCCCTAGGACTGGATTGGCAAACACTGTCTTAGACTATTGCAATTGCAATACTATTTAAAAGGCATTACAAAATGAGCTTGAAAGTCAGCTTTCCAGAACTCATCTAGAGCCATAAACCGAGGTACTGATTACATAGTGTGTAAGCTTCCTAGAGTATGTAGAAAGAAACATTCTGGATTTTTAATCACATCAATTCTGAATATTAAAGCTGAAGAAATCCACATGTCACAGGATCCGTTCATCTGTCTTCCATAACTGCTTTAATGAGTATCCAGGTTATCTTGGGCCCGGAGCCTATTGCAGTAAAACAGGCCATGAGGCAAGGGATGCTCTTGACAGGATGCCAGACCCTTGAGCGTACACTGACACACAACAATCGCACACGGCACCTTTAGAGGTGTATGGTCATATTGCTACCCAGAATTCCCTGGACAACTTCATCACAATGTATAACAATAATTAACACCTAAGAAACAATAATCCATTAATGGGTGTCATGGAAATGCTACACACCAGCAATTATGACCAACTTTAGTTGGCTTTTAAATTCTTTTAATTTCTGTAGTGAATGAAATAACTCAATTTCAACATCCTTCAGAACATTATTAGAACATGCCATGTAATGGACACCTGAGGACAGAACAAGGTTTTCTGGTCCCCCTGAGACCCCCATTTGAGAGCTGATGCCTGAAGCTCTTCGCAGAGGCTTGTGCTTTCCCAGCCGCACCCCCAAAACCCGCGTACCCGCGTACCCGCGTACCCGCGTACCCAAAGTCACAGGAAATTTTACAGATTCACTTCTGAGCAGCACATGGCTTTTCTAACCTTTTTAAGATTTTTCAGTGTAATATCTTTGAAAATGCAACAGCAGCGAGTGAAGCATAGGTCTGTTACAGTTTTTTAATGAATTTCATTATGAATAGATGTTATAAATTTCTCAACCGAGACAATCTTCTCTGAGGCTTGGTATGGTTCACATATTTAACTAATTTTGAGTAGATTGCTTGCTAATTCCTCACAGGGCATCATCGTTGTAGACTCTCACAGTGTGACTCTCATACATACATACATACATACACACACACATTTGTAATTATATCTTTGCAGAGACTCTCCATTAATTCCTATGGGGAAAACTCTAATCCCAACATGACGACCTTAACCCCTACCCAGCCCTAACCTTAACCATAAGTAACCAGACAAAATACAAGACTTTTGCCATTTTTACTTTTTTGTTTGCATTCACTGATCTTTGCATATATATCTACACACAGACACACACACACACTCCTATATACACATAGACTGGCCCTCCCAGAGCAAATCGTAATGTAATATATCAGTTCTGCATCTCTTAGCCCGTCACACAGACATGAGGCAATAAATGTACACAAAGTGAGTCATTATTCCAAGCCTCCTTTTAGTCCTCTGCCCTCCACTGGGAAGCCAGCTTTCGCCAAATAAACCAGCAGAGTTGATAAAATTAGCCATCACACCCTCTTCACAGTCACGCCAATACATGCTGAAATCTGCCCAGGCATAACCTCTCTCCGTCTCTGCAGAATCTGTGCTGTGGGCATTGTTTCCTGACACTATGCTAATTTTATATCACCTTCTCCGCAGGTCACAGCAGAATCGGTACATCGCAGCTGCTCCAGCCCGGTGTGTTTGCAAACACGCGATGGCTGTGCATGCAGGGGAAAACGCACTTTCAAATCCAGTGGCACATTCAGATGTCCAAACGTTCCATGCTTCAGAGCAATGCGAGCCGGGGGTTGTGTGCTGGGAATGGAATTGCATGAAGACAATACATGAAGTGCGACATGTGGGGTTGGATGTTCCTCCCACATGCGTGTTTTGGGCAGCTGGAGAGTTGGAACAGGAGCTGTCCCGAAATCAGTGGTACTGAAAGCACTGCTACATAGAACAAGAGTTCCTGAAAACACACCAGGAATGCAGTTTCCATCCATCCATCCATTTTCTTAAATCGCTTAATCCCAAGTGGGGTCGTGGGGGGGACCGGAGCCCATCCTGGGAATAATGAGCGCAGGTGGGAACCAACCTTGGGCAGTCACCAACACACCACAGGGTGCACACACTCACACAACTACAGGGCCAATTTAGATTCACCAATCAACCTATCCTGCATGCTTTTGGACTGTGGGAGGAAACCGGAGCCCCCAGCGAAAACCCACGTGAACACGGGGAGAGCGTGCGAACTCCACATGGAAAGGACCCGGGACCTTCTTGCTGTGAGACAGCAGCGCTAACCACTGCGCCACTGTGCCGTCCGGAATGCAGTTTATTTAATAATTATGACTGAAGAGTAATTAGTTATCATTCAGTTACATGCAGGCATGATGCAATACAGTAAGATAAAAAACACAAAATTAAAATAATATAAACATAAATAAAAGCTCAGGTTACAGCTATACATTTCATAGTGGACATAATACAGATTTTAGTGATATATTAAATTTGCTTACAACTCTCAATTTAAGTAAATTAGAATTTTAACAAAAAATATCCACGATACTTAGAAAGTATACGGAAGCAATAGCGCAAGAAGGTGACTTAGACTGAAAGTAAATCTTATTTGTTACTTTGTTAGATTTATTTTGTTATTCTGTTTTGCACTATTACTCCTGTTCTTCTTTAAGCTCTTTACTATCTTATCTTTATTCCTCTTGTTACACTGAGCATGTTTAAGACAAAAGAATTTCCCTGAGGATAAATAAAGTTCATATCTTATCTTATCTTATCTTATCTTATCTTATCTTATCTTATCTTATCTCATTTATGTCACGCCCTGCATTCCTGCCCCTTGTTCTTTCTAACGAGCCACACCTGTTACTAATTTGTCTCACCTCTCGTTTGCTCCCTCGTCCGTGGTGTGTAAGAGCGCCTCCCAGTCCTGTGCTCTCCAGTCTGGTCATTGATATTGCCCCAGTGTTTGCTGCAGTAGTTTCCCTACTTGCTGGTTTTGTCTTGTGTTTGACTCCATGTGGTCAGCTTTAATTTCCCCTGCCCCCCTTAATAAACCCCCCTTTTGGTTTCCCCTCACAACTACTCCTGCCGCCTTCATTGTTGGAACGTGACAATTTGTTTAATAGGTGCTTCTTTGTATGTATTACTAGTATGTTTTTGGCTTGTGTTTTTTACTATAAGGTATCCATCCGTCCGTCCATCCGTCCGTCCATCCATCCATCCGTCCATCCATCCATCCACCCACCCAGATAAGTGGTCCCGAAATGTATGGTACATCCGGCTTGAATAAGCGTTTGTCGAACGGATCACTTACGTCAATCAAAATTGCACCTACTTAATACAGCGTAGATTTTAACTGGTTTGCTTAATGCAGTAGCTTGCATATTCTACAAACAAGCAAATAATGAGCAACTGAAAAAAGAAGAGGGATGGCAAAACGTAGAGAAGAAATACGCTGGCAGAGCGGAGAGTTTAAGAGAGGAGGGAAGCGAGAGCTGGGAGAGGGGGGGTGATGTATGAGGCTGGAGACCCTGTCCTTCAGCACGATCGGATTGGGGCAAAAAAAGAGAGAACACGCTAATCATGCCCCCGCCCCCCCCCAGGCAGAGACGGCTCTGTAAATTATCTTGGCTTAAGCATTTTTATGGAGAAACGGGCGAATGACAAGCTCAGTACGACTAGAAGAAAAGCCACAGTTTACTGCACGCCCGTTGCATCATTTCAGTAGATTCTGACATTCTGCAGGCTGCAGCATTTTGCAGTTGGGGGGGGGGGTACATCTGCAGCACTATACTGTGAGGTACACAATGGAGCTCTGCATGGACGCATTCAGTGACCAGGCAGGATACACTGAGACCTGCCTGCTGCTTTTTAAAAACGGCATTTTCGCATGCAGCCGTGATCTTCGCAGAGGGTCTGGCCAACTGACTTGCATATTAAAATGGATCCCTTGAGACAGAGTGGGAAAAATTCTGCTCTTCATTCAGTTTAAAAAACATCCATCCCATTTCTTTGGCCGCTCATCCTGTGGGGGACCTGGAGCCTGTCCCGCGCAACACAGAGCAGTTTTGTTTAGTTACCAGATGCTTTGATCCAGAGCGGCATACGATTGTGAAAGCAGGGCCAGCTAGTCCCCGGAGCGATCTGGGTTAAGGGTCTTGCTCAAGAGCCTACTGATGAAATCAACCGTGGGATCTGAAATTACGATCATGGTCGCAGAATCCTAACTAGCATAGCCACACGCCACCGACGGCCTGGGACACCCCCCTGTACTGGGATGACAGGCTATCACAGGGCACACAAACACAAATGTTCACAGAAACCAGTCCAACTAAACTTCCTGTTTTTTGATTGTGGGAAGGAATTGAACTCAAGGACAGCATGCAAACAGCTCACACAGAGCCAAAAAACACTGTACTCCTAACCTCACGTGTGCACAACACACCAACCACACAGCTTTATATATGTATATATCACACACACACTGACAATACAGCCTCATACAGACCTCAGTGGCTTATACATGGATACACACACTTACCGCACAGACTCGTTTGGGTATATACACCACTAGACTGGCACTTGAGTATCTTCTGGAATGCGGCTTAGCAGAAGATTAACAATGAGTCATCTGAGTCTCAAACATTCATATGCTGTATGACCACATGAGACACAATGTCACAAACACTCCCGTCACACTTTTACTGGAGAATTTTCGGCATCATCCCAGAAGTCAGGTGGCACACACACCTCGCACTGTCACATATGTATTTTGAACATATTGGACAAATGAACATATTCTGTACATATTACATTCACACACACATACGTATTTACACCCTTAGTCAAACAGAAGTGAAATACACACATGCATGCACACTCACGCACACAACACATATGCATGCATACACACACACTCAGGGTTCAACCTCACCGTAATCCGCAGCAGAGTCGCCTTCAGGGATGTCCATTTGTCCAGCCGCCGGTCAATGACCAGGATGAACCCAAGCGTTGCCGTGGAGATGCTGAAAGGGAAGAGTTCACAGTCCCCATGACCGACGACGAACGCAGACCGGTGTGTGTTTAATGGATGGGTTGAGCTTGTGTCGAGTTCCTCGCCACTCCGCCCCTCCCGTTCAGGTTCAGCTGAAGGTTGCTCAGCCCTACGGGCACATGGTGGCTTTCTTATGTGGTCACATGACAGGGAGGGGAACCCTGAGGCCAGGTCTGGGTGACATAGACGGGGGGGGGGAGTTTGGGGGGGGCGGTGGCTGCTCCACAAAGCGCCCCCTACCGACAGCAGATGGCACGGACGCTTGTCACGTGAAAAGACGCCGCTGGGCAAAAATCTGCCGCCTCGCCCGGGCACCCCACTGACACCCTGCACCAAACAGGCATCTTACACGAAGCCCTGCTCCATTTCCCACATCCCTCCGAAGTGCACTGAGCTAAAAAGAGACATGAACATAGAAAGAGCAGGAAAAACAGAATGGAGGAGAAGGCTTGGTGCGGAAACGACCTTCGCTTCCCGGTTTAGGTTCTCTGTGAAGAGAAGATGAAAACACACAGCAGCCACCACTGCATGTTCTTTAAAGAAGGAAGCCAATTGGACTGCGACAGCTGCAGTGCTCTAGCCAATCGTGGCCCAGGAGCGGCTGACTGGCAGCCTCACGGTTGCTTGTGTGAACCCAAGTAGGTGGGCTAATCAGCCATTGGACGGGATCTCAGTGCAGGTGGAGCAGTGCCTGCTTATGTCCACAAGGTCCTCGTGGCGGATAGACAAACCGGTGCCTCTCATCCCTCTCAGTCCTCTATTCCTGCTGCATTTCTAACTCTCTCTCCCTTCTCTCTCACCCTCTCTCTCTCTCTCTCTCTCTCTCCTCATGCAGTCACCTCAAGGGCTGCAGCTGTAGAAGTCTAAGAGGCACAAGGCACTGAATCATTCTGCCAGTTATTGCTGCCTTCACAGCTGAAAAAGCAGACAGGATTATTCAGCTGATCTCTGTGTTCTCCTGTTTGAGTTTCATAACCGTCTATAGTCATTGACCCCAAATAACCTTGAGTACTGCAACAATTATATTATGTGAAAAATCTCGTCATTATCCATCCACCTTCCAGCTGCTTATTCTGGATACGGCTGTGGGTATCATTCATTCATTCATTCAGTCATTCATTATTAATACCAACTTATCTTCCAACCGATTATCCTGGTCAGGGTCACGTGAGGATCCCTGGACGGGATGGCAGTTCATCACAGGACATGTACTTGCAAGCATTCACTCTCTGTGGGCACTTTAGATCAGTGTTTCCCAACTCAGTCCTTGAGGACCCCCAGATACTCCACGGTTTTGTTCCCTACTGGTTCTGACAGTGATCAAAAACGTGGACCGTCTGTGGTTCCCCAATGACCAAATTGGGAAACACTGCTTTAGAGACCCTAATTACCCTAACTGCATGTCTTTGGTCCTGTAGGGAGAAATAAATTTCTTGGGGGGTCTGGCAACCCTAACAATAGGTCCCCCTCCCTCGATTTCGCCAACTGGGAGCTGAAGTAAATTTTGAAGTGGTTCAAACTTGTTATTTTACTTGGTGGCTATGTGCTGGCTTTGGAGTGTGGGAAGAAATCCATGGAATACAAGGAGTGCATTATTATTATTCTCATTGATGTCATTGCTACCTTTAGCTGGCACATATCAAGAGCAAAATTTTATGTATTTATACAGCTGGGCATTTTACCAGAGTGCGTTAACCGCTGTGCCGGCGGGAGCAGAAAGTTTGCAAGCTGCTGCTTTCCTTTCCTTAAACGCTGTCGTATTCCTGACCACAAATCTATGTGTATGTGATTGCATATTTGTTTACTATGAGGTTCAAAAGTGAAAGCAGGATTTGTTGCTCAGCATCTCGACTGGACATCTCTCAGTGGGGCTTTTTAAGCCCATCCTCTGGATCCGGTGTTACCAGCTGATGACTGGTGACAAAAAATGAAGAGATCTTTAAATGGCTACCATGGCTACCAGATAGGCCATTAGCATGATGACAAGAGTGTTAAAAATCACACCAGGTCTTCTATTTTCCACATTTGCCTTAAGGGAATCATTTTTTCAGTGTCTGCAGTCCAACCTGAGGTGGCTGGGGGGGTGAGGCTGGGACTGGCTGTTTAACCTCAAGAGCTGTGAACTATGAGGTTCACAAGTGAAAGCAGGATTTGTCCCTTTAAATTCCAGAAACAGTAGGATCAGGATGAGTGTGTCTTGTGAAGCCTCACTGCCCAGGGAACTACAGAGTCAGCAGCACAAAAGGCCTTCCAGAGAGGACAAAACCCTGTATTGCTGCTGCCCCTAATCCTTCCTGTTTCTCACAGCTAGCGGTGTACTGCCTGGTGTTCATATGTATATGTGGGTGAGACCGTAAGACACATGGAAAGGTGCGAGGGATTAACGTGCTGCATCCAAGATTATGAGGTCACTGAGCTTTTATCACAATGTCACACTGTACCGACGTATAAAGCTTTGGTGATCTAAGAGGCATTTAAGGTACTGGGATGTCTGATAGCGTTGTGCATAGAATTAAGGGGTAGCCTCACAGCTCCAGGTTTGAATCCAGCACCCATCTGTGTGTGTAGAGAAGGCATGATCTCCCATGCTACATGGGTTTCTTTTGAACAGTCTGGTTTCTCTGACAGTCCAAAGACCGCAGATGGGAAAACTGGCCTCTGTACGGCGCCTATAGTGTGTGACTGCATGTCTGTGTCCTGCAATAGTCTGGCATCCTGTCCAGGGAGCTTCCTGGCCTTGCGCCCTTTGCTGCCTGGGATAGGCTCCAGCCCCCCCCCCCCCCATGACCCTGAACCAGACAATCAATTGGGAAAAGGATAAATGAATATCCAGTCAACTTTAATAAGTTAGTTCCCTGGGAAGGAAATATTGATGTGGCATTTGTGTGGGTCTCAGAAGGAAAAAAAGGTGGCATAATGATGCGTCATGTAAATGTGGCCCACAGGAGTGTCCCGGGACGCGGGGGGGGGGCTGGCGGAGTGTGTAATCCAGAACATCTGAGTGAGAATATCTCTACGTATATCTTATTATACAATCGTAAATTATACAATGCCTTTGATGAGGACATTATGCTAATTTGTTGAATCTTCTTTTCATAAGGGAATAAAATTGACTTGCTGATAAATACACAACTTTGAGTTAAGGAGAACCAACATTAAACATTAAAAATGAAAGAAAGTGCAGCCTTTAGATGTTCAACAACTTTATGAATGACTGAGATGGGCAGGATTATGAACAAATCAAAATGCCAACATGGTATTTTTTAACCTGATGCTGCATAACCAAATCTGCACTGCCACCTAGTGGCTAGAAAATACTATTTTTTACTACTGCTTGCTTGTTGATTGACCATTAAAAGTACAGTTAAGCCAAATTAAATATTTGTAATACTAATTTTGACAGACATATTGTTCCAAATGCAATTTGTACCACGAACATGGTACTTAAAAACGTAGCCTACATAGTATTTTTTCTCAGTCATAACACAGAGGAGTCTTGCCAAAGACACATTTGCCCTTGACTGGACAGGATGACAATCACTGATTGTACCAGTAATATTTTTTTTTAAAGCAATTTTTAAAGCATGTCTTCAAATGCTACTAGGCGGCACAGGCACCAAAAACAAGTCTTCTGATGGGGTATCCGTGCGAGGAACTGCTCACCTGGGGATGCTGGTCAGGTACGTCAACACATTGTGAAATTCACTATCCTGGAGCTCGTCGAATGCCGGGAATTCTGGGAAGACAATGACGGGGCTACCGTTTTCCCCCCGGCCCCCTGAGAGGACAACAGGAGCACAGTCAGAAATTCTGCTAAGCATCACCAAGTATGGCTGAGGGAGATGTGTGAAAAGTCAAGCGGAGATAAACTGCCACACTTACAAACACAGAAAGCAGAAAGGGATTCACAATGTATGGAAACTGAAGAAACACGAGAGTGTGCACAATCTGTCCACAGTGGTGTTTTCCTAACCTGGAAGGTTGCACACTAAAAACAATTCACATCCTATAGAAACGACCTATGAAACAGTCCATAGGTGCAGAGTCACCGCTAGAGATTTGGGGCCCCCCACATCATAGTGGGCCCCAACCCAGATCAATCCAATTATATTCCAAATTGTCATAACTTCACCCCCTTTTACGGTGCCCCTCCATGCAGGCATGGGAGAGGGTTTGATATTGGAGGGGTCACAAGTTAACTTTCATGCAATGTTTACTGGGGGGATGAATGAAGCCAAATTAAATATTGGGAGGACACATCTCAGCTGGTTCCTACACTCCAACATGCATACATGCATCCATTCAAATTACTTACCCACAGGGGTGGCCAATCATATCCAGAAAGGGCCGTTGTGTGTGCAAGTTTTCGCTGAAACTCACTAATTAGATTACTCATTAGAGGACTGGTGAGTCCTCATACCTGGGTTTGAGCAGCTGACCTAAAGGTTACCCCAAAAACCTGCATACACACTGGCCCTTTGCGGATAAGATTGCCCCCCCCTACACTATACTACAGAGTTTCAGTCCATAAACAGATTCTTCAGCATCATTGTTTTAGCTCCCAGCACTGAGATTATTGATGAAAAAATCCACTGAAACACAGGGCATACAGGGAAACAGAAGCACCTAGTCCCAGCCCTCTTGACCTTGTGCATTTTAAAATGAATGAAAAGGGTAATTATGTGAAAACCTTCAACTGGATCGGTTTTGATAATCTTGATAAGCAATTTAGCAGAAGGCGCATTGGATAGGAGCCAGCTCATTTGCATAGGCTGGGTAGTAACACGTTTTACTGAATAAGGACCATCAGGGAATGAACACGACTTTGGATGTGCTGCGTGGGTGCTGTTATTCCAGAGTGTCAGTGAATCCCCTGGAGGGTTTCCGTGACCTCACAGCAAAGTCACAGCAGCGGTGCATGGATGTATGGGGGAGGAATCTCCAAATGCACAGGCTGGAAAATAGCCAAAGTCACTGTGTCAGGCTTCAGCAGTTTAATAGGGGGGCTTCATAGCTTCTGTTTACCCTAACTCCCACTGCTCAATGACACATTCCAGACTGGGGGGGCAAGTCCTCCCTATCAATGTGGTTTGAATATTGGTCTGACCATCTGTTTGTGATACTGAGTCTGAAGATAGGCAGATGGACCAAACCCATGCATCTCCACCACCTCATTCTGGGCATTTTGGTATTTGTATGGAAGTACTACATACCACACTGACAAGAAAACCAGGAAAATCAATCAGATAGAAACTGTTGTTTACAATATGTGGCGATTCTAAATATCTATCACGATACAGACTGCTCAACAATAACCCGTTCAATGCTATTTCGTTATATTGCGGTAGCTTAATTTCAGATGACTCTAGTAATTCTGTCAAATCTTTGGCTTTGTTTATAAATATCCAATGATATCACTGAAGAAAAGTTCAGTATTGTTATATATGTGTTTTCACTCTCTATTTAAGTAGCATTAAAAGGTTTATTAGTGCATCCTGAATGATAACCAGGGTCTTGTTATTATAAAATTCTAGATATTACAATATATTAGGTATTGTAACACGTTATTTATCAGAAAATAAATGGAGATCTGTCATGGCTGAGTACCCTCACACCCCCAAGGCTGGTTTGGAGGACTGGCTCATTATATTTGACTGTGTACCGTGCAATAGTCAGATAATCCCGTCTGGGGTCTACCCCGGCCTTGTATCATATGCTGCCTGGGATAGGCTCCAGACGGCTTCTTCTTCTGTTTCCTGATTGGTCAGTCTAACCCATAGTTTTTTGTTTTGTCCCTCTACAGACTCAGGCAGGAAGGACAGCACAGTTAGGCAGACACAGGGGCTCTACCTGGCAGGAAGGCGAACTGCTTCTTGAGTTCAGACTCGATATCGGCGGCACAGAGAGGGCTGCCCTCCTCCTGCAGGATCTCATCTGAGGGACGAGAAGGGAAAAGCAGAGGAGGATGAGAGGAGATGCATTACAGTCACAGAGTCAGGGACTGCTGCGTTTAGAAGGTCACTTGGTAAGATACAAGCCCTAGGAGGTAGCTGTGAGGAGGAAAGTGAGGTAGAGCTTACAGGGAAGCCCTGAATGGAAGTACATTCATTCCTGAGGAAAACGTTGACGCTAGGAGTCTTTCAAGTGTATTTTAAAAATAGGCATAATTATGTATGCGAAAAGTAATTTTGAAAATGCATACATTTAAGCAGGGCACTCTTTTCACTGGGAGATTTTGCATCAAACAGTTTTTTTACTAGTATACAGTGTCAATGTCTAATCAGACTATTTGAACGGACTTGAAACACCACAGTGCAAAGCAAAGCAGATCGATGGGACAGGATGCCACAGAGGGGAACTCTTAGCTATATAATTACAGGTGTGTGCTAATAGGCCATTGTAATCCAGCCCACATTTACAAACAAACACAGCATCACAACTGTGACCTAAAATAGCCCGGACAAAATCACACAAAGTACCTGCAAGAATGGGCACTACAAACCAAAATCGGCATGAAAGACGAAATACTATCAGATTCTAATACAAAAACTCCACTATATACCACAGGAAAAGACTGAGTATGACTGAGTATATCAGGATTAACCCACATATGCAGAAGATTCCATTTCCCAAATCGATCAATCTGTAATTGCACAGCTGCATAATATTCTCACCTCCTAATCACCAAGTTAATGTCACATAATGGCCTGACAATGAGGACAATGAGGATGAGGAGGTCTACACATTGAAATGAGAAGGGAGGGAGCAAAAAATATGGACTGTCTGGCACAGAGCTTATCAGAATAAATAAAAATGCTGCTACATTTGGCTGTAAAGTGCTGTAACAAGTGTAACATCCGAAAAGTTTGCATATGATATGAGTTTTATCAAGCTCCTTCTTGCCATCGATGTGGTAGAATCCAAAATGTGCCCAAACGTCTGCCTCAAATGAGGACGGGGCAGATTGAATGTTCCTTTCCACCGCGTTTGCCATTGCTCGTCCATCGATTGCTCGCGCGTGTGCACACTTACTTTCTTCTTGCTCACACCAAGGATTACTATCTGAGCAGAAACCGGCATTGTGCCATCTATAGGATGGGCAAACTCCTATCCGGAAAACCAATTCAACTCGCGCTGTTGCAAAATGGGAAATATGAATCGATTTTGTGTCCTGTATGAATCGATTCTGAATCGGTAGAGACAGAATCGCGATTCTTTTGTGAATCGATTCTTTTGCACACCCCCTAGAGGACAGCATACGCCAAACTGCATCAGGACACCGGCTGCAAAGTGAAGTTCACTGACAGGTAAAGGTGGAGACATATCCGGATAGTTTCTAAACACTAAACACCACAAAAGTATGGCCTCAAAAATAACTGTAGAGCAAAATCAGCAACTCTATGATACAGAATGGAAAATAAAATCTAAAAGAAAAACGAATGTTTGTCAGCTTTCTGTGGAATCCGTTGTGTTTCCATTTTGATACCCCTTGTATCCAAGGCCATCGTATATAATTAAAAGTAACACAGGTTGATAAGTCATATTGTACCCTTCTGCTCCATCTGGAATAACTTATTTTTGGAGAAAGCTAAGCGTTCAACATCCGTTATGGCACATGCAGCCATCTCTGGGGGGTGGTCATGGGGGGTGGTCATTAAGACTGATGATTGGTCTGCATGGTCATTTAACATCCAAACAAAACAAGGCCGTTTTACAGGACCAGGTGAAATCTATGGTGCAAATACCGCTGTTGATGTTTCAGTAAGATGTCTCTGTACACAGTGATAAACAACTTAAACTATAGTTTCATTAACACCAAGATGAAGTTAAGTGCCTCACAACCTCCCTAATCTAAACATTACTTAACTTTTACAGGACATTCTGGAGCACAGAGTATCAACTAGCTGTCCTTCTCCATACCTCAGATAACTTGAGGATGTTCTTCTTGAGGAATGGCCCATGAACCCATTACACAGCTCAGGACTTGCATCACTGGATATCAAGAAGGAGTGAAGTGGTTATGAAGGCAGCAGATGACCCTATTACTTATACTTAATAATTAAGTGTTTCCTTAATTTTGTCCATCCACAATACTGTACTGGTTATACAAAATAATAATGCAGTTAAGTTGCACTTGCTGAGGTGGTCTGGATGCATTTGACCACATGTCTTTTGTAGTGTAAACCCTAATGCCTCCTGATGCGTCCCCAGTAAGCATGTCGCAATAACTGTGTGCAGGGCAGTAACGAAATCTGAACACAAGTGGTCAGCTGGACACCTTGGGGACACATGGTAGACACAGGTTTAAACGGTGACCTGCCTCAGCTGTCTACTTGTGATCTGATCACCCAAGACACATTTTAAAACCAAGTGAAAGCAGGGCCAGTTTTGTCATTTGATGCAACATTCGACATTAAGTGTATTTCAGAAGAAGGTGACAATAATTAATGTGGCCTTAATTCAAAGACAGTGTTGCTTTCTCCTCTGGTGCGGTTAATTATTCTGATTCTCCCTGTACACCTGAACACTTCCTACATAATTTAGCACACAGGTCTCAGTTTACCAGCACTGCCCTCAAGCGCGTTTTATGACAGCAAACCACTTCTCTTTTGTTTTCAGTTTGTCTCTTGTTTGCATTGAGAGGCTTAAGAACACAAAGGTATGAGCCGGTGTTTTCCTGCATTTTTACCAGACCTTTGTCCTGACCTTGTCCAATATCAATAAGAGGTGTGGTACTTTAAACAAAAGCCACGAGATCATCCGGGATCAGTTTCTTGCAGAAGGACATTATTCATATGAAATGTTTGCGTTCAGATTAAGTGTTTAAGGCAATAACATTTGGAGCCTGTGTGAAAACTTAATGATGCTGACAGTTCACATTTGCAGGCAAAATAATTCTTTGACTATTAATGTTCCATAGAGAAAGCCGCTCTTGTGGAACCACCAAGCCTGACTTCAAATTGTGTATGTGGCAGGGGTGTGGTTGGAGATGAATGGATGGGGGGCCGAGTCTTTACTGGGGAGGTCGATGGCAAACTATTAAGGACTTGAGCCAATAAATTCATTTTTATTTGGGAGGTCTAAATTTAGGCCTAACGCCTAACCCCTAGTGTGTGGGATGGTGTTTTGGGTGACTGGGAGGACTGTACTCACTCACGTCACTTTTATGGGCACCGTAAAACATTTTATTTCCTTACTGTGCCTAATACTCCCACTAAGACCCGATTGCCAGCCCTAGTCCACGTACCTATAACTGTCTGTGGTGTTATTGTTCTTAAGTTTTCATGACGTGTAGGGGACACGTAGCTATTTAACCAGCCACACAACGGCACAGCAGCTTTTCATCAGGGAGACTCGTTTATCGGAAATCGTTCATTCATCCTGCTGTTGGAAATTCTCTTAAATTTCTCTATTTAACGCCAGTAACACCAGGAAACCCATAAGCAAAGTGTAGTTTGTAGCAGCATCACCCTGTTTATAAATTCCATTCAAATTCAGTACAATACTAAGTTTTGTTTTCACATTATGTTTGGGCATTATCAGCTGTCGCCTCAGGGCAATTCATTCTGACGCTTCACCTGACCTGCAAGAGCAGAGGTTCCTGGGAAGTGTTTTACTGAAAAGCTGTCTGGTCAAAAAGAGAAACACTTTGACGAGGATTAATCTGCCTAAAAGCAATAGGAAGATACCAAAACTGAACCACATCCCCTTTAATGGATTCATTAAGGAAACTCCATTGCAAACACTCTGAGAATTCTTATAACTTCAAGCTGCACTTATATGATGAATTACACCATCTTCTACGACGCAGTCATCCCATGTCGCATCTGGTTAAGAATCGCCACCTCGCATGTCACCTGGAGAGCACGAAACGTCATTCAGCATCATCAACCTTCTCCAGTACTTCTCCAGTGTTCATGAATCACGATTTAATGTTATGCTCCTAACCTCCCGAATGTCTGGCCTGATCACTCTGGAGCCAAGCGTTTAGGTTTCTCCTTCTGTGAGAGCTTCTGTTGGTCGTAAAGTGCCATCATTGTCCAGTCGGATGTGTTATACCTTTCTTGGGTCAGGAATCGGGTTTTGAAACACAAAGTTAAGCTGCAGGTGATGTGCTGGGAAATCAGGAGGGTCTATAATACCCTTAGCTTACATCGCTTTCCCCTCTCCGGCCCAGGAACAGCGGAGAGGTAGGCATGGGGTTTCACTCGGTTACACAGATGAGCATGAATTATTCAACTGGCTCTAGACTCCCGCTGCCCTTTTGTTAAACTCAGAACAAGATCAATTTATACAGCCTCAGTTTAACTGAAGCACTTAATGGAAGGTGTTACTGTGAGTTAGAGGGTCTCTTATCCCTCTTCCTTAAAATGGAACTTCACGGTTACTTATGTGTTTGAAGGTTACTTATGTAAGTCATAATGATGCAGGCTATCCCCCCCCCCACAGACACACAAAAAGCAGTGCAGTGAGAATGATTTTCTCTTGCATCTTAACATATGCTCCACGTGCTGGAGCCGCAGATGTTCAGCTCATGCAAATCAAAAGCTCAGCAAAGCTGTAAAATGAAAAATGAACAATTTCTCCAAGGGTCCCGAGGCGGGAGGGTTAGAGTACCGGTGAGCACACGGAGCGGTTAACCTCTCAATTGAAGGGCAAATGCTTAGATGACCTAAGAAAAACGAAAAGTGCCGTGAGTCTGGAATGGTCAGAATCTGCACTCCTGTACAGCCACAGATATCATGGTGGGAGAGAGAAGTGAAAATGACCTACTATACATGTATCTGTACAGTTAATGCACCATGATTTCATATAAAATGATAAAAAGTGGCTTTAATCTGTAAATACATCCATCCATCCATCCATCCATCCATCCATCCATCCATTCTTCCTTCTTTCATAGGAACCATTATTATCTTGAATGACCTCTGACCTGCAGCCCAAGTGGCTGTAGCTCTGGTGATGGACTTGCACGTTCAGCATTTACATCCCAAGCTATCGCAAGATCTCTGAGGGCCTTTTCCTCACAGAACGCTGACGCATGGAGCAGCTACCATGAGGTCTGAGGACACCTTTGTCCGGCCAAAGGTGGCTTTTGGGCACCTCTACAGCAGGCTTCAGAAGTCAGAAGTGCAGAGACTCGTTTTTGAAAGGGCAGGACTGTGGGGATATAGATACACAATCTGTCATAGCATAAAAAGCAGAAGGGTGGGGCTTTAAAAGGACAGCTGATGGGGATCCCGACAACTGACTTCTATAGTGGTCAGAAGTAAAGAGATCAGGGTCTGACCACCGTGCTGGATAGTGAGATTTATAGCCTTGATTTGGAAAACGATACCTCTCACAGCACTAGTCATAGAAGCAGGCCTGTAATGAATTTCGGGGGGGCTCCAGCAACCAAAATGATGGGGGAAGATAACTACATGCCTCATTGGTACCAAAACAATTTTGGGTTGGGCATTCCAACCCGCTATTTTACTATGTAGATAAGGGCTCATACTGAGTAATAATAACCCTTGATTTGCTATTTGTACAGGACCATAGGAGTTCTTTCATTTTCATATATTCAACCCATCCATCTTTTAAAACTGCTTGTCCTAGTCAGGGTCAGAGAGGTCTGGAACCAAGGGGCATAAGGCAGGGAACAACCCAGGATGGGGCAACAACCCTTTACAGGGCACACACACGTTCACAGCTACAGGCAATTTGGTAACTCCAATTAACCTCAGCATATTTTAGGACTGTGGGAGGAAACTGGAGTACGCAGAGGAAACCCCAAAACAACACAGGGAGAACATGCAAACTCCACACCCAGAACCCAGGTCAAAACTGGAACCCTGGTCCCAGAGGCGTGAGGCAACAGTGCTAACCACCGCATCACCCACAAACTCTATTCAATTTATTTTTATATTGAATGATTCATGACACAGTTGCTCAAAGGCACTTAACAGAGGTGCGTGGAAATACATTATCAGTGTATTAAAACTAAGGACAACATAGGTGAGGAACCAAGAAACTCCATAGTAAGGAGAAAAAAAACCTCTGGGGGTTCAAGATCGACTAGCTGGCCACCCTCCTAGGCAAGCTAAGATTATATGACGCAAAGATATCCAATCCCACTCTCCAGTGAGAGCGAAGCTTGGAGTCAGGGCACAGAGCCGGCCTGGTGCACCCAGAGCAGTCTTTGGGGTTCACGGACCTGTGGTATTCTCTCAAGTCATGGAGAAACTTCTGCTTCCAAAAGTTCTCCTCAGGGAACACTAGGTATTACATTCCTTACTCATGGACCACCACAAGCACACAGAACTAAATGCATAATTGCTTAATTCATTTAATTTAGCAGCTTAAACACGACTGTATGAAGGGTCCATTTACATGGACCTACATGTGTCAGTGTAAAAACAGGAGAGCACCTCCCCAGAAGAATATGTACTAATGTTTTTAAAAACGACACAAAGCAAAAATAAAACATTTACCACATGAGGAATCCCTGTGGGGAAGCATACCTCTCTCTACCTGGGCTTGAACTCTCAGTCCATGCAGCGTGACTGAAATAGCCAAACTATATAGTCACACAGCTACCTCAGGCTTGACAGCAGCATGACACATATTACAACTTACAGAACTGCACTGTGATTCAGGCTAAACACTGGGCTTCATTTTCCACTTCTGCTGAACCATTTACAGATTGCTAAGATTGGCCTTAGATTATATTTTATAGCGTTTCAAAATAATGAGCCAGTGAAATTAAGATAACTAGAAATGTTGGCAAATTGTTCGTAGGTGTGAATGTGTGTGAGTGAATGGTGTGTGAGTGTGCCCTGCGATGGGTTGGCGGCCCATCCTGGGTTATTCCCTGCCTTGCCCCTACGGTTTCTGCAATAGGCTTAACCCCTCAGAGGTTTCAAAAACGAAATACATAACTAGCAAGTCAAGACAGCAGAACCTAGCTCGCCAGCTGGGTAGAAAAACATATTGCTTTAGCATCTTCTCAATAAGGAATGTGTTTATTTAATGTTTATTCTTGTGACTGTTAGTGGGCAACAGGGGGTCCCCAAACCTCAGGGGCCCCACGCAAATGCATGGTTTGAGCTGTGGCAAACACTGTTCGATGAGATCGATGCGGTTGGTGGAGAAAGCAGTGTGGTTGGGTTGGCCCAAGAGCAACTGGGTGAGCCCTTCGCAAAACCATGTGGGATAGAGCTGGTCCCGTTCGATTCTGTCAGCGGGAACCGGAGCCCCCACCTTCACGCGATGAATGAGATCGTATCACCTTTCCGCGATCATCCTAAGTAGTATGTGTCATTGTTCTCTCAAGACAGACAACAGTCATCAGCCGGCACAATGTGTGGGAAAATAAGGTGGACGTTTCATGAAAGAACTTAAAGTGTCAGAGGCCTCCATTTGAAGCTTTTGTCGTCCTTCCAGGTCCTGTTGTGTTGCAGTGTCATCGATACGGGGAAATATGTAGTTTCCCATGGTGGTAAATCTGTTAAGTCTACTTGACCATGGAAGTTGTCTGGAAATGGTGACAGATGATGTCTAACGGTTCCTTTTTCAAAGTATATATATGTAGCTTTAAAGGCTGATAATGGCCAGAATTTAAATTTCCTCGTATTGTGCCCCTAATACAGTATCTATTACTATTTAAACTGCAATGCAAGCTATCGTTAGTTTACTTTCTTTTTTGGCACTGATGTTTTGAACACAGTTCATATTCTCCCTACTAACCTTAAATTCTGTATCATCAAACTGCTTCATCGTACATGTACGACCTTCTGAATAACAAACAGTATCAAATAATTTGTTATTCGATCACTGGATCAATCACAAGCAAATGCACACGAATGAAAATATGTTACAATTATAGCTAACAAGAAAGACTGAGTCTGACAGCGACAACCAGAAATATATTAAACTCAAAACAAGTGACATGAAACCAGAACCTCTCTTTAACATTTTTTTCTATCTAAAATATTACCAAAACAGAGAAGAATATGGAGGGTTTGCCAAAGACAAACAATGGCTATTCTAGGAAGTTGGTAACTGATTAAAGTTTAGTCACCAAGCAGAAGAAGGTTGAATGTTAGTAATTAGGCACAATCTTTAAGGCCTCCTGAACAAGTCTGTGTGGTGTCATGTTAGAAATAACATATTTAGTAGAGATGAATCCCAGGAGATGGTCCCATTGTCTATTTCCTGAATGGTCTGCTTTGAAGTCACTCATTCCCATCAAGAATAAACAGTAAATGAAAATTAAACAATTTCACTGCCTTAAAAGAATGATGTGAAATAATTGTCCACTTGCAAAAGTAATCCAGGAGAATCCAGGAAGAAGACTGCTGCACCATATCCACAAACATCCAGAGGTTCTGTTTATGTGAGCGAACTCAACCATGAAATGGCTCCACAGAAGGTAAGATGCTAATGCTGCTGAACCAAGAAATAAAAAGGAAAGCTATCACTGACTTACAAATCAGAACTTGCTTATACTACTATTGACATAGATTCCCATCACTTCCTGTCAGTATTGACTTCCTGTATTTACTGAGAGAGCCCCTATTGCCCTTGGCTAGACACCTGGCCCCTCAATGCAAGGCCCAGTGGCTGAGCCCATTTCGTCATTGTTTACCTCACCCACCATATCTGCCATATACCCACTCTGAAAGCTGCTGCACATGTGGACATGTACCATGATGGTACAGGTGCCGAAGGGTAAGTAGGCTACCTGCTACACCCCCACCCTAGGCTACTGCCATGTTCTAGGGCTCTGCTCCATGTCTGGGTTCCTGAATCATTCAGGATTTCTTCTCCCTTCTCAGTAATAATTTTTAGTCATCAATCCTATCCATGACACCAAAGTTCTAACTGAACAACGTCCAGGATGCCCCAAGCAATTAAAATGTACAAGATTAGGCTCTCATGGCCTGAAAAGGAAGAAACAACATACACACAGAGGCAACATTATAGGGTGTCATAAAGACCGCATGCTGAAACCACAAAAACTTCAGTTAAAATGGAGTCTCATGGACCCCTGGCATGAAATGTATTACATCAACCTTTGGATGTATATGTGATGCCCACAGGATAGGGAGAGAGGCAGAGAGGAACCAAGCAGGATAAATAAGAAAGCAAACAAGATACATGAGGAAGACAAAATTGGGACCGTCGCTTTTCCAGAGCCACATAACAAAAGGAGTAATACTATACTCATTCAGTGAAACCAAGAATATAAACAAGCTGCTTGAGATGCGATCAAAGTGACACTAAACTGCCTACACTATACAATATTTCAGCCATAGGAAACAAACCTTGCATTTTTCCCAAAAGACTTGTATTTTTCCTGTTGAGCCAGATTCCTTCGGTCAGGCTGTTGCTTTTCCAGCAGAAACTGCTGACAAGAAGGTTGACGGCAAAAGAAAACAAAACATTAATCCTACTAGAAGAGGTGCTCTCGTAGAGGTCTTTAGAGAGCTAGCTATGAACGAGAGTCAGTTCTGTATACGTCCGATACGAAGTTGATGGTGCAAAGAGCGGCTCTTCAGAGCAAAGAGAGGCACCTAGGAGGGATGACAGCCAAGACCATTTAGATCTAAATGACCATGTATTGATTCTTTCAAAACCTCCAAAGCCCTGAATCTGCAAAGCAGCCCCTGAGGACACCTTGACAGAAAGGCTGATGTAAGTCAACCCTCAATCACATCTGGACTCTTTTCAGGAAAGATCAATGGTTCACATTGTGAAGCCCCTACTTTCAGACTCCAGATGGTCTGTCCATAGCTTCTGTTATACCATCTCTTTTATACCCTCCAGGTTACCTAACTTTCATCAGTAAGCCTTAGAATAGAGCCTCAGAACCACTGCTACTTCTACCGGTCTCCATACCCACACACATATTCTTGCTGACCTCTACAATTAACAAACAGCACTGCCAAACTGCATTTGCCATCTTACACAGAACTAAAAACAGAAAGAAGCTAACATATTTAGCCGCTCTATTTATCCGATACTGAAGTTAACCATAAACTCTGTTAACCTATCAGTGAGCTGCAAATTACTCCATCCTCTGCGTTGCAGACGACACAATTTGTAAATGTACCTAAGTAAAGACAATGCTGTTATCTTGCGATAAGGATGAAATAAGGATACTAGAAATTCTAGGAGACTTCTAAGAGAAGGGCCCTAGGGATTAAAGAGACCCACTCACTGTGCCACTGTATCTGTGAGAGATGATAGTAAGCTTTCATTTCCTCCACAGATATCCTGACATGGTCCTCAGCATTCTCTGAGGACTGCAGGTGATTCTTCAGTCTATCCATCTGCACGCCATACTCTCCATAAGTACTGCTGCTGTGTGTCTTACATGGCCTCAGAGTGTCCGACAGTTCCCCCCTCCCTCTCTCTCTCTCTCTCTCTCTCTCTCTCTCTCTCTCACCCCCTCCCTCTTTAGTCTCTTAGCCGCAGTACTTCCTGGCGCTGCCACAGGTGTCTGCCTCCCAAAACCCAGAGGCACTACAGGACACGCTCATTCTTCCTCCACCCACAGAAATGTCTTAGTCATGGTTTATACGCTTTAGCAAATACTTTCTTCCAAAACAAACTTCCCTGAATCCTTTGCTCAGGGCACATCTGCGGCTATTTACACATCCTTCCCCGGTTGCACCGCCTATTTATTTCATATTTATTGTTTCACTTCCCATGTTGCACTGACTTTTGTCTTGCACTGTCTTGTCTCTTACAGCACTACTGTTAGTCCTATTATCCCCCATTACATCTGCCCTCTACCCTGCAACTGTGGCACAGGTATTTCACTGTATTCCTTGGGGCACATGCACCAGCTAGAGATTAAAGATGACCCCCCCCACCCTCCCACTTTCCACCCGATTCTTCACCTCCCTGATGCTGCCGCCACTTCTGTAGACATACAGCGCTAATAACATTCCTGCCGTAAATACTTTTATTTTCACAAGTACGCGCTTCAAACTGACGTGAATCATTGAAACTCAGGTCTTACACAGTTAAAGCTTTCAGATGAACACATGCTCAGAGGAGTATTTTCAGGGAAAAGACTCTAAGCCTGAAAACGTAGCTCAAAGTGGTTCTGCTGTTTCAAGAGGGCATCAAAGGAGTCTAATAATAAAGACAGAAACTCACAGACAAGAGTTGAGCAGGGTGGTAATAGTGCTAATAAAGCCACTCAACAGAAAAAAACAAAAATAAGGAAAACTGACTATGACTAGAAAGATTCAACCATCTCAATGTTTCCCAAACTGATCCTTGGGGACTCACAGCCAGTACATGTTTTTGCTCCCTCTGAGCTCCTGCCAAATGGTCCACATTTTTGCTCCCTACGGGGAACTGGGAGGAAGCAAAAACATGGACTGCCTCTGGATCCCAGAGGACCGAATTGGGAAACACTGAACCATTCTTATATGAATTTTCTTGGAAAATGGTCCTTCCAATTACTTACTTTGTAAATTAAATGCACACATTCTTTGCCAAGGTTATAACATCAAAGCAATCAAAGCAATGCACTCCTTTCAGTATTATTTGGCTGGAGGTAAAGGCATGACAGCTTCGACAGCCATCCTTCATGCTATCTCGAGGCTGCTGCCAACAATAATCACAAACAGAGGGAGCAAAAAAACAAAAGAAATGACTCATGCTCACCATTCCAAACCCTGCAGGTGTCTTTCCCACTACTGCTGCTGGCTGGAAAGTCCAGCAGGCTGAGCGAGAGGCTATGGAAGAGCTGGCTGAGTCTCGACAGGATCCTGTAGGGAGCCTCCTGACCCTCGCGCAAGAAATCCTGCAGTGACATGAGGGGCTCTGTGCTCTCCAGACACACATCCACAACGATGGAACTTGGCTGCTCAGAGCTGGTCCAGGTAGAAGAGTGGGAAGCCAGACCGGGAAAGGTCACATTGTCGCAAAGGGAAACCTTTCGGAGTTTCAGTAGACGATAGCCTCATCGGGCCGCTTGTTTACAGAGACATTCTGGCAGACGCGTGAGAGAAAGGGAGGCTGCCGTCTACGTGCAAATCCCCTTCTGCTAGGCTAATTATACCAGAATCCTGAGTTAATCTGCCATGGAACGATGCAAAGAGGAGGAGACTCTGTGAACCATGCTGCAGCCTACACACCAGTGTGACATCGGCTGTGCAACACGCAGTGATCAAAACTCTCATTTTTATAGGAAGGTGCCATTTGTTCTGGGTGAAATTCCTACTTGCTTTTGCAAATTAGTTTTGTCCTACACTTTTTCCATACCTTCTGTTCTTACAATTTCGCATCACTGGCCAGAAAGTCCAGACCAAGGAGGCTGCTGCACTTGACTGGATAGTGACGGCTCTCTGGAATGGAGAGATAAGACGCCCAGCTTCATATATGGCTCCTAATGGATATAAGCACTTGTTGGTGTCCTTCTGACAGAAAGTGATGGAAAGACAAGGGCGGAGAAATTCTTGCTTTTTCTTCTGCTTTGTTCTCACACACAAACACAGACGCCAGATGGAGAGATGCTCTTCCACTACATTCAGCTAATCACCAGAAAGCAGTGGTCAAAAGTTTACAGTTTCTCCTGTCCTGCGTTTAATGAGTAGCCTGCACGCAAGCTTCAGTTCATGTCTTGAGAAAAGTCCTCTGAAGGGTGGACAGATCCATATCAGAGGAGATGGAGGATTTGGAAATAAAGCGTCATGCAGGAATGATGGTCCAATTTAGCTTTTTAAAAATCAATGGATGGACTCATGAGTTTGCGAGGATACATCAGAATAACTGAATAAGGGAACAAAGTAAGACATGAAAGAGCCACCATCCACATGGTCAGCTTCTGTGAGAAAAAAGGATGTGGTAGTGAAGGGTGTCAGCAAAGAGAGCCTAGCTGACAGGAAACCTGCTGTGGCTGCAGTCTGGCCCAGCAAGATGAAGCAGATTAGAGCCTTAATTTGAAGGTCACGTGCTCTGCACACAGCCACCAGTTAACATACTCACCAGTTTGAAGTCACTGCAAAAGGGTCGGGATGTGAAACCGGGCAGCAGTGATGAGTGAGATTGAGAATAACTTTGATCTGACGTCCCTCTGCTGTGGGACTGCATCCCGAACACATCAGCATGCATCTACAATACGACCCTAGCACCTTAGGTAGCACATGTTTTAAACTGACTATCCATCTATAGCAGCAGCACAGTTGAAATCTGAGAAAGAACTTCTTCCCACAGCGTGTAATTAGAGTATGGAACAGTCCGCCCGAAGGGTAGCGCAAGCTAAGACTAAGATTCATTCAAATCTGAACTTGACAAGATCCTGCTAAGTTACAATATGTTCACCATTTGAGCACCTTAATTAGCAAGAAAATAGTAGTTTTAACAGCGAAGAAAATTCAAGCCATGCTTTCAGCAAGGAACATTAAATACTGCTCTGTTTCATGGGATGAAACAATTACTTAGTGCGTTTAAAGTTAAAGGGCAGCCTAGAATTTCACTATGCCATCACCACACAACCAGTTAATAGGGTGTCAGACATGCACTGTTACATACACTTTCCATGTTATAAAGGAATCTTGTTTTTTTGTAACTTATTTTTTCATTTATACCTGTTCAGTCAACCTTCCAATGCTTAACAAGAATAAAAAAATCTGCAGTTTTTTGAGATAAATGGAAAAATAGTAAAAACCTGTGGTATGCATTTGCTTTTGACTGGTAGTGTGTATGCACTCAGTGGCCATTTTATTAGCTATATCTGCTGGTTAGTGTGAACAGCCTGTTCCTGAAACCAGCAAATCACAAGACCGCAGCTGAATATATACGGCATGCAGACACAGTGGAGAGGTTCACTTCCTGCGTGGTAAGACGTGTGTTCTAAGCACTTTTAAACATAGTGTGATCGTCGCTGTCAGATGTGGTGCCTCCCTACTGGGATTTTCAAACAACTGAGTGTCCAGTTTACAGATAGTGGTGTGATAAATGTCGAGTAACAGTTTGGCAGCCAGCGGAGAACGGGCAAACTTCAGACATGTAACAGGAAGGGCCCACATGTAGCAGTAACAACATACATGTGCATACAGCCTTCTCTGAACTCAGAAATCATATATTTACCTAATAAATTAGCCACCCAGCGCTGGATATACTGATAACTACCATAAATCCTGTGCTTATATTCATTATGTTATATAACAATCTACTATCCATTTCAAGCTCCTGTTAAAAACACGTCTTCAATGAGTATTATTATTCGTCTTCTTGTATATAACTTGTATTTGTTTTCTCTTGAATGGTAAAGTGTCCTTGAATGTATGAAAGGTGCTATTTAAATAAAACATTATTATTATTATTACTCATAAAACATAAGATCTTTCTCTAGAAAGTTACTGTCCATCCTAACATCGCTTAAAGTTACAGCATGTGAGCTGAGAGCTTTGAGTTAACGGGTCTTAAGCAGTTTCAGTGTGCAGGGAATGGACCACGGAGGCTGGGTGACAGAGGAAGTCACTGAAGGTGACATGAAGCAGCAGAGGTGACATGGGACGCCTTAAGATCCTCCCAGAATAGACAAAGTCTCCAGGGCTGAAATATGTTTGTGAGTATAATCTAGGAGGAGCGGCTCTCCACACGAGAATGCTGGAAGACAGGAAACCTCGTTCTCACGTGTCTGCTGAAAGAAACCTGCCCATCTTGTCTGCTTTAGAAGAGAAAACGTTTAAAAAGAAAAACAATGCACAGGAAATATCACTGCTTTGACAATGATAGCCAATGCACTGGGGAAACACCAGTTTCGTTAGAAAAGCTAGTGTTTACCATAAAAATAAGCTTAGATGCTATAACTCCAGCGTGTTTTGATCTGATCCCATGACTCACGTGGGAATTTCAATGTACAAAGAGAACTGACAACTGTGGACATAGGGGTTTGTCGGGGTAATGAGTAACCTTCAGTTGGCAAAAATATAACAACGACGAAACCAGGAAGGTGGGAAAATGCAAATCTAAAGCCGGACGAAAGAAAAAATTCTGAATTCAGCTCTCAGTGAAATGTGGTGGGTCCATCTGTCAACATAACTCTAGTTAATGAATTCAGCCTGAGCAACTGCTCCCTTTGGATGTTTTAAATGCTCCTTATCAATAACTGACGATTATGCAAATTTTAATGAGGGTGACCTCCCTCAACCAGGAAAAATTTCTGACGAGCAAAATTTATTGAGGGGGAGTCCCTGCCTGATTGGGAAGATTTATGGGAAATTTTTGAGGAGCCTGTGCATATCACTGGCAGAGGGTACAGAAAGCAGTGAAGGATGTACCTGCGGGGTATGACAGTGATTAGGACGAGCAACCGCAGGGCAAACAAGCAGCCACACTGACTCCCATATTAAACAACCCGCTTATGTTCCTTGAAGCAGCATTTCTCTTCTGAGCTGCACATTTCTTCCTCAGAGTCTGTCAAATAGCCAAGTGCAAAAAGTGTGATGTTTCCTTGGAAACAGTCTTTTCAGCAAATAAAAATCACTCCATGAATCTCAATAAAGCAGAAAACAGTAAATGGCCATAACTAGTGAATCTGACCTTAAATGCTTTTATTTTACTGTACTGTACTTAGTTTTCAGTGTTGAACGTGCCTCAATAAGAATGTATCCACTTCCAGTTCAATCTCAATCATGATAATATTGTGTCACAAATCTACCATCCATTTAAAGCTGAAAAGTGTGCTTAAACTAACATTCCAGTGACGATCATGGATTTTTTTTAACAAAAAGCTACGTGACAAATACCACAGAGACAGGATCACGCACCCCGAAAGTTACTACTTGTAAGCCCTTTACTAAAAACAGTTTTAATCTCTTCTGCTTTCATATAATTGGTGCAACAGGCACTTTTCCACTATTAATACCTGTTCTTAAATGTTTTATATTCTTTTGATTCTTTTGATACCAGTACGTATGAAAATGTGCTAATAAAGTTAAACTTTGAACTTATGAATCTTTGTTTTAGCCATTTTATACTGGGCATTACATGCAACATATCATGATAATTTGCATTGTCGGTAGGTCACAGACACAGGTGGGAAATCGGGCCAGAGCAGATAAATCCACAGTGTTTGGGTGAAACCTTTCGTACGCTCAGGGAGCACAGCATCTAATGACACAAAGCTTGCTGGTTACCATTCCAAAAAACACATTTATACATTTATTCACCTGTTTGAATGTAAAAGCGGCTGTTTAAAAATATATGTGAGCATTTGTATGCACGGCTTTATAAGGAATGATAGCGACACAGCTTCGAACTGTACAATTACAGCTGTCCTGTTGCATAAATCAGACAAAGATGTTTTACTCATTGACGCACAAGTGAGGCAATTTCTGAGAAGCAGGTGGAGGGCAATTAGTCTGCTGTCATTGTCAGGATCGGTCCGTTTTTGTTTATTGTTTTTCCAAGGCGATTAAACAAACAACAGGCATGTTCAACACAAGTTCCGTCTCATCTCAACAATTCTTGAGATGCATTCAGTTTCACTGGTGTTGCCGTAACCTTGAGCAACACACACCTCTCTGCCCCGTTATGAAAACCACTCAAGTTCATTGATAGGAGGGCATTGAGCATTAGGAAGCATGCCCAGTTTATTTTGGCAACTCTGACCTTCTCCACCTTCCCAAACGCTGCTGTTTGAGGGCAGCTAAAACAGATTAAAGCACCACACAGAAGAGGTGAGCTGTTTTTCCTACCGATTCTCTGGGCGACGGTCGTCAGTCCCTGTAACTCTGCATCCAGGTCTCCCACCCGCATCTTCATCCGCAGCTTCACACCTGAGGGGCCGGCTGGCTGGATGAGAGCCCGTCCGCTCTGGGGCTGAGAGTCTGAGCTTGCTGCTGCCTCTGTGTGCGCGACACGGAGACCTGACCGCACCTGCACGCTGGCGCAAGCTCATCGGAGCGAGCGCTTGCAGGGGCACTCGCAGCACACACGCATGCCCAAATGCTGGAGCTCCGCTAGCAGATGAGACAGAGAGAGAGAGAGAGAGAGAGAGAGAGAGAGAGAGAGAGAGAGAGAGAGAGAGAAAGAGAACGAAAGAGTATTCAGTCGTGCTCCAACACATCTATAGGATCATCTTCCATTGAATAGATGGAATAATCTGTCTGGGGTGGGGGGATCCTGACAAGGGCAAGACGGGCCCAGGGTGGCAGTTTCTGGTGGCACCATTACCAAGTGATGAAGCACAGGGCACTACATAAGCTTTGATGGGCACCAGTACAGCGACACAGCATGGGTGGGGGGGGGGGGGCAAAAAAAAAAAAGGCAGCGTGGGTACCGTATGTTTTA